>LR812525.1:17333973-17841473 GCA_903798195.1 Danio kyathit
TGAATTCTAAATAGGAAAATCATATTAGCAGCCAATGACTATCAAAGTACAACACTATCCACTGTCAATTAAATTGTTTTGAAGTCATACTTCTATGCAATTTCAAAGCCAATATTTAAAGTAGCGTGGTAAACAAATACCGCGTCACAAGATGTCACTGTTCAAAAATGAAGAAATGTGCTAATGTAAACTAACTTTACCTCAATAAGTTGGTTTTATATTCACACATTCGTTTAGTACCATGCTACTTTAAACATTCGGTCAGAAATACAAGTACGACTTCAAAACAACATTAGCACTATTTGATTGACTGTAAACAACGTTGTACTTTAATAGTCATTGACTGCTAATATGATTTTCCTATTTAGAATTTTAAACAATACTTTTATTAAATTATATTATTAAAGGAAAGCCAGAATGTGCGAATAATAATATAATAATAATATAAAACCAACTTTACCCCAATCTCTCATCCACCTCCAACTAGTTAAACAAAACATGGTAAAACAAGTCAATTAAGTGCAAGTTTTCCCCAAACACATCCCAGCGCTACAAATGACAACATTGGGAGGTGCAGAAAGTCTCTAAAAGTCTATAACAACAAATAAATGCGTTTAACTTTTCCTCTAAATCAGATTAGCCGAACCGCTACAAAGATTAGCCGCTAGCAAACTCATTAAAAGTTAAATGTCTTTAACGCTCGACCGTACACAAACTCAGAAAAAAACACGTAAGCGTACATTTGGCTAACAAAAGCCAGCGCTGATGCATAAAAACTCAAGCTGCTTCTGTCATGCAAAGTTTTTGGGCGGCTTTTGATAACTTTGTAACTTACTGTTGTTTCCGAGTCCATAAATCTGCGTCCGCGGGGCACATCCCATTCTCATTCCCAGATCCCATTCTCTGGATCCAGACCAGGGGATGCGGTGATGTCATCCAGTCGCCTACCCGAATGCCTGAGTAAAATCTCGTACATTTCTGTAAGCTCATATCATGCTCTCAATCTTATTGTTAACTTTTCTTTGTCTTACAATGTAAATTTACCTATATTTAATATTTTCCTTGCTGAAATTTCGTTCAATGTTGAATCTCTTATACACAGTAGCTAACAGTATTGGGGGTAACACATTACAAGTAACGCAGGTTACGTAATAATATTACTTTTCTAAGTAACGAGTAAAGTAACGCATTACTTAAAAAAAAGTTATATTATTTGAGTTACTTTTTAGTTTAGTTAATTAGCTTTTAAAAAATAAATTGCTGAATTAAAATCAAAGTAGTCACCAGGAGGGGACTGGTCATAGGGAGCACCAGGACATTTCACTTACCACTTGCCACCCCACACCCCCCCTGCGGCCTGAATAACAGTTAGTTTTTGCCGGGTGAAAATGCTGTCCCAGTCTGCCCCTGGTAGTCACAATGAATCACACAGTCAATGAGAGAATTATTTTTAACGCATCGAAGAAAAGGAAAAGGTGGACAGTGATTTTACTTAAGGCAAATAGTAAAAAAGTAGCAAACACATTGCTTTAAACTTTCAATAATCTGTATACGGCATGTATAGCTCTGGGGTCAGAAAGTTATCAGATAACATTATCCAAAAATATTATTTGTTTTTTAAGAAAAAAACAAGTTTTGAAAGAGATCAAGCCTCAGCCTGGTAATAAAAAGTAACGCTAAAGTAACTCAAAAGGAACTTAATGCTTTACTTACTATATAAAGTAACTAAGTTACGCTACTAGTTCCTTTTTTGGGGAGTAACTTAATATTGCAATGCATTACTTTCAAAAGTACCTTTCCCCAACACTGCATATTAATAATAATAAGAATAATAAGTCTCTTAAAGCTTATGATAATCTTTTTTTCTTAATGATTTTTTTAATCTTTCTTTTTTAACTTTTGTTATTGTATTTTCTCTTCAAATCAGTGGTGTTATTTGTCTTGTATTCAATAAAGAAAAAGAGTAAAATCTCTTTTATAATAGTAAAACTTTGGAATAAAATTTGCTTATTAATTTAATGATTTTATATTGGGAAATACAATGTACACAAACGAAAAAATTATAAATCTAACGTGTATTTGTTTAAAAGATCTTTAAAATAATAAAGCTATAAGGATGTATGCAATTTTGAAATCAGTTTCTAATGCGAATTTCTTGTAATTTATATATCCTCTGTAATATTTTGCATTTATTTATTTAATTCTCTATTGATTTGTTCCTTTGATATGAATGTAAAAAATGTAAGTAGCCTACATCTACTTTTTTTATGATATTGATCTTGTTGTGCAATAAAAAAAAAAAAAAATCTCTTTTTTTCTTATTTGGAGTTTCTGAGTAAATTCACTTTTGCAGCGTCTGTTCAGATTTGTTTTGTCACATGCTGTCTTGAGTAGGCTATGTTGTAGGCTATGTTCTTAGATTGAGTAAATAGTTATATTGCAAGTTGCAACCATTAAAAAATGCTAAACTTTAAAAAAATATCCGTAAATTAGCAGTTTTCCGTAAATTGTGATTCATGTTTTATTTTTATTTATTTTCGCCCGTTTATTTATGCTTTTGAATTGCATTATGGGAAATTGATCTTTCTTCCAACAACTTTTAACCTTGAAACGTTTGGAACAGTGGCTTTTATTAAAATTTTTAATAGATTAAAGTGATTTATTGTCTGGGTTGGTGTTGTATATACGCTACAAAAACCTTGTAATAAGCTGCCAGTACATTTTCTGTTAATTACAACAGACTTATTTCTCTCAATATTATTTCTTATACATCATATTATTTAAAACTACTAAAATGTCAATGAAGGTCACATTGTTAAACTGTAGAGTTGCATTTTCAACATCAAAAGTCGACAGAGCAGATGTCAAGGTCCCATAATGCAATTCACAACCGCAAATAAAACGAATCATAAAACACGGAAACTGTTAATTAACAAATACTTTGGTGTAAGTAGGCTACTACAGTATGTATCAATATTCCCCTGTTAAATCATGTTTCTTGTTTATCTAGGCTACTTTAGGAGTTCATACATATTTATTTTTGTAATGTTTTTCACCTAGCCTAAATTATTTCTGACCCTGGACCACATAACCATTCATTAGGCCTAAGTGTCTTTTTTAAAATAGAGATTAATCACCTACTTCACCTGAAAGCTGAATAAATAAGCTTACCATCAATGTATGTAATGGTTTGGCTGAGGTAAAGCTATGTGAAAATCTGAATGTTCAAAAACATCTAAATATTGAGAAAATCAGCGTTCGAGTTAAAATGTCAAAATTAAGTAAGTTGCAAAATAATTGACTCATCAAATCTTTATTTACAGTAGAAAATTTACAACATGCCTGCATAGATTAGATTTTTACTTAATATTCGAATGATTTTGACTTAAAAGAAAAATCTAATCTTTGACCTGTATTTTTGGCTATGGTTTTGTGGTCGATATAAGCTATATAATATAATTTTGGATACTTTGTCATGTTAAAATGAACCTTTGATGTTTCAACAAGTGATGAGTACAATTTGCTGTGTAGTTAAAACCGATTTTAAATAGTAGATTAGCAACTCTACGGCATAAATGAGGTTTGGCCTATATTACACTCACCTTTCGCAGTAGCCTACAATTGCGAACCTGGATTAACAATGTTGATCCTGAAACATCAATTTTTTTCCAGAAAATGTAATCCATACCTATTCCCAACCTTTAACCCAAACCATAACTTTGAATTATTCCCAAAATCAGAGGAATGACCATCATGTAGAAATGCATAAACCCGTAAGCTTAAATTTAACCTAACCGGTAAACATATCCCTTAATTCTGATTGGCTGATTGAAATGTTGTTCTAGGATCACCATAGATGTTACTTCATGTCCTATGGTGAAATCAGGTTGGCGCTCACCTTTCACAGCTTCTCGTTCTTTCAAAGAAAAAAGGCGCTACATTGTCATATTACACTGCATTGTAATGAGCTAGTTTGTATTTGAAAGCAAATATAGTCTTTAATACATTGCTGTTGATGACTTTTAATTGTTAGAATATTATTATAATTAGTGATATTTATAAAATGTGGTAAACTTGATCTTTTTTTTTTTTGCCATAACATATGGCAAATATGTCAAGGCAATATAACATATGGCTGATATGGCAATAAACTCAAAATTCTCTCCCTTCTGTCTTTAATAAAGAAAACATTTAAACAATCTTAATGAAAATTTGTAACAGCAAAGTTGTCAAAATGAAACCCGTTTTAGTCTCATCAGCAAAATTTAAACAGCACAACAATGTGAAGGTAACAAAAAAATGGACCAATTTGTTTATGCAATTATACAATTGAGCTATTACATGTAACACATAACAAATAGTTTCTTTACGTTAATTAAACTTATGCTCATATTTAAATCATGCATATTTGACCCCACATTTTCTTAATTGGACTTACAGTACAGTAAGATACAAATTTTCCTATTCGCATTGTGACATTTGGCTCTGGCCCATAAACAGTACCTTTCCCGAAAATGGATGTCTTTCATAACAGTACAGTCACGTTATCTGATATTCTTATGTGCATGAAATCTTATTTAGGTTTTATTAAGCAACAAATGGGCAAAAAAGAGACATATTTCTTTTATTGATTTTATTTAGAGTACACATATCCAGAGTGAGAAGAATACAGTAAAGTGGATATCACATAACCACATTCATTAAAATGCTCTCTGAATGTGACAAAATATTGTTATAGAAATATTTAAGCCTTTTAACATCTCGCACTTCATATAGACACAATGTCATCTTTGTTGCTGGAGGAATAAGTGCATGACGAGTGGATTCTGGTCACTGAGGCAGACTGTGACTTGTTGTCAGTACTGATGACGTCACAACAACAAAATCACTAGTCTTCCATAATGCCCAAAATATGTGAAAGCAGCTTCCCAGCAGGCACCTTGATGTCAAAATGACATCAAATTAACATTGACGTCAAAACAACACGCCAAAAACGCTAACTGTCTTGATGTCTATTTAACATCCACACTTTGATGCCATTTTGACCACCAAAATAATGACAAAAGTATTATAATATAAGAAAAGTTTTATCTGAAAGCTTCAATAACAAATTTTCAATGGATTTTGTATCCATACAATTCATGTAAATTACCTTGATATCAAAATGACATCAAATTGACATCTAACATTGGTGCCAAAAAACGTCAAAAAATGTTTACAGGCCTGTCCTAAATTGATTAGCATTGTTGACTTTTTTTAATGTTGTTTTGACATCAAGGTGCCTGCTGGGTAACATTTACCATGCATTTATCAAAATATTGAAATATTATTTTGATTTCAACATATGCAATGAGATTGTCCAGAACTAAACTGATTGAAACCACCTCACATGACCTGTTTTGTAACAAAAACATGTTAAAAGCTGGGAATAATGACATTCATAACAGTCAGAATATACATGATTTAATATAATTTATTTGAAGTTAAAATAACAAAATAGTAATAATAATTAATATTAATTCCTTACATTTATATAGCGCTTTTCTGGGCACTCAAAGCGCTTTACACATAGGGGGGGGAATCTCCTCATCCACCACCAGTGTGCAGCATCCACCTGGATGACGCGACGGCAGCCATATTGTGCCAGACCGCACACCACACACCAGCTGATTGGTGGAGAGGAGACAGAGTGATGAAGCCAATTATGATATGGGGATGATTAGGAGGCCATGATGGACAGAGGCCAGTGGGCAGATTTGGCTAGGATGCCAGGGTTAAACCCCTACTCTTTTTCAAAGGACATCCTGGGATTTTTAATGACCACAGAGAGTCAGGACCTCGGTATAACATCTCATCTGAAAGACGGCGCTCACTGAGCAGAATAGAGTCCCTTTAACTTTACTGGAGCATTAGTATCCACACAGACCGCAGGTTGGGCGCTCCCTGCTGGCCTCACTAACACCACTTCCGGCAGCAACCTAGCTTTTCCATGTGGTCTCCCATGCAAGTACTGACCAGGCTCAGCCCTGCTTAGCTTCAGTGAGTAGCCAGTCTTGGGCTGCAGGGTGATTTGGCTGTGGCAAAATGACATCAAATTGACATTGACGTAAAAAAAAACCCCATCAAAAACGCTAATCGTTTTGACGTCAAAACCTTGACGTTTATTTGACATCCACACATCGACGCCATTTTGACGACAAAAACAGTGACAAAAGTATAATAATATAAGAAAAGTTTTATCTGAAAGCTTCAATAACAAATGTTCAAATTTTCACTGGATTTTGTATCAACACAATTCATGTAAACCTTTAGGTTAAAACGACATCAAATTGACATCTAACATTGGCGTAAAAAAAATTATTATGAGACTGTTCTGAATAATTTTTGATGTGTTTTTTGACATCAATGTTAGATGGTAATTTTATGCCATTTTGAGATCAAGGTGGTCAATTAAATTTGATTCGCGTTTTTTACTTTTTTTATGTTGTTTTGACATCAAGGTGCCTGCTGGGTAACATTTACCATGCATTTATCAAAATATTGAAATATTATTTTGATTTCAACATATGCAATGAGATTGTCCAGAACTAGACTGATTGACACCACCTCACATGACCTGTTTTGTAACAAAAAGCATGTTAAAAGCTTGTAATTATGCCATTTAACAGTCAGAATATACATAATTTAATAGATTTTATTTAAAGTTTCAAATGTAAAAAGAAAATACTAGGATAAATAAAATAAGCTGCATTTCATGTTTAATTCAATCAATTCTTTCGGAGTGAAAATTGTTAATAAATAATAATTGTCAAAATGGTCACACATTACAATAAGGTTCCATTAGTTCTTATTGTTCATTCATTCATTGTCCTTCAGCTTAGTCCCTTTATTCATCAGGGGTTGCCACAGCAGAATGAACCGCCAACTATTCCAGTATATATTTTACGCAGCACATGCCCTTCCAGCTGCAACCCAGTACTGAGAAACACCCATACACACTCATTCACACACACTATGGCCAATTTAGTTTATTTAATTCACCTATAGCAAATGTCTTTGGACTGTGGGGGAAACCGGAGCACCCGGAGGAAACCCACACCAACACGAGAAGAACATGCAAAGAAATGCTAACTGACCCAGCCAGGACTCGAACCAGTGACCTTCTTGCTGTTAGGCAACAGTGGTAAGCACTGAGCCACCATGTCACCCCTAGTTCATATTTTTTTCTGCTGAACACAGCTGAAAACCTGTAACCATTGACTTCCATAGTATTTGTTTTTCCTACTATGGAAGTCAATAGTTACAGGTTTTCAGCTTTCTTTAAAATATCTTCTTTAGTGTTCAACAGAAAAAAGAAACTCACAAAAGGTTTGAAACCACTCATGGGTGAATAAATATGGAGAAAATGTTTATTTTGAGTGAATTTTAATTACTTTAACATGAACTAACAATGATTGACTAAATTTTCATTAAGTTATGTTCACAAAGATAATTACTGTAAGAAATGCTGTAATCTCG
Organism: Danio kyathit; assembly: GCA_903798195.1. Lineage (NCBI taxonomy): Eukaryota > Metazoa > Chordata > Actinopteri > Cypriniformes > Danionidae > Danio > Danio kyathit. The sequence goes on from LR812525.1 coordinate 17,341,492, forward strand.
ACTAATTGCATACAAAATAAAAGTTTGCATTTACATAGTAAATATACACAGTACACACAATATTTATGCATATATACACACATGTATATATGAATATACAATTTTATGTGTATTTATGGTCACACTTTATAAAAGATTTCATTATTAGTTAATGTATTTACTAACATGAGCTAATAACGAACAATACTTGTACAGCATTTATTAACCATATTTCAACATTCACTAATACATTATCATTGTTCACTATCATGCTTGTTAACATTAGTTAAAATGAATTAGTTGATGAGTTAACATGAGCCAACAACAAACCAATTTTTTTTACATTAACATTAACAAAGATGAATAAATACTGCAATAAATGTATTGTCCATTGTTTGTTCATGTTAGTAAAACAACTATTACCTTATTGTAAAGTGTCACCATCTTTATATATAAAATATTTATATAAAACAAAAGTATTTACAATCCTAAATCAGAAAAATTTGGGACAGTATGGAAAACGCAAATAAAAAAAGAAGTGATTTCTAAATTTACTCTGACTTATATTTCATTGTAGACAAAAAAAAACAAACATAATTTAAGGTGTTCCTCGTGATTTTTTATTTTTTTTTTCAAAATAAACAAAGTACAAAAGTATTCCAATTTTAGTTCTTGCAACACATTTCAAAAACAGTAAAGCATTTACCACTTTGTAATGTTGCCATTCCTTTTCACAATATTTAAAAGACGTTTAGGGACTGAAGACAGCAAGTGATGAAGTGTTTCAGGTCAAATTTTGTCCAATTCTTCCTGCAAACAAGTCTTAAGGTGGGCAACAGTATGGGGTCTTCATCGTGGCATTTTGCGCTTCAAAATGCGTCACAGATTCTCTATTGGAGAGAGGTCGGGAATGCAGACAGGCCAGTCAAGTACATGTATCCTCCACAGCCAGGACTTTGTAATGTGTGCAGAATGCAGTTTTGCATTGTCTTGTTGAAACATGCATGGGTGTCCCTGGAAATGAAGGCAGCATGTTGCGCTCCAAAATCTCTATGTACTTTTCAGCATTAATAGTGCCATCACAGAAGTGCAAGTTACCTTTACCAAGGGCACTAACATACATACCATGACATACTCTGAATTTTGGACTTGTTGCTGGCAACAGTCTGGATGATCCTTTTCTTCATTGGTCTGGAGCACACGGCGTCCATTTCTCCCAAAAATACCTGAAATACTGATTAATCTAATTACAGTACACGTTTCTACAGTGTGATGGTCCATCCCAGATGCCTCCGAGCCCAGAGAAGTCAACAGCGCTTTTGGACACTGTTAACATAGGGCTTCCTTTTAGCACAGTACAGTTTTAACTGGCATTTGTTAACCAATTTACCTGATTGCTAGCCCTAAATTACTCTTGTCCCAATCTTTTTTGAAATGTGTTGCAAGAACAAAAATGGGAAAAAAGCAACAATAAAAATCAGGAGGAACAGATTAAATGATGTTTGTTGTACTGTCTGCAATGAAATACAAGCCAAAATTAATTTAGAAATCACTACTTTCTTTTTTTATTTGCATTTTATTTGCGTACACATACATCAGGAAAATTCTAACTTTTATTTTGCATGCAATTAGTCACAATCGTTAAACAGCACTATGTATTGTTCATAAAGCATGGATCCTTATTGTAAAGTGTTACAGTTAAAAATAAACCGAATAATCAGTACACTTCAGCTCCAAAGCAAAAAAAAAAAAAAAAAAAAAAGAAAAAAAGAAAAAAAGCCAATAAAACCCTCGTTTAATATAAAGTGACTTGAAGACACGTCCAAAAAAAAAAAAAAAAAAAATGTCAGAAGTTAATAATGTCAAGCCATTGAATCCCCCTGCCCTTTCAGACGCAGTCTCTGCTGTCCATATCCGTCTTTATATCCACAGGTTATCAAGCGACTCCTCATTACTCAAGCCTCTTACACTGATCCTTTATTGCATTTCAATGTCGGCTGCCAGTTTAAATGTGGATGCACAGGGGCTGCCCTCATAAAGCATTCACTGCTTCTCTATAAACAATAGTGCTGCAGAACTTTTGGTGGCTTAAACGCTGCACACACTGTATACAGTTGAAGTCAAAATCATTAGCAAATATTTCCCATATGATGTTTAAGAGAGCAAGGAATTGTCGGCACCAGTGGTCTAGTGCACTCCGGTGCTCACGGCGACCCAAGTTTGATTCCTGCCTCGCGGTCCTATGCTGATTCTTCCCCTCTCTCTGCTCCCCATGCTTTCCTGTCAATACTCTATACTAGGGGTGGGTGAACATGCAGTGTCTTTTAGATCACTAGAAATCTATAAGCAGGTGTGTTTGATTAGAGTCGGAGCTAAACTGTGCAGGACACCGGCCCTCCAGGACCGAGTTTGCCCACCTCTGCTCTATACTGTCCTGTCCATTAAAGGTGAAAAGGTGGAAAAAAAAAACAAGAGAGCAAAGAATTTTATTACAGTCATTCATTCATTTTCTTATCGGCTTAGTCCCTTTATTAATCCGGGGTTGCCACAGCTGTATGAACCGCCAACTTATCCAGCATGTTTTTACGCAGCGGATGCCCTTCCAGCCGCAACCCATCCCTGGGAAACATCCACACACACTCATTCACACTCATACACTACAGACAATTTAGCCTACCCAATTCACTTGTACCGCATGTGTTTGGACTGTGGGGGAAACCGGAGCACCCGGAGGAAACCCACCCGAACACAGGGAGAACATGCAAACTCCACACAGAAATGCCAACTGACCCAGCCGAGGCTCGAACCAGTGACCTTCTTGCTGTGAGGTGACAGCACTACCTACTGCGCCACCGCAAATTTTTCACAGTATTTCCTATAATATTTTTGCTTCTGGAAAAAGTCTTATTTGTTTGATTTCGGCTAGAATAAAAGCAGTTTTTATGTTTGTAAAAATCATTTTATGGCCAATATCATAAGTAGGGCTGCATGATATTGAAAATTTTTTATATTGTGATATGAATACAATTTTGCCAGATGACTTAAAGGGCACCAATTTTAACAATTTTTCAAGATTTAATATAAATCTTTTGTGTCTCCAGAATGTGTCTGTAAAGTTTCAGCTCAAAACACCCATCAGATTATTTATTACACCTTTTTAAATCTGGGAAATGTGAGCTGTTTTAACATTGTAGCTGTTTTTTTGCCTGTGCCTTTAATGCTAATGAGCTGGTTCTCCCCGCCCACCCTTCCCACATGTGTGTCAGAGCCAAAGCCTTCACATAGACACAAAGCCGGGTGCTCAGTGACAGACAAGAATGAAGCAGATCTCCCTTACTACAGTAAGAACTTTCACAACAGTTATTTGATATATTTGTTGTGGAGTTAATTTAAGCCTTTCTTTAGCAATGAGTCACACGCAATACCGTTATAAAGTTCGCTCATGTGCACGTGCGCATTAGCTTTGCACTGTTTTTGCACGGCAAATGTGACAGGATACACATTAATATCCACTGCTGTATGGATATTGTTATGTTAATGTACAAATTAAACCTGATTTAAGTCCATAAACCGGGATTGAAGTGTCTTTTATAATTGTATTGACGGTATGCAGCTGTGGTGATGAATTACGTAGCAATTTTACTGTCTTTATTACAAAGATGCAGTTTTAAAATCGTTTTAAACTTGTAAAACTCATTCTTGATCGCATTTGATGATGATTGATGATCACAGAGAGCTGAACAGATCTTTTAATCCTGGTTGTTTTGCGCACGTCCTGTCTTGTTGATATGATTATACGCATTACTAAGGAGACATGTTAATACGCGTCTGTCAATCAATTCGGTGGACGGGGAAACTGCACTCCTACGTCAAGTTACCATCGGCCTCAAAATGGGAGGGATTTGGATCCTATTTAAAGGAAAAAGAGACTTATTGTGTTAATACTTTAATATCTTGATTTGGAAAGAATTTATAATGTTAGATCAATTGAGATGATTCTGCAATGGGAGTGCATCTCCATAAAATCTAATAAGCAATATTTAAAATTATTGATTTCCCTCTGACACATTTTTGTTGTGGTCTGTGCTATCTGCAGTGCATTTCTGTATTTGCATGTGTTGTGAGTATTTTCATGTACATGTTTAGTTATATAATTTGTTATTTAACAAATTAATGTTTACTATTTGCATCTCCATAAAATCTAATAAACAATCTATACATTTTTGAGGTCCTTTGACACATTTTCATTGTGCTATTTGCAGTGCATTTCTGTATTTGCATGTGTTGTGAGTATTTTCATGCATAAAATGTTTTATCATTTCCAGAGTCTAACAGTAGTCAAGTACACTAACTGAATGATAATAATAATTCAGTAAAATTAATCGTAGTTAAGGTCACATATGGTACAATTTATTATACCTGAATGCTTTTAAAATTATTATACAACCACAGGCATCAATAACACATGCAAATGATAAATTATAAAACAAATTCAACATTGCATATATCCTCCGATGTGACTACTGCGAATGATCACATTGCGATATTGATGCTGAATCGATATATTGTGGCCCTGATTATTAGCCCCTTTAGGCAATACATTTTTTGTTATTGTCTACAGAACAAACCACTGTTATACCAAGGGCGTAGATTTGGCATGGATGGAGGGGATGTGTCCCCACTAATATCCAGCAATTATTGAAATGTCCCCACCAACAATTTAATCACCTTCAAAATAAAATAATGCTCTGTCAACTCTTAGTAACCTAGACATGCAGAAAGGGTTAACCTCTTAAGGCCCAAGGTGTTTTTTTACATGCACCTTTTTATTTCTCTTAGCTATTTGGGCTTATTGGAACCTAATTAGAATAAAAATCTAAGTGTCCATATATGTGGACTCGTGGTCCGAATTTACATAAAACACTTTTTCCTGAATGTTTTTTAATGCAGAATTTTTTTTTAAACTTGCTTTGACTATCAGAAAGTAAAAACAACATTTTTTTTCCCCCATTTTGGACAGTTAAAAATAGGGTTTGGGACATTTCATATGCTCCAAAACAGTTGCAGGATGACACTGTATGTCTGTAGCAAAATATAAAACTTTCAAAGTATTTTAAATAGCCAGTTAAGAGCTAAAAATGTGCTGTCCATATATGTGGACACTCAAGCCCTAGGAGGTTAAAGTCAAGTTTGCTTGGAGTCCACCATAATAATATTAACCAAGGCTGTGCAATTATTCGAAATTCAAGTTCGATTTTGACTTTCATGATTATGAAAAATAATAATCGGGATAAAACAGTTAAAATGCATCAAGTGCCTCATTAAATTTCTCTATTCATACCTCCTCAAAGCCAGATTGCAGTAAAATCATGTAAATTGACTTTTGCAGCACAGGACTTGTTTCATTAATTGTTATTTGTATTATTATTAAGCGTTTAAAGCCTTTATTCATGTTTTTAAAAGAATGAAAGAGAATTTGTGCTGTTTTATGCATGTGGAACAGGGATGTATAGTTGAAGTCAAAATTATTAGACCCCCTTTGAATTTTCTTTTCTTTTTCAAATATTTGCCAAATGATATTTAACAGAGCAAGGACATTTTCACAGTATTTCCTATAATATTTTTTCTTCTGGAGAAAGTCTTATTTGTTTTATTTCAGCTAATATAAAAGCAGTTTTTAATCTTTTTAAAAACCATTTTAAGGACAATATTATTAGCCCCTTTAAGCTATTTTTTTTCTCAATAATCTACAGAACAAACCATTGTTATACAATAACTTGCCTAATTACCCTAACTTGCCTAGTTAACCTAATTAACCTAGTTAAGCCTTTAAATGTCACTTTAAGCTGTATAGAAGTGTCTTGAAAAATATCTAGTAAAATATTATTTACTGTCATCATGGCAAAGATAAAAGAAATCAGTTATTAGAAATTAATTATTAAAACTATTCTGATGAGAAATGTATTGGAAAAAAAATCTTCTTTCTGTTAAACAGAAATTGGGGGAAAACAATATACAGGGGGACTAATAATTCAGGATGCCTAATTCTGTCTTCAGCTGTATCTCACATAGAAATGATCCTAATAGTCAAGACTGTAACCAAAGACACATCCTTTCTAACCATTCTGCCCATCCGCATGCATTCAGACATTTACTAAAAGGTCTCATGAAAGAAAAAAAAGGGAAAAAAAGGTCTCTTCTGCTGTGGACCATCCAATCAAGCTGTTGGCGGATATAATGGTTGAATAGCAATGCATTATTAAAATCGTAAGATATCACGAGGGTCTTGCATTTTTTACAATTTCCACTGAAGCATTGTGGGTGTAGTGGTTTGTGCGTCCTTGTGCGGTTTAAATAGACACAAATGGTCATAATAATCACTTGTGCGACTTGCTTGACTCGCCACTCATGAAGCATTTTTTTTTTTACAGGCACTCTAAAAATGAGGGAGAAAACAATGCGAATATTGTTCTGAGAAATTGGGCCCTCTGTTGAAATAAATAACTGGAACGTTCCCGAAAAAAAAAAAAAAACTTAATTAGTCAGTTTTGTGGGAAGAATGGATCTATCTCTGTCTATGGCCACTTATGTTTCGGTGAATGACAGATGTAAGAATGGAGAGGAAATACACTGATTTTTTCACATGGACATGTAGTTTTGTATAGAGAAAGCTAATTGTATGTTTGTAAATGTAAAAATTCAGTGAACTACTTTTTATATTTAAGGATATGCTAGTAAATTTGACAAATATTGGCATCAAAATAAAATGTTATTATTATATTGTTGGTTTTATATATAATTTTTTCAAGAGTTCACACTTAGATATTGCTTGACGCTATTAGCTGGTTTGGCATCCTGTCCCGGGAAAGAACGCTGAGCTCGGAGAAAATTGAGCCCAGGGCTCCTGCCTGGTCAATAAGCATATACTGTATAAGGGGGTTTGAGATCAGGTAGTTCTTGAGAGCTCTCCCTGGTAAAGGGAGGAAAAGGAGGAGATGGGGTGGAAGGACGGATTCTTCCAAAACGAAGATAAGGTAAGTAGGGTGAATTCTATCTATTTTTTGTAAGCTTGAATCAATCTGATTGGATTATTGCTGATTACGGATGAGAGACCAGCTGCGATCAATCACATGCTCCTCTCGAAATTAGTTTGTAAAACTTCACTTATATATTGTTATTATATTGTTATATCTATGCATGTCTTTTTTGTACAGTAGATTACAATTCATAGATCCTATTTATCAGATTTTTATGTGCAATTCAATCTTATTTCTCCTTCATGTCTTTAAGTAGTTTTTTCTTTATAGTAGAATAAAATTCATAGATCATATTTTTTCAGAGGATGTGCAATTTTGTATAATGAATTGTTTTTTTTGTAAATGTAAAATTTGCTGAATTCAGTGAACTACTTTTATATTAAAGTATCGTAAATTTGACAAATAATGCAAATGTGATATTTTGATATTTCACTTTTAATTTGTTCAGCCATGATTGTCTTTTTTTACAGTTGAATAAAATTCACAGATCATATTTTTTAGAGGACCTGCAATTTTACATAAAGTGCATTTTTGTACATGTAAAATTTGCTGAATTCAGTATTCAGTAACTCTTTTTATAATAAATAAACAGTACATTGACAAATAATGCAAAAGTGATATTTTGATATTGTTTAACTTGTTTGTAGAGCTATTAATGCATTTTACAGTAGAATAAAATTCATAGATCGTATTTTGTCAGAGTATTTGTGATTTTTGTATAATGAAAGCTAATTGTATTTTTGTAAATGTAAAATTTGCTGAATTCTGTTAACTATTTTTATATATTAAAGAATATATTATTAAACTTGACAAAAATATTGCAAAAGTGATATTTTGATATTGTTTAACTTTAAAATTTGTACAGATATGCATGTCTTTATGTTTTTATATATTTTTCAGATGTTTATGTGCAATTTTGTATAAACGTTACTCCCTTTTTCTCCTTGTATTTTTGTAAATGTAAAAAATATGTGAATATTATGTTCATTAAAGAACATGCTAGTAAATTTTACAAATAATGCAAAAGTGGTATTTTGATATTGTTTAACTTTAAATATGTACAGACATGCATGTCTTTTTTACGTTTGAATAAAATTCACAAATCATATTTTTCTGATTTTTATGTGTAATTTTGTATAAAAATGTTAATCCCTTTTCTCCTTGTATTTTTGTAAATGTAACATTTGCAGAAGTGTCAAAAGTTTTTTTTTACACTATATAAAATCCACAGATCATATTTGTCAGAGGATGTGCAATTACTTATAAAGTAAGCTAATTGTATTTTTGTAAATGCAAAAATTACTCAAAGAATTCAGTGAACATTATATTAAAAAAATATGTTAAATTGCAAAAATAGCATTTTTTTGTATAAAAAAGTGAATAATTTTTCTCCTTGTATTTTTGTAAATGTAAAATTTACTGAATTCAGTGAACTACTTTTATATTAAAGAATATGCTAGTAAAATTGACAAATATTGCAAAAGTGATATTTTGATATTGTTAAACGTTAAATCGGTGCAGCTACAGTATTTATGTCTTTTTTACAGTAGAATAAAATTCATAGATCATATTTTTCAGAGGATGTGCAAATTTATTTAATGAAAGCTAATTGTATTTTTGTAAATGTAAAATTTGCTGATTTTTCTAAACTATTTTTATACATTAAAGAATATTATTATAATTAATTTGTCAAACAAGTGATGTCTTAATATCGTTTAAGTAAAACATGCGCAACCATGCATGTCTTTTTACAGTATATAAAATACACAGATCATATTTTTAAGAGGATATGTAATTTCATATGAAGCTAACTGTATTTTTGTAAATGCAAAATTTACTTAAATAATTCAGTGATTATTACATTAAAGAATATGCTAAATTGCAAAAACAACAATTTTGAATAAAAAAGTTAATCCTTTTTCTCCTTGTACTTTTGTAAATGCAAAATTTGCTTAAAAATCAGTGAACTTCCATGTTTATTAAAGAATAGTAAATTTGACAAATATTGCAAAAGTATTTTGACATTGTTTAACTGTAAATATGTGCAATTTTACAGTACAATAAAATTCATAGATCATATTTTTTAGAGGATGTGCAATTTTGAATAAAGAAAGCTAATTGTATTTTTGTAAATGTGAAATTTGCTAAAAGAATTCGGTGAACTATGATTATATTAAGGAATGTGCAAGTCAATTATTCAAATATTGCAAAAGTGATATTTTGATATCAATATCAGTGATATTTTGTTTAACTTTAAATATGTACAGCCATACTTGTCTTTTTTTTTTACAGTATATCAAATCCACAGATCATATTTGTCTGAGGATGTGCAATTTCTAGGTGGCAGTTCATTCGGCTTTTGCGACCCCTATTATTATATTAAAAAATATACATTTAAGATGCAAAAGTGATAATTTGATAGTTTAACTTTATTATTCGTCATGTTTGTTTTACAGTAGAATAGAGATGAAATGTAGGAATAGAGAGGAAAGTTAATTTGCTTAGTATTTTGTGTAAGCATAAAATATGCTAATTGTAACATCCCCGGCTCGTCCTCACTCACCCAATCCAGCTTCACCACCTCACACCAGTCCCATCCAATCCCGAGAACCTTCCCCTGATTATTAATTACCCGCACCTGTTCACTATTAGCCCGGACACTATATAATCTCACCTCCTCCGTTCACTCATCGTCCGGTATTGAAGTCGTATGGTTGTCTTCACCCAAGCTCCCTCGTCTTCTCTTCTTCCATGGATGTTCCTCCTGAGTCTTCGTAATCATCGCACTGATAAAGGGAAGTGTCTTTATTGTCTTACCTCATCTGAAGATCTATATTCACCTGCCTGCACCTTGTGCACACTGCCACCAACGGAGGTGTGAGGAGTGTTAACCCAGTCTTGACTTTAGCCAGGTTTACCAGGCGAAGACGTATGAGGTGTTCCTCGGATGATCTTCCATTGCCCAGCACTGTGTGATACTTTTTATGATTTACGTTGAATAAACTAAATGAAAAGATAACCATCTCTGACTTCTTTGTATACCAGCGTGACAGAATACCGGACCAAACAACAACAACAACATGGAAGCTAACGCTACGTTAACCGGAAGTGAGTTGCCTTCCGCATCCATGAGCGCTAGCTCCAACCTGGTGGTGACACCGAGTACTCCACTAGCTCGACCAATGAGTTACTCTGGGGATCCGAGCACCTGCAATGGGTTTCTACTACAATGTTCTTTATATATTGAAGCCAACCTTGTGCAATTCCCTAACGAACTTTCCAAAGTTGCATTTGTTATCTCCCTTCTCTCAGGTCGAGCGTTACAATGGGCAGATGCGTTGTGGAGTACTCGTAGCCCAGTGATAACCACCATCCAATCCTTCGTCACTCACTTTAAGGAGGTATTTTCAGTTCCACTTACCCCTTTATCAGTGCACGACGAACTCATGAATTTATCACAAGGGAGGATGTCTATTCACGAATATACGTTGCAGTTTCGGACACTTGCCGCCAGCAGTGGGTGGAACCCTGTGGCGCTTCTGGCTGCTTACCGTAAAGGGTTGAAACCCTCCCTCCGTAAACAGATGGTCATTTATGATGACAATGCGAACCTTGAATCCTTCATCAAGAAGACTATTAGTGTGTGCCAGCACTTATCTGCTTGTTCTTCTCTCTTTGATGATCCTCCATCACCGCTCAAATCTCCCACGATTATGCAGGACCCAGAAGAACCTATGGTCACGGACTCCTACCGGCTCGATGCCACGGAACGCCAGCGACGTATTCAACATCAGCTCTGCCTCTACTGTGGAGAATCAACTCACCGGATAGCCACCTGTCCCATCCGCCCACCTCGACTAGTGGTGAGTAAAGTCATCCTCACACCCACAGTATCCACCATACCTCATATTTCTGCAGAGTTGGTAATCCACGATCAAACTTTTCCCGTACATGTTTTGCTGGACTCCGGAGCCGCTGGGAACTTCATATCCTCCACCTTTATCTCCCGCTATAATATTCCTTCAGTGAGGAATGAAGTCCAGTACCGCATCACCACCATCCAGAGCTCGCCGCTAGGAGAAGGAAAAATCAATCGCCGTACCAAGCCTATCACCCTTCGTCTGAATCAGAATCATCAAGAGAAACTTACCCTCCTTATTCTTCCTCGTGCTAATGTGGATGTCATCCTGGGACGACCGTGGCTTATTCAGCACCAACCCAGTATTAACTGGGAAACTGGCGATATCCTCGAGTGGGGATCCAGATGCAACAGTGATGGTCATATTACCCCCTCTACTGGTCACTCCACTTCATTACCCCTGCAGAGTACAAGCATACAAGCCACTTCTCCTTCCAGCCATCCCATTCCCTCAGCATATCATGAGTACTTGGACGTCTTCAGCAAAGAACGAGCCACCCAATTACCCCCTCATCGGTCCTGGGATTGCTGTATTGATCTGTTGCCCGATGCCAAGTTGCCACACGGAAGGATTTATCCTTTGTCCCGTCCTGAGCATGAAGCTATGCACAATTACATCAGTGAAGCTCTCCAGCATGGGTTCATCCGACCATCTACATCTCCTGCCGCCTCCAGCTTCTTCTTTGTCGCCAAGAAAGATGGAGGGCTCAGACCATGCATCGATTACCGAGTACTTAATGCTGCTACCGTCAAGTTTGCCTACCCTCTGCCTCTAGTCCCTGCTGCTTTGGAAGAACTGAGAGAGGCTAAGGTATTCAGCAAACTAGACCTCCGGAGTGCATACAATCTCATCCGCATCCGCCAGGGGGACGAGTGGAAAACGGCCTTTGTTACACCTTCCGGCCACTACGAGTACCTCGTCATGCCCTACGGACTGGCAAATAGTCCCTCAATCTTCCAAAGTTTCATGAACAAGATCTTCAGAGACTTCCTTCATCGTTTCACTATTGTCTATATTGATGACATCCTTATTTACTCCCGTAATCTTGAAGAGCATCAAGCCCATGTGACCCAAGTACTTCAACGATTACGTCAAAACCAACTATTCCTCAAACCCGAAAAGTGTGAATTCCATCAGACCACGATATCCTTCCTCGGGTATGTCATCACCCCACAAGGAGTGAGTATGGAACGGTGCAAGGTAGACGCAGTATCGAAATGGGAATACCCGAAAACCATAAAAGAACTTCAGCGTTTTCTGGGATTCGCCAACTTCTATCGGCGGTTCATAAAGAACTACAGTGTCTTATCAGCTCCTCTCACTTCCTTGCTCCGAGGAGGAAAGAAAGTACTCACCTGGACCCCTGAGACGTACCGAGCCTTCGATCACCTTAAGTCAAAGTTTGCCACAGCACCCGTCTTACGTCATCCGAATCCCAACCTCCCGTTCATCGTTGAGGTAGACGCCGCAGACACTGGAGTAGGTGCTATACTCTCACAATGGTCTGGTGAACCCAAAGCCCTCCATCCTTGTGCGTACTACTCGCGGAAATTGTCTACTGCTGAACAAAACTATGGGATCGGTGACCGCGAGCTATTAGCCATCAAACTAGCACTCGAAGAGTGGCGTCACTGGCTTGAAGGAGCCCAGCACCCCTTCACCGTCATCACTGACCATAAAAATCTTCAATACATCCGAGATGCTAAACGTCTGAATGCTCGCCAAGCTCGTTGGTCTCTCTTCTTCGCTCGTTTCAATTTTACCATCACCTACCAACCTGGGCACAAGAATGTCAAAGCCGATGCCCTATCCAGACTTTACTCACCTGAGCCTCGTAACGATTCCCCTGAAACTATTCTTCCTCCTTCCATCTCTGTGGCCCCCATATTATGGCAAATCGATGAAGAGATCCGATTAGCCACCTTAGAAGAACCAGTTCCCCCTGGTCTCCCTCCAGGCTTGTGCTATGTACCCACGAGATTTCGCATACCACTCCTCACTAGCACACACACCTCCCTCGGCTCAGGACACCCAGGTAGCAGGCGAACCCTCTCGCTTCTCAGAGAAAGGTATTGGTGGCCTAAAATGGCCCATGATGTCACCCAGTACGTTAAGGGTTGCTCGGTCTGTGCCATCACTACCACTCCACGCCATCTACCTGAAGGAAAACTGCTGCCGTTGCCCACTCCCCGCCGACCCTGGACACACCTTGGTGTGGATTTTGCCACCGATCTATCCCCCTCTCAAGGATACACCACGATCTTAGTGGTTGTAGATCGGTTTTCCAAATCCTGCAAACTAATACCTCTCAAAGGTCTTCCCACAGCCCTTGAAACAGCTGAGGCCCTGTTCCATCACGTCTTCAGAAACTATGGTCTCCCCGAAGACATCGTGTCGGATAGAGGTCCACAGTTTATCTCCAGGGTCTGGCGGGCGTTCTTCCACCTTTTGGGCACCACCATCAGTCTATCTTCTGGCTATCATCCGCAAACCAACGGTCAGACCGAGCGTAAAATCCAAGAGATTTCCCGGTTTTTACGCTCCTACTGCCATGCTCATCAAAACACCTGGAGCCAGTATCTTCCGTGGGCTGAGTATGCACAAAATTCTCTTCGTCAATCTTCTACTGGACTAACCCCTTTTCAATGTGTCCTAGGCTACCAACCATCCTTGTTCCCCTGGAATGGGGAAGCATCAGAAGTGCCCGCGGTTGATCACTGGTTCCAGGAAAGCGAGAGGGTCTGGGACTCAGCTCACGTCCATCTTCAGCGGGCAGTCCGGAGGTACACTGACCAAGCCAACCGTCACCGACTACCTAATCCCATATACCAACCAGGAGATAAGGTATGGCTCTCTACCCGAGACATTCGCCTCCGGCTGCCCTGCAGGAAGCTGAGTCCCCGCTACCTGGGACCATTCACTATTCACTCCCAGATCAATCCTGTCACCTACCGTCTGAACCTTCCACCACAGTACCGTATAGCATCATCCTTTCATGTTTCCCTCCTCAAACCCTACACTAATCCTGTATCTCCTCCCTCTGCAGAACCCGAACCACCCCCCCCCTCCCGACCAAACGGAAGTCATCGGTGATAACATCTACCAGGTCAAGGAAATCCTCAACTCCCGGCGGCGGGACGGTCAGCTCCAGTACCTTGTAGACTGGGAGGGCTTTGGCCCTGAGGAGAGATCCTGGATCCCCCGCGATGACATCTTAGATCCATCTCTCCTCGAAGAATTCCATCAGAGACATCCCGATCGTCCAGCTCCACGAGGACGTGGCCGTCCCCGCCGTCGATCTAGGGTGCCAGGAGTCACCCGTGGAGGGGGGGGGTACTGTAACATCCCCGGCTCGTCCTCACTCACCCAATCCAGCTTCACCACCTCACACCAGTCCCATCCAATCCCGAGAACCTTCCCCTGATTATTAATTACCCGCACCTGTTCACTATTAGCCCGGACACTATATAATCTCACCTCCTCCGTTCACTCATCGTCCGGTATTGAAGTCGTATGGTTGTCTTCACCCAAGCTCCCTCGTCTTCTCTTCTTCCATGGATGTTCCTCCTGAGTCTTCGTAATCATCGCACTGATAAAGGGAAGTGTCTTTATTGTCTTACCTCATCTGAAGATCTATATTCACCTGCCTGCACCTTGTGCACACTGCCACCAACGGAGGTGTGAGGAGTGTTAACCCAGTCTTGACTTTAGCCAGGTTTACCAGGCGAAGACGTATGAGGTGTTCCTCGGATGATCTTCCATTGCCCAGCACTGTGTGATACTTTTTATGATTTACGTTGAATAAACTAAATGAAAAGATAACCATCTCTGACTTCTTTGTATACCAGCGTGACACTAATATAATTCAGCGAACCATTATTATATAACAGAACAAGCGAGTAAATTAGACAAGTAATGCAAAAGTGATATTTTTATATTGTTTAACAATAACTACACACTAATTAAATTGTGTTTTTTTTAATCAGTGAAATAAATTCTACTCATTCTGTTGCTGTCCCATTAATATAATTGAAAATGAATCCAAGGCATATGGCTCAGATAAAACAACAACAATCCTGTGGGAGAGAAAAAATATATATACACTGTAATAGCATTTACTTAAAAATCATCTCTGTTTTCTCTGTCTGTGCTAATTTAATTATAACGCCTCATCAAGCAAGCCTGCTACTTCCCAAGTAAGACAGGAATGTCTAATATATATTTTTTTATTCATATGCATTTCATTAATTCTACTGAGCACTGAACTGAAATGCCTGACTGAGAATTTTTCAGCCTTATATCACGCCTGTTCTGTCTTGTTTGCTGTAACGGGAGGCTGTCAAAGCTCGATAGGGAAACTAATCAAGAGGTTGATCATGCAAAAACAAGCTCGTATTGTCAATTAGCGCGAACGCAGCATAAGAAAAAACATAACGCTGCCCATCATAAACAGGATGACTAATTCAAATGCTGATCCTGTATTATTATGTATTGTGTTGTTATGGATGGCAACAAAACAGACCTGATCAATAAAGGGAAAGCATTTGTCACAATGCCTGTAAATAAACACTACTGGGCAAATGTGACATTTTAATCTGGAATGTTAAAAGGATTATTATACTTGTGTAATGGCCTGTTTTTAATGTTATCAGATAATTATTTGGAGAGGCTGATCTGGAGAGGCTTTAAAGGAAATATTTGCAAATGTGAATCCTTCAAAAATGGTAAATAAAATATTTAGATTAGATGTATTTTTTATCTTATGTATTATTTATTGCTGTTGATGTCTTTTATTTTTATATGTTTTTATTTTTATTGTATAAAAGTGATATTTATAAATTGTTTGATCTGAATTTGATCTGGTTTTGCCATGAAATAGCCAGAGAAGCTGATATGGGAATACATTCAAAACTCTCTGGAACATTATTAATTTATTACAATGAAGTGATTAAAAATGCATTCAGATGAGTTTGTTTATTATCGATGGCTAACTTTTTCTTTGCATTCTCTTATGTGTGTGTAAAATTATTAAATTGCATTGTAAATGTTGTTTTTCTCAGCTGTGGAATCAATTCTACACATTTTATTAGAAAAATTAAGCAAAGGCTATCCTGAAGAACTTCTGTTAATGGTCATACACTGCGATAGATGGATGGATGGATGGATAGATAGAGTTTTTGGCTGGTTTCTAATCCAAATATCTAAAGATTCTTAAATCAACAAGCACTTTCTAGAAATATTAAAACTTTAGATGAAAAAATGATTTTATTCTTAATTTATCACTGCAAAAAAGCCATTTTAGTCCAAATATAAAAAAAAATCTATTTTTCTAAAAATATTAAATTTTAGATGAAAAATAGTGATCTTCTCCTTAATTTTCCTCCTTTATCACTGCAAAAAAAATTCTTATTTTACTCCAAATATCTATAAAATTCATCAAATCAACAAGGATTTTTTAGAAATATTTGTTTACATGAAAAAGTCATTTTATTCTTAATTTTCCTCCTTTAATCACTGCAAAAAAAAAAAAAAAAAAGATTTCACTCCAAATATCAAAAAAAAAATCCTAAATTAAGAAGCATTTTAAATTTAAGATGAAAAATAGTGATCATATTCTTAATTTTCCTCTTTATCACTGCAAAAAATGTCTTTTTTGTCCAAATATCTAAGAATTCTTAAATCAAGAAGTATTTTTTTAGACAAGTAAATAAATATTGTTTTGGTCTAGAAATAATGTCAAATTTAAGTGAGTTTTTCCTTAAAACAAGCAAAATAATCTGTCAATGTGCTAACTAATATAATCTTATCTCAAAGAGAAAAGAAGAATATTTTACTCAGGCCATTGTCAGAATATTTAGCTTGCAATTTTTTTTTGACTTATCCTGTATACCATCATGCAATTGAGAAGATGTGAGAACGCTTCTCCTCATCTGCTTTGCTATAAGCAGGATTTTTTTTTTTACAGAGGAAACAAAATAGCAGAGGAAAAGGAAAATTCACAACTAATTTAATTCAATTTTACAAACGCAGCATTTTTTTTTGACTCATCCTGTATACCTTCATGCAATTGAGAAGATGTGAAAACGCTTCTCCTCATCTGCTTTGCTATAAGCAGGAGATCTTTATTACAGAGAAAAAAGGAAAAATAATAGCAAAGGAAAGGAAAAATCACTATTAATTTAATTCACAATTATATAAATGGCAATAACACAATTTATCATATAAAATTGAAGATATATCATGCAATATTAAATACTCCAAGTAAATTATATAAAGCAATTCAGAAAGGAAAACAGTATCTGAATACTTGAAGTCAGAATTATTATAGCCCCCTTTTGATTTTTTGATTTTTTATTTTTTTATTTACTAAATGATGGTTAACAGAGCAAGGAATTTTTTACAGTATGTCTGATAATATTCTTTCTTCTGGAGAAAGTCTTATTTGTTTTATTTTGACTAGAATAAAAGCAGATATACAGTTTTTAAACACTATTTTAAGGTCAAAATTATTAGCCCCTTTAAGCTATATATTTTTTCAATAGTCTACGGAACAAACCATCATTATACAATAACTTGCCTAATTACCCTAACCTGCCTATTTAACCTAATTAACCTAGTTAAGCCTTTAAATGTCACTTTAAGCTGTATACAAATGTCTTGAACAATATCTAGTCAAATATTATTTACTGTCATCATGGCAAAGATAAAATAAATCAGGTATTAGAAATGAGTTATTAAAACTACTATGTTTAGAAAAATGTTGAAAAAATCTTCTCTCCGTTAAACAGAAATTGGGGGAAAAAATTAACGGGGCTAATAATTCAGGGGGCTAATAATTCTGACTTCAACTGTATATTGATCACATTTTTTTTTTCTTTAAATATTAATTTTACAAACGAAGCAATTTTTTTTGACTCATCCTCTATACCTTCATGCAATTGAGAAGATGTGAGAACGCTTCTCCTCATCTGGTGTCACCTTTGCTATAAGCAGGAGATCTCCCATGACATGTCTCCTCATTAAGGCTTCTCGCTGTGTAACATGCCAGATCTGACCCTCAAATAAACCCTGAGACACCAGCATGATCGTATTATACCACAATTCTCAGAGTTAACCTCGTTTAGTGTCCTAACCCTATTTATCTATTGCATAGTTTGTTCGTTTGCCTTTAATACCGAGATGAGAAACCCAGGAAGAAACAAATCAAATGTGGCAGTGAACTGACCCCGTCCATTAGATTACAAACCTGCCAAAATGTAGATTATAATGATTATTTATTTCAACTGGTTAGGGTTATTATAGTTAGCTTTATTATGAAACTATAATGGTGAAGTAAATTTTGTGCTAGTTGAAATAAATTTCAAAATAAATTTCAATGGTTATACTTTAGGTTTTAGTTGATTAATGCATTTGGTGACGTGAAATATCGAGTAATTTATTATAATTTTGTTTATTTATCTTTGTTAACGTCAATAGAAGTAATGTTAGGTCACAGTGTATTAGCTAATAATAATATAATTTTAATAACACATTAAAAAAGTTGAAACTAAAATTAATAAATGCAGTATGTTTGCTTTTTTTTAATTATTCATTTAAATTAACTTTAAATTAGATCAAATAACATGAATAATTAATAGTCATTTCAAGTAATTAATAATCATTTAATTTATAGAATTTGATGTACATTTACTAAAACCTAACCTAAAATAATAATAAAAAATATTAATATAATTAATATTAATAAAAACAAAAAAATTTAATTATGAAAAATGGCAAAAACTCACATAAATTGAAATAAAACTATAAAAAGTACAATAGTTCTATATATTTAAGTATTTAATATATATATATATATATATATATATATATATATATATATATATATATATATATATATATATATATACTAAAATAACATGGTTACAGAATAAATCTTACATAATATTATAGTTTTTTCTTTAAAAATGTTAATCTATCTATCATCTATCTATCTATCTATCTATCTATCTATCTATCTATCTATCTATCTATCTATCTATCTATCTATCTATCTATCTATCTATCTATCTATCTATCTATCTATCTATCTATCTATCTATCTATCTATCCAGACGCACACACCATAGCTTGAAGAAAAAATGTTGCCATTGAAATCCAATAAAAGATACTAGCTGAAAGCATCAAGGACATATAGCGTTCATTACATGGCCTTGTAAGCATGACATTTTTTATGTCATGAAGTCAGCCGTGCTACCAGCACCTGGGTCCATGAAACGCTAGATCAAATACCGTCCATGCTCCCTGATGCCTGTAGGGACCATAGGGCAAGCCTGGGTTGTCCTCCAGGCCTGATTGTAATGGCACATCAAATGTGTCCCTGAACGGGTCCTGTTTGTGCACATTCTATCAAGTTTTGATCTTTTTTTTTTTTTCTAAGGCCATGAGGGGCTTCAAAAGGTCTGCTCCTTCAAAAGCAGGTCCCCTTCAAAGTTGTGTGCACATTCAAGCCAAAATGTGAAGCCACCTATTTTCTAATCACTCATCAGTGTCGTGCTGGCATGCAAAACATGCGATGAATGAGAGATTGCATGCATGTATTGCTGTCAGGTGATCGATTTCCATAGATAATATAGGTTAAGCAATATCAAATACAAAAGCATGCACATTTAACGGATTTCCAAGATATCACTTTAACTGCCTGCTCTAGCAAATGGTTGACCATGTTTTGACTGTTTTAAATAATGATTTACCTCACACAGCATTGTTGGTTTACAAAAAAAAGAAAAAGAAAAAAAAAAAATCAATCAAACATAATCCTGTTGAACTACACTTGATTTTGGTTTTATTGCAAAAAAACATGTTTAATAAATGAAAATCTGAAATAATTCATGGCATACTTCAAAAAATAAAGATGATTTAGTATTCATAAATGTTTTATTTTGATAATGTTTTTAAATAAATGGATCTTGCACTGCATATTTTCAGATTTTTCAAAGTATATGTATTCATTCCAGTACTTTAACTATAAACCGGCATATCTAATATATGGTAGAAGCTGATATTTAAGAAATTATGGGATGTGTGAAAAAAATGGGATGTGTGAAAAAACTAGTGATTTTTTAGTGATTAGGAGTTAAGAAATGCAACCAAATTTTTTTTCTTGGTAGGGCAGTTAAAGGGATACGCAAGCAGACTAACATATATTGTAGTGGTAGGGAACCTATGGCTCGCGAGCCACAAGTGGCTCTTTGACAAAATACATGGCTCTCCAGCTGTCTCCCTTCAATAATATTTTAATTAAAAAAATTATAAACATCAAAGAAAATGAGTTTCCTATTGAAGATACAATTGGACAGACAATTGCTCTTTAAGACTAGTCAAAATTAAAATGTTGCTGCATACTTTATTTTGAATTATTTAAAGCAACTCATTTTTTTATAATAGTAAAATGTTTGTTTATTTTAAATTGTGTTACTTTTCAGGAAAAAATGTCATGTGCGATTTTAAAATTAGCTTCCCCTGCTCACTAAGGCTGCATTTATTTAATCAAAAATACAGTACACATTGTAAAACTGTGAAATGTTATTGCACTATAAAATAACTGTTCAAAAGTAGTTTATCATTTAATTGAATCATTTATTCCAGTTATTTTAATGATGAATTTTCAGTCTTCAGAGCCAAATGATCCTTCAGAAATCACTCTTATATTAATTATTATTATTATTATTATTATTATTACTACTATTATTATTAAATGGTAATAGTAATAAAAGCAATAACGACTGGAGTAATATTTTCCTTTGAAACTACATACAATAAGCAGTTATTTAAATTTTAATAAATATTTACCAATTTTTTTTTACATTTAATAAATGCTACCTTGATGAACAGAATAATTTTCTTAATCTAAAAAATAAACCAAATTAATTACTTAATTAAACTAAACCCCAAACTTTTGACCGGTAGGGTCTAATTGCCCCAATGGCTCTTTAAAAAAAATGCATTTGCCCAAATAATCAGAAATGGCTCTTTGCTGAAAAAAGGTTCCCGACCCCTGATATAGTGTGGTTTGAACAGAACAGTAATCTAAACATTTTAAAACATGCTACATATTTAATAATTAAGAAAACATTGAATGTTAAAATTAAAAAATATTCATTGGATTTACAATTTTAATTTAAGGTAAGTGGTTGCAAACAATTTATATGAGCTGAATTTAAACAAACAAATTAAGTTGAACATTATAAATGTAATTAGTTTGTTTAAATTCAGCCCAAATAAATTGTTTGTAACCACTTACCTTTAAAAAATAGTAAATCCAATGAATCAGAATTTTCAGTGACATGCTATACATCTTATAATTAAGAAAACATTAGATGTTAAAATTACGTGGTACACTGAAAACAATGATTAATTGTATTTACTAATTTATTTTAAGGTAAGTTGCAAACAATTTATATGAGCTGAATTCAAACAAATTATGTTGAACATTGATCAATTTAATTAGTTTGTTTAAATTCAGCCTATTTAAATTGTTTGTAACCACTTACCTTAAAAAATGAGTAAATCAAATGAATCTTTTTTTCAGTGATATGCTATACATCTAATAATTAAGAAAACATTGGATGTTAAAATTACTTGGTACACTGAAAAAAAAGATTAATTGAATTTACTAATTTTTTTTAAGGTAAGTGGTTGCAAACAATTTATATGAGCTGAAAGCTGAGCATTGAACAGTACTAAATGTAATTAGTTTGTTTAAATTCAGCTCATATAAATGGTTTGCAACCACTTACCTTAAAAAAATAATAATAAATCAAATGAATCTTTTTTTTCAGTGATATGCTATAAGAAAACATATTAAAATAAAATGGCATTATATTTACCCCATCATTGAATTATGAACACAAATTGATAGTTATATGTTATAGAACACATTTGATCAAACTCTTTCACTCAAAAAAAAGCTGGGTTATTTATTTCTTTAATCATTCATTCATTCATTTTCCCTTTTTATTCATCAGGGGTCGCCACAGCGGAATGAACTGTCAACTTATCCAGCATATGTTTTACACAGCGGATGCCCTACCAGCCGCAACCCAGTACTGGGAAACTATTTCTTTAATTATCAGGCTAAATTTAAAATGAAATTTTTCAACTTAACTGTTGGGGTTTTCCATATTTGACCCAGTGTCAGCTTGAAACAACCATCATCTTATGTCTATCATGTATTCTTGAATATTAATATAGCTTAAATATAGAAGAATTAAAAATCACAGGGCCTTCATGCATTAAACCAGAACTTTAACCTAGAGTTCAGAAATAAATTCTGCTTAAAATGACTGTTCATGCAAAGTCTGTACACAAAACACTCCTCACACAATGAGAAAACGTATCAAATTAAACAAAAAATCATGCAAAAGATTGGAAATGATCAAAATTAAAGCACCAGCACAAGCAAAGCACAACAAAGGATCTCGAAATTCAATCTACGTGGAAATAACAGGCATTTAAACTAACAAAAGGACAAAATCACTCAAAGGAGAGCAATAGGAGTGACAGGCGTTGACAAACACCGAAATCTTAGACACTTATTTGTGATCAACAGGTCTAAAACAGTTAGATTGAAAAGTTGCTAACGTTAAAACGAGATAGGAAAATAAAACGCAAGCGGAAAAACAAACACTTAATCACAGCGTTCGCTTTAATCGCTTCAAATGTTCCAGTTTCTCATCGTCAAATAAAAAGAGACAGAAATAATATCAAAAACAAAGCAAGCTTGAATAAATAATGCTAAATGCCATTGAAAGTACCTGTTGCTTGGTCCAGTGATGTGTCTGAGGCACTCACTCCCACGCCAAACACACACAGATGACATTTGATCAACACGGTTATTAAACTGAGAAACATGTGAAAGCTACACACTGTGAAAACGGCGTTTTGCTCCGTCGCGCTTTCCCTCAGAAACGCTCGGTTGTTTCTCCGGTGTTCTCCGTTTTGTCTTCGCTCTCTGCAATGTCTCGGGGTTTTCTGCTTCCTTCAGCACCATGTGTTGTGAACAGCTCCGGTTTTCATCGTGCATGAGCTTCTTAAAGGCGAGGTTCACTCGACCGACAGGTGGCCCGTCAATTTCAACAGCGTCGATGACGTCACCAAGATTGAAAAGAGCGAACGCCCATTACGTCACCGTAATTATAATTAGGGGGTAAAAAAATAATACACATGTATGTATTACATGCCATAAATTACGACTATACACACATAGACTAACCAAATAGTACATTTATTATATATTTGCACAATGAGGGACGAGGTAAAGTTGAACATTTTGTTTGTAGTAATAGGCCTAATACATGAAGAGTATAAAGTCGACTAATTAGCAGTTATAATAATAATAATAATAATAATAATAATAATAATAATAATAATAATAAAGGATGATGATGGGTAATAAAAAATAAAAGTTCATAATTTATTAGATTTTTATCAGAGAGTAAAATATGTTTTATTGTAAAGTCTGATAACCTTTAAAAAGCTAATATTTGTTTTATTCTAAAGTCTGATAACATTTAAAAAGCTAATATTTGTTTTATTCTAGGGTCTGATAACATTCAAAATTATAATATTTGTTTTATTCTAAGGTCTGATAACATTCAAAAAGCTAATAATTGTTTTATTCTAAGGTCTGATAACATTCAAAATGATAATATTTGTTTTATTCTAGGGTCTGATAACATTCAAAAAGCGAATATTTGTTTTATTCTAGGGTCTGATAACATTCAAAAAGCTAATATTTGTTTTATTCTAGGGTCTGATAACATTCAAAATGATAATATTTGTTTTATTCTAGGGTCTGATAACATTCAAAAAGCTAATATTTGTTTTATTCTAAGGTCTGATAACATTCAAAAAGCTAATAATTGTTTTATTCTAGGGTCTGATAACATTCAAAATGATAATATTTGTTTTATTCTAAGGTCTGATAACATTCAAAAAGCTAATATTTGTTTTATTCTAGGGTCTGATAACATTCAAAATGATAATATTTGTTTTATTCTAGGGTCTGATAACATTTAAAATGATAATATTTGTTTTATTCCAAGGTCTGATAACATTTAAAATGATAATGTTTGTTTTATTCTAAAGTCTGATAACATTTAAAATGATAATATTTGTTTTATTCTAAAGTCTGATAACATTTAAAATGATAATATTTGTTTTATTCTAAGGTCTGATAACATTCAAAAAGCTAATAATTGTTTTATTCTAAGGTCTGATAACATTCAAAATGATAATATTTGTTTTATTCTAAAGTCTGATAACATTTAAAATGATAATGTTTGTTTTATTCTAAAGTCTGATAACCTTTAAAAAGCTAATATTTGTTTTATTCTAAGGTCTGATAACCTTTAAAAAGCTAATATTTGTTTTATTCTAGGGTCTGATAACATTCAAAATGATAATGTTTGTTTTATTCTAAAGTCTGATAACCTTTAAAAAGCTAATATTTGTTTTATTCTAAGGTCTGATAACATTTAAAAAGCTAATATTTGTTTTATTCTAGGGTCTGATAACATTCAAAATGATAATATCTGTTTTATTCTAGGGTCTGATAACATTCAAAAAGCTAATATTTGTTTTATTCTAAGGTCTGATAACATTTAAAAAGCTAATATTTGTTTTATTCTAGGGTCTGATAACATTCAAAATGATAATATTTGTTTTATTCTAGGGTCTGATAACATTTAAAATGATAATATTTGTTTTATTCCAAGGTCTGATAACATTTAAAATGATAATGTTTGTTTTATTCTAAAGTCTGATAACATTTAAAATGATAATATTTGTTTTATTCTAAAGTCTGATAACATTCAAAAAGCTAATATTTGTTTTATTCTAAGGTCTGATAACATTCAAAAAGTTAATATTTGTTTTATTCTAAAGTCTGATAACATTCAAAAAGCTAATATTTGTTTTATTCTAAGGCCTGATAACATTTAAAAAGCTAATATTTGTTTTATTCTAAAGTCTGATAACATTTAAAATGATAATGTTTGTTTTATTCTAAAGTCTGATAACATTTAAAAAGCTAATATTTGTTTTATTCTAAAGTCTGATAACATTTAAAAAGTTAATATTTGTTTTATTCTAAAGTCTGATAACATTCAAAAAGCTAATATTTGTTTTATTCTAAGGTCTGATAACATTTAAAATTATAATATTTGTTTTATTCTAAGGTCTGATAACATTTAAAATGATAATATTTGTTTTATTCTAAAGTCTGATAACATTTAAAATGATAATATTTGTTTAATTCTAAGGTCTGATAACATTTAAAATGATAATGTTTGTTTTATTCAAAGTCTGATAACATTTAAAATGATAATGTTTGTTTTATTCTAAAGTATGATAACATTTAAAAAGCTAATATTTGTTTTATTCTAAGGTCTGATAACATTCAAAAAGTTAATATTTGTTTTATTCTAAAGTCTGATAACATTCAAAAAGCTAATATTTGTTTTATTCTAAGGTCTGATAACATTTAAAATGATAATGTTTGTTTTATTCTAAAGTCTGATAACATTTAAAATGATCATATTTGTTTTATTCTAAGGTCTGATAACATTTAAAATGCTAATATTTGTTTTATTCTAAAGTCTGATAACATTCAAAAAGCTAATATTTGTTTTATTCTAAGGTCTGATAACATTTAAAATTATAATATTTGTTTTATTCTAAGGTCTGATAACATTTAAAATTATAATATTTGTTTTATTCTAAGGTCTGATAACATTCAAAAAGTTAATATTTGTTTTATTCTAAAGTCTGATAACATTCAAAAAGCTAATATTTGTTTTATTCTAAGGTCTGATAACATTTAAAATGATAATGTTTGTTTTATTCTAAAGTCTGATAACATTTAAATTATAATATTTGTTTTATTCTAAGGTCTGATAACATTTAAAATGATAATATTTGTTTTATTCTAAAGTCTGATAACATTTAAAATTATAATATTTGTTTTATTCTAAAGTCTGATAATATTTAAAATGATAATATTTGTTTTATTCTAAGGTCTGATAACATTTAAAATTATAATATTTGTTTTATTCTAAGGTCTGATAACATTTAAAAAGCTAATATTTGTTTTATTCTAAAGTCTGATAACATTCAAAAAGCAAATATTTGTTTTATTCTAGGGTCTGATAACATTTAAAATGATAATATTTGTTTTATTCTAGGGTCTGATAACATTTAAAATGATAATATTTGTTTTATTCTAAAGTCTGATAACATTTAAAATTATAATATTTGTTTTATTCTAAAGTCTGATAACATTTAAAATGATAATATTTGCTTTATTCTAAGGTCTGATAACATTTAAAATGATAATATTTGTTTTATTCTAAGGTCTGATAACATTTAAAATGATAATATTTGTTTTATTCTAAGGTCTGATAACATTTAAAATGATAATATTTGTTTTATTCCAAGGTCTGATAACATTTAAAATGATAATATTTGTTTTATTCTAAAGTCTGATAACATTTAAAATTATAATATTTGTTTTATTCTAAAGTCTGATAACATTTAAAATGATAATATTTCTTTTATTCTAAGGTCTGATAACATTTAAAATTATAATATTTGTTTTATTCTAAGGTCTGATAACATTTAAAAAGCTAATATTTGTTTTATTCTAAAGTCTGATAACATTCAAAAAGCTAATATTTGTTTTATTCTAGGGCCTGATAACATTAAAAAAGCTAATATGTGTTTTATTCTAAAGTCTGATAACATTTAAAAAGCTAATATTTGTTTTATTCTAGGGTCTAATAACAATTAAAATGATAATATTTGTTTTATTGTAAAGTCTGATAACATTTAAAATTATAATATTTGTTTTATTCTAAGGTCTGATAACATTCAAAAAGTTAATATTTGTTTTATTCTAAAGTCTGATAACATTCAAAAAGCTAATATTTGTTTTATTCTAAGGTCTGATAACATTTAAAATGATCATATTTGTTTTATTCTAAGGTCTGATAACATTTAAAATGATAATATTTGTTTTATTCTAAAGTCTGATAACATTCAAAAAGCTAATATTTGTTTTATTCTAAGGTCTGATAACATTTAAAATTATAATATTTGTTTTATTCTAAGGTCTGATAACATTTAAAATTATAATATTTGTTTTATTCTAAGGTCTGATAACATTCAAAAAGTTAATATTTGTTTTATTCTAAAGTCTGATAACATTCAAAAAGCTAATATTTGTTTTATTCTAAGGTCTGATAACATTTAAAATGATAATGTTTGTTTTATTCTAAAGTCTGATAACATTTAAATTATAATATTTGTTTTATTCTAAGGTCTGATAACATTTAAAATGATAATATTTGTTTTATTCTAAAGTCTGATAACATTTAAAATTATAATATTTGTTTTATTCTAAAGTCTGATAATATTTAAAATGATAATATTTGTTTTATTCTAAGGTCTGATAACATTTAAAATTATAATATTTGTTTTATTCTAAGGTCTGATAACATTTAAAAAGCTAATATTTGTTTTATTCTAAAGTCTGATAACATTCAAAAAGCAAATATTTGTTTTATTCTAGGGTCTGATAACATTTAAAATGATAATATTTGTTTTATTCTAGGGTCTGATAACATTTAAAATGATAATATTTGTTTTATTCTAAAGTCTGATAACATTTAAAATTATAATATTTGTTTTATTCTAAAGTCTGATAACATTTAAAATGATAATATTTGCTTTATTCTAAGGTCTGATAACATTTAAAATGATAATATTTGTTTTATTCTAAGGTCTGATAACATTTAAAATGATAATATTTGTTTTATTCTAAGGTCTGATAACATTTAAAATGATATTATTTGTTTTATTCCAAGGTCTGATAACATTTAAAATGATAATATTTGTTTTATTCTAAAGTCTGATAACATTTAAAATTATAATATTTGTTTTATTCTAAAGTCTGATAACATTTAAAATGATAATATTTCTTTTATTCTAAGGTCTGATAACATTTAAAATTATAATATTTGTTTTATTCTAAGGTCTGATAACATTTAAAAAGCTAATATTTGTTTTATTCTAAAGTCTGATAACATTCAAAAAGCTAATATTTGTTTTATTCTAGGGCCTGATAACATTAAAAAAGCTAATATGTGTTTTATTCTAAAGTCTGATAACATTTAAAAAGCTAATATTTGTTTTATTCTAGGGTCTAATAACAATTAAAATGATAATATTTGTTTTATTGTAAAGTCTGATAACATTTAAAATTATAATATTTGTTTTATTCTAAAGTCTGATAACATTTAAAATGATAATATTTGTTTTATTCTAAGGTCTGATAACATTTAAAAAGCTAATATTTGTTTTATTCTAGGGTCTGATAACATTTAAAATGATAATATTGGTTTTATTTCAAGGTCTGATAACATTTAAAATGATAATATTTGTTTTATTCTAAAGTCTGATAACATTTAAAATTATAATATTTGTTTTATTCTAAAGTCTGATAACATTTAAAATGATAATATTTATTTTATTCTAAGGTCTGATAACATTTAAAATGATAATGTTTGTTTTATTCAAAGTCTGATAACATTTAAAATGATAATGTTTGTTTTATTCTAAAGTCTGATAACATTTAAAAAGCTAATATTTGTTTTATTCTAAGGTCTGATAACATTCAAAAAGTTAATATTTGTTTTATTCTAAAGTCTGATAACATTCAAAAAGCTAATATTTGTTTTATTCTAAGGTCTGATAACATTTAAAATGATAATGTTTGTTTTATTCTAAAGTCTGATAACATTTAAAATGATAATATTTGTTTTATTCTAAGGTCTGATAACATTTAAAATGATAATATTTGTTTTATTCTAAAGTCTGATAACATTCAAAAAGCTAATATTTGTTTTATTCTAAGGTCTGATAACATTTAAAATGATAATATTTGTTTTATTCTAAGGTCTAATAACATTTAAAATGATAATATTTGTTTTATTCTGAAGTCTGATAACATTTAAAATGATAATATTTGTTTAATTCTAAGGTCTGATAACATTTAAAATGATAATGTTTGTTTTATTCAAAGTCTGATAACATTTAAAATGATAATATTTGTTTTATTCTAAAGTCTGATAACATTCAAAAAGCTAATATTTGTTTTATTCTAAGGTCTGATAACATTTAAAATTATAATATTTGTTTTATTCTAAGGTCTGATAACATTTAAAATGATAATATTTGTTTTATTCTAAAGTCTGATAACATTTAAAATGATAATATTTGTTTAATTCTAAGGTCTCATAACATTTAAAATTATAATATTTGTTTTATTCTAAGGTCTGATAACATTCAAAAAGTTAATATTTGTTTTATTCTAAAGTCTGATAACATTCAAAAAGCTAATATTTGTTTTATTCTAAGGTCTGATAATATTTAAAATGATAATATTTGTTTTATTCTAAGGTCTGATAACATTTAAAATTATAATATTTGTTTTATTCTAAGGTCTGATAACATTTACAAAGCTTATATTTGTTTTATTCTAAAGTCTGATAACATTCAAAAAGCTAATATTTGTTTTATTCTAGGGCCTGATAACATTTAAAAAGCTAATATTTGTTTTATTCTAAAGTCTGATAACATTTAAAAAGCTAATATTTGTTTTATTCTAGGGTCTGATAACATTTAAAATGATAATATTTGTTTTATTCTAAAGTCTGATAACATTTAAAATGATAATATTTGTTTTATTCTAAAGTCTGATAACATTTAAAATGATAATATTTGTTTTATTCTAAGGTCTGATAACATTTAAAATGATAATATTTGTTTTATTCTAAGGTCTGATAACATTTAAAAAGCTAATATTTGTTTTATTCTAGGGTCTGATAACATTTAAAATGATAATATTTGTTTTATTCCAAGGTCTGATAACATTTAAAATGATAATATTTGTTTTATTCTAAAGTCTGATAACATTTAAAATTATAATATTTGTTTTATTCTAAAGTCTGATAACATTTAAAATGATAATATTTCTTTTATTCTAAGGTCTGATAACATTTAAAATGATAATATTTGTTTTATTCTAAGGTCTGATAACATTTAAACTGATAATATTTGTTTTATTCTAAGGTCTGATAACATTTAAAAAGCTAATATTTGTTTTATTCTAGGGTCTGATAACATTTAAAATGATAATATTTGTTTTATTCCAAGGTCTGATAACATTTAAAATGATAATATTTGTTTTATTCTAAAGTCTGATAACATTTAAAATGATAATATTTGTTTTATTCTAAGGTCTGATAACATTTAAAATGATAATATTTGTTTTATTCTAAAGTCTGATAACATTTAAAATTATAATATTTGTTTTATTTTAAAGTCTCATAACATTTAAAATGATAATATTTGTTTTATTCTCTGATAACATTTAAAAGGCTAATATTTGTTTTATTTTAAGGTCTATTATTATTGAGGATTATATTATTATTGAGGATGATATTATTGAGGATTATATGGTATATACAGTAATTAATCAAATCCTCCCCTCAAAGTTCTCCTAAAACTATTGAACAACACCCATTCTTGTCTTTTTATTTATTTAATTTGATACAATTTTTGATCCACTTCAAATTATGACTTCTATATATGCACACACTCATACAGATATAGAGTTAGAACATATAAAGTCAATAGACACATTGTTGCATTTATTTCTGACTATCTGGTGCTAGTTTTTGTATTTTTTTTGGCATTTAACATACTCCAACTGTGTGCAAAAAAACACTTGCGAACAAATTATTTCCCTGAGTACTAATTGAGCAATCAGGTTTATAATATTGCTTGTTAATTATAATAAAATTAATTCTGTGAAGCATTTCAAGAGGTGTTCAGTAAGTTCGCTTAAGTATTCTTGCTCTAGAAATAAGCAGGACCACTTTAATCCACCACTATAATCCACTAATTACCTTTATGCACCCCCGAAAAGGCTTTTCATTTACATTCCTTTTAATTTAATCTGAGCACAGAGAGGGTTCTTTCAACCATCCTTGAGGAAAATCCATGTATATGGAACGATGCAGTAGCATTTGTAAAAGCGATCATGAGAACTAAGTTATAAAAGGCAGCTAAAGTAGAATGAATAGCCTGCATGTTCAAGCCTGAAGGCTGTTTTGGTGACTAAGAGATCTATTCACCTGACAGAGTGTGACACTGGCATGCAGGTCACAGTAAATTCTAAACATGAGATAAATAGAGTCCTGCTTTTTCTCCCTTTTTTTTCATGCTTCACATGTAATGCTGACCATAAATAACCCAGTGTTAACAAAATTATCAAGTTTTCTGTTAACATTTCCATTCTAAACACTAGTTAACCTGTATATCTGAAGGGTCAGAGTCACTGATTGGACACTGTTTACATACTGTAACACTCTAACATTTTAATTACACATCTTAAAAATTACCGACCCTGCTGAAAAAACAGCTTAAACCAGTCTAAGCTGGTTGAGTGGTTTAGCTGGTAGACCAGGCTGGTTTAAAAGGGGTTTGGGCCACTTCCATGCTGATCTTAGCTGGCCAGGCTGAAAGAAAAGATGGAATGACCAGCCAAAACCAGATTTGGACAATTTAAAACAGCTAAGACCTGCAAATCAGCTTGGCAGGTCAAGCTGGTTTTAGTTGGTCACTCCAGCTCTCCCAGCCTGACCAGCTAAAACCAGCCTGGAAGTGGTCAAAACTATATTCATTCATTCATATTCCTTCGGCTGCCAACTATGCAGCATATGTTTTACGCAGTGGATGCCCTTCCAGCTGGAACACAATATTGGGAAACACTGATACACATTGTTTTTGTTTACACTCATTCACACACACACGCTCATATGGCCAATTTAGTTTACTCAATTCACTTATAGCGCATGTCTTTGGACTGTAAGGGAACTGTGAGGGAGCACATGCATGAAACGCAATTCCCGAATGAGTTCCGTATATTAATTATTCCTTATAAGTGAAAGCTTATTATTTATTATTTAAGCTCATTATTTAACCCTCTGGTAGTCCTTGGTCATTTTAGGCCGAAAAATGTTGGCTATTGAATTTTTAAATATTACACAATCATCGAAATGGTCTAAAACTCATTGGGCTCTATTTTAACGGTCTAGGCGCAAAGCCTGAAGCGCATAGTGCAAAAGCATTAAGGGCGTATCAGAATCCACTTTTGCTATTTTAAGGATGGAATAACGCTCTGCACCGCTGCGCATGGTCTAACAGGGTTGAGCTTATTCTCTTAATGAGTTATGGGTGTGTTTTGAGAATAAACCAATCAGAGTCTCATCTCCCATTCCCTTTAAGAGTCAGTTGCGTAGCTCCATGGTGCATTTGCTTTTTACATGGCGGACTTTATAAGTGGAAAAACTAAACACTTTAAAACAGTTAAGAAAACATTTAAACAGCATCTGCCGCAAGAGGATTATGAGCCTCCTCCATTCGGCCTTTACTTTCACTTTCTCTTTGTCACTTTCGTGGATAAGGAAACGTGTTGTAGACATTCCACTGAAGACATCCATTAGCCTACATGTTTAATTTTGTTTGTTAAGCGCAAAGATTTGTTTCAAAACTATTTCTAAATTCAGTTCTAATTTCTAGCAAATGAATAAATGAATAATAATAACGAAGTGTGCTCACAAAACTGAGTTATATCCAAATACACGTGCTATGCCCCATATGGTTCAAAACCTGACAGGCGTGTCAGAATCCATTTTTGCTATTTTAAGGACGGAAAATTCCGCTTTGCGCCATGGCGCATGGTCTAACAGGGTTGAGCTTATTCTCTTAATGAGTTATAGGTGTGTTTTGAGAATAAACCAATCAGAGTCTCATCTCCCATTCCCTTTAAGAGTCAGTTACGTCGCGCCATAGCGCATTTGCTATTTACATGGCGGACTTTGTAAGTGGAATAACTGAGCGCTTTACTAGCGAGAAAACAGTTAAACAGACCATCTGCAGCGCAAGAATGAAAGAATGAGCCTCCTCATTCTTTACTTTCTTTTTCACTCTCGTGGATAAGGAAATGTGTTGTACGCACAGACATCAATTAGCCTATACATAATTAATTTAGTTTGTTATGCACAAAGATTTGTTTCAAAACTATTTCTAAATTCAGTTTTAATTTCCAGCAAACGAATAAATAAACAATAATAACGAAGTGTGGTTATATCCACACACACATGCTATGCCCCATATGGTCTAAAACCTGACAGGTGAGCAAATCTAAGCTTGTTTTTAATAAAACAAAAATAAATATGCATATAATAAATAATACTGCTAATAATAATAACATTATACAAAAGCAATTTGTCATGAATAAACTGAAAAAGCCCCGAGATGAAAAAGGCATGCAGGCAGTGGTTTTTTGGTGTACCAACAATGCGCCTTAACATACCTCTTTTCTAGACCAGAACATTCATAAGTCCACAAAATGGCACAAATGGATTTGCTATGTAAACAACATGGTGGAAAATGGGAAAATTAAGGTTGCGTTGGTCTGAAAATAGCAACACATCATGGAAACACGTCTTGCGCCTTATTGCGCCGGGTGTATGATAGGGCCCTTAGACTTTGCGCCTAGACCGTTAAAATAGAGCCTCTAATGTCTAAAAACTAAAGAATTCACAAAAATTCACAAAAATTCTATTGTTTTCAATGGGGGAAAATGGACGTTAATTACTGCATAAATATTAATTGTTACAACAAAACCCTCTTAAAATTCAAAATATTATAAAAAAATATTATTAATTAAAAACCTATTTATTAATTAAAAACCTATCTATTACAAAAGACAAAACAAAAACAAAACAGAGGGTACTTTACAGGCATTCGCCCATTTTGACTGTAAAGACCACAAGTGTGATACACAAATAAGCAACACCAGAGGGTTAAACTGATTTGTTGCAATGGAAGTTCTCCAAATACAAAAATTTAACCTTTAACTTGAAAAACAGACATCACATGTGGAAAACCCTAGATAGAAGTCTCAAACGTAAGGTAAAACCATTGAACAAGAAATTCTCCCTGGGGCATAAGATTGACAGACTTGCATAATAATTATGCATGCACTGTATACACAACTACACACATACAGTCCTGTTAACAAAACTGAACACAGAGCACAAGGGCAGCATTGGGTTCCTCCTCCCCTTCCAGTTTCCCCTTTTGTTTGGTCTCCAGAGGTAACGATAGCAACCAGCATTATAAAGCAACCAGTACTTTCAGAAATGTTTTGCGAGCGACTGTCAGGAAAGTCTACATGTACAAACATAGATGTGCCTACAAGGAAAAAAGCCATACAAACAAACCAATCCAAAAAAATAAAAATAAAAATCGCTCAACAGTAAAAGCAAATCAACAATGAAGCATCCAGTGGTCCGTTCTGCATAAAAAGGCATTCAAAAAATGGGCCTGTGTGCAATAATTGTATGTAAACATGTACATTTTCAAGAGGGGGCTGACTACAAGTGCTGTCACTGCGAGTCTGCTTGGAGTAGATCAAGCGATGCAACAATTCATGCAGTCTAGTCATGTTCCTAAGCAACAGAGACCTGTCATTTTGATGGCTAATCATCCAAGCAATCCCTTGTTGGACCTTTTAGACAAAACCAAATGCTGCATGGGGAGAGTTTGTTTTGCTGCTGCCAATTTGCTAAACTGATGCATGCAAGGAGCATAGGTGTTTTGTAGGGGCAACGGGGGACTCTGAGTTGGAAGTGCTTTGAGCAAAACTTGAAGGTAGTTGTATTTGAGGATTGTAAAGGAAAATAGGTTGTTTATTTAATTAGGATAATACATGTGAGAAGAATGGTTTGAGGGTCTTTTTAATAGTTTTTAAAATAAATGTAATTTTTGTGTATAGCTAAAATGATTAATAAAATAAAATAAAATATTATTATTAATAATAATAATAATAATAATTAATAATAAATGATAAAAAAGTAAACCATTTAATAAAAAGAATTTTAAAATAACATAATAATAATAATAATAATAATAATAAAGGATGATGATGGATAATGAAAAAAAGTTCATAATTTATTAGATTTTTATTAGAGAGTAACATTTGATTTATTCTAAGATCCGATAACATTTAAAAAGTTAATATTTGTTTTATTCTAGGGTCTGATAACATTCAAAAAGCTAATATTTGTTTTATTCTAAGGTCTGATAACATTCAAAAAGTTAATATTTGTTTTATTCTAGGGTCTGATAATATTCAAAAAGTTAATGTTTGTTTTATTCTAGGGTCTGATAATATTCAAAAAGTTAATATTTGTTTTATTCTAAGGTCTGATAACATTTAAAAAGGTAATATTTGTTTTATTCTAATGTCTGATAACATTCAAAAAGTTAATATTAGTTTTATTCTAAAGTCTGATAACATTTAAAAAGCTAATATTTGTTTTATTCTAGGGTCTGATAACATTCAAAAAGTTAATATTTGTTTTATTCTAGGGTCTGATAATATTCAAAAAGTTAATGTTTGTTTTATTCTAGGGTCTGATAATATTCAAAAAGTTAATGTTTGTTTTATTCTAGGGTCTGATAATATTCAAAAAGTTAATATTTGTTTTATTCTAGGGTCTGATAATATTCAAAAAGTTAATATTTGTTTTATTCTAGGGTCTGATAATATTCAAAAAGTTAATGTTTGTTTTATTCTAGGGTCTGATAATATTCAAAAAGTTAATGTTTGTTTTATTCTAGGGTCTGATAATATTCAAAAAGTTAATATTTGTTTTATTCTAAGGTCTGATAACATTTAAAAAGTTAATATTTGTTTTATTCTAATGTCTGATAACATTCAAAAAGTTAATATTAGTTTTATTCTAAAGTCTGATAACATTTAATAAGCTAATATTTGTTTTATTCTAGGGTCTGATAACATTCAAAAAGTTAATATTTGTTTTATTCTAAGGTCTGATAACATTCAAAAAGCTAATATTTGTTTTATTCTAGGGTCTGATAACATTCAAAAAGTTAATATTTGTTTTATTCTAGGGTCTGATAACATTTAAAAAGCTAATATTTGTTTTATTCTAGGGTCTGATAACATTCAAAAAGTTAATATTTGTTTTATTCTAGGGTCTGATAACATTCAAAAAGTTAATATTTGTTTTATTCTAGGGTCTGATAACATTTAAAAAGCTAATATTTGTTTTATTCTAGGGTCTGATAACATTCAAAAAGTTAATATTTGTTTTATTCTAGGGTCTGATAATATTCAAAAAGTTAATATTTGTTTTTTTCTAAGGTCTGATAACATTTAAAAAGTTAATATTTGTTTTTTTCTAGGGTCTGATAACATTCAAAAAGTTAATATTTGTTTTTTTCTAGGGTCTGATAACATTTAAAAAGCTAATATTTGTTTTATTCTAGGGTATGATAACATTCAAAAAGTTAATATTTGTTTTATTCTAGGGTCTGATAACATTCAAAAAGTTAATATTTGTTTGCGCAGTGGCGCAGTAGGTAGTGCTGTTGCCTCACAGCAAGAAGGTTGCTGGTTCGAGCCTCGGCTGGGTCAGTTGGCATTTCTGTGTGGAGTTTGCATGTTCTCCCTGTGTTCGCGTGGGTTTCCTCCGGGTGCTCCGGTTTCCCCCACAATCCAAAGACATGCGGTACAGGTGAATGGGGTAGGCTAAATTGTCCGTAGTGTATGAGAGTGAATGAGAGTGTATTGATGTTTCCCAGAGATGGGTTGCAGCTGGAAGGGCATCCGCTGCGTAAAACATGTGCTATGTGGATTAGTTGGCGGTTCATTCCGCGGTGGCAACCCCGGATTAATAAAGGGACTAAGCCGAAAAGAAAATAAATTAATGAATGAAAAAAATTATCTAAAACAGAATACAACACAAATACATGATAAAAATTATGAAATGTGCATTAAAAGGATTTGAAAACCAACAGGAAATGTCTTGTGGATATTTCTGAAAAATCATACCAATTTTTTTCAAATACTGATAAATGAGCACGAGTAGCAGTGTGATATGGCTGTATATTGGCACTAGTGGGAGGGGTGTGTTGACTCGAGGCCACAGGCCGAGTGGCCTAGTGTCCCACCAGTGACGATATACAGCCATATCGCACTGCTACGAGTGTGATATTGCGTTTATATAACAGTTTGACAGAATAATCGTGTGTATAAAAAATAAAAATCAAACACTAGGGGCCCTATCATACACTCGACGCAAGACGTGTTTGCCCCAATGTGTTGCTATTTTCAGACCAATGCAACCTTAATTTTTCCGTTTTCCGCCATGTTGTTTAAATAGCAAATCCATTTGCCAGCATTTGTGGACTCGTGGGTGTTCGCGTCTAAAAAAGAGGTGTGTTAAGATGCATTGTTGGCCCATTGCTATTTTGAGGAACTAAAATAGACCATGCAATAGACCAGCTGAAACTAGGTTTAAAGTCCAGCGCAGAGCGCATTTGTTTCGCGCCCCGCTTACACATTGCTTAAAACACACAGGATGTATAGCAACACAGAAACATCTTTACAAATAAAAAATAATTAAAGGATTAAAATATTACAAAAATTATTACTTACTACATAAATATAAAAACCACTGCCTCTATGTCTTTTTCACCTCAGGGGGATTTTTGTCAGTTTATTCATGACAACTTGCTTTTGTAATGTTATTATTATTAGCAGTATCATTTATTAAATGCATATTTATATTTGTTTTATTAAAAAACAAGTTTAGATTTGCTCATCTGTCAGCTTTTAGACCGTATGGGCATAGCGCGTGTGTTTGGATATTTGGCCACACTTCATTATTATTGTTCATTTATTCATTTGATGGAAATTAGAACTGAATTCAGAAATAGTTTTGAAACAAATCTTTGCGCTTAACAAACTAAATTAAACATGTAGGCTAACGGATGTCTTCAGTGGAGTGTCTACAACACGTTTCCTTATCCACGAAAAAGAGAAAGTGAAAGTAAAGGCCGAATGGATGAGGCTCGTTCTTTATCCTTGCGCTGTAGATGGTCTGTTTAACTGTTTTCTCACTAGTGAAGCATTCAGTTTTTCCACTTACAAAGTCCGCCATGTAAATAACAAATGCACCATGGGAATGTGAGATGAGACTCTGATTGGTTTATTCTCAAAACACACCCATAACTCATTAAGAGAATAAGCTCAACCCTGTTAGACCATGCGCCGCGGCTCAGAGTGTATTTTTCCGTCCTTAAAATAGCAAAAGTGGATTCAAACATGCCCTTAATGCTTTTGCACCCTGCGCTTTAAACTTTGCACCTAGATCGTTAGAATAGAACCCGGAGAGTCTAAAAATCCTTTTGTAAGAGGAACTACTTTCTTTTGCCATTCATTCACATCTGCAGCTGACGGTCAGAACAGCAGAAACCGGTTACTCATTCACCAACATCACTTTAGAGCTAGTGTTTGAACGAT
This sequence comes from Danio kyathit, assembly GCA_903798195.1. NCBI lineage: Eukaryota > Metazoa > Chordata > Actinopteri > Cypriniformes > Danionidae > Danio > Danio kyathit. The sequence goes on from LR812525.1 coordinate 17,379,951, forward strand.
TCTGTAGCGTAATGCCTAAAGTGATGACAAAACAGGTGACATTTTTAGATTATAAGGCTGAATGCCATGAAATGCCATCAGTCTACATAGATTTCCCAGTATTTCTCTGTTGCAATCGGGAGATCACAATAATTAACCCCGAAAAAGCCAAAGCAAAGCAAATACTACCAGATTACTATGGTATAAATACAGCACTACAACATATAAAAGAGAGAGATGGACTTAGATTGTAATTTACCTGTTTTATTATGATTTGATCAGCTGTAGTGTGAAACTAATGCTTAGAAAATGCTGTTTTTCTCCCCTAAGGACCTATTATGTGGTTTCTGCCGCCATCTTGTGGCGGAACGTCAAACGTCTTTGCTCTGCTCAGTATGACAGGCACCGACGAACCGTATCTTTGAAATTATAAATATTAAAATAGGCATACAAATAAACTGCATAGTTGCAATCTAAACAACTACATTCTCGCCTAAAAAAGCCTCAAAAGTACATTATGTTGTCCAACAGCTGCAATATTTGTCAAACTGTAGTGAGTTTATTGATCTGCTGTCACTCTATGTGGGCGGAGTAATACAGAAGGGTGAGGAGGCTGCCGGAGTTCTGATATTGGGGAATATCGCACGGCTATTAGCCAATCAGATTCAAGAACCAGACAGAACTGTTGTATAAATACTAATAGACTCTTATGCCATCTATAATATAACTAAAATATGAGCCTATGAAGGACTCAAAATGTTAAGAATTAATAAAAACTAAAATGAATTGTTATAAATAAAGCAAAGAAAATACACAATATAAAAAATGAAAACAATATTATTTCTTATGCCATTAGGCACAACCAATGATGTGATTCTCGTTCTGAGTACAACTAATAAAGCAGGGTAAAAAAAGTGCAACATCTACCAATGAATATAATGCTTCAACAATTAGTGCTTGTCTCCGGGTTTCATATACGCCTCATAATATCGTCTACCAAGTATGTGCAGCGTCTCATGATGCTTTGTGCTGCTGTATACGTTTGCCTACAGTAAAGCCCAGCGGCTCAACAATCTTCCCCTGCTCTTGGGCTTTAGAACAAAGGTGCTTTTGAATGCGGCAGGACAGGTAAGAGCACCCAAATGGAGCTCAAGTGGGCACTATAGGCTTCTTGACTAAATAGCCAATGAGCATTCTAATCTTCCATTCTCTGCCTTCTATTCCATTTTGATAATGTACCGTCGCCAGCATCTGCTAAAAGCCTGAGCGAGGAGAGGGAGGGGTATTACAGGACATTTTTGGGATGAAAACAAAAAAACGAGAAAGAGGTCGTCTTCAAGACACTTGTGCAGACCCGGCGCTGGCATATTCAGCACACTTCAACATTTTCTAAAGGGCAGCACATTAAGCCCAGCTCCTGTGGTCCAAAAAGATGACACAAAATTGGGGAAATATATTTTTAAAAATGCAGATATCTTTTTATTATTATTATTATTTGAATTTTCCATCGATCTGTTGTTGTTTTGTTAACTGGACTCCATCTTATATGACCGTACAGGTGGTTTATCACTTTTCTGACATTATAGGAACTCATAAGAGTGTTTAATTGCAAAAATATGAAAATCATGTAGCTCGATAGATCTATCCATCCATCCATCCATCCATCCATATAACCATCCATACATATATCCATCCATCCATCCATCCATCCATCCATCCATTGATCCATCGATCCATACATATAACTATCCATACATATATCCATCCATCCATCCATCCATCCATCCATCCATACATATAACCATCCATACATATATCCATCCATCCATCCATATATCCATCCATCCATATAACCATCCATCCGTCCATTTGTCCATACATACATATAACCATCCATCCATCCATCCATTCCATATAACCATCCATACATATATCCATACATATATCCATCCATCCATATAACCATCCGTCCGTCCATCCATCCATCCATCCATCCATCCATCCATCCATCCATCCATCTACCTTTCTATCTGTTCGTCCATCCATCTATCTATCTATCTATCTATCTATCCGTCCGTCCGTCCGTCCGTCCGTCCGTCTATCCATCCATCCATCCATCCATCCATCCATCCATCCATCCATCCATCCATCCATCCATCCATCCATCCATCCATCCATCCATCCATCCATCCATCCATCCATCTATCTATCTATCTATCTATCTATCTATCTATCTATCTATCCATCCATCTAACCATCCATCCATCTATCTGTCTGTCTGTCTGTCTGTCGATCAGTACCTAGGTAACATTCCTTCACTCATTTTCCTTTGGCTTAGTTCCTTTTTTCATCAGGGGTCACCATAGCGAAACGAACCGTCAACTTATCCAGCATATGTTTTACACAGCAGATGCGCTTCCAGATGCAACCCAGTACTAGAAAACACCCATACACACTCATTCACACACATACATTACGACCAATTCAGTTTATTCAATTCCCCTATAGCGCATGTCTTTGGACTTGTGGGGGGAAACCGGAGCACCCGGAGGAAACCAATGCAAACATGAGGAGAACATGCAAACTCCACACAGAAATGCCAACTGACCCAGCCGGGACTCGAACCATGGACCTTCTTGCTGTGAGGCGACAGTGCTAACCACCGAGCCACTGTGTCGCCCTGAAGACAAAATTATTAGCCCTAAATTGTATTTCTTATTTTGTTTGTATGTTTGTCGCACTTTAATGTTTCAGATCATCAAATATATTTAAGTATTAGTTAAAGATAACACAAGTAATCACATCATGCAGTTTTTAAATGAAGGTTTTAATATTAAAAGAAAACAAAATACAAAACTACATAGCCCTGTGTGAAAAAGTGTTTGCCCCTAAACTTAATAGCTGGTTGGGAATTTTGGCCCACTCATCTTTGCAGAATTGTTGTAATTTAGCAACATTGTAGGTTTTTCAAGGTCATGCTACAGCATCTCAATTGGATTCATGTCAGGACTTTGACTAGGCCACTCCAAAGTCTTTAAGTCATTTAGTTTTTCTTCAGCCATTCAAAAGTGAGCTTGTTAGTGTGCTTTGGATTATTGTCCTGCTGCAGAACCCAAGTTTGTTTCAGCTTGAGGTCACTAACAGATGGCCGGATATTCTCCTTTAGGATATTTTGGTGCACAGTAGAATTCATGGTTCTATTTATCAAAGCAAGTTTTCCAGGTCCTGAAGTAAAACAGCCCCAGATCATCACACTACCACCCCCACCTTTTACTGTTGGTATAATGTTCTTTTTCTGAAATGCTGTGTTACTTTTACACCACACATAATAGGACACGTACCAAAAAATTCCAAAAAGTTAAACATTTGTCTTGTCACTCCACAAAGTATTTTCCCAAAAGTCTTAAGGATAATCAAGATGGTTTCTGGCAAAACTGAGACAAGCCTTTATGTCCTTTTTGCTCAGCAGGGTTTTCATCTAGTAACTCTGCCATGCAAACCATTTTTGCCCAGTCTTATTCTTATGGTGGAGTCATGAACACTCACCTTTCTTATGGTGGAGTCATGAACACTCACCTGAACTGAGGCAAACAAGGCCTGCAGTTCTTTGGATGTTGTGATGGGGCCTTTTGTGACTTCTTTGATGAGTTGTTGCTGTGCTTTTAGAGTAATTTTGGTCGGCCGGCCACTCCTGGGAAGATTCTCCACTGTTCCATGTTTTTGCCTTTTGTAAATAATAGCTCTCATTGTGGTTTGCTGCAGTCGCAAAGCGGTAGAAATAGCTTTATAACCGTATACAGATTGGTGGATCTCAATTAATTTCTTCCTAATTAGTTTTTTTTTTGGATTTTGAGGATCTTTTGGTCTACTTCACTTTGTCAGGCAGGTCCTATTTAAGTGATTTCTTGATTGTGAATGGGGGGGGGGGGGGGGGCGACTTGCCTACCTAACATAGTTAAGCTTTTAAATTGCACTTTAAGCAAGCATCGTGTAAAATAACTAGTAAAAATATACAAGACAAAAGAAATGAAAAAAAGGTTAAATAACATTAAATGACACTTGGTAAATATTTTTAAAAAGAATAAAAATTTCACAGGAGGGATAATAATTTTGTCTTCAACTGTATATATGAAACATATACTGCAGGCCTATTATATAAACTTGATAATTTGCTAAAGGGCAGCGCATTAAGACCAGCTCCTGTGGTCTAAAATATGCCATGAAATTTGAAAAATATTCAGCAATGCACACATCACGCTTCTTCCAACGCTGTCGTGTTCTTCTTTCTCCTTTTTTTTTTTTTATACTTTTCTGCTCCCCCCCACCCATGTCCACAGCCTGCCATTACAGAAAATTACAACTTATATGTCTACATTCTTGGAAGTGGATAATTGGACGGAGGCCCATTATCAAGCACTCAAGCCATGCATGGAGCTGTATTTCCTGCTTTTAATACTCTTACTCTTTCCTACTTTAATTTTTTGGCTTAAAAAAAATATGAATACTGTAAAATAGAAAAGAAAAAGATGTGCGTCGAAATGATGTCTCCATCGGCAAGAGTTCATGGGATTTTTCATTTTGTCTTTTATTTTTTTAGTGAAACTGCATTAGTCTGTTTGGCAAAAATCTAAAAAAAAAAAAAAAAAAAAAGCAAAGTCACGTAATTCTTCTTATATCAAGACAAATATGAGTGAATATCAGACGTGGCCACACATTTTACACCAAAATCATTGGAGAAAACCTGAAAAACACCCTATTTTTTCAAAATCTACTGCATTTTGTTTTTGTACATTACAAGAATGAAAATGAGAATTTAATTTGCAGATTTACTTAATAATAGCATGACATGTTAACGTAACGTTAATAATACCAATGTAGATGTCATATGAGATGTATAGATGTTAATAATAACAATATAGATGTTATAAACAATTCAGTTGAAAAGTGTTTGTATGTGTAAAAAGTGTATTTGACACTGATATAACCAACTCAGGTTTATTCTGAAAACGTACTGCTAAATACATTTCTGGAGAGCGCCAAATATGTCCCAGGAGGTAGGCTTTTTTGCAATTTTTGTTTCTGCGAATCCATCAGAGGCCGCTGTGTGCGCTTTTTGAGATCTCAAATTTCATTTGCTATTCGCGCCTACTGTTCTCATTTAAATCCACCAGAGGCAGCTGACTGACTGACTGACCCACCCTCCTCCTTTCCTAAACCCAAACAATAGTGTTTTCAAAAGCACCCATCTTGACCCACCCACCCATACTAAACACAACCCACAGTTTTAAAAAGCAATCCAGAAAAAGAAAAGCTCTTGCCTGATTTTTACCACATTTTTAGATTTTACCACATTCTCACCCTGTTATTTACTTGTTTATTTTATTTCTTTGGCTTTTGTTTTTCTAGCTTTCTGGAACCGTTCTTTGCCAAACTCGAACCCCGTCGTCGTAGTCAACTCCTCTCTGCGTCTCAAGTCCGCCGACGTACATGGCGAGCTACAGGAGAAACTGGTAACAGTAAAAAAGCCGTCCACACGGAGGTAAGCAGTCAGCACGAAAAGGAATGGCGTCATACCGCATCCTAGCGTTCGTTTTAAAGTGGAAATGCAGCCATAAGTACTTCTGGCTACATAATTCGCAATCTCCAGAAATGTATATAGGGCTACGTTTTCAGAATGAGCCTAAGTTGCAACCAACTTTATTTTACGAAACATATTAAGTACGTATACTGTATATACATGGGTCTAAACAGACCGAAACGCAAACTTTTTTTCTTCTAAAAATATCTTTTAAAATTAATTGTAATACAAAATTTGAAAATTACAACATTTTGCATATTAAAGCAAGGGATATTAAAATATGTGTTCTGAGGTTGTCAGATAACAGAAAATTGTGTTATTAACCACACAGCCAAATTTGATGATAAATAAAAACAATCCACTAACTAAAATGTATTCATTATTTTTCCTTCGGCTTGGTCCCTTTACTCATCAGGGGTTGCCACAGTGGAATGAATCGCCAACTTATCCAGTATATGCTCTACACAGTGGATGCCCTTCCAGCTGCAACCCAGTACTGGGAAACACCTATAGACACTCATTCACACACATACACTATGACCAATTTAGTTTATACCGGAGCACCTGGAGAAAACCCACACGAACACGGGGAGAACATGCAAACTCCACACAGAAACGCCAACTGATCCAGCCGGGACTCGAACCAGCGACCTTCTTGCTGTGAGGCGATAGTGCTAACCACTTCCTTCTTAGCCCTGAATGAACAATCCTGGACATACGTACAATTTGGTTTCACACTTATTCAGTAGTACATACTATTTCAGAATTTTTGTAATGTGTTTCAACAATCAATTTCTAACTTTTATTATGTGTTTAAAAACAATTCCCAGAATTCACTTTATTGACATGTTTGAACTATTTTCGTTTTTAAAACTCTTCTTGAGTTAAACAGTTAGAGGTTCACAATTGGGCGCACTTTTAGCTTAGCTTAGCATAAATCATTGAATCAGATTAGACCACTGATTTAATTATATATGCTATGCTAAGCTAAAAGTGCACCCGCCTCTATGAGACTTGCAAAATGATCCTATTGTCAAAAGAAGTGGAATATTCCTTTAAAGGTCTTAAGCATTTGCAGTGTTTGGTTTATTCAGTAAAAGCGATGCAATTTTTCAAAACATTTATGTATATCTTCCAGGTCAAAGTTGATCTAAATATGATTTTTCACAAAAAAATGCAAAAAAACAGTAAATAATAATAAAATGTTTTACATTTTAAAGTGAATCTCCAGATATTTTTATGAGTTTAACCCATGTACAGTAGAAACATGGTCTCAAAGCAATTTTTTAAAGCCCTTTTAGCTTAGCTTAGCATAATTCATTGAATCAGATTAGACCATTAGCATCAAACTCCAAAAATATAGCAACTTTTTATTTTATGTCAGTCTTAGTATACGATGTAACTACAGAAGAGTCCAGCTTTAAATAGGAAAATGATCAAAACACTTTGTTAACATTTTCTTAGCGTGATGCTAATGGTCCAATCTGATTCAATGATATATGCTATGCTAAGCTAAAAGTGCACCCGCCTCTATATGAGACTTGCAAAATGATCCTATTGTCAAAAAAAGTGGAGTGTTCCTTTAAGGATCTTAAGCATTTGCTGTCTTTGGTTTGTTCAGTAAAAACTATTCATTTTTTAGAAACATTTATGTATATCTTCCAGGTCAAAGTTGATCTAAATACGATTTTTCTCAAAAAAAAAAAAAAAAAAAAAAAAAAAAAAACAGTAAATAATAATAAAATGTTTTACATTTTAAAGTGAAGCACTACATTCTCCAGACATTTTTATGAGTTTAACCCATGTAGAGTAGAAACATGGTCTCAAAGTAATTTTTAAATCACTTTTTGCTTAGCTTAGCATAATTCATTGAATCAGATTAGACCATTAGCATCAAACTCCAAAAATATAGCAACTTTTTATTTTATGTCAGTCTTAGTATACGATGTAACTACAGAAGAGTCCAGCTTTAAATAGGAAAATGGTCAAAACACTTTGTTAACATTTTTTTTAGCGTGATGCTAATGGTCTAATCTGATTCAATGATATATGCTATGCTAAGCTAAAAGTGCACCCGCCTCTATATGAGACTTGCAAAATGATCCTATTGTCAAAAAAAGTGGAGTGTTCCTTTAAGGGTCTTAAGCATTTGCAGTATTTGGTTTATTCAGTAAAAGCAATGCAATTTTTAGAAACATTTATGTATATCTTCCAGGTCAAAGTTGATCTAAATATGATTTTTCACAAAAAATGCAAAGAAACAGTAAATAATAATAAAATGTTTTGCATTTTAAAGTGAAGCACTACATTCTCCAGATATTTTTATGAGTTTAACCCATGTACAGTAGAAACATGGTCTCAAAGCAATTTTTTAAAGCCCTTTTAGCTTAGCTTAGCATAATTCATTGAATCAGATTAGACCATTAGCATCAAACTCCAAAAATATAGCAACTTTTTATTTTATGTCAGTCTTAGTATACGATGTAACTACAGAAGAGTCCAGCTTTAAATAGGAAAATGGTCAAAACACTTTGTTAACATTTTTTTTGCTTTTATGCTAAGCTAAAAGTGCACCTGCCTCTATTTGACTTGCAAAATGATCCTATTGTCAAAAAAAGTGGAGTGTTCCTTTAAGGGTCTTAAGCATTTGCAGTGTTTGGTTTGTTCAGTAAAAACTATTTATTTTTTTAAAACATTTATGTATATCTTCCAGGTCAAAGTTGATCTAAATATGATTTTTCTCAAAAAAAAAAAAAAAATGCAAAGAAACACTAAATAATAATAAAATGTTTTAGATTTTGAAGTGAAGCACTACATTCTCCAGATATTTTTAGGAGTTTAACCCATGTACAGTAAAAACATGGTCTCAAAGCACTTTTTAAGCACTTTTAGCTTAGCTTAGCATAAATCATTGAATCAGATTAGACCAAACTCCAAAAATATAGCAACCTTTTATTTTATGTCAGTCTTAGTATACGATGTAACTACAGAAGAGTGGACTTTAAATGGGAAAATGATCAAAACACTTTGTTAACATTTTTTTAGCGTGATGCTAATGGTCTAATCTGATTCAATGATCTATGCTATGCTAAGCTTAAAGTGAGCCCGCCTCTATGGGACTTATGTTCCTTTAAAAGTCTTAACTAAGCATTTGCAAAGCTGTTGTTTGCTCAGTAAAATCTATGCAATTTTTAGAAACGTTTATATATTCCAGGCCAAGATGGACCTACATTTATATGGACAAAAAAATTGCAAAGATTTTGAAGAGAAACACTACATTCTCCAGATATTTTTATGAGTTTAACCCATGTACAGTAGAAACATGATCTCAAACTGTATGCACATATAAAGAAACCCCATGGCAGCAACCCTAGGCTAAAGGACAAAACAATACAAGCAAGAATAATCCACACAGTTCTGTACAAATCTGCACAATGCACATGTCAGGCGAAAGACTGTACGTCCATTATTTTGTATAAAGTATATACTGCTTTTCAAAATGACTGCAGAGCTGCAAAATTACGCTAGTTAAGGAACTGAATTAGAGGTTTTGGAAATATAGGCGCATAGGAGGAGGTCTACCTGAAAGGTTAGTTGGCTAGATTGTCACACGGAGTTGTTGAGTAGCCCGACAGCTTGCGGGAAGTCTGTTAAATGAGGAGACGGCGTTCACAACAGGGTTACAGAACGTGTAAGTGCTCAAAAGATTCGGATAAAGCTTTCCAGATACAATATGTATGTGGTATTCCAGTGATTGCCACATACAAGTCTGCAATTAAATAGAGAATGCACATTATGATTGCAAAATCTATGCAGATATCCAGCAGTGTATCTCCCTGCCGCGTATGAAAGTGTGTGCTACTAATATGTGCAAATGGATGCCTGAGTAGCTCTCATTATATGGTTCCCTGGGTTACTCGGGTCCGGGTCATGTATGCTTCCAAATCCATCTGCAATATTTACTGCCAGTTTAACCCTCGACCTCGGAGGAAACTTAAGTGAAGGCAAAATAGCATCCAAGTAAAATATCCATTTCAAGAGAATGGCACGTTATAACAAATTATTTGCTGGTACACAAACAGAAGACGCAGAGTAAATGGGGGGAAAGGAAACTGAGAGAGCATTTGAAAGTTATCAGTTTATCAGTATTTATTTGGTATATGGGTTTGAGGAAAATGTTAATATTTAGGGTTTTTTGTGCTTTAAAAGTGTGATTTAATTTCTTTTCAATTTTAAATAAAAACATCTTCATTTAGATATCTATTTAGGGGGAAATTAATGTAAACGTCTAAAAATGTGGCTTATTTTTTGCTACATTTCTTCCAAATTTAGCATTTAGAGCCTTTTTTGGGACAATTGGTCATAATAACATTTGTTTACATTTGTTGTATTTGAATATTACGGTTAATCCACCAAATATTGGTATCATGTTGTCTAAAACTGAATATAAACGCCTGGAAATATATTTTCAATTTTGCTACTTTATGAAAAAAATCCACTAGAAATTACATGGTTTTATGTTTAAGTAAAATGTCATTTTTGGAAGACAATTCTTCATAATATTAAATAAAAGTATCATCTAACATCTAATGATTTATCTAATTATCTAATGATAACTAATAATAATAATCATTTGTTGTGGTTGAAAATCAGGGTTAATCCACCAAATATTGACTTTTTAACTCATCTAAAGTCAAAACATTGGTATCAATTTGTCTAAAAATGAATATAAACGTTTGAAAATGTGGATATTTATACCCAAAATAACGACTCTAATTGACACAGTTATTTGTATTCATTTAGTGATTGAATGACACAACATTTCTTCCCAATTCTAAATACAAATATTGTTGTTCAGAGCCCTTTTTAAGGGAAAATGACAATCGGTCATAATAACATTTGTTTTCATTTGTTCTATTTGAAAACCTTGGTTAATCCATCAAATATTGGTATCATGTTGTCTAACAGTTAATATAAACACCTGAAATATATCTTCAGCTTAGCTTTTTTTAATCCACCAAATATTGACTTTTTAACTTGTCTTAAGTCAAAACATTGTCTAAAAATTTATATAAACGTCTAAAAATGTGGCTTATTTATACCAAAAATAGCGGCTCTATTTGACACAGTTATTCGTATTTGTATAGTGTTTGAACGAAACAACATTTCTTCCATATTTTAATTACAAATATTATTGTTTAGAGCCCTTTTTAGGGGAAAATGACAATTGGTCACAATAACATTTGTTTACATTTGTTGTATTTGAATATTACGGTTAATCCACCAAATATTGGTATCATGTTCTCGAAAACTGAATATAAATGCCTGGAAATATCTTCAGTTTTGCTATACTTTAAGCACAAAAAAAAAAAAACCCACTAGAAATTACATGGTTTTATGTTTAAGTAAAATGTCATTTTTGGAAGACAATTCTTCACAATATTAAATAAAAGTATCATCTAACAGAGACTTTTTAAGGGGAAAATGAAAACTAGTCATAATAATCATTTGTTTTAGTTAAAAATCAGGGTTAATCCACCAAATATTGACTTTTTAACTCGTTTTTCGTAACTCGAAGTCAAAACATTGGTATCGATTTTTCTAAAAATGAATAGAAACATCTGAAAATGTGGCTTATTTATACCCAAAATAACGACTCTAAATGACAGTTATTTGTATTCGTGTACTGCTTCAATGAAACAAAATTTCTTACATATTTTAATTAAAAATGTTGTTTTTCAGAACCCTCATAGGGGAAAATGACAATTGATCATAATAACATTTGTTTACATTTGTTGTATTCAGATATTACGATTAGTCCACCAAATATTGGTATCATGTTTTCTAAAAATGAATATAAACGCCTGAAAATATATCTTCACATTTGCTACTTTATAAAAAAAATAAAAAATTAAAATTATAGTTTTTTGTTTGAGTAAAATGTAATTTTTGGAAGAGATTTCTTCATAATATTAAATAAAAGTATCATCTAACAGAGACTTTGTTACGGGGAAAATGATAACTAATAATAATAATCATTTGTTGTGGTTGAAAATCAGGGTTAATCCACCAAATATTGACTTTTTAACTCGTCTGAAGTCAAAACATTGGTATCAATTTGTCTAAAAATGAATATAAATGCCTGAAAATATATCTTCAATTTTGCTATACTTTAAGCACAAAAAAAAAAAAACACTAGAAATTACATGGTTTTATGTTTGAGTAAAATGTAATTTTTGGAAGACAATTCTTCATACTATTAAATAAAAGTATCATCTAACAGAGACTTTTTCCAGGAAAAATGAAAACTAGTCATAATAATCATTTGTTGTGGTTGAAAATCAGGGTTAATCCACCAAATATTGACTTTTTGACTCATCTGAAGTCAAAACATTGATTTGTCTAAAAATGAATAGAAACGTCTGAAAATGTAGCTTATTTATACGTTTATACAAATTATTTTCTAAATCTCTAAATGACATAGTGATTTGTATTTATGCAGTGTTTGAATGACAAATTTTCTTCCTAATTTTATATAAAAATACAGTTGTTTAGAGCCCTTTTTAGGGAAAAACATTAGTGTTGTTCTGTCTAAAAATGCATATAAACGTCTGAAACGTGGCTTATTTTTTTGCTATTTTATACCAAAATAAAGGCTCTAAATGACTTGTGTTTGAGTAACACAATGGTTAGGCTATTATAACACGAAAAGGCTATTAAACATAAATAAAAACATAATTGTTTGACAGAAAAAAAACACAATTTGTCATTTACAGCCTTTTTTTTGCATAAAAACTAACAATGCCATTTTTGAACTTCTACATTCGTTTTTAGACAAACAAAAATTAAAAAGTTAAGAAAGCAATATACAGTGGAACAACCCTGATTGTCAATCACAACAAATGAAAAATGCCTTTTTCTCATTGTTATTTTCTAAAATGTTGAAGAAATGTTATTAGAGCTATACAGAATACAATAAATATTACTTTTTTACTCAAAAAACTCCATAACGATATTTTGCAAAGGTTTGTTTCATACACCTGCACAAACAGATTTGGTAGTTTGTGCCATTTAGCATCCTGATACACACAAATGTCAAAACCAGAGGAACTGAACAAAATCCCCCAGTGGAAGTTATAATTTGAGTACAATCAATTGAGCGATTTGTCACAATAGGGAAAGGTGAGATTTGTGTGGTACTTTAATTAGGAGCAAATTGTATCTTGAAGTAATTGCATAATAACCCATTAAAACTTTCACCTCTCAGCGATTTCCAAGTGCATTTGTTGATTTGAGAACAATGTGGTTTAAAATGCAACCCATGGTTCAAAATAATCAAGTATTAAGTCTTGGGTGGCAAAACGGTCATGTTGCATTTAAATAACTCTGTTATTTGCTTTGTTCACAATATTGAATTAAAAAAAACAACATTTTATTTTAAGTTATTAGTGGTTCTCGCTAATGCAAATCTCACTCATTTTGTGTTAAGAGAAGGGAGGTGAAGAAACCTCTTACCTAAGAATTAAAGCTTGGGCCTCATAAATAGACAACTCAAAACTGATATCTTTATATATTAAGTGTGTAGAAAAATCTAACAGATTAAAGACAAGTAAATATAAAAAATTGTTATATATTTTGCTGACTTATGTACAGTTTAAGGCACAATTATTAGCCCTCCTGTGATTTTTAAAAACATTTCCCAAATGATGTTTAACAGAGCAAGTTATTTTTCACAGCATTTGCTACAATATTTTTTCTTCTGGAGAAAGTCTTATTTGTTTTATTTTGGCCAGAATAAAGCAGTTTGTAATTTTTTAAATAACATTTTAAGGTCAAAATTATTAGCCCCTTTAAGCAATAATTTTATTTCGGGCGACGGTTCATCTTTTAGCAGGACAATGACCCAAAGCACACCGCCAAAATATCAATGGAGTGGCTTCACAACAACTCTGTGAATGTCCTTGAGTGGCCCAGCCAGAGCTCAGACCTAAATCCTATTGAACATCTCTGGAGAGATCTGAAAATGTCTGTACACCGTCGCTTCCCATCCAACCTGATAGAGCTTGAGAGGTACTGCAAAAGAGGAATGGGCAAAAATTCCCAAAGACAGGTGTGCCAAGCTTGTGGCATCATATTCAAAAAGACTTGAGGGTGTAATTGCTGCCAAAGGTGCATCAACAAAGTATTGAGCAAAGGCTGTGAAGGCTGTTTGTTTTTATCAAATTTGCAACAATTTCAAAAATATCTTTTTCCACATTGTCATTATGGGATATTGTATGTAGAATTTTGAGGAAATAAATTAATTGAATCCATTTTGGAATAAGGGTGTAACATAAAAAAACGTGGAAAAGAGTGAAGCGCTATGAATACTTTCCAGATGCACTGTATAATGGTTAATACCATTGTGAATGTATGTTTGCACCACAAATATTAATTTAGCGGTTTGAAACCGGCAAATCTAGTGCACCAACAGATAGTGTAAGTGTTCACAAAACATGTTTCTTGTTAAATAGGCGTTTGTACTGTAGGTGTTCTTAAAACTTGATGCATAGTTAGTATTTTATTAAACACTTGCTCGCATGGAAGTTAAACAGTAAAAAAAAAGTGCAGTCTTTTATGGTCATCCATTAATAGGTGCAGGAATGTAAACCTGTCACCGTTTATTTAATAATCACAAATGTCACTGAGAACCACTCAATATCCCTCAAAACACTGAAAACAAAAGTTTGATTAATAAATTAGATGTAATTGAATTAAATAGATAACTTTGCTTCACTGAGGCATATTACCGAACATAACCGAAAAACTTGACCCCCCGATCGACAATGTATAATTCGCATCCTGAATATAACAACAGTTGTTGGCCATTGCGCTGTACACAAATTGTGTTAAAAATGATCAAATAAGATCAAAGGAATAAAACAACATACAATGCATACAACATGAAACAAAAAACAGCAAGCTCAGCTAACTCCAGTATTAAAAGCCTTTTCTAAAAGGTGCAGTCTCAGTTTCATCTTGAACACCCGCGAAGATTATTCTATTAGAGAGAGGTTTCACAATTTGGGGCCCACAATTTGGGGCCCTTTTTCTTTCATTTTGATCTGGGAACTTTTAACAAGTTCTGACTTGATGACCTTAAACATCTAGCAGATATGTTAACAGTCCAGAAAGTTCAGAAAGATAAGAAGGCACCAGACCATTTAAAACCTTAAAAAAAAAGAGTAAAATTTTTTTTTTTTATAATTATTTTTTAGGGGTTTTCACCTTTATTATGATAGGACAGTAGAGGTTTCAGACAGGAAAGTATTGGGAGCAGAGAGAGGGGAAGGATCGGCAAAGGACCTCGAGCCGGGAATCGAACTCGGGTCACCGTGAGCACATTTGTGCTATATGTCAGCGCACAATACCACTAGGCTATTGGCGCCAACAGTAAAATTTTTAAAGTGTGTGCAGAGAGAGTAAGATGGGGGTAATGTGCTCAAATTTACGAGTGCCAGTTAGAAGTCTAGCACCTGCGTTTTGGACCACTTGTAGGCGATTTATATAGGCTTGACCAATACCTGTATAAACTGAGTTGGAGTAGTCCAAACGTGAAGATATAAATGCATGTATTACTCTCTCGAATTCAGCAGAACATTCATTATTAAAACTATTATGTTTAAAAATGTGTTGAAAAAAAAATCTTCTCTCAGTTAAACAGAAATTGGGGAAAATATACAGGGGGCTAATAATTCTGAAGGGCTAATGTTTCGAAGCCAAAAATGTTTCGAAGAATGTTAAAATCGAGAGAAATAAGCAATTTTAACTAGTGAGATGGACCATGTACTGTGTATTCATGCTAATGATACCACACTAATTATGGGTTGGTTGTATACATGATCACGAGTGGAGGAATTGAAAGTGGTGGACTGTGGCAAAATAAAAGCTCTGCTGCTTTCGTGTCATGTCGCGCTCGTCTCTCATCAGCAATTGTTTTAGGCTCTCTCATTTCACTTCAACTGTTTTAAATACTGTCCCTTAGGATGTAAAAAAGACCCCATGATGACCCCACAACTCCTATGATTCCATACTCAGTCACAGCGTCATCTAATTCTGTTGTGAATGCGCACCTAAAAAGACACACTGCACCTTTAACCTTGAAGAAGAGGCCCAAACCAAAACCAAATTGTCCGTGTCACTGAAGTGCTAAGATTATAGAGAAGTTTATAGTTGGCATATCAACAGTGATGTCTACTATATCAGTCAAAATCGCCTTTTGAAAGCAACCTGAAACTTTAAATTAAGGATGTAAGAATTACTTAAAGTCTTTGTAAACCAGAAGTTGATAAATACGGTTTAAGTCAGAATTATTAGCCCTCCTGAATATTTTTTCTGCAATTTCTGTTTAACGGAAAGAAGATTTTTTAACACATTTCTAAACATAACGGTTTTAATAACTCATCTCTAATAACTGATTTCTTTTATCTCTGCCATGATGACAGTAAATAATATTTTACTAGATATATTTTAAGATAGTATTCAGCTTAAAGTGACAATTAAAGGGCCCTATCATACACCCGGCGCAATAAGGCGCAAGACATGTTTGGTCCGATTTGTTGCTATTTTTAGATCAACATAACTCTAATTTTACCATTTTGCATCACGTTATTTAAATAGTAAATCTATTTGAGCCGCTTTGTGGACTCGTGGGTGTTCCGGTCTAGAAAAAAGGTGTGTTAAGGCGCATTGTTGGCCCGTTGCGTTTTTGAGGAACTAAAATAGACTGTGCAATAGACCAGCTGAAAGCAGGTCTAAAGTCCAGCGCAGAGCATGTTAGTTGTTCACCTTAAATGCGTACCCATTGCTTAATACACACAGGCTGGATGGAGGAGGCTCATTCTTTATCCTCGAGCTGCAGATGGTTTTTAACTGTTTTTTCACTAGTGAAGTGTTCAGTTTTTCCTTTTACAAAGTCCGCCATGTAAATAGCAAATGTGGCAGGGTGCAACACAACTGACTCTTAAAGGGAATGTGAGATGACACTCTTATTGGTTTAATGCAGGTTATGCTATAAACGCCCATAACTCATTAATAGAATAAGCACAAGATAGACCATGCGCTGGGGCACAAACTGTATTTTTCCGTCCTTAAAATAGCACAAGTAGATTCGGACATGCCCTTAATACTTTTGTGCTATGCACTTTAGACTTTGCACCTAGATCATTAAAATAAAGCGCAAAGACTTAAATAGGTTAATTAGGCAAGTTAGAGTAATTAGGCAAATGATTGTACAACAATGGTTTATTCTGTAGACAATCGGAAAAAAAATGCTTAAGGGGGCTAATAATATTGACCTTAAAATGTTTTTTTTTTTATTCTAGTCATAATAAAACAAATAAGACTTTCTTCAGAAGAAAACAAATATTATCGGAAATAGGCCAACTGTGAAAAATTCCTTGCTCTGTTAAACATCATTTGATAAATATATTTTTTTGAGTAAAAAAACAAAACAAATAAAAATCAAATTTTTTGACTTCACCTGCATATTGCCTACGAATGCTGTAAATAAACAATATTACTACAGCTCATCTAAATTGTACTACAAAACTAACGTTACCTCATAATTTGAACTAAATGTATTTCTGCATTATGACTTCACAAGCAGTTTTGGAGCGAAAACTATTTCTCCACCAAATGGTTTTCGGTGCATATCTAAAGTAGCTACTAAAGCCAAGAATATGATGATTGAGAAATCACACATATTGCAGTCAATCAACCTTGTTGGCTCCGGTTTCTAATCGCTGCCCACAAAATCCCAGCAGGGATGCTCAGGTTCCGTGTCAGAGCCTCCACCGGATGCACAGGCTATCTGAGGACATCTGAGAAGCTCGACCATCTGGGTTAAACGTTAGTAGGAGTCACGCTTTTGTCGCTGTATGGCAAGCCGTTTTGACATTTAGTCTATAACCCATACTAGTATCTATTTTCATGGTACTTGTGCTTATTTTTTAGATACTAGTATCTTTTCCGTTAAGTACTAGTACTTATTTATTAGATACTAGTGCTTATTCATTAGATACTAGTGCTTATTCTTTAGATCAGAGGTGGGCAAACTACGGCCCATGGGCCATATGTGGCCCGCTGAACACTTTCATCCGGCCCGCGAGGGAGTTTTAAAAATGCTGCTTCTGAGTAACGTTTTAATTTCAGAATTAGTAAATAATGATGCGATACAAGTGAACGCCATTTGATGGCAGTATTGCACGCGGTACAGTTAGTGCAACCAGTAGAATTAGAACACACTCTCGGATATTAAAATGTACTCGACCGTTAATGACTGAAAATGCCAAAAAAAATTATACAATTGACTCTGAATGTCGTGTGTTTAAGGAAGAATTGACAACAAAATACGTCTTCAGCAATAACGAACAGAAAGAGGTTGGTCTAATATGCCAAGAAAGTATTGCTGTTTTTAAAGACTACAACTTAAGCGGCTGATCACACCGAACGCGCATTTCCGTTCCAAAAACGCGAGGTGCACCGCACTGCCTTTTTGTTGACAAGAAAAAAAGGAGCGTGGTGCGCTTTTTTTATGTCGTTAGGCAACGATTGAATCAGCTAGGTATTTTGCGAGAGTGTTGCTGTTAATATTAATATAACTTATTTTCAGTAAAAGTTATTTTTGAAGGATTTGACATGTGGCCCTTCACTTGGTTTGCAAAACTTGATGTGGCCCTTGGGTCTAAAAAGTTTGCCCACCACTGCTTTAGATACTAGTGCCAATTCTTTATGGAAGGTAAATCCTGCCAATTTTAAATAAATCAAATAAACAATGGAAATTAAAATGAAAACCAGATTAACAATTTCTTTATAAAACACTGTTCGCAAAATATCTGCCAAAGTTGAAAATAAAATGAATTTTTTTCATTTTCATTTTCTCTGTGACAACAATAATTAAAATGAAGTTGCCGATTTAACATTTCATTTTCACTGCATTTCTGCATCAAGACAAAACTGCCAAACTGAAAAAGAAAATGCAAACACAATTTTTACAAAGCTTGTTATTAGTGTTGACGCTATAATAGTGACACAATTCAAATTAAAATTAAAATTTAAGTTTTCCTTTTTATTGACACTTTTATTTTAGTTTTTCATTTTCAACGTCAACCCGTTTGCAAAGCCTATGCTAATCAGTGGGAGGGGCGTATTCAAGTGACGTCGAATGTATTCAGAGGCTGAGGGCAGAAGCACAGTTTTGATGGATGGGACAGCGTGAGTGATGCAACAGAAGTAAAATGGCAAAAAACTGTCAGCTTTTACGTGAAGCACCTGCTACACTGGTACAGCAAGAGGAACGGAGAGTTATTTGGTTCTGTGGAAGGGGGGGCGCGCCGTTGCAAAACCGCCTAAATTTTCTTCAACTGCCTATGTCACTTTTTACTCGCACAATCAAATTCAAAAAAGGGAAACTGCCCAATCTGGCAATACTGATCGTCAGTCTATATATCGACAAAGAGCATAGAATCACCAAGAGGCGACACTCTGTTGCTATTTGGGAAACAGCCACTAGATGCCGCTAGTGTCACGCGATGGCCATTTTGGAATTAATTCCAATAGGAACAGCACAGATAACTAACATTAGACAGAATGAATTAAAATATTGAGTTAAATATGAGTTAAAATGAGTACATCCCCTTTGAAAAGTAACATTTTAAAACATTTTAAAACAACAACCCAATGAAAACAGACAATTTCCAAAATGTTGACAAGACTAAGTTTAATACATCTGATATCTAAAATATCTGTTTCACATATAACATAAAAGTAAGGATAATAAAATAACTTAATTACTATTTTTTTTTTTGTTTTACTCAAATTAGGGTGAAGCAAAAATGAGTATACGCAACTAAAACTACATTATCTGGTAGTTTGTATGGCCTCCATGCTTTCTAATGACAGCATTAAAATTCATGAATAAAAAAATATATAAAAATAAAAATAAATAAATTTGGAGAAAGTAGCTTTTTAAATAAAAACTTTATTAGTCTTTTTTTAACAGACAACACTGGAAAATTCATTCATTCATTCATTTTCTTGTCGGCTTTGTCCCTTGCGGGGTCGCCACAGCGGAATGAACCACCAACCTATCCAGCACGATTTTACGCAGCGGATGCCCTTCCAGCCGCAACCCATCTCTGGGAACTACTATGTACTATTATAATATAATACTCGAACAAAAAGTACTGTTAATCTGTTATCAAAACCCATTTTGAAAGTCATGTTAATTTAATTTAACATGTCAGTATTAATATGTAATATGCCAGTGCGTAAACTATTACATTAAAGTCATTTAAAGTAATTTCACCTAAAAGTGACAGTTTCAAGAAAACAAGTATGGTTAATAAACATTAAGTCTGTAAAATAAACTATTAAAAGTGCTGATAATCACCAGTCTATGATTTTAAGTGTTGTATTGTCGACTTTCAGCAAAGAGCATAGACTTACCAAGAGGCGACACTCAATAGAATGTTCCATTGCAACAGCAGCGTCCAGCAACAGCCCCGCGATTCCACCATTTGAGTGAAATCAATCGGCCGTCCATTGGATCTTATTGCTGTCGTGATGGCAAGCAGCTGCTTTGTTTTTTATTTATTTATTTAAAAAGCGCATTAAAGTTGAGATACAACCTGAAAGACGACAGTACAACACTTACTATCACAATCATCAGCACTTTTAATAGTTTATTTTACAGACTTATAATATGCTGTTGTTCTATTGGAAATTTAATTCCAAAATGGCCACCGCGTGACACTAGTGGCTGTTTCCCAAATCGCACTAGAGTGTCACCTCTTGGTGATTCTATGCTCTTTGCTTTCAGGTTGTATTTCAGCTTTGATGTGCTTTTTAAATGAATACATAAAAAACAAAGCAGCTGCTTGCCATCGCGACAGCAATAAGATCCAGTGGACGGCTGATCGTTTTCACTCTAGAATGGCGGAATCGCTGGGCGCTGCTGTTGCAATGGAACGTTCTATTTAGTGTCGCCTCTTGGTGATTCTATGCTCTTTGATATCTATCGATAATGGGCTCCTGTACTAGTAGGCAGGGCTTCATTCACCATATTTACCGTTACACTTTTCCCCATTCAAAACAATATGAGTGACACTTTTTGTGTATTTTAAAGTCTTTGCTAGTAATAACAGAATAGCTAATAGTCATTATTAAAATAAGTAGTAATATCTAATAAATAAGCACTAGTATCTAATAAATAAGCACTAGTATCTAATAAATAAGCACTAGTATCTAACGAATAAGCACTAGTATCTACTGAATAAGCACTAGTATCTAATGAATAAGCACTAGTATCTAATGAATAAGCACTAGTATCTAATAAATAAGCACTAGTATCTAACGAATAGGCACTAGTATCTAACGAATAAGCACTAGTATCTAACGAATAAGCACTAGTATCTAACGAATAAGCACTAGTATCTAACGAATAAGCACTAGTATCTAACAAATAAGCACTAGTATCTAACGAATAAGCACTAGTATCTAAGGAATAAGCACTAGTATCTAACGAATAAGCACTAGTATCTAACAAATAAGCACTAGTATCTAACGAATAAGCACTAGTATCTAACGAATAAGCACTAGTATCTAACGAATAAGCACTAGTATCTAACGAATAAGCACTAGTAGCTAACGAATAAGCACTAGTATCTAACGAATAAGCACTAGTATCTAACGAATAAGCACTAGTATCTAACGAATAAGCACAAGTATCTAACCAATAAGCACTAGTATCTAACGAATAAGCACTAGTATCTAAAGAATAAGCACTAGTATCTAACGAATAAGCACTAATATCTAACGAATAAGCACTAGTATCCAACGAATAAGCACAAGTATCTAACGAATAAGCACTAGTATCTAACGAATAAGCACTAGTATCTAACGAATAAGCACAAGTATCTAACGAATAAGCACTAGTATTTAACGAATAAGCACAAGTATCTAACGAATAAGCACTAGTATCTAACGAATAAGCACTAGTATCTAACGAATAAGCACTAGTATCTAACGAATAAGCACAAGTATCTAACGAATAAGCACAAGTATCTAACGAATAAGCACTAGTATCTAACGAATAAGCACTAGTATCTAACGAATAAGCACTAGTATCTAACGAATAAGCACAAGTATCTAACGAATAAGCACAAGTATCTAACGAATAAGCACAAGTATCTAACGAATAAGCACTAGTATCTAACGAATAAGCACTAGTATCTAACGAATAAGCACTAGTATCTAACGAATAAGCACAAGTATCTAACGAATAAGCACTAGTATCTAACGAATAAGCACTAGTATCTAACGAATAAGCACAAGTATCTAACGAATAAGCACTAGTATTTAACGAATAAGCACAAGTATCTAACGAATAAGCACTAGTATCTAATGAATAAGCACTAGTATCTAATAAATAAGCACTAGTATCTAACGAATAAGCACTAGTATCTAACGAATAAGCACTAGTATCTAACGAATAAGCACTAGTATCTAACGAATAAGCACTAGTATCTAACGAATAAGCACTAGTATCTAACAAATAAGCACTAGTATCTAACGAATAAGCACTAGTATCTAACGAATAAGCACTAGTATCTAACGAATAAGCACTAGTATCTAACGAATAAGCACTAGTAGCTAACGAATAAGCACTAGTATCTAACGAATAAGCACTAGTATCTAACGAATAAGCACTAGTATCTAACGAATAAGCACAAGTATCTAACGAATAAGCACTAGTATCTAACGAATAAGCACTAACATCTAAAGAATAAGCACTAGTATCTAACGAATAAGCACTAATATCTAACGAATAAGCACTAGTATCCAACGAATAAGCACAAGTATCTAACGAACAAGCATTAGTATCTAAAAAATAAGCACAAGTATCTAACGAATAAGCACTAGTATTTAACGAATAAGCACTAGTATCTAACGAATAAGCACAAGTATCTAACGAATAAGCACTAGTATTTAACGAATAAGCACAAGTATCTAACGAATAAGCACTAGTATCTAACGAATAAGCACTAGTATCTAACGAATAAGCACTAGTATCTAACGAATAAGCACAAGTATCTAACGAATAAGCACAAGTATCTAACGAATAAGCACTAGTATCTAACGAATAAGCACTAGTATCTAACGAATAAGCACTAGTATCTAACGAATAAGCACAAGTATCTAACGAATAAGCACAAGTATCTAACGAATAAGCACAAGTATCTAACGAATAAGCACAAGTATCTTACGAATAAGCACTAGTATCTAACGAATAAGAACTAGTATCTAACGAATAAGCACAAGTATCTAACGAATAAGCACTAGTATCTAACGAATAAGCACTAGTATCTAACGAATAAGCACAAGTATCTAACGAATAAGCACTAGTATTTAACGAATAAGCACAAGTATCTAACGAATAAGCACTAGTATCTAACGAATAAGCACTAGTATCTAACGAATAAGCACTAGTATCTAACGAATAAGCACAAGTATCTAACGAATAAGCACAAGTATCTAACGAATAAGCACAAGTATCTAACGAATAAGCACTAGTATCTAACGAATAAGCACTAGTATCTAACAAATAAGCACTAGTATCTAACGAATAAGCACTAGTATCTAACGAATAAGCACTAGTATCTAACGAATAAGCACTAGTATCTAACGAATAAGCACAAGTATCTAACGAATAAGCACAAGTATCTAACAAATAAGCACAAGTATCTTACGAATAAGCACTAGTATCTAACGAATAAGCACTAGTATCTAACGAATAAGCACTAGTATCTAACGAATAAGCACAAGTATCTAACGAATAAGCACTAGTATCTAACGAATAAGCACAAGTATCTAACGAATAAGCACTAGTATCTAATGAATAAGCACTAGTATCTAACAAATAAGTATCTAATGAATAAGCACTAGTATCTAATAAATAATCACTAGTATCTAATGAATAGGCACTAGTATCTAATGAATAAGCACTAGTATCTAATGAATAAGCACTAGTATCTAATGAATGGGCACTAGTATCTAATGAATAAGCACTAGTATCTAATGAATAAGCACTAGTATTTAAAAAATAAGCACTAGTATCTAATAAATAAGCACAAGTATCTAATGAATAAGCACTAGTATCTAATGAATAAGCACTAGTATCTAATGAATAAGCACTAGTATCTAATAAATAAGCACTAGTATCTAATGAATAAGCACTAGTATTTAATAAATAAGCACTAGTATCTAACGAATAAGCACTAGTATCTAATAAATAAGCACTAGTATCTAAGGAATAAGCACTAGTATCTAATAAATAAGCACTAGTATCTAACGAATAAGCACTAGTATCTAATGAATAAGCACTAGTATCTAATGAATAAGCACTAGTATCTAATAAATAAGCACTAGTATCTAATGAATAAGCACTAGTATCTAATAAATAAGCACTAGTATCTAATGAATAAGCACTAGTATCTAATAAATAAGCACTAGTATCTAACGAATAAGCACTAGTATCTAACGAATAAGCACTAGTATCTAACGAATAAGCACTAGTATCTAACGAATAAGCACTAGTATCTAACGAATAAGCACTAGTATCTAACGAATAAGCACTAGTATCTAACGAATAAGCACTAGTATCTAACGAATAAGCACTAGTATCTAACGAATAAGCACAAGTATCTAACGAATAAGCACTAGTATCTAACGAATAAGCACAAGTATCTAACGAATAAGCACTAGTATCTAATGAATAAGCACTAGTATCTAACAAATAAGTATCTAATGAATAAGCACTAGTATCTAATAAATAATCACTAGTATCTAATGAATAGGCACTAGTATCTAATGTATAAGCACTAGTATCTAATGAATAAGCACTAGTATCTAATAAATAAGCACTAGTATCTAACGAATAAGCACTAGTATCTAATAAATAAGCACTAGTATCTAAGGAATAAGCACTAGTATCTAATAAATAAGCACTAGTATCTAACGAATAAGCACTAGTATCTAATGAATAAGCACTAGTATCTAATAAATAAGCACTAGTATCTAATGAATAAGCACTAGTATCTAATAAATAAGCACAAGTATCTAACGAATAAGCACTAGTACTTAATGGAAAAGATAAAAGTATCTAAAAAATAAGCACTAGTAACCAGAAAATATATACTAGTAGGAGTTATTGATTAAATGTCAAAACGGTTTGCCATAGTCGCTGAGGAGATGTGTTCTGCTGTGGCTTTGACTGGAAAGAAAACAGTAAAAAAGACATTTTTGCTTGAAAACGGCAGGTCTTCCACGACAGACGTTAGCTTAATTTCGTTTGTAGAATCGACTCCTTCAGCAGGACGAAACCACAGATGTCCTGCAAGCTTATACATCGTTAACATGTCCGGGAATAATTTCCTGTTGTCATTTATGTCTCCTTTTTTGTCCTCCAGCAACAGCGTGCACTAAAGCTAGTATAAAAGCAGATGTGCGTTGCAGGCCTGACCTTGGTTGCTATGGGTACGAGGGACAGACTTATATTCAACCGCCTGCCTGAGTTCCTGCTAATTGCCGTTGTCATGGCAACGAAGCACCTGATGTAATGGTAGGAAAGGGCAATAATCTTACAAGGGTCCATTTATTTATAGGGAGCTCTTCCACCCTGCGCCTGTCAACTCGGAAACGGACTCGCATGAAGTGCTAACATATGGAACAATAATGTTTATTAAAAAGAAAGAGAGAGAAAAAAATTGTGTTCGGGAGCACATAGGGTTGTAATTTTGGGCAATTTCCTGAAACAAACAGCCGCTATAACAGCCTGTCACGTGTTTCTGTTTGTTACACGTTTAAATTCGTCTTAAATACACTGGAGACCAACAGTCAAAACGCTTTACTTTTTAAAGTCCCCCTGAAATCAAAATGGACGTTTCTTAGTGTTAATATATCAATATCTTAATCTTAAGGTCATCTATAAGCTGATGTGCTTCAAAACAAAGACAAAATTACTATTGAGAGGATATAAGCAACTTTGTCGCTTTCATCAATATGGATCAATGATTTTCATGACATCATCATGCACTTTGTCTTATTATCAGATTTGCCCAATCAAACGCTCTCTAGTATCTAAGAATCTCAGAATCGGTCAGTTATTTAGGCCCTACATGCAATTGAGGGCTCACATAGAGCATTTCCAAAAGCACTTGCATATGTAAGAAAATAATAAATTATATACACTCACTGGCCACTTTATTAGGTACACCTGCCCAACTGCTCGTTGATGCAAATGTCTAATCAGCCTAATCAGACATGGCAGCAACTCAATGCATTTAGGCATGTAGACATGGTCAAGACGATCTGTTGCAGTTCAAACCGAGCATCAGAATGGAGAAGAAGGGTGATTTAAGTGACTTTGAACGTGGCATGGTTGTTGGTGCCAGACGGGCTGGTCTGAGTATTTTAGAAACTGCTGATCTACTGGGATCTACTGGGCCACAACCATCTCTAGGGTTTACAGAGAAAGGTCAGAAAAAGAGAAAATATCCAGTGAGTGGAAGTTTAGTGGGCGCAAATGTCTTGTTGATACCAGAGGGGAATGGCCAGACTGGTTCGAGCTGATAGAAAGGCAACAGTAACTCAAATATCCACTCGTTACAACTGAGGTATGCAGAAGAGCATCTCTGAACGCACAACACATCCAACCTTGAGGCGGATGGGCTACAGCAGCAGAAGACCACACCGGGTGCTATTTCTCTCAGCTTAGAACAGGAAACTGAGAGTACAGCTGGCACAGGTTCACCAAAATCGGCCAATAGAAGATTGGAAAAGAAAAACGTTGCCTGGTCTGATGAGTCTCGATTTCTGCTGCGACATTCGGATGGTAGGGTCAGAAGATCCATCCTGCCTTGTATCAACGGTTCTGGCTAGTGGTGGTGGTGGTGTAATGTTGTGGGGGATATTTTCTTGGCACACTTTGGGCCCATTAGTACTAAATGTCACAGCCTACCTGAGTATTGTTGCTGACCATGTCCATCCCTTTATGAGCACAGTATACCCATCTTCTGATGGCTACTTTCAGCAGGATAACACGTGTTATAAATACATGTAATACATGTAATACATGTTATAAAGCGCGAATCATCTCAGACTGGATTCTTGAACATGACAATGAGTTCATTGTACTCAAATGGCCTCCACAGTCACCAGACTCAATCCAATAGAGCACCTTTGGGATGTGGTGGAATGGGAGATTCGTACCATGGATGTGCAGCTGACAAATCAGCAGCAACTGCGTGATGCTATCATGTCAATATGGACCAAAATCTTTGAGGAATATTTCCAGTACCTTGTTGAATCTATGCCATGAAGGAAGGCAGTTCTGAAGGCAAAACGGGGGTCCAACCTGGTACTAGTAAGGTGTTCCTAATAAAGTGGCTGGTGAGTGTAGTTTACACAGTATTTTCCTAAAGACATAGTTAAAAATTCGCTATACAAATACACATGACAACCTCCTAGTAGATTTAGATATAACATAAATATTACTGGAGGAAATTTTACAATAAAATAATAAATTTTACAATAAAATACTTTTATTTATAGTGCATATTAAGTGCTACCACATGAAAAATGTTTATTAAAACAAAACACAAATAAAAGGCTGTAATTTTTGTGCAATTTCCTGAAACAAACAGCCACTGTACCTGTCATGTGTTTCTGCTTGTAACATGCTTTAATTAATCTAAAATACACAGCCATCTAAGATCAACAGTAAAAATACTTTTAAAGGGTCATGAAACCCCCCTGTCTCAGCAGGGTGTTTTCACACCTCTAGTTTGGAAAAAGTCAGGAAAGTGGGCGTGTCCAGCTCTGTTTAGGTGGGAGTGTTGGGGGAGGGAAAAAGGGGAAGGATTTGCAAATATGGAAGTTTCCGTTTGGGCACGCGCGAGGAAAAACAAACACACAGACGCAGGGGAGAAAGACAGTGACTGTGGCCCCGTTTACACTAATGCGTTTTCGTTTTGAAACGGCGTTTTAGATCAAAAACAATCCGCATCCATACTAGCGTTTCTAAACATATCTCCGTCCACACTACTCCACCAAAAACTTATATCAGGTGACCATTCGTGCACTCTGGGCATGCGCGTTCAAGTATAAACAGGAAGCATGTGTCTCGCTCGACATTTGGTTATTGTTAGTCAACAAATGCTGGTTGAACGATGAACGCGAGCGATTAGCGAGTGCTCGAACAATAGCTTGCCTCTTGCGAATATATGCAGCTGCTGTAGTAAAAAAGGCAGAGTTTAACTGCATAATGGCGCCTAAAATGGACAATAGTGCAAACAACGCTCCCATTTCTGTGTCCATGTTGTGGTTTACAGTGAAGGCCGGTCTGCCGTTTTCCGGTAGCGTTATAATCATGTGATAGGGGCTTGACGAATAAGGGAAGGATACGCAATGACCCAAAAGCCCCAATCAGGTAGCGAATCTCAGAAGCCACGCCTCCGTTTTCAGATGTCTCGGTTTTCCCCCCATCCACACTGAGACGGAGCAGCAGCGTTTTAGAATGAAAACGGCCTCTCCAGCTTTTTCAAAACGCTCCGTTTTTAGGGCTCGAAAACTCCGGCGTAGTGTGGACAGATGGCGTAACCGTAGCAAAACTTATGCGTTTTAAAACGAAAACGCATTAGTGTAAACGGGGCCTGTGTTTACATGGACATCAGTAATCGAATTACTTGCCAAATTATTCATTTGTCGACTTTAACTGCAGTTTGGCACTTTCACTTTTTATTCAGGAACATTTCCTGCATGTCGCCCGTGACAAACGAGATATTGAAGGCGAGGAACTGCTGGAAGAGTTAAGTTTTAATGAAATGTTTGATACCGCACGGCAAATGGGAGAAAAAAAATTCTCTGCATTTCTTGGTAACTTAGATGCACTCGGTAGGTAACGTCAGAAAGCCGTGTGTGTATAGACTATCCTGTCACAAAATGCGACGAAAACTCTACAAGACGGTCAATATTTGATTGCTGTGTTTACATTTGGAGAGCAGCATTTACAGCGGATCTTTCAGTCTATAATATTGTACTATAATACTGCAGTGATATTAACATACTGTAAACTTAGTAACTAAATCATTTTGACTATGGTATGTCTTTAAAAACTGAAAGAGCACTGCTGACGATACGAACTAACTTTGCCATCTGAATGAACAAACAAAGGGCACTGATCTCACACTTACCAAATCTGTAGAGACAGGACATTCACACTGGAACTGTGTCTTTTTTAAAAGGAGATGATTGGCAAATCCAGATTTCATCATATTCAGATGCGAAAAGCTCTCGGGTAAAAAATGTTCCTTACAAACGCATTTCTGTCGCGTGCACTGTAATTCACATGAGTCCAGCAGCGCTCTCACAGCGGGAAAATGCAAACAAAACCTTCGTTGCAGCACATTAATAAACGCAGCACGCTAATAAATGCAACACTGACGACCCATGTCTCCAAATTCTCGTTCTTTCACTTGTTTCGGCAACACAACATGGCGTCTCTCTGTCATCTGAACACTGTAACAGGTAAAACCTCTCCGAAGTCCCTCTGTAGTCTCTCCGAAGCTATCATGCATATTAATGAAGTTGCACCGCATACACAATAGAGCGCGCTGATTGGTTTGAACAAAGTCTTTCTCATGAATTAATGCAGCTCCCTCAGAAACGTCACAATGTACTCGCAGGTACAGACAGCCACTCTCCACGCTGGATTTACATGCTAGTATCTAATCGCCGTGGCGAAGAATGAATTTGCTCAAAATAACGCAAAAACAACCAATTTACACTTTTTTAGTGAAATATATGTGTCCTAATAGTGTTTATAGCAGCGTGGGACACATATATGACTGTCAACAGCTCAAAAAATGTGTTTTGGTGTTTCGTGACCCTTTAAAGGCCACCTAAAATCAATCTGTATGATGAAAATCATCTTTTGTAAGCTATTTGGACAGAACTGTGTGTAGGTATAGCATGTCCACTGTCATATTGGAGTGATATAAACACAGTAAGTCTCTTTTTTTTTTCAATTTCCTGATGTTAAAAAAGGATCCAAATCCCAGTGATTTTGAAGCCCACCAAAACGTGTCATAGGAGTGCGGTTTTTCCGCCCACCGAATTGATTGACAGGTGCCATGTCTCCATAATTACATGTTTGCACGTGTCCACAGAAAATGTTTTTTGCAAAGAAACTGGGATTAAAACATGCTACAACTCTCTGTGGTTTCCTGCACCTCAGTCATTAATTGTATAAGTTTAAAACGTTTTTAAAACAGAGCATGTTAGTAAAAAAGACAGTAAAGTCACCATGTAATTTATAACCACTACAATCACCACGGCCACATGGTGTCAGTAAACACGCATATATTGGTGTGTGTGTGTGTGTGTACAGCAAACAGCATTTGTGTGTGACTCATCATTTCAGAAAGGCTTGAATAAACTCCACCATAAATACATCAAATAAACTTACTTGGTATTTTTGACTAATGACCTTATTTCAGCTTCATCTGTATCTGTCTCTGTGCTGTTTATCTGACAAAGCATGAGAAGCAGACACACATGTCTGAGCGGTGGGCGGGGAGAAGCAGCTCATTTGGATTTAAAGCCACAGGCTACAAAAACAGCTACAGTATACTCAGACACCAAAATTTCCACATTCTGGAGGCTATAATAAATAATCTCATGGGTTTTTTGAGCTGAAACTTTACAGACACATTCTGGAGACACCAAAGTCTTATCTTACATCTTGTAAAAGAGGTAAAATAAGTGCCCGTTAAGATTATCTATAAGCTAGTATGCTCCAAAACAAAATCAATATTCACATTTAGAAGAAATAAACGTACAAAACTTGCACTTTCTCACGTCTGCTAATATGGATAAAAGATTTTTTGTGCACTTCGGATTGTTATCAGATGTTTCGATCAAATTCTTTCTCGTATATGAAAAGTCCCACCCCCCTACAAGACTCTATTGCTGCAGCTGAAATCGATCATTTATTCACACGTAACCAAGCATTCACAGATGATCTACCTAAACACTTTTAGAAAATAATAAACATAATAATAATAATAAAACAAATCATCAAATATACACGCCTAAGTTTATTAATTTAACAAATTGCAAGGTTGAACCCCACAGGCTAGGATGCTGATATTGCGCTGTGTGCATGTATACTCACCAATCTAGGGCATGATTAAAGAAGGAAAAATCATTGCACACACACACACAGTCAGCATAAAGAAAACTAGGACATTCAAAATTAGTTCTGTTATACACTATGAATTATATAGGGGATACAAACGATTCAGAATAAATATGATGGGATGTAATAAGTCTGGTTTTGAGTTTGTCACATAAAACTGCCAGAGCGCAAACACACTTTGGTATTGAATACGAGAGCATAGAAAATATCATATGCATGAATTTGCATATAGATCATAAAATCCTTCAGACTCGAATCAGAAATGTATCCAGAATGCTGTGTTTTAAAGTGGAGAAATGGTTAAACAGACTCAGCATTACTTTTACAGAATGTAGCTGTCATGAGTCAGACATGCTTTAGCTGGCAGAGCTGTGATATAAACAAAAAGCTATTGGCTATTTTTTTTAAGAAAAAAAAGAGGAGCTTCTTGATATGTCCCGCCCATATTCCTGATATTAAGATGATCTATAAGCTACCATGCTCCAAAACAAAAACATAAGCATTCAAAATATACACTTTCTCGCATCTGCCAATATGGATAAATGATTTTTTTGTGACATCATACTGCACTTCGGATTGTTATCAGATGTTTCGACCAATCAAATTCTTTCTCGTATAAGTCCCACCCCCTACAAGACTATTGCTTCAGCTGAAATCGATCATTTATTCACATGTAATCAAGTATTCACAGATTGTCTGCCTAAACACTTGAACTTGAAAGGATATGAGGGGCGGATCTTGGGTGGGGGCAGAAGGGCACCGGCTCCTGTTTAATTCGGGCCTCTCTTTAAGTGATTGCTAATTTATATCAAAGCTCAAACATAAAGATTAAAGATGCACTTTAATTCATGTAGAACGTCGGATGTTACCTGTTATTCCAGCTATTTCTCTTGTGTGACAAGTGCTTTCGTCCCTGTAGATTGACTGACTTGTTCGAAACAGGGATTAACATTGTTACAGTGTTGCTTGGCGTGGTTCGTTTTTCAGAACAATAATTTAAAACGAACCAAAATTGATAGTCATATGCGAGTAGACTTAACATGTCATTCGTTGATCAGAGTTACAAGGTTTATTTTCTGGGATTCCGCTCATAGCTGTCAAATATGCGTTATATTAAATTACCATTTTGAGCTGTAATTCAAATAATTCAAATGGTGCTAGCACCAATTAAATAACTTGGCCCCCCTCTGTAAACTGTGGCCCCACCTTGGCCCCTGCCTTTAAAAATTCCTAGATCCACCACTGGGATATAATAAACAATATCTGACCTGAACTCCTCTCTGTTTATTAGTGTAACGTTTAACAACGTCTAACCAAAAAGCCAGGATGCCAATATATAATATATACTCACCAATTTATGGCACTATCAAAGAGGGAAAATGCATTGCACACACAGTCAGCATAAAGGAAACTAGAGCATTCTAAAATAGATCTGTTATAAACAATTCAGAATAAATATGATGGGATGTAATAAGTCTGGTTTTGAGTTTTTGTCACACAAAATTGCCAGAGCGTAAACACACTCTGGTCTGGAGACACAACAGCATAGAATATGCATGCCATGAATTTGCATAGATTATAAAATCCTTCAGACTTGTATCAAGAATTTTGCATTTTAAAGTGGAGAAATGGTTAAACAGACTCAGCATTACTTTTACAGACTGTAGCTGTCATGAGTCAGACATGCTTAAGCTGGCAGAGCTGTGATATAAACAAAAAGCTATTGGCTAATTAAAAAAGAGGAGGGGCTTGTTGATATGCCCCGCCCCATATTCATGGGTAAAGAGATAGTTCACCCAAAAATGACAATTTACTCATCATTTACTCACTTTCAAACCTTTATGAGTTTTCTTTTTCTGCTGAACACAAAAGAAGATATTTTAAAAAATGTTGGAAACTGGTAGCCATTGACCTTCATGGTAGGAAAAACATGCTATGGTGGTCAAAAGCTGTAGGATTCCAAAATTCTCCAAAATATCTTCTTTATGCAATTAAATGATGATAGAATGTTATTTTATTAAGGTAAACTGCCCCTTTATGGTAAAAATTAAACAACAGAAAGCTCCAAGGCACTTCAATATTAAGTGCAATTATATTCTTATTTGTATTATATAAAATAATAAATAAACATAAAAAGTTTCATTTAAAAATGACATGAAAATGGACGTCAATGACTCCTTTTCCCAACATTCTTTAGAATATCCTATTTGTGTGCAACAGAAGAAAGAAACTCATAAAAGGTTTGCAGTGTGAGTAAATGTTCATTTTGGGGTGAACTGTCCCTTTAACTCTACACAGTTATGTGCAATAACCCTACACCAAACCTAAATGACAACACTGCTAATTAAAACTGCACTTAAGTATGTACATTTAACATTGAAACATAAACTAAAGTGTTAGTGCATTAATTATTTAAAAAGGGCTATTTTTTTAAAGGGGAGGGGCTTATGGATATTCCCCACCCCATATTCATGGTTAAAGGGATAGTTCGCCCAAAAATGACAATTTACTCATCATTTACTCACTTTCAAACCTTTATGAGTTTCCTTTTGTTGCTGAACACAAAAGAAGATATTTTGAAACATGTTGGAAACTAGCCAATGACATCCATGGTAAAGAAAACCCCACACTATGGTACTTAATGGCTACCGAATTCAATAATTTTTCAAAATATCTTCTTTATGCAAGTAATTGATGACAGAATGTTATTTTATTTAGGTGAACCGCCCCTTTAAGTTGAAAATTAAACTACACAAAGCTCCAAGGCACTTCAATATTTAGTGCAATTATATTCTTATTTGTATTATATAAAATATACATAAAAAGTTTCATTTAAAAACTACATAAAAATGATTAAATCAGCATTTATTTGTATTTTAACAACAGCTCAATTGATTATCACAACCAAATGCTCAATTTTCATGAACCCCACAAGCTGAAAACCTGATGTCATTGACTTGCATAATATGCTTTGTTCTTAATATGGATGTCAATGACTCCTTTTTCTAACATTCTTCAGAATATCTTATTTTTGTTCAACAGAAGAAAGAAACTCATAAAAGGTTAGCAGTGTGAGGAAATGTTTATTTTGGGGTGAACTATCCCTTTAACTCTAAATTATACACAGTTATGTGCAATAGCCCTAAACCAAACCTAAATGATAACACTGCTAATTAAAACTGCACTTAAGTATGTACATTTAACATGGAACCATAAAATAAAGTGTTAGTGCATTAATTATTTAAAAGTTTTTAAGGGGAGGGGCTTGTTGATATGCCCCGCCCCATATTCATGGTTAAAGAGATAGTTCACCCAAAAATGACAATTTACTCATCATTTACTCACTTTCAAACCTTTATGAGATTTCTTTTTCTGCTGAACACAAAAGAAGATATTTTGAAACATGTTGGAAACTAGCCATTGACATCCATGGTAAAGGAAAACCCCCACTATGGTACTTAATGGCTACCGAATTCAATAATTTTAAAAAATATCTTCTTTGTGCAAGTAAATGATGACAGAAATGTTATTTTATTTAGGTGAACTGCCCCTTTAAGTTAAAAATTAAACAACATAAAGCTCCAAGGCACTTCAATATTTAGTGCAATTATATTCTTATTTGTATTATATGAAATATACATAAAAGTTTCATTTAAAAACAACATAAAAATGATAAAAAAAACCCATGCAGTGTGTAACACAGCTC
The DNA here is from genome assembly GCA_903798195.1 of Danio kyathit. NCBI lineage: Eukaryota > Metazoa > Chordata > Actinopteri > Cypriniformes > Danionidae > Danio > Danio kyathit. The sequence continues at coordinate 17,414,511 of LR812525.1, forward strand.
TAAGTGAAGTGAAATATTCAGCTAAGGCTTAAATCTGAAAGTGCACCGTGTTTCAACCTATTGATTAATCTATAAAAGAGTCGACTCAGAGTGGTTTAAATGAATCATCGGGGTAATGAATCTTTAGCCGTGTCGGTGTGACGTCGATACGGAGCTCAAGCCCTGTCCATTTGTTGCGCGTGCAAACCCGGGAAAATTGAAACCTCCTGAAAGAAAAAGAAAACAAACACTGTAGCAGATCCCAGTTGAATCATGTCGCGAAGACGGTGTGCTTTGAAGTGTGAGGGAAAGTTAGTGTTAATTTCCCTACCTAAAGATGAGGCTGTGAAGAGTCAGTGGTTGAAGTAGCCCCAGCCTGGTGCTGTGGTCCCATCATTTTTCTGATGAGTGCTTTAGCAATCTACACGCTTACAACTGTGGATTCATCGGCCGTTTGTTAAAGGAAGGATCAGAAAAGACTATTGATGTGTGGGACTTTGTCAGAGCTTGACAGGAACTTTACAGTACACAGTTTATGGATCAGTTCCTTCCACCATTTCACCAGTGTAAGTAACTTTAATTGACACTTTACAAGTGTAACTAGCTTAAGTGCTAAAACGGTTGCCTCCTTGTTTTCTCTAGCTTACAAAATGTGTATTTAAATCAGGGTTTCTGCAGGTTTCATAGAGTCAAATTTAAGACCCTTCTAAGACCATTATGAATGAGATTTTAGACTTATATGGGGCTAAACACTAAGGATTTTTTGTAATGGCCTGGTTGGACCAATGGAATTGAAAAAAAAACCAATGTAGTTATTTCTTAACTACATATTTTAACGTGTCAAAACAATAAAACACTAGTTGACTTTTTTTCAACAATGTTTTTTTTTTTTTTAAATGACAAGTTTTACATTAGGTGCGTTCGACTTCATGCAGCGCTGCGCAGACCGATCGAAATCTGTCTTAAAGCGGTGCATGCCGGTTAGAAATTTTGGCCGGATTGATGCTGCGCTGACGCCATGTGACTGTCACATGTGGCATCAAAGTACCGCGACAGCGCTCCGAGATCAGACGATTGAGTCAGCCCGTGCAGCACCTGAAGAGCGCCTGCTGGAACTGCGATGACGACACTGATGTTACACGATTGGCCAAGTTCACAGCATGACAACAACCACGTGTGTTGCGGGTTTATTACTGGACAAATTCCGATTCACAAATTTCAAAACAAACAATTAACTGTTCATACCCTCTCTATCTTTTAATGCTTGTATGCTTATTAAAAGACTACAGATATTTTACTGCAGTATCATCTTTTGTTAAATAATTTAATCATAATGTCTGGATTGTTTGAACAGGTTTATTCGGCCTTTTTTATACAGACTACTGTATCATACATTTTAGTGAATAACCAAATATTAACTCAAATAAGTCTTACAGACTTATAATATAATAATTATCATCATTGATCCAGACACACCCCTATGAAGATTTCTTAACAAATTAAGTAAAAAATATTTTACTAAATATAAAAATATATGATTATAAAATATTTCTGCGAATATTTCTAATCTCGTTGATCACCGGCTGCAGCTGTGCTTCATGTCGAACGCACCTATTGTTAAAAGTATATTTATAATGAAGAAAACTACACTAATAATCAAAAATATATGTTCGTTTGCTTTAGGTGCAAATGAATCGAATATGACTCCTATTCAACCTAATGCGAATCTGTTATAAAACCTTACGTTTCATGCCTATTTATAAATATTATGTCTACTCACTTTCTTCTGTAAATTGTTTTTTGTGTAAATGGAAGATTATGTATAGGAATATCATACTGTTATTGTCATAAGGAATTGGTCAATTGTTTTTAGCTTTCTTTTCCTGATAAGGGAATTTAATTCAACAAATTTGCTGTAAAATGTCTAACAGCTGTTGTGAAATAAACTTCTCTGCAATAAAAAACCTTTTATAAATAGGTTTTATAAATTATTTAGATGGATTGCTGGTGATTGGATAACTTCGACAACTTTTCAAATTAAGACCGGTTTAAAATGATTTAAGACCTACAACACAATATTTCTGTAAATTTAAGACTTTTTAATTTAAGGTCTAAAATTTTGTTTATGAAATTTAAGACATTAAGGGCCCTATCATACACCTGGCGCAATGTGACGCAAGGCGCGATGCAATTGTTGTTTGCTAGTTTCAGCTCGACGCAAAAGTCATTTTGACGTTTTGCACCACGCTGTTTAAATAGCAAATGCATTTGCGCTTATATGTGCGCCCATAGGCGTTCTGGTTTAGAAAAGCAGGTGTGTTGAGGCGCATTGCTGGCACGTTGCTATTTTGAGAAACTAGAATAGACTGTTTAATAGACCAGCTAAGAGGAGGTCTAAAGTCCAGCGCAGACCGCGTAACGTGTGCTGCGCTAAAACATTGCTCAATAACCACAGGATGTAGAGCAATACACAAATATCTTTACAAATGAAAAAGAATTAAAGTATTAAAATATTACAAAAAGTATTATTTTCTAGCCTACATAAATATAAAAACCCCTGCCTTCATCATCTCGGGGGGCTTTTTCAGTTTATTCATGACAAATTGCTTTTGTATAATGTCATTATTATTAGCAGTATTATTTATTAGATGCATATTTATATTTGTTTTATTAAAAACAAGCTTAGATTTGCTCACCTGTCAGCTTTTAGACCATTAGGGGCATAGCATGTGTGTGTGGATATAACCACACTTCGTTATTATTGTTTATTTATTCGTTTGCTGGAAATTAGAACTGAATTTATAAATAGTTTTGAAACAAATCTTTGCGCATAACAAACAAAATTAATTATATATAGGCTAATGGATGTCTGTGCATACAACACGTTTCCTTATCCACGAGAGTGAAAGTGAAAGTAAAGAATGAGGAGGCTCATTCTCGCGCTGCAGATGCTCTGTTTAACTGTTTTCTCGCTAGTGAAGCGCTCAGTTATTCCACTTACAAAGTCCGCCATGTAAATAGCAAATGTGCTATCTATTTGGACTGTGCTCCTAGATCGTTAAAATAGGGCCCTAAGACTTTTAAGACTCCGTGGACATGCTGTTAAATGTGTTTTGTTACTTGCAACCGCTCCACGTGGCTTGTACTGTATCGGGTTATCTCTTCATAATTTCGCATCTAAAGCCACGTTGAAAATGTGATGCGTGCCGCTTGTTTATGGATTTAAATGCGATTGTGAGCTCGTGATCCTCTGTCGTTTGTCATTGCTATGGCCACCGTCAGCTGTTCCTACACACGTGCGGTGGTCAAGTTTCAAATTACTTCAGCTTTTGCCGCTCTGTGGATTAATACTGAATGTGTGTCACTGTTTAAACTTATGGTTAAGAATAGAGCAATATGCTGGTGTTTAACTGCATTGCTTTAATGCATTCCTGCATTGGGCTCACACATATACTCTGCACTCTGACTACTTCAAAATTGTTGATAAGCCATGCTGAATGCAGTGGACCAATCGCAACAGACTGGGTCATCGGACCAATTAGCGCAGATTAGCATCGCACTAAGGAGGGGTTTGGGAACAAATTAATCGCTGAACAAATCATATGAGAGTCGTTGGGATAATTAGGTAAAACTAAATGCATATTATAAGACAATGAAAGTCTTTTTTGACCTTGCATGCATATTAGCCTGATGTTGGAGACCCCCAAATCCAAAATATGACCTTTTAAATGCATAATAGGGGCTCTTTAAATCAGCATTTATTTGTATTTTAACCTGTATGACCTTGAAAACCTGACAATCTCTCACTTTATTTCTACATTTCATTTAGATTTTGAATCCCAGAGCAGCCATATATATATATATATATATATATATATATATATATATATATATATATATATATATATATATATATATATATATATATATATATATATAGCTGAATGTCATGCATACACTTATAATAACAGAAATAAGCATGATGAGTTACATCTTCGCTCTTTAATAATGATCAAAAAACGTAAATAACACATACACAGCATTTCAGTAATGCAAAAGAAAAAAAAAAATGTTCTTGAACAGCGTTGACCTGAATAACTGAGCATTCAACCTCTCTGTTTGGATTGGATGGTCGATGATAATACAGAGAGAAAGACAAACAAGACTTCAGGGTTCAAGGGGTTTCTTCCTCCTCACATCCTCCGTGCTTTGCGCGGGCGACAGCCATTGTGTGGCACTGGGGTGTTGTCGGTGATGGAAACAACCTCCAGTCCTCCCATGGTTAACCCTTTAATGGCAGACTACAATCGGGGGAGCAAAATCAATTTAGGCCAAGTCAGCAACAAGATGCAGTGTACAAAAAAAACAATCTCCAGAGGATGTGCTTTACACATTCATGAAGGTTGCAGATTTACTCAGAAATAACATTTGTGACCGTGGACCACAAAACCAGTATTATTTTGGATGGGTATTTTGGTCACCCTTTACAATAAGGTTTCATTAGTTAATGCATTTACTAACATGAACTAATTATTAACAATATTTGTACACCATTTATTAATCATATCGCAACATTTTATAATGCATTATTACTAATTCATGCATGCTAGTTAATGCACTGAGAGTTAACATAAACAATAACGACTGTATTTTCATTAATTAACTTTAACTAACATGGACAAACACTGTAATAAATGTGTTGTTCATGTAAGTAAACGCATTAACTAACATTAACAACACAATCTCACGGCAAATTCGTAATTTTTTGATTTAGTGGCTAATTCGTATGAATTCATACGATCTCATTCGTATAATTTAGTACGATTTGCTTATCCCCCAATGACGGTTGGGTTTAGCGGCGGGGTTGACTTGTACAGCATTTATTAATCATATTCCAACATTTAATAATGCATTATTACTAATTTATGTTTGTTAACATTAGTTAATGCACTGCGAGTTATGAACTAACAATAAACGACTGTATTTTCATTAATTAACTTTACATGGACAAACACTGTCATAAATGTGTTGTTCATTGTTTGTTCATGTAAGTAAATGCATTAACATTAACAACACAATCTCACAGCAAATTCGTAACTTTTTGATTTAGTGGCTAATTCGTGTGAATTCGTATGATCTCATTCATACAATTTAGTACGATTTGCTTATCCCCCAATGACGGTTGGGTTTAGCGGCGGGGTTGACTTGTACAGCATTTATTAATCATATTTCAACATTTTATAATGCATAATTACTAATTCATGTTTGTTAACATTACAGTAGTCAATGCACTGCGAGTTAACATGAAATAACAATAAATGACTGTATTTTCATTAATTAACGTTAACTAACATGGACAAACACTGTCATAAATGTGTTGTTCATTGTTTGTTCATGCAAGTAAATGCATTAACATTAACAACACAATCTCACAGCAAATTCAGAACTTTTTGATTTAGTGGTAAATTCGTACAATCTCATTCATACAATTTGGTACGATTTGCTTATGCCCCAATGACAATTGAGTTTAGCGGCGGGGTTGACTTGTACAGCATTTATTAATCATATTTCAACATTTCGTCACCTTAGAATTATAAGGTTCTATCTGATATTTTTGTCAAAATTAAGTTATTGACATATTCTTATTAAATGAAAACTCATTTATATTATGGGATGTTTTTTAATAGGTTGTTTACATTTTAAGACCTTTTATTTAAAAAACAAATGTTACACATATACTGTTTGCTATGGAATGCAAAAACTTTGAAGCTCCATATCTCAAAATCATTCAGAAAGTAGATAGAACCTTATAATTCCAGGGTGACGATTTTATAATGCATAATTATTCAATTCAATTCAATTCATCTTTATTTGTATAGCGCTTATACGATGTAGATTGTGTCAAAGCAGCTTCACATAGAAGATTATAGTGAATTGAAACAGTGTCAGTTCAGTTTTCAGAGATTAAGTTCAGTTCAGTTTAGCTCAGTTCAGTGTGGGGTAAAATTCACTACTGAGAGTCCAAACACTGCAGAGCAATTCCATCGATGCGCAGCTCTACAGATCCCGAACCATGCAAGCCAGAGGCGACAGCGGCGAGGAAAAAACTTCACCAATTGAATTCACTAATTACTAATTTATGTTTGTTAACATTAGTTAATGCACTGCGACTTAACATGAACTAACAATAAACGACTGTATTTTCATTAATTAACTTTAACTAACATGGACAAACCCTGTAATAAATGTGTTGTTTATTGTTTGTTCATGTAAATAAATGCATAAACTAACGTTAACAACATTCGCATGGCAATTTGTAACTTTAATAAATGGCTAATTCGTATGAATTCGTACGTTCTCGTTCATAAAATTTAGTACGATTTGCTTATCCCCCAATGACGGTTGGGTTTAGTGGCGAGGTTGACTTGTACAGCACTTATTAATTATATTTCAACATTTTATAGAGCATTATTACTAATTCATGTTTGTTAACATTAGTCAATGCGCTGCGAGTTGACATGAAATAACAATAAACGACTGTATTTTCATTAATTAACATTAACTAACATGGACAAACACTAATAAATGTGTTGTTCACTGTTTGTTCATGTAAGTAGTAGTAGTTCTCTCACGGCAATTCGTAATTTTTTTAATTAAGTGGCTAATTTGTATGAATTCGTACAATCTCATTCATAAAATTTAGTTCGATTTGCTTATCCCCCAATGATGGTTGGGTTTTGGGGCGGGGTTTGGCGCCACACCTCCTTTTTCAAATCGTACATTTTTGTAAGACTGAACTTGAATTCGTATGAATTAGCCATTAAACTGACAAAACGTAAAATACTTGCGTTTTACTCGTGAGATTAGGCTGACATTAACTAATACAACCTTATTGTAAAGTGTGATCAGTATTTTTTATGGCAATAGGAAAAAATACTATGTATGGGTCAAAATTGCAAAAAATCATTAGAATGTTAAGTAAACATCATGATCCATGAAGAAATGTTGTCTGTAGACAATTTCCTACTGTAACTATATCAAAAATAAATTTGGCTAATAAACATTGCTAAGCACTTTATTAAGGCAACTCTAAAGGTGATTTTCTTCGTATTTAAATATTAAAGTATTTATATTAAACGCCCAGATTCCAGATATTATAATAGTTATATCCCCGCCAAATATTGTCCTATCCTAACAAAGCAAGCATCATAAATCAAAATTTAAAAAAAAAGATGCACTTTTGACTGGTTTTGTGGTCCAGTGTCACATTTATGTATATCTGTATTATATGGACGAACAACATATCTGCACCATTTCTAATATTTGAGGATATATCTATCATCTGTGAGCATTGATTTGACTGTCATTAATGTTCACTTACAGTTTATGCAATATAGAATGGTTACACTGACAAAAAGGTAAAGCTGAAAAATCTTAACATCACTATATACATCAGTTTATACCAACATTTTAACAACTAAACAAAATACATACAGGTCTTTAAGTTAACAGAATGCTATTTGTTATGGTGTTACAAAAAATCATAATCAATAGCACTTTGAAGAGTAAGGAAAATATTACTATTACTCATTTGCTATCATTAACGTTTCCTAAAAATACAGCTCTTTATTGTGAGTTCATGATCACATTAGGTCTACTAAGTAAGGAAAGCTGACTTATTATTAGGAAATGATGCTCACTTCAGATGATTCATGTCATGGCCGTGTTACCACATCAGGTGTAAATTATTAAAACTGACTGTTCTCACCACATGTGCTTGGTTTTATACTACATCAATAAAGTGTTTACAAAGTTTGGTCTTTTAGAATTTATCTAAGGTATAATATTTGGTCTTTTATTTTTAATGCATAGAGCCACATTGAGCATTATTATTATGGTGTTTTTCTACAGGATGAAAATGCTAATTACTTTCAAATACTTCAAATGTAGTCTGTGTAAGTAAATGCAAGGTAATTTATGAAATCCAGGCACAGCAATGTACGACAACGTTTCAGATGACTGTTCTATAGCCTCCTAGAGCTAATCTCTGTCAGTTTCTGGAGGGCATTAAAGTTCTACTAAAGATTTTGTAAAGCCACATAAAACAAAAGCACAAATGCAATATATACGCAAATCCACCAGCTAGAATCAGCTGAAATGATGTGATGGCCAACAGCAGATACATGTCATTAAAGTGGCTATGCCCTTATTTATGCAGAATTTTAAGACTTAAAATAAATTAAATAGATGAGTTACAAGAACAATTCACCACCTTATAGCTGTCATTAGGGGTAATATTAGCTATGCACAGCAAATCATTTTTTCTATTCATACCACCCTTTTATTTCTGCTGTAAATGTGGGCACTTCAACATTGGAAATCGACTCCCTTTTGGAGCCAGCCTCTAGTGGCCAGTTGATGAACTGCAGTTTCAGTCACTTCTGAACTGAACAAATGCGGAGATATGTGGAAGGGGTTTCAAAATGAAAACGTTCCAAAACCACATTCTACAAGCCTTTCACATGGGTTCCACATAATTTAGGTGTGATATTTACATGTGATGCTTGTGGGGTTCTTCTATAAGTGTGTCAATTAACCCTTGTGTACTGTTTAAATTTACTACCCTTTCGTTATGTTGGTGGCTGTTTTTGCCCCATTGACTTCAATTATAATAATATATAGAGGTCCCTCGCAATAATGTGGTTCACCTTTCGTGGCCTCGCAGATTTTTTTTTGTGCAATTTGACATTTTTTTTTACAGCGCATTGTGTTCTGCGTACTGATTAGCAGATTGTGTTCTGCGCCCTGATTGGCTGTAGACCACTGCAAATCAATCTCATCCGTGCCGTGTCTTCTGTACAGTACAGAATGCATTCAGCTTGTCAAATGTTCATATATCTTTGATCGCTAGAGTTTTACAGCCTTAAAACTATATAATAATTGTAAAAAATAAAGTAGACTACTTTACGGATTTCACCTATTGTGGACTATTTTTAGAACGTAGCTCCTGCGAGGGACCACTGTATTTTGATTGCAAAGCCATATAACCATGCATTCTTGATTGTTGGTGGTTTTTCCTGTTGGAAAGAGATAAAATGTGTCTATTCTACTGTTTATAATCAGTTGGCACCATTAACCCTTTAGATAAGCCTGCAAAAAAGGTTTTTATGGAGTTCTATGGAGTAATACAGCTGATTATATTATGTGTGCATAAATAAATGTACTAAATTTACTATGTTCTGAGAGCTGAGCTGCTTATTTTTTGTTTTCTCAGACATATCAACAAAAGTGCACAAAGCCTCAATCACACACACACACACACACACACACACACACACACACACACACACACACACACACACACACACACACACACACACACACACACACACACACACACACTCCATAATGTAGAATCTGATATTTGTGATATCCTGTGTGTGCTTTAAATTAAATTAATTGACATACTGTAAATATATGATATGATGTTTTGTTTTCATTATTTCATTTTTATTTTTTTTATTTTGCATTGATAATTTCAGTTATGGCTACATAATCATTTATAAATCTTAGTTATTCATTTAGTCATCTATTTACCTGATTCATATTTTTAATTAATTTATGTTTATAATTTATTACATGAATAATTTATTGATTTGATTTCTTTATTTTATATTATTCTTATTAATTGTTCTGCTTTTAGTGCTGTTGGAAAAATAAAATAAATGAATGAGAAGCCAGTCCAGGAGACTCGAACAAGCAGAAACTTCTTTATTGAGACGTGTTGGTCAATCTGCAGTCATACAGCGTCTTCAAGAAGTCCACGAGTCTGCAAGAGCCTAAAAGATCTCTTACAAGTCTGCGAGTTTATCACAAGACTGATAGCAAGTCTAAAATGAGTCTTGTCTATAAAGTGTTTTAGGAGGAGGGGAGTGGCTAGGTGGAGATGGTTAAACAAAGCATGTAAATCAGGTAGGAAGGTGAATATACTTGCCAAGCCACTGACCACACAAATTTATCAACAAAAGGGTTTCTTTGGCCTGAAAGTATCACCCGAAGACAAAGGCACAGTCGTTATGACCCTGCCCCATAGCATTTGCATCACTTTGGCTCAGCCGTGCTCAGGAAACAAAAGGTTTAATGTCCCTCATAACTTTTCAGTTATATATAGATTACTTTTATTTATTTGATAAATATTTGGAACTAGATGATACAAGCTTAATATTTGCACAGTGCTTTTTCCATTGTTAATTCTTATAGTGATGGTGTTTCATGAAATGTTCCTTTCCACTGATATGAGATATGAGGGTATGTCTTTAATTCAAGGTATTGTGGCCTGATGTATAATAACATTTGTTATATTTGTGCTGTTCAGACAAAGTATGAGAGCGCACCGAAACACATGCAACTAAGATTATTCAATTCTGCTTATTTATAATCACCACTTCGTCTCCTGTTTCTGCTCTTCTTTGGCTTCCGTCCACAGTCAACTCCTATACTGATAGTAGACTGTTAATTCAGTGGAATACTGGTTAACAGGTTTGGGTGTTGGAAACTCTGCTGACTGAGATACCTGGAGAAACTTACATGTCCTGACAAGATCTGGCGCCTGGGGCTTGATTATATTTATCTCGAGTGTGATCTAACAATAGAAAAGTCAGAAACTACGTTTTTTTTACACTGCAATTGATGATCAACAGTATAAATTACAAGTTTTACCTCTTCCTAAAAGAAAAAAACAATCATGATTATATGGTGTCATGGCTTTGCAATCAAAAAATGTCATTATAATGGAAGTCAATAGGGCAAAAACAGCCACCAACATAACCAAAGGGTAGTGAATTTGCCCAGTTTGATACATTTCAAAACATTTCCCCAAAATATGTGTCAAAATAAGCTTCATCACCAAAAATCACTCCATTTGCTGAAATATAGAGAAAGTTGTGGCCAAATTAAGACTCAAAATCACCCCAGAGTGGATGAACACAAAGGTTAATCTGTTATACTACACAAAAAGCATGTTCAGTGTTTCCTCCAGGATTTTTTCCAGCTGTGGCAGCAGGCCTTTTACACAGATCTACCAACTACTTATGGCGTTATTTCAATGACAAACGTCGTGAGCACAGTATTACAAGTCGAGATCGCATTCATGTAATACGACCATGCGAATCTCTTTGCTTGCACGCCGATTTCCTCTGTTCGTGCACAAAACTTCTTGCACACCCTCAAATATGCGCTGCTCAAGTGCAGATTTTCTTGTGTGCTCTCAAATAAATGCTGCTGAAGTGCAATTTAGTGCGTTTATGTAACGAGTATGTGTCCAACATTTATTAGATTTGCTAGGAACATTTATGAATGTCTCCAATAGACCTACAGAATGGCATTAATGCCTCCTGAAGTAAAGTGATACGGCTATAAACTCCAGCAAGATACAGTCATTGTATGCAGAACCATAGACCTTTATCTATAAAGATTACAATAAAGGTATAATTATGGAAACTGTGTTCATCATAACTGAAAACGAAGTTGTGTTTGCTAGCCCTGTCAGTCAGTTAGTCAGCATGTAACCTTAAAGGGTTTAACAAATAACGCACAGCACTACTATGATTACAGAAAAGTTTGCGCTGTTATAATTCACCTACCTTTTAATATGTTTTGGTGCGATTATAACCCGCTATTAAAAAAAAACACATTTAAAAACGACTGAATTTTTTGAATGAGAAGCTGTAATGTAGCCGTGGCGGGATGAATTTTGGTGTGGCGCCCCGCCATGGAACAATGAATGTAGCGTAAACCATGAAGTTACATGATTTATTTCAAGACATTTTTCAGGTTTTTGTCTCAAGAAGATTAATGTGCTTCATACACCATCGTCATGCATGTTTTCAGTTGCATGGGTATACATTCTTTGCAAATCTAGAAATAAATATCCACTTTTTAAACTCCTATATTCACTTAAACCATAAAAATCAACATTAAAGCGTCGCTGATTCCACTACAGCTTCTATCCAACTCCCCAAATCTATTTTTGTTACAACAAGCACAAGTATTTACCTTGGCTTGCTTATTTAGTAATTCGATTCAAATAAGTCAGCGCTGCAGTTGTGAGGCTTGCATTGATTTATTTACACCCAACCGCCATCTGCTTAAATGCAACTTAGTCTGGAAGCTTCTGACTGTGAATAAACCGAGGGTAGGTAAAAGAGTAATGCAAGTCTTAAAAGCCCCCTGTTGCCTGCAGCTCTGGAGGGGCTCATTAGATTCTCACCCAGCCCTAATGTCCTCCCACCTGACTCGAGTAAGAGCATGCAGACGACTGCTGAGCTCGCTGAACCCATCGCTCACTTTCACAGTATTGATTGTAAAGTCAGCACGCATAACTGTTGCTTTTCCATATGGGAACGTACAGAGAATGATAAATATTCATCAGTACTAGAGCTGCACGATATTGGAAAAATCTGACATATTTTGTTTTTCTGCGATATATACACTCACCGGCCACTTTATTAGGTACACCTGTCTAACTGCTTGTTAACGCAAATTTCTATTCAGCCATCCACATGAGGTTTGAACGTGGCATGGTTGTTGGTGCCAGACGGGCTGGTCTGAGTATTTCAGAAACTGCTGATCTACTGGGGTTTTCACGCACAACCATCTCTAGGGTTTACAGAGAATGGTCCGAAAAGAGAAAATATCCAGTAAGCGGCAGTTCTGTGGGCGCAAATGCCTTGTTGATGCCAGAGGTCAGAGGAGAATGGCCAGACTGGTTCCAGCTGGTAGAAAGGGAACAGTAACTCAAATAACCACTTGTTACAACTGAGGTATGCAAAAGAGCATCTCTGACCACACAACACATCCAACCTGAGGCAGATGGGCTACAGGAGCATAAGCCTACACCGGGTGCCATTCATGTCAGCTAAGAACAGGAAAATGAGGCTACAATTCGAACAGGCTCACCAAAATTGGACAATAGAAGATTGGTAAAACATTGCCTGGTCTGAGGAGTCTCATGATAGCTTTTCATTTCATGAGTCTGATGGTTACTTCCAGGAGGATAACACGCCATGTCATTAAGCGTGAATCATCTCAGACTGGTTTTCTGACTATGACAATGAGTTCACTGTACTTAAATGGCCTCCACAGTTACTAGACCTCAATCCAATAGAGCATCTTTGGGATGTGGTGGAACGGGAGTTTCGCATAATTGATGTGCAGCCAACAAATCTGCTGTGTGATGCTATCATGTCAATATGGACCAAAATCTCTGAGGAATATTTCCAGTACTTTGTTGAATCTATGCCATGAAGGATTAAGGCAGTTTTGAAGGCAAAATGGGGGTCCAACCCGGTACTAGTAAGGTGTACCTAATAAAGTGGCCGGTGAATGCATATTGCAATATGAATATAATTTCACCAGATGAATTGAACAGCTCTATTTGGAAAGATTTCAATCATTTAAATAGACTGGGATGATCAAGTCTTTTTCTATGAGGTGTGCTTGCATAAATCATAATAAATTGTAAGCATTTAGAAATACAGTGTGCTTTATGGTTTTCTGCAGCGTCTAACAGTATTCAGGTACAGAAATTAAACAGTCAAATATAAAATAACATGGTTATCATTGTATAAATTACACAAAAATAATAATATCTTTATTTTTTAATCTTTAATAAATCATATAATCCTGCGTTGGGAGTATTGCGGATACACACATTGCAATATCAATGCTCAAACGATATATTGTGCAGCGCTTATATTCAACTGAAATGATCAAAAAAGTAAGATAAATAAAAGATTTCAATATTTTCCAAAGACTGTGGTTGTCGGTCTTCATGTGTTATGTGTGATCTCATTATTTATTTAACGCTGACTAAAATGTAATCTTATCAATGGCGTTTATGATGCATTTACACTTTGGTTCTCTTTTTTTCTTAATTCTGTACAAAACATTGCTTATAATATGACCTCATTCATTTAGTTCGTTGTCATCATGTGTTGTTTTTGGTTAGTGTTGCATTCATTTTTCAGTCAAACTGCATGAGCATTACAGATAACGTACAGTATATCCTGAGAGTATGTCAAGTAATGCAAACAAAAAGAAACGCAGATTTCAGATTTATACAAGGTAAATGTGTTATAGCTTTGGTAAAAAAAATACCCAAAGATCTGTTCTTTCACAAGGGATAAAATAGATGTTTAATAATCTTGCTCTTGAAAAATTAACATATGCAATCAGAGGTAAAGCAGATGCTTTAAAAAAACAAAAGAAAGAAAAGCGTGATTCCCTTTAAGGTAATTTCTAAACAGATAGATTAAAAAAAATGCTATTGGATGACTGTATTTATGTATTTATTTAGACATTTTTATTATTATTTGTTTTATTTTATTATTTAATACTTATTTAAAACATTTATGTTTAATAATGTTGGGTTGAGAAAAAAACATTATGAAATACTATTTAATATAATATTCTGTACTGCTCACTGGGTTTTTGCAACAAAACAAATCTGAGAACAGGTGGTCTTCGTCCATTTTTTGGTGCCTTTTAGAATTTGAATGACAAAGTTTACATTTAATTATTTAAAACAAAAATAAAAAAGCTATTCATTCATTCATTTATTCATTCTCCTTCGGCTTAGTCCTTTATTTATCAGGGGCCGTCACAGCGGAATGAACCGCCAACTATTCTGGCATATGTATTACGCAACCCAGTACTGGGAAACACCCATACACTCTCACATTCACAAACACACACTCACATACTATACGGCCAATTTAATTTATCCAATTCACTTATAGCGCATGTCTTAGGACTGTGGGGCAAACCGGAGCACCCGGAGGAAACCCACGCCAACTTGGAAAGAACATGCAAGCTCCACACAGAAATGCCAAGAGGCTCAGTTAGGACTCAAACCAACAACCTTTTTGCTGTGAGGCGACACTGCTAACCACTGAGCTACCGTGCTGCACTAAAAGAGCTATTGGGTAACACAATATAATAACTACACACTATCAATCATTTATTAAGCATTAGCATCTAGTGAATTCTTTATCTGTGAATCATTAACTCTACATTAATAAGCGTTAGTAAGCGGTTTATAACTGCAGCTACAAATCATCTATTCTTGACTTACAACCACATTTATAATGTGCTTAATAATTGTACTTTCATACTTTGTTAATGATTTACTTTTCATTACTAAATTAAGAATTGCATTATTAACAAACCAGTTGTATTTAAGAGTAGTCGATGGTTTTTAAGATCATTCAGAACGAGTTAGTAAATGATTAATAAACTATTGAAATCAACGTTTATATATCTTATTATTCAGGCATATATTAATAGTTAATTTGTATGTTAATAAATGCTTTTTTTCCCCTCAACTTCATGCAGTTTTGTGACCTAATCTAAAGTGAGGACTGTTTATGCTTTATAAATCCCTTATAAATGACAATTAAAGGCTCAGTATGAACAATAATCATTGCAATCTTCAATCTAAAAAGTAAAATTACTGTAAAGTTTAAACATTGCTGAATAACAGGAGTGTCAAAATACGACATAAAATTTGATAAAACAACAACAATATAACAATATAATAAGATGCAATGTTTAAACTGTACAGTAATTTTATTTTAGATAAGGTTGCGAAGAATATATATATATTTTTAAAATACAGTTTTATTTGTGTATCTTAAAACGAATAGGAATTAATAATGTTGTTTGTGTTCTTTTTTCCTGTTTAGAATTTAACTGAGCTTTTAATTGTCATTTATAAGGGATTAATAAAGCATAAATAGTCCTCACTTTAGATTAGGTCACAAAACTGGATGAAATTGAGTTAATAAAGCATTTATTAACATACAAATTAACTATTAATAAATGCCTGAATAATAAGATTTATAAATGCAAATTTTAATAGTTTAATAATCATTTACTAACTCATTCTGAATGATATTAAAAAAACACCACCTATGCTTAAATAACTGGTTTGTAAATAATGCAATGCTTAATTTAGTAATGAAAAATAAATCATTAACAAAGTATGAAAGTACAAATATTAAGCACATTATAAATGTGGTTGTAAGTCAAGAATAGATGATTTGTAGCTGCAGTTATAAACTGCTTACTAACGTCTGTTAATGTAGAGTTAATGATTAACAGATAATGAATTCACTACATGCTAATCATTAATAAATGGTTCATAGTGTGTAGTTATTATAAAGTGTTACCGAGCTATTGCTCTAGAATTAATTTTAATCAAACCAAAGCTGCCAAGTGTGAACACACCCTTATTGGCTTGTTTTGTGATATTTTTTCCAGATTTATCCTGTGATTGGATCTTATTGGTTTATTCAGAGGTTAAAGTTGCTCTTTGTTTGTATTGTTTTCATTTGTAAACGTTTAGCCCTGATGAAAACCTGTGGGCTGAAATGCATTGGCACAATAAAGGACTGATTTTCAATAGCGCCGTTTTTATTTGCTGATTTCTGCACTCCACGTGTGTTGATGGTTTTATGCTTAATAAGTACTTTTGCTTTTTATACACACACCTTCTTGGTTTTGTGAAATTGCACCAGAATAATAACTCACAAGGCTTCATTTAAGTCATACAAGTCAAAAAAGCCCTGCCTACGTCTCAATGCCTATTTATCTATCCATGTAGTCTTATGCACATTTTAGGATATCGCATTTAAAAGTGCTGTTTTATAACTTGATCATTAAATGATAAAATGTAGATTTTAAGAAATGCACGCTCTCAACTGAGTTTTCTTTTTACAGAAAAATATTGAAACACATTTACTAGACACACTTCTTTGGTTTTCTTGATATCAATTCCTCTTGATAGTAATATCATTGTGCCTGTGGCAGCCAGAATGAGAGAATAGTTCCTATCGAATAGTTCCTAGAAAATAGCTTTTCATTTCATGTTCTATCAGTTTTAGTACATGACTACAGTAACTACAGAAAAGTAAAGCTTTAAATAGGAAAAGTATCGAAACTCTCTATTTGAATTTTTTGAGCGAGATGCTAATGGTCTAATCCGATTCAATGATCTATGCTAAGCTAAGCTAAAAGTGCTCCTGTCAGACCTGGAGATCAGCTAAAAGGATTAAAAAAAAATATGGTAAAACTCAACTGTTTATCTTTAGGTGACTTGTTAAAATGAAAATCTTCCCAAAAAAGTGGAGTGTTCCTTAAATAGTTTTTAGTTTATTTTATTTTCTCTGCCAAGAAAAATAGTAATGCCGCATTCAGACTGCATGATTTTAGCCCTTAAATTTTGACTCGCTTACAGGTTGAGAAATCGTCAACAAATGCCCGAAATCACAGGCAAATCGGTGGTTGTTCACGTGAGTAACAATCACACAGTGTGAACTATCAAGGACGCAATCTGAGAGAATCATTGATGAGTCGCCGACACTTGTCAGATATTTGGCATGCTAAATATCTGGACCTGTCGGCGATTCAAAATCATGCCATGTGAAACGTGTTCTGATTGAAAATAACATCGGCGATTTCCACATCGGCAATTACCTACAGCCAATGAGAGAGCAGCATCCTCTAGTATGGGTATCTGCAGGCCAGCGGGCGGTTGGGGGAGAAGTTAAAAAGACTTCTTTTTCGTCTATTTGGACCCAAGAAATGGAGGAAAAACTTTGGCAGGAGCACCCCGTGTTTGTTTAACGTGTGATCTGAGCAATGCCACAGCCAGGTCGAAAAAAGTGAACTTGCTAATTCCCTTCAAAACCCAGGTGAGCAAAATAACGACATTTTCTACCCCACTAAAGGTTTCTTACTTATTATGTAGTTAATAACAAAAGATATACTGTGTGACCTTGTGTTGTTTTCATGTCACTTCTCGTGTGTGTTTGGTTGTAAAAACGTAGGTTTGGTTGTGATCTTGTTTTGTAGCTCAAATAGTACAGAAAGAAAGAATAGTAGTAATACGATTGCTTTCTTTTACTACACTTTAAAAAATGCTGGGCTCCACACAATCGACTTGTGTTAGGGCAACATGAAGGAATTAAGTTAGCTTATTAGATTTTACAAATTCAAGTGGATTGAACTTAAAACAGTTAAGTTGTCCCCCCAACAAAAACTCCAAAATTGTACTGTTTCAAGTCAATTTAAATAAGTACTTTGAACAAACAGCAAATGTCATTTTTTTAAGTGTACAACTCTTAATCCGTCCATTTGAACCAAGTATTTTATTTGTGCCCCTGAACTTGTTTTTGCTCATTTGCAAATATGCGCACCTCACAATGTGAACAGCACCTCTGCCCATTTGCACCCTGTGCAGCAGTATTTAACAACACTTCCACTGAACCAGACTTCTTTTTTTCTTGTTTATTAATATAAGCTGTGTTCTGCAAGTCATCAGGAGAGTTAGGAAGTGAACTAACAAACAACAAATGAATCAACAACAAATTAAACTTGCTTTAACACTTTGTTTTGTTGAGAAGAGGTGTGCCATTACAACTTTCACCTTGCATAAAGAGATTGAAAATCTTATATACACATGCAGAATAAGGGTTTTCTATATTATTAGAAGATATTAGGGGGACGCAGTGGCGCAGTAGGTAGTGCTGTTGCCTCACAGCAAGAACGTCGCTGGGTCGCAGGTTCGAACTAATTCTGGGTCACTTGGCTTTTCTGTGAGGAGTTTGCATGTTCTCCCTGCGTTCGTGTGGGTTTCCTCCGGGTGCTCCGGTTTCCCCCACAGTCCAAAGACATGCAGTACAGGTGAATTGGGTAGGCTAAATTGTCCGTAGTGTATGAGTGTGATTGAGTGTGTGGATGTTTCCCAGAGATGGGTTGCGGCTGGAAGGGCATCCGTTGCGTAAAATCGTGCTGGATAAGTTGGTGGTTCATTCCGCTGTGGCGACCCCAGATTAATAAAGGGACTAAGCTGACAAGAAAATGAATGAATGAATAGAAGATATTAATAATCGGACAAAACACATTAAATTCACCTAAAGTTATAGTAACAATTTATGACAAATTAATGCTGTTAGTTTAAACTTAACAGACTGTTCATAAACATATGAAGAACAACTGTTTTTAACATTGATAATGCAGCAAGTAATCATTTAATAATGATTTATGTATAAGAGGGATCATATGACACTGAGGACTAAAAATTCAGCATTATTTATGTCACAAGAATAAATGACATTTATCAATACATTTATATTGAAATTAATTATTTGGTCCCTTTATATTAAGTGGCCTTAACTAATATGTACTTACACTGAAAATAATCATTGGTCACAATGTATTTATTGTGCAAATCCATGTTTTTATTGAACCTATGCTTGATTGAATATATGCATGTAATTACATCTGTAATTAATGTCTGCAATTACATCCTTAAATACACTGTTGACCATCCCTTACACCTTAACCCACCCTTAAACCTACCCATACACACTACACCTGCCCCTAATCCTACCCGTATCCCACCTCAAGAGCACCAGTAGTTCTTTCATACATTATGAACACCGTAAGTATATTGTATTTATTTTTTGATACAACTACATACTAAGGCCATCTAATATAAAGTGGGAGCAATTATTTTTCAATAATAATAGTAGCTAAAAGTATTACTGTTTATTCAACCGTATGTTTGGATTAAACAGATGCAGAATGACAAGCATAATAGTCCTCTTTCATTAAAAAAAATCCTACTGACTTCATATTATTATTTGATTTTTATGACTTTTGTTTCTGGTACAACACGGTGGCTCAGTGGTTAGTACTGTTGCCTACCAGCAAGAAGGTCACTGGTTTGAGTCCCAGCTGGGTTAGTTGGCATTTCTGTGTGGAGTTTGTATGTTCTCCCTGTGTTCGTGTAGATTTCCTCCGGGTGCTCCGGTTTCCCCCACAGTCCAAACACATGCGCTATAGGTGAATTGAATAAACTAAATTGGCTGTAGTGTATGAGTGTGAATGAGATTGTATGGATGTTTCCCAGTACTGGGTTCAGGGCCGGAGCAAGCTCAACTGGCGCTCTAGGCAAACGACGAGAATGCCGCCCTCAAACCGAAAGTTATGCTGCCTTCAAGGAGCTGGGTGTTGAGATGATGCGGAGTTTGTCGCGGACGAAAGCGAAGACCGAGGGTGCGCTGAGATGATGCAGGGTTTGTTGCGGACGAAAGCAAAGGGGGGGAGACGCGCCGCGGACGCCGTCCTGACCGCTCTGCCGACCTAGGCAGCCACCTAGGTCGCCTCTATGGACGCGCTGGCCCTGACTGGGTTGCAGCTGGAAGGGCATCCGCTGTGTAAAACGTGCTGGATAAGTTGGCGGTTCATTCCACTGTGGCGACCCCTGATGAATAAAGGGACTAAGCCAAAGGAAAATGAATGAATTAATGAATTAATGACTTTTGTTTCTACTTGTGTTCATTGGTATCCTTGTTTTTATCATTTTAAATGCTTAATCTTTGTTTACTGATTTTCATAATAATAAACAAACAAATCCTTCAGGCACCAAACCTTCGAAAGGTAGAGCAAAATGTAAATAAGCAATTAAAAGTCTTTTATATAGACTAAAATATCACAAGATGATATTAAAGGTGGGCACTTTAGACAGTAACATATAAACATAGCTCAAAGCAATGCATCAAAACACTCAGAAATCACAAAGCAAAGTCCTGTCAACATCCAACTTTTTATTCATTAATTTTCCTTCGGCTCAGTCCCTTTATTCATCAGGGGTTGCCACAGCGGAATGAACCGCCAACTTATCCAGCATATGTTTTACACAGTGGATGCCCTTCCAGCTGCAGCCAAGTACTGGGAAAAACCCATACACACTCATTCACACACATACGCTACGGCCAATTAAGTTTATTCAGTTCACCTATAGCGCATGTCTTTGGACTGTGGGGGAAATCGGAGCAAAAGGAAGAAACCCATGCCAACATGGGGAGAAAATGCAAACTCCACAAAGAAATACTAACTAACCCATGACGGGACTGTAACCAGCGACCTTCTTACTGTGAGGTGACAGTGCTAACCACTGAGCTACTGTGCTGCCTAAAGTGGCACCAATTATTTTAAAATGTAATAATAATTAAAAGAAATAATGTTTATTTAAATGAAAGTTTGGATCAAACAGATGCAGAATGACGGGCATAATAAGTCTTCTATAATTAAAACAAAATCCTAATGACTTTATATTATTATTTGACTTTTATGAATTTTGTTTTTACTTGTATTCATTGGTATCCTACTTGTTATCTTTTTTAATGCTTATTCTTCGAGTGTTGTTTTTATTAATAATAAACCAAAAAAATCCTCCTGACACCAAACTTTCAAAAGGTAGAGCAAAGTGTAAATAACTAAGTAAAATGTCTTATACATGGATAGTTTTTGTTGTATTTTTTGTTGTAATTTTGATATATTGCACGAAAATATATTGTAAATAAAAAATATATTATAAATAATTTTGTCATTTTATGCCACTCATTTTATAATGCCAGAATGACAATATAAAATAATCACAATGCAAGTACAATCTTCCAAAGAGCACATCAAATTTTATCCTTAAAAATATTTCATTTAATTATAGTCATTTTAACAGTTAAATAATCAGGCATTGGAATCAGAATGCGAAAATGCATATCCTAAATAAGTAATAATAAATGTTAACAGAAAAGTGCAAGGTAAAAAGGTAACAGAGGCTGTGATATCTGCTACCAGATTTATTTTCAGCTGTCAGACACCCACATGAAAATATACTATAGTAATTTATAGTAAATACTATAGTGTATTTAACCATACTGACACTGACACCTCCAATAGAGACAGAGATGTTGCACAATTAGCTAAAGTGTTGCTAGAATTGTTTACGTAAGGCAGAGTAAAATGTAAATAAGTAAAAAGTCTTATATATGGACTAAAATATCACAAGATGACATTAAAGGTGGGCTTTTTAGACAGTAACATATAAACATAGCTCATAGAATTGCATCAAAACACTCAAAACTCACAAAGCAAAGTCCTGTCAACATGCAACTTTTTATTCATCCTGCAATAACCAAGTAAATGTCTTATACATGGACAGTTTTTGTCGTACGATATGTTGCACCAAAATAGATTGCGATATATGATATTACTGTCATTTTAAGACCATTTTATACCACTCATTATATAATGCAAGATTGACAATATAATACAGGGTATATGCAGGAATCCTAAATGTAATTTCAATACCTTTTTAAGACTTTTTAAAGTTCTTTGAATATTTTAAGACCTCATCGCCACTTCAAGCTCTAATCCGTATCAAACCTTTAGCTTAATAAACAGTTGTAGTTAAATACATCAATAGAGCACAACCATGCAACAGAACTTAGAAATGCTCGGAAGAAACAAAGCTTGAAAGAATGAATTAAGTGGTTGTTTTCAGTGACAGGCTTCAGCCGCTGTTTAAACTCGTCTTTCTCCAACCAGGAGTACGCAAACTTACATTTTCCATTTCCCTACATGTGAAAAGCGTCGCACATCACCAGGACGGAGGAGCTTGGCCGGACATGCCCCGGCCCAAACTAATCGTGTGGATCGAGCACGCCTTTGTTAATATTAGGAGGAAAATAAATACATTTATGCTTTTTTTGGAGTCAAAAATTTTGGACAACGCATGAACAAAAATTAAGACGTGATTTAAGACTTTTTAAAATAACTTTTAAGGGCCTTTATTGGCTCATAATTGATTTATTAACTTTAATACTTTTTAAGACCCAGCGGACACCCTGTAATATCATCACAATGCATTCAAAGAACACATAATATATATTTTCTTCTTAAGACTATTTCATTTAATTATAGGCATTTTAACAATTTAATAATTAGGCATTGGAATCAGAATGTGAAAATGCATATACTAAATAAATAATAATAAATGTTAACAGAAAAGTGCAAGGTAAAAAGGTAACAGAGGCTGTGATATCTGCTACCAGATTTATTTTCAGCTGTCAGACACCCACATGAAAATATACTATAGTAATTTATAGTAAATACTATAGTGTATTTAACCATACTGACACTGACACCTCCAATAGAGACAGAGATGTTGCACAATCAGCTAAAGTGTTGCTAGAATTGTTTATGTAAGGCAGAGTAAAATGTAAATAAGTAAAAAGTCTTATATATGGACTAAAATATCACAAGATGACATTAAAGGTGGGCTTTTTAGACAGTAACATATAAACATAGCTCATAGAATTGCATCAAAACACTCAAAACTCACAAAGCAAAGTCCTGTCAACATGCAACTTTTTATTCATCCTGCAATAACCAACTAAATGTCTTATACATGGACAGTTTTTGTCGTACGATATGTTGCACCAAAATAGATTGCGATATATGATATTACTGTTATTTTAAGACCATTTTATGCCACTCATTATATAATGCAAGAATGACAATATAATACAGGGTATATGCAGGAATCCTAAAGGTAATTTCAATACCTTTTTAAGACTTTTTAAAGACCTCCGAATATTTTAAGACCTCATCGCCACTTCAAGTTCTAATCCGTATCAAACCTTTAGCTTAATAAACAGTTGTAGTTAAATACATCAATAGAGCACAACCATGCAACAGAACTTAGATATGCTCGGAAGAAACAAAGCTTGAAAGAATGAATTAAGTGGTTGTTTTCAGTGACAGGCTTCAGCCGCTGTTTAAACTCGTCTTTCTCCAACCAGGAGTACGCAAACTTACATTTTCCATTTCCCTACATGTGAAAAGCGTCGCACATCACCAGGACGGAGGAGCTTGGCCGGACATGCCCCGGCCCAAACTAATCGTGTGGATCGAGCACGCCTTTGTTAATATTAGGAGGAAAATAAATATATTTATGCTTTTTTTGGAGTCAAAAATTTTGGACAACGCATGAACAAAAATTAAGACGTGATTTAAGACTTTTTAAAATAACTTTTAAGGGCCTTTATTGGCTCATAATTGATTTATTAACTTTAATACTTTTTAAGACCCAGCGGACACCCTGTAATATCATCACAATGCATTCAAAGAACACATAATATATATTTTCTTCTTAAGACTATTTCATTTAATTATAGGCATTTTAACAATTTAATAATTAGGCATTGGAATCAGAATGTGAAAATGCATATACTAAATAAATAATAATAAATGTTAACAGAAAAGTGCAAGGTAAAAAGGTAACAGAGGCTGTGATATCTGCTACCAGATTTATTTTCAGCTGTCAGACACCCACATGAAAATATACTATAGTAATTTATAGTAAATACTATAGTGTATTTAACCATACTGACACTGACACCTCCAATAGAGACAGAGATGTTGCACAATCAGCTAAAGTGTTGCTAGAATTGTTTATGTAAGGCAGAGTAAAATGTAAATAAGTAAAAAGTCTTATATATGGACTAAAATATCACAAGATGACATTAAAGGTGGGCTTTTTAGACAGTAACATATAAACATAGCTCATAGAATTGCATCAAAACACTCAAAACTCACAAAGCAAAGTCCTGTCAACATGCAACTTTTTATTCATCCTGCAATAACCAACTAAATGTCTTATACATGGACAGTTTTTGTCGTACGATATGTTGCACCAAAATAGATTGCGATATATGATATTACTGTTATTTTAAGACCATTTTATGCCACTCATTATATAATGCAAGAATGACAATATAATACAGGGTATATGCAGGAATCCTAAAGGTAATTTCAATACCTTTTTAAGACTTTTTAAAGACCTCCGAATATTTTAAGACCTCATCGCCACTTCAAGTTCTAATCCGTATCAAACCTTTAGCTTAATAAACAGTTGTAGTTAAATACATCAATAGAGCACAACCATGCAACAGAACTTAGATATGCTCGGAAGAAACAAAGCTTGAAAGAATGAATTAAGTGGTTGTTTTCAGTGACAGGCTTCAGCCGCTGTTTAAACTCGTCTTTCTCCAACCAGGAGTACGCAAACTTACATTTTCCATTTCCCTACATGTGAAAAGCGTCGCACATCACCAGGACGGAGGAGCTTGGCCGGACATGCCCCGGCCCAAACTAATCGTGTGGATCGAGCACGCCTTTGTTAATATTAGGAGGAAAATAAATATATTTATGCTTTTTTTGGAGTCAAAAATTTTGGACAACGCATGAACAAAAATTAAGACGTGATTTAAGACTTTTTAAAATATCTTTTAAGGGCCTTTATTGGCTCATAATTGATTTATTAACTTTTAATATTTTTTATGACCCAGCGGACACCCTGTAATATGATCACAATGCATTCAAAGAACACATAAAATATTTTTTTCTTCTTAAGACTATTTCATTTAATTATAGTCATTTTAACAATTTAATAATCAGGCATTGGAATCAGAATGCGAAAATGCATATCCTAAATAAATAATAATAAATGTTGACAGAAAAGTGAAAGGTAAAAATGTAACAGAGGCTGTGATATCTGCTACCAGATCTATTTTCAGCTTTTTCACATGAAAATATACTAAAGTAATTCATAATAAATAAACACTATAGTGTTTTTTGAACCATACTGACACTGACAGTAAAAAGAAATAGAGAGGTTGTACAATCAGCTAAAGAGTTGCTAGAATTGGTGGTTAAGCAATGCCCTGGCAACATGCAACTATTTAAATGTGCTTGCCATCATTGCCATTTTCTTTTTGTATTTATTAGTTATGCATTTTTAATTTATTTTATTCATTCCTCCATAGCCTTAACAGCTGCATCTCCCCCTAGCAATTTTTTTCTTCTTCTCTCTATTGTGCGCATAATTATGTGGTGAATAACAAAACAGAATATTTTAATTATTATTTGCATTCTTTCAGGTCTTTGACATTTTTATAATGATATTTGCTTATTTCAAAACATACAGCAACAGTTTATGCCTTATATAAGAAGCAAACAGCAATATCAATAGCTGTACGGATTAAAGATGCCCAATTTACACTTAAAGATGCACAGGTTTTAAGAGAGCTATGATAATAAAATTTGATTGCAACCATTTAAAGAGGGATAAATGTCAACTGTCACAGTAAATAAATGGTTTGACGATTTTATAATGCCTTACTTTAGTTTATGGAACTAATACAGATCTGTTTTTTTATTATTATTATAATTTTTTTGTTATTGTTGTATATCCTTATAGCTGTTAATTAAGAAAGCTACTCACCAAGCGACCCGGTCCGAGTCCTTTCACCAGCACGCGGACGTAAGTGACCCCCTTCGCCCTTGCTTTCTGCTCAAGACAAACATACATACATTTAGGACATTTAGCATAATAAAAACTAATGAATCACTGAGGAAACACAAAATTGCAGGAGCCTAGAATCGGAGGTCTGTCCGAAGCGACTAATTTAGATCATAACGCTTGTGTCCATACAGCAAATGAATGGTTATCAGTGGGAAGTCATATACTGATTACACTGCCTGCTGCGACTCAGGACTGTCATTAGACTCTTCATGGCACACGCTGATGAAATTACAAACAAATTGCATGGAAGTAACTGAAGAGACGTACAAACATGAAACCTAAGATTTGAAAGGCTATTTTCAATCGTGCAATTTCACTTGGCCGGTTTAATTATCAGTATGAACGTCACTGAAACGGTTGATAAAGATGCTGCTGATAAGCAAGAACAAACTATACAAACAAACAAAAACATGAGGATGCATTTGAGCTTTTCAGAATTTACAAAGGGAAAAATTATTTAAGAAGTCTTCTATCTTCTAATTGTTTTGACTGGTCTTGTTTGTAATATCAAAACATGTCTACTTTAAATATGACCAAATTTTGCAGGTTGGCGTTAACTTAGAAAAGCAAATCCAGTTTTACACAAACAAAATGAAGGCTACTTTTACAATTAAGATGGGTGTGGTGCAAGACTACAAAGAAATGTGCTGCCATCAAGTGGACAATATACAAATGACAGATGCGAGACTGTGGATTCACAGATTTAATTAAAAATATTAATGAACTCTTCTGAAAAACAAAATTGAATGTCTGATATATGTCTGCTAGACAGTTCAAATGTAATAATATATGGTTTATACACTAGAAATAAAATATAAATTAGAACCTAATTCAATGTGCAGAAAACAACATAAATGTGCCATATATATATTTGACATACACAAAGTGGTCTTTCTCTTACATGCATAGGCCTGTCATGATATCTATTTTTTGTCGTATGATATATTGCACCAAAATATATTGCGATAAACAATATTATTTTCATTTTAAGACCATTCTACGCCAGTCATTATATAATGCCAGAATGACAATGTAATATCGTCATAATGCAAGCACACTCGTCCAAAGAGCACATCCTATTTTATCCTTAAGAATATTTCATTTAATTATAGTCATTTTAACAGTTTATTACTTAGGCATTGAAATCAGAATGTGAAAACGCATATCAAAAATAAATAAATCAGAATAAATAAATAAAGGTAAAAAGTAACAGAGGCTGTGATATCTGCTACCAGATCTATTTTCAGCTGTCAGACACCCACATGAAAATATACTTTATTAATTTATAGTAAATAAATACTATAGTGTTAGCTAAAATCAGCTAAAATGTTGCTAGAATTGTTTTTTTTTTTATGTATGGGTGATATATATTGCATCACCAAAAATGATTGAGGTCATGTCCATGTGTTGTGCGATAAGTCGATATATTGATTATTGTGACAGGCCTATACATACACTACCTGATAAAAGTCTTGTTATCATTCCCAGTTGTAAGAGCAACAAATAATAACTTGAATTCTAGTTGATCATTTGGAAAAGTGGCAGAAGGTAGATTTCTGATGAATCATCTGTTGAACTGCATCCCAATCATCACAAATACTGCAGAAGACCTATTGGAACCAGCATGGACCCAAGATTCTCACAGAAATCAGTCAAATTTGGTGAAGGAAAAATCATGATTTGGGGTTACATTCAGTATGGGGGCGTGCGAGAGATCTGCAGAGTGGATGGCAACATCAACAGCCTGAGGTATCAAGACATTTGTGCTGTCCATTACATTACAAACCACCGGAGAGAGCAAATTCTTCAGCAGGATAACACTTCTTCTCATACTTCAGCCTCCACATCAAAGTTCCTGAAAGCAAAGAAGATCAAGGTGCTCCAGGATTGGCCAGCCCAGTCACCACAAATGAACATTATTGAGCATGTCTAGGGTAAGATGAAGGAGGAGGCATTGAAGATGAGTCCAAAAAATTTTGATGAGCTCTAGGAGTCCTGCAAGAACGCTTTCTTTGCCATTCCAGATGACTTTATTAGTAAATTATTCACTGCAGAGATGTATGGATGCAGTCCTCCAAGCTCATGAGAGTCAGACACAATATTAATTATTTTTCCACTGCACCATGACTTTATATTCTATACTGTACATTATTTCTGTTAAGTGACAAGACTTTTGTCTCAACAAAGTCAGACCTTACTGTCCTAATTAAATAATTAAAAATCAAGGCATGATCATATTTTATTTTGCTAAAATAAGCGTAATCTAGAGGCCTTTGCCTTTCATATAAGCCACTTCTGATACCAAATGATTAACTAGAAGTCAAGATATTATTTGTTGTTCCTAAACGTTGGATAGGAGACAAGACTTTTGTCAGTAGTGTACACACACACACACACACACACATATATATATACATATATATATATATATATATATATATATATATATATATATATATATATATATATATATATACATATATATATACACACACACACACACAAACATAAAATTCGTAGTTGAATTTTATCTTAGCTATATATACGTATAGCTAAGATAAAATTCAACTACAAATTTTGTTTGTGTATGTATATATATATATATATATATATATATATATATATATATATATATATATATATATATATATATATATATATATAATTTCTTTTTCAAATATTTCCTTGCCATGATGACAGTACATAATATTTTACTAGTCATTTTGCAAGATACTAGTATTCAAGATCACAGATCAAAATGCATGCTCTCTCAAGCAGTGCAAATGAGATTTAAGAAAACAGCAATCAAAATTTGAAGTGGATCAAAAACAACCACTAATAACAAATCAAATATGGTTTCATAGGCAAATCTATCTTACCGCAGCAGCTGAAATCCCTGCAGTCTGTGCTGCAATAGGAGTGGATTTCTTCACATTTTTGAAGCCCTCTGAACCACACGACGTTCTGACCATGTACTGACCAGCACAATCTGTGACTTGGATATGTGTGCTAGAGCAAGAAATTAAAAACAGTTGAGCGATTCCAGCGTTATGGATGTGACATTTGCAGTAAAAACGTAAAGCATAAATTCACAGAGCAAGTATATGTTAACGTTATATTGAAACATCTGTTTATAGTTTCTAAACTATAGCTTCATTATGGATGTGACAGACGGGAAATTGCCACTTGTGTGATACTGTAAATCTTTTCAAACAATTATGTTTGATTTACCAGAGACATTTTTGAGTTTCGCTATTTTGGTGAAAACTTTATTTTTTTTCATGGCAAGGTTGACATTTACATGAAATTGCTCAGTTCAGGTAAAAGAGTTCAGGTAAAAACTATGAAATCTGTTGAGTTTTACAAGATTGTAGACCTTTTAATTGAGATATTTGCAGGAATAACATATGTTGATAGCCTCTTGTTGTTCCCACTATGGAACAAAGAATAAAGCCTTAAAAAAGGAATGCATATTAAAAAGAAACTTAATATTTATTGATGTTAGACAATTGGCTAAGTGCATCTGATTGTTTATACTTTAAAATGTAACAATTGTAGTGTTTGAAAAAGCCAATATTAATGCATGAGTTTTGTCCAGCAGATGTCCCTATAGCATGGGGTGTTTCAAAGTGAATTTAAAACAGCAAATCATTTTGTGAAACAATTGGTTCTGTTGTTTTAAAGGTTTAAAAGGCTTTATCAAACAAGCATAATAAAAGCACACAGGAACTAAACTACGAAGTATATCAAGAACAATTACACTATTTTATTTCATTTTTGTAAGGCAACTTACTTGTTATATGTGGCTTTTACGTGTGCGATTGGTAACTCTTCAAACTTCTTGCTGTCCCACCTCAAGGGGCTGTCTTCACCCGGAAATGGAGGGAAGAGACTAAAATGGGAAAGAGCAACAATGATCACAATTTTACCATGAAATCTAACACGATAGATAGATAGATAGATAGATAGATAGATAGATAGATAGATAGATAGATAGATAGATAGATAGATAGATAGATAGATAGATAGGTAGATAGATAGATAGATAGATAGATAGATAGATAGATAGATAGATAGATAGATAGATATTGGAGGTAGTTAGATAGATATTAGGATTTCATCAAAATACTGTAAAAACTATTTAAAATTACAAGTTAAAAGCACTTCTTTTGTTTTGTAATGCATTTTTAAAATTTTACATGCTCCTGTAATCTATACCCCAGCTTTCAGCATCGCATGATCCGTCAGAAATTGCTCTGACATGCTGATTTGCTGTTCAATGAATATCTATTATATTATTAATTGTGACAATACCCCGTACAGAAACTGCTTAGTTCTTTCATGAAAACCCTCAATACATACAGATATTTTGGGGAGTCCATAAAATAAATGAACACATAAACATAAATAAATAACAAGAAGAAAACTAAACTAAACTAAAAACCAAATAAAACAAATACAAAAGTGGCAGTAAAGGCATGCATAACGCCAAATAATAATCAACATAATGGTTTGAGAGGACCTATATTTGAAAAAACATGATGTGTTGACCTGTCTGTCTGTGTTTCTGTGTAAATCATACCCTTTCTGTCTTCTGACTGGTTCTGATGGACTTTGGGTTTCCACTGGTTTGGCATCAGACTCCTGTAATCGTACTGCACTGCATGACAGGGGACGCTGAAGCTCCACATTTCCAACACTGCAGGAGACAACAAACAAATTAGATTCATCATTAATAATAATAATAATAATAATAATAAATATGTGCATGGTTGGAATATGACTTGGTTTCTAAACAATCTCAAATATAAAAACTGTATTATGTTGCGTTTTTATATAGTTTCAAGGACTTCATTAATGTTGTAAAATTTTAAAAATAGCATTAATTAAAATAAGTCGGTGTGTCCAAAGCTATCTTTTACAGTCTATGGTCCAAACCAAACAAAGATACATAAAAACCATAGTAACAGCATAATGCATTTATACTACCATGATTTACCATGGTACGATATCCTAAATGTTTATAGTAAATTAGAACAGAAAAACAACAACAACAAAACATAACAACTTAAAAACAATGTAATGTTACGACAAGGTTGACATTCGGTATATGCATTATGTAAAAAGTGACACAACGTAAACACATTGACAAGGTGCTGCTATTAAAACCAAACACGCCACTTACATTAGCCGGCCATGCGAATTCAAGCCTTTAAAAAGCTGCTGACATGAACCTCGAACGAGGCTGTATAACCTAGAATACATTATGTGTTTTTAGATGCAGTTTATTCGCGAACATATAAACGCATGACTTTTGGCTGCTTTGCGGACATTGAGGGTCGCGCAGTATGTGTGTAATGAGAACGTCAAAATCGTACCATACATTCAGAGGGGTGTTTACTTGTATTATACACTCTAACGTATCGGACTTTACATTATTGTAACAACATATTAAAACACATGTCTTTTTCATTACATAAATTGATCATTTAACTTAGTATTTCATTAACTGTTCTAGGAAAACATCTAAAATGTTGCTTTCCAAAGTGGTCTCCCCCTATTTTCGAAATGGTCGCGTCGATTTCGTGAACTGCGCAAAGCACTGCGGGAACACGTGTGGTCAACATGGCTGCGCCCTTCGGTAGAGTTTGCCAACCTTTATGGAGGAAATTAACTACAACTGTATTAAGCAAAGGAGTGAGAAATGTATCGTCCACTAGACATCAGTGGGCAGAGCTTAATGTTAAAACTGCGGGAGCTGCATCTCCGTGGTCGCTGCATGGAGCGGTGTGCCTGCAGAGACTGCCTGTAGTGTCTCAGGACAGGAGCCCCATAGAGGAGGACTTCATGGAGCTGATGCGTCAGGTCAGACAGAATTCACAGAGCGCGTTAAATTGTATTTGTATAGTCTTCTTTTCATCATTTTAAATGGACAGTGCCGATATCACAATGTTTTTGAAAATGGCGTTAAATGACGACAGGTGTTTGTAGGTTATATAGTTTTTTTGTACGTTATTTAGCATATTTTCTGGTTGAGTGTGAGGTAAAGTTGGTTTTATATTCGCACATTCGTTCAGTGACAACTTGTGACATGCTCCTTATATTGTTTACCATGGTACTTTGAATATTAAATATTATATTATGTTGTCATTTTCCTCATGGGGACCAAAAAATGGTCAAAATGTACTGATATTGCTGTACTTGTGGGTATATCTGGTCAGGAGTACACACACACACACACACACACACAAATAAACACAAACATAAAAGAACAAACACGACATACAAAATGTAGAAAAGCAGTACATAAATACTTGTTTAGGTTGTGAGAAGTTGATAAATGTAAGATAACCAGAGTTTAGTACAATAAAAGCGATGACAACAACAACAACAACAACTCCTCCTCAAAAATAATAAACTAATAATTATTGCGGTAAAGTTGGTTTTATATTCGCACATTCGTTCAGTGACAACTTGTGACTTGCTCCTTATATCGTTTACCATGGTACTTTGAATATTCGGTCTAAAATCACATGTAAGTATGACTTAAAAACAACATAGCGCTATTTATGTAACTGTGAACTATGTTGTACTTTGATAGTCATCAGCTGCTGATATCATTTCACTATTTACAATTTGGAGATAATACTTTTCTGAAAGTATATTATTATGGAAAAAGTCAGAATGTGTAAATATAAAACCAACTTTACCTCAGTGTTTTTGGTAATTGTGGCATTGATTTAAACAGCTCCTGTTAGGTGTTTTACTGTGGAGTTGATGTCAGCTATAAACACATTTTAATAAGTTGACATAATGATTATTATTTTTTGTCAAATAAAAAATGCACACACATGTCCATAGAGAACAAAAAATGCCAGTATCAGAAAACAAAACATAAGGAAAATCATAAAAGTTTTTTTTACTTTCTGGATTAACTAATTGTTTAGTCTTGATGATAATTACCAAAATTTCATTAATTTGAATAATTTTACTACTTTAAATTGCAGTTTGTTTACAGGATGCCATGTTGTTGTTTTATTATTTATTTAAATGAAAATAAAACAACAACAATAATATCTATTATTTTCCATATACAAAGGGCTAAGCATTTTTTTCTGGATTATTATTTTGTCACCATACTCCTGTAATTGGACTGCGCTGCATAAGAGTGGACGCTGCACCTCCACATTTCCATCATGAGAAAATAAATAAATAAATACGGGCATGATTAGAATATGACTTGATTTCCAAACAATCTCAAATATAAAAACTTAAGTAAGTGAATATAGAAATCACTTAAATAAGTAGGTGTGTCCAAAGTCAAACTAAACAAAGATACATAATGACCATAGTAACAGCATAATGCATTTTTTTAAAGAGAAGGTTTACCATGGTACAATATCCTAAAGGTTTATAGTAAATCGGGAAAAAAAATCTAAATAAAACAACTTTAAAACATTGTAATATTATGACAAGATTGACAGTCAGTATATGCATTATGTAAAAAGTGACACAACGTAAACACATTGACAAGGTGCTGCTATTAAAACCAAACACGCCACTTACATTAGCCGGCCATGCAAATTTACACTTTTACAAAGCTGCTGACCTGAAAAACAACAATAACGTCTATAATTTTCCATATACTAAGGACTAAGCATAAGGATGCACAAAGATTAAAAAAAATCCATATATATAACCTACTTTTCCTAATTATTATAGTATGCTAGGGTTGCAGGATACTGGAATTCGATATCAATCGGTACTGAAATTTAAAAACATCCATTTCCGTGAACATTTGAGCGCTGAATTCCCATTGTGTTCACATGCTCCAGGGACACTGGAGCGTTTCAAAGTCATGTCAATCAGCTGGTTTGTCTATAAGCTGACATACAGGCAATCCGCTGATGAATCGCGACTTTAAAACTCTTCAGTAAACAGCGGTGAGTTGGGTGAACTGATGACCTTCACGGCTAATCACAGGCATTTTTGTTGAGCATGTGAACACCAGCAAATCGGCACTGTTTAAGAACGTGCTCCACAGAGCTTAAATATTCGCAGTAAATGGACATTTTTAAAATTTCAGTACCGACTGGTACCGAATTCTAGTATCGTAACAACCCAATAGTATGCAATGTAGCATTTTTTTATGCTGATTGTCTGTCTATAGGGTATATGCAGAAGCACGTTTAATTTAAAGTAACCATGTAAAGCGCTTCCAATGAATTGTATGCCATTACAAAATTGCCACGTTTAAGGTCTGTTTTCTTTCAAAATCAATGATCTTCACTGCCTGATTAATATACAATATAAAGTGGGTCTCAGATTGTATAAGAAGCACTGCATTAAATTTCTTTTTTCCCCACCATGTCTTTAAAATATGAAAATTATTTTACTCAATGGATTTTATTCCATATTTTCAATGGAGTTTCTGCACTATCCTGCTGCTACTGATGGTGCATGCATGTAAACGGCTTTTCATCTTGTTTTACACTAAATGAATGCTTAAGTCTATTTAACGAATTAAATTTTAATTACATTACAAAATCGATGCTGTAAAAGGAACAGCATAAACTTAAAAAAGTCACGTTAACAGTTGGTATTGGTTATTGGTCGGGGAAGAAACACTAGCTGTGCGTATACCCTATTAATATGCTTTATATCAAATTCATATACGGTTGCTTATTGTTTCAGATTGAGTTTGAGAAAAGTCTGCTTGCAGACCATGAGGTGAAGGTCCTGGAAGATGCTGCTCGAATGAGCCGGAAACAAGATGATGATTACGATTCGGATGAAGAGGACGATTACAGAAACAAAAAAATCGTTACAGCGCAGGATCTGGAGGATGTTTGGGAACAGAATCTGAAGCAGTTTCAACCAGCTCCGAGGTCACAAGGTGAACTATTCACAAGCATTGCTTTTATCGATTTGTGACTAGGCATGGGATGATAACCGATTTCAAGGTTTACCGTGTTTTGGAAAAGTCAAGGTTTTTGTTTTCAGGGCAACAGTATCTCCAGCAGAAAAAGACCCTCCAAAACAAAATCTACTGGTCATCCTCACAATTCAGCAAACATTTGAAAAACAAATCGCTTATAAACCAACATCCAAGCAAGCTGAACAGTGCAGTGCCTTACTTTATATCCAAAGAAAAGATATCCAAAGATGCTTTTTCAATTTTAAAAAATCTGTGTTTTTGAAACTAATGAAGACAGCAGAAGTCAATGATTTATTGAATTATTTAGCCTGATATGTTTAATTCTCCAAAATATTTTAAATGTTTCTTAAAATAAATTATATTGTGTTCAATGGGGGAAAAAGTTGTTGTTTTTTGACCCAGATATTTAAAATTAACATATTTTAGAGCAGTAATTACAATACCGTGATACTTTTATCCAAGGTTATCATACCGTCAGAATACCGACCCATGCCTATTCGAGACATTTCAGAATAATTAAAGCTGCTGAATATGCCATACAACTCATCTCTCCATCCATCACGTTACAGGTGATGATGAGAAAAACATGAGCTCCTCAGAGCGTTGTTTAGCAGATAGTCTCGTCCTGCTGGTAAAGAAGGATGTTGGCAGTCAAAAGATTTGGCTTCTGCCTCAGATTGAGTGGCAGACGGGAGAAACACTTCGACAGACGGCCGAACGTGCACTTGCGAGTCTTCCAGGTAATATTTCTATTGTAATATTGAAGTAATTTGCTTCAGGTAGGTTTTTTATGGTGAAGCTGAAAAAAATATAAAGTCACTAAAAGTGTTGCCAGGTTGAGTTACTGATTTCCAGCACAAAAGCTCCCCAAAACCCACTCAAACACATTCACTGCCAAAAAAAGTGATGTAGATCTAGATCCACATATTTCCTTGAAAACACGCATGCATTGTTGTGTCATTTGCAGAAATAAAACTCCAGATAATAAAGGCTGCTTTTAAACGTGTGTATTTTTGTTTTAAAACAGCATTTTCAAATGAAAACACTTTTTGTTGAGTCTGCCATTTGTTTCAGAAAAACAATCTCCGTCCACACTATACAACCTAAAATGCATTATATGTGACCATTCATGTTCACTGGGCATATGCATATTTTGCTGGCATCCATACTTGCAGTCTACTGATTGGGTAATGGTCATATGACATGGGACTGACGAATCAGGCAGTGATACGCAATAGTTAAGAAGACCAATCCGAGATCGATTGTGGATAGTAGGGGTGTAACGGATCACTATTGAGCCGTGATCCGTACAGGTCACAACCCATGGGTCGGAACGCATGTGACCCGCGGATCAATAACTTTTTCGAACTTGTAGGTTAATCCAGCATTAAAAAAATTGCAGAGAGATCGCCTCCCGCGTCGTTCAAATCACGTGTATTAAAGCATTTTGGCTTCCCTGTACGATATAAGGATGACGGAAAAAGTTGTGGTGGGACCTACTTAAATGCTTTCTTTGTCTATTAATTTAAGGTGTTTTCTGTCACTGCTTGTTTAGCCTGCATTAATGCATTCAGTGTAAAGCTGCACAATCGTGATCTCCGTTCAAACCCGCGCAACATGAACGATAAATGATAATGATTTGCATATGTTTATTAATCCTTCAAAGATCGAGAGAGATTCAGTTTTTACACTTTTTCGTTACAAACAATTAAATAACACAGAAGTACTGGGAGAACAGTTTATAGTTCAGATATAAACACTGATGTTTATGGTAAAGATTAAAATCACCGTTTAATGAAACATGACGCTGGTGAATGTTTGACGCTGGTGAAAGCAATTACATTGTGTAACCAACAGATGGCGACAAACAATCATCAAAATTATGTCACTGAATAGGTTTTTAAAAAATAATACACCTATACTGAAACATGAAGTTTCATGTGTGAATTGTTGAATCATTAATTAAAGATAAATATGATCTGTTGTACAAGATGTTAGATTTCTATATTTCGCATTATCAGCAACAGTAGCAAAGATCATATTTTGTATTGAATACTTTTCTTTTTTCAGCTGGTTCTTTCTTGGTTTTTATTTTTATTAAAATTACATGTTCTAAATTCTGTTTGTTAAAAACAATGTTTTTTGCAGTAAATATTTTTGTATAAATGGAAAGCAAATGACATTTGTCTCCTCCCTTTTTTGCTAATCCGAAAAATGGTCTGATCCGTGACTAAAAAACCGTAGTGTGATCCGAACTGTGAGATTTGTGATCCGTTACACCACTAGTGGATAGTCATGCCTCTGTTTGCATTTTAGGTCGTACTTACACTATGTACAGTTGCATTGAACCAGGCCAAAGCACGCTTGTCCCCCCTCCCGTCTCCCCTGATGGCCCGCATTCACATTACATTCGGGTATGGGCACGCTTACGTCATCGATGACGCGCTGCTCAGTAAGCGCTTTTGCTCAGGACAGTGGAGATTTCTTTAGTTATATCGTTTAAGTCGTTTGATATGCGGTGACACGCAGTCAACATTTCGCCGAACAGATCATCCACCTTTGACTCTCATAAACAATCATAAAGTCCTCGTGCTGCAGGAATTAGGAGGTTTTGCTGAAGGCGCAGCTGTCGTGCAGTGAGGGGTTTGCGTATTTATTAATCTACGACAGTTTGTGTTCATTGAACAGTACGAATGATTAATTAATCCATATGAAACAGTCGCTTAAAAGTCACGTCTCGCTTTCAGTTTCGGGCTTAGGCGCGTTTTGCACTCACACACAAGCGTACCACGCCTGAGCCCAAGTGAACCTACTCAGGCCCACCTCTTCCAACCGGGCCAGGGCTGCCCAAGTGAACCGTGCCTGAGCCCGATTCAGAGCACTCACACTTCTCAAACGATCCGGGAAACGGGCCTGGGCACGGTTCGGATAGCATAGTGTAAGTACGCCCTTAGTCTTTACTGAAACAGGACATCAGCATTTGTCAATTCACCTTTATTTTTATAGCCATTTTTATGATGTCAAAGCAGCTTAACGTAGATGTAAATAAAAACTGCTTCTTTTCCACACTAAAACGGGGTGCTAAGCGCTTTTAAAGCATTTTGTTTTCACAGATCAAAGATGACAGAGTAGTTTGGACTCCAGATATAACCGTAATCGTGTTTTTTATATGCAATTTGAAATCAAAACACACTAGTGCAAATAAATGCTGTAATTAGTGCTATAATAAAACTTTTTGGATTGACAGTGAAATATTCATCTCACACATGCTCATGAAACCACCATAACAGCCGAACTTGTGTTTAAAATATAAACATAAATACTAAATATAGCTGCAAGCAGCAATTATTGGGGCTAAGCAGTCCAGCGACCACATGATAAACAACCATGGCAACAAGCTGCAGAGCAGCTGGTAAATTCTATAACTTTGGTCTGAGTCAAATTTGGTGGAAATTGGACTAAAAATCTACAGAGAGTTCAAAACAACAGATTTTCAAACTAATTCAAGATGGTGATCAGGAAGTTGTGTAAATTAGGGAATACATTATATCAATGTTCTTGGGATGATCCAAGGCATCTAACAAGACCAGTCTCATGACATTAGACAAAACTTTTCAAAAGTCATTTGATAAAATTTGTATGATTTCTAATAATAAAATTTAATTGTTTGTCAATTTTACCCAAAAGGTGGCGCAAACTGGTGTGGTTCAGTCAATTTCAGGTCTAGATCACACAACTTTAAATTTGGTTTCAATACTTTAAACCTAACAATAATGCACTTTTTGTTTCTTAATGCTGTACAGAGTTCTTTTTACTTATTTGTTTTGTAATTTTAACGAGCTTTGACATTTTGATGCCATTTTGGCATAGGGATCACTTAAATATGTTAATAAGTTCAAAATCTGATCCCCTACAATGTTAAAAATCCATCACTGCTATTGTTGTCAATTTTCATTAACGATTATTAATTATTTTTTGTCTTGCCACCTAAAAATGATTTCAACATACAGTCTGATTACTAAAAAACCCAATTAGGCAACACTGATCTCAAGCAGGACAAAACAAAAAAATGCAAATTATTTACAAACACATTCTGGTTAGAGAAAAGCTCAGTATGGCTTGTAAAATATATAAACTGACCTTCTTGCTGTGAGGCGACAGTGCTAACCACTGAGCAGATAAATAGAAAAACCCAATTTAAACCCAACACTGATCTCAAGCAGGCCAAAAAAGTATGCAGATTTTGAACAAACACATTTTGGGTAGAGAAAAGCTCAGTATAGTTTATAAAAAACAAATAAATAAATTGGGACAAAGTTTAATGATTAAAAACGTTCAGCCTATCATCGATAAAATAACATGTAGAGGTGTGCGATTAATCGCAATCGTGATTTGGCAATTAGCCACCCAGAGCAAATGTTGAGTGAGCACACTTTTGTTCAGCCCAATCATAGTTGCGCAACCGAACTATGCGGAAAGCCCACAATAAAACAAACAGGAAAGCGCTGACAAGTGGGATGATGGTGTCTGCCGCTTCAGAAGCATTAATAGACGAATTCATATCAAAGAAAAGCAGCATGTCGGTAATATGGGAATATTTTGCATTCAAAGTCACAGACACCGAACAAAAACAGGTCATTTGTAAGAGCTGTCGCAGAATTGTTGCCACAACACAAGGAAATACAACAACCAGCACCTAAAAAAGCACTACAGACGGCTATATGAGGAGTGTCTTGCTAAAAATTCAACTAAAGGTATTGCCAGTGACACTCAATCTAGTAGCGAGCAACGGCAAAGTACAATTTCAGAGTTGTTAGGAGCTGTTACACCATATGAAAAAACATCACAAAGGTACCAGGAGATAACTTAAGCTATAACTCACTACTGTTTTCTCTAGAGAAAAATGAGTGTTCAATGTCTGAATATTTAAAAACAAATTTGAATAAAAGTTTAAGTTAATCTCTTATCAGTTCCTTTTTTTAACTAACACACACTGCATTTTAGCAGTAAGAAGCTACGATACAGAATATTGAGCTGAAGCTTGACTACAAAATTAAATCGCAAATCAAATCGAAATCGCAATATTTGTCAAAAAAAAAAAACAATTAGATATTTTCCCCAAATCACACAGCCCTAATAACAAGAATGTTGTTCATAAATGATACGTGCTTCAGGTTAAATTATTTACCTTGTTTAATCCGACTTCTGCAGGTGCTGATCTGAAGGCCACTTTCCTTGGCAATGCACCCTGTGGATTTTACAAATATAAATACCCAAAAGACGTTCAGAAAGAGGGCCTTGTCGGAGCCAAGGTTTTTTTCTTCAAAGCTGTGATGTCCAGCCAGAAGCACTTACCCCTAGAGAAGAATACATTTGCCTGGGTAAAAAAAGATGAACTCAAGGAGTTTCTGAAGCCAGAGTACCTGAAACAAGTCAGGCGCTTCATTATGACTGTGTAATATTGGTGGACAAAATAAAGAATATGTTGGTGGAAAATGCATACTTTTGGATCAGATGACGACAACAAATAGCATAAATGATGTTCAGATTGTCTTGTAGAACTATTCAATGTGTTTTCTTTTATAAATAATGCTCTGATTTGTTTTTGGCCTGTACACTTATGTTGCCATTTGTCATGTAAGAGTATTAAAATTAATAATGTTTTTCACTTATACTATGATATTTTTCCAAAGTGTGGCATGAAATATTGAAAAAAAGCGCACATAATTACTTTTTTTTTTCCTTAGAACATGCAATAGTTCTACCACTTGAGGGCAGTAGATGGACAAAAAAAAAAAAAAAAAAAGATGGACGGACCTTCCAGTGGGGGCCCTTCATGAAAACACAAAGGATATCCAATTATACTTTTGGCCAGCATATTTCTGTCTTGTCAAATTTAAATGTCTTGTACTCAGGCTTTCTCATATGCACTTTTATGTCACTCTCTCTTGCTCGGTTGTCAAATAGTCATTGACTTTTGTGCTGTGCTGGTGGAAACGCGGATTAGTGATACTATGAATTATTTAGGCACCTTGATTATGTAGGTCTCGAAAAATTGGCTGTAGACAGTCATTTCTGCCAGCGTTTTGGGATTTGGAGAAGAAATTACTTTCAGAACTCCTCATAAATAGTGCCGTTGTGGGCTCTGTGTTGTGTCATTTGTCTTTTTAAGAACACACTTGAGAATAGTCGGTTTTTGTAGGGCTAGGTGACTTTTTTTGGACCTAAAAACATTGCTTAATTAATTTACCACAAGCATTTGAAATGCAACAGGTCTTTATTTTTATATTTTGTGTGAAAT
Organism: Danio kyathit; assembly: GCA_903798195.1. Classification (NCBI taxonomy): domain Eukaryota; kingdom Metazoa; phylum Chordata; class Actinopteri; order Cypriniformes; family Danionidae; genus Danio; species Danio kyathit. The sequence continues at coordinate 17,456,004 of LR812525.1, forward strand.
GGTGAGTCATGGTTGTCACAACACAAGTGTACACTACCTTAGCTCTACACTCAATAATAATAATTCTAGATTGATTAGCTGTGCTTTTTGTCATTTATCAACAATTCAATTTATCTTTAATTCTATAGCTCTTTTACAATGTAGATTGTGTCAAAGCAGCTTAACATAGAAGTTCTAGTAGAATGAAACTGTGTCAGTCCAGTTTTCAGAGTTGAAGTTTAGTTCAGTTTAGTTCAGTTCAGTGTGGTTTAATTTTCACCGCTGAAAATCCAAACACTGAAGAGCAAACCTATCGATGCGCAGCTCCACAAGTCCCAAACCAAGCATTGCAAGCCAGTGGCGACAGCGGTGAGGAACAAGAATTATTTACTCATGTCAAAGTGAAAAAAATGGTTATTGTATATGTAAAAAAAAAAATCAATTGCAAAAGTTTTCACCCCCATCAGCATTTACAGGGTGTCCGCAGGGTCTTACATAATAAAAAAAACAAAGAAAAAAACAACTAAATTTTAGGCCATAAAAAGTCTTAGATTCACTGAAAATTTTGTGTTGTATGTCTTCAATCATTTTAAACAGGTTTTCATTTTGCTTTGTCCAAGTAAAGCTACTCAATTGGGCTGACATCATCCTGTGACTAACAATTAGGGCTGGGTGATTAATCGAAATCGACATTCAGAATCTATAATCGATCCAATTTTTCCAGGTCAATTTTTTCAATTACTTTTCCTAAGTTGTGTTGAGTCACGTAACCCCACTCTTTTAATGCTGCGGTCACACTAGAGTTTGTGCGTGCGAAAAGGGGCAGATTAAACAAGATGATTAGACATAAAAAAAGCGAGAGATTGGTCCATGTTTTAAATTTCTGTCCAGAGAGGTCATGTTTTGATCTTCGATTGGTCTCACGCAATCATGTGATGCGATTTTGCAGGTCAGAGTTCACAAAGCTTGAACTTTCCAGCGCAGAGAACTGCGAAACTTGATGCACGACTTTGCGTTTCCGGTCTGACGCATTCGTGTGCGTATGAATGGAAGTCTATGGGGACAAAAGTGGAGTGAGACCGCAGCTTAACCTCTTAGGGCCCAAGGTGTTTTTTTACATGCATTTTTTATTTCTCTTTGCTATTTGGGCTTATTGGAAATTAAATAGAATACAAATCTAAGTATCATCTTTTGATATGATGTACTTTTAGAGAAAAATGGTGTCCATATATGTGGACTCGTGGTCCCAATTTACATAAAACACTTTTTCCCGAATTTTCTTTTATGCATATTTGACATAGAATTTTTTTTTTTAACTTGCTTTGACTGTCAGAGAGTAAAAACAACATTTTTTTCCCATTTTGGACAGTTAAAAATATGGTTTGGGACATTTCATATGCTGCAAAACAATTGCAGAATGACACTGTATGTCTGTAACAAAATATAAAACATTCAAAGTATTTTAAATAGCCACTTAAGAGCTAAAAATGTGCTGTCCACATATGTGGACACTCGGGCCCTAGGAGGTTAAGACTGAATTATACTTATTATATTATGTTTTATACTTATTATAATATTATGATACTATACATCTGCCAAGGGCACGAGTACAGTCTGACGCAGCCTTCGCACCTCTCAAATAAATGTACTTACACCTCACAACAACGTGTAACGCAATCTTTGTGTTTGGTTGGTTTGGTAGCGGTGACGACAGTGGGCGGCACAGAGAGCCGCGTTTTAGGCAATGTATGTTTTAATTTTAGTTGTTCAGCATTGGTGTTCAATCAATAATAATAGATAGTGTGTGTTTACTTCAATTATTTTAAAATCAAGTAATGCACCCTTCATTCAAAAATCGCTGACTTGTAATATGTGAGCATATTTACTGTACAAAACTTGTGAACTATGAGGGCAAAGAAATAATAATAAATAATCGTAATCGAGTTAAAATGTTTAATTAATCGTGCCAAATCGCCCAGCCCTACCAACAATACATCGCAATAAAGCCTTATTTTTATATTTTAGCTTTTTTATTGCAAAGAGATACAATTGTAATGTAATGTGTATTTATATAGCGCATTTATTGTGTATGGCCATACAACCAAAGCACTTCACAATGCTGGGGGATTTTCCACAACACCACCAGTGTGCAGCATCTACTTGGATGATGCGACAGCAGCCACAGGACAACGGCGCCAGTGCGCTCACCACACACCAGCTATTGGTGGAGTGGAGAGACGGTGATAGAGCCAATTCAGTGGATGGGGATGATTGGGAGGCCATGATGGGTAAGGGCTGATGAAGTTAATTTGGCCAGGACACCGGAGTTACACCTCTACACTTTACGAGAAGTACCATGAGATTTTTAATGACCACAGTCAGGACCTTGGTTTAACGTCTCATTCGAAAGATGGCGCTCACTGACATTATAGTGTCCCCTTCACTATACTGGGGCATTAGGACTCACACAGACCACAGGTTGAGCGCCCCCTGCTGGCCTCTCTAACACCACTTCCAACAGCAACCTAGTTTTCCCATGTGGTCTCCCATCCATGTACTGACCAGGCTCAGCCCTGCTTAGCTTCAGTCTCGAGCTGCAGGGTGATATGGCTGAGACAATCAATAACTACTGTTAGACATTCTTACAGCTAATTCCCTTCAGCCTTGAGTCTTAAGTCCATCCATACATTCTCACTTGGATTGAGGTTGATTTGGCTGCCCAAGGACTTTAATATTGGCTATTAAGTCATTTCAATTCCTGCGTAGCTTTGGGTCGGAAATGTTCTTGCACTCCAAAGTAAAATTCTGCAGTTAGTTAATGTGATCTAACTGTGTGCATACAGTATTCACCCCATCAAGTCAGCATTAAAGTCGGCATCAAATCAAAATGTATTCTTCCTATTTTTATATCAGATCAGGTGGTCTCCTAATACTATCTCTGGGGGCTTGTAGTGGGCCCTTAGAATCGTCCTATATATATATATATATATATATATATATATATATATATATATATATATATATATATATATATATATATATACACACACACACACACACACACACACACACACACACACATATATATATATATATATATAGATAGATAGATAGATAGATAGATAGATAGATAGATAGTGCTTGACATTAACTTTTTTGATCACTAGCCACTGTGGCTAGTAGATTTCCAACGTCACTAGCCCTTTGCCATTTTCACTAGCCACAATTTTGTTGTTGGGAAATATATTTTATATGCATAAATTTGACTTTGACATGCTAAAATTATTTGATTTAGATGTTGTGTTATGTCCACATGCCTCCTTTTTTCATTTTACTTTTTGTGTGTTTTGTGTGTGAGCTTGCTCAATGTGCATGAGCAAATGGGTTGTATCGCATTGCAATCAGTTTTTAACATGACTTTTCAGGGCTCAAAATGAAGGATTTGCCAAATTTATCTCTGACCACACCAAACATAAATAAATTATGATTTCTTAGCCACAAATATTAAATAATGTGTCAAAATATAGCTGTATACATGCACGTTTTAATTCAACAAAACTTTTCTTTAAAAAAATTTGAGATTTAAAAATGAATTATTGTCATGTATCTAAAACATGCACAGTAATCTGTCCTGGCTAAAGGTCACAGATCATCAGTTAACTACACATAAATGGGGAGTAATCTCATATTAATGCAATGTTATTGTAAAAAAATGATAATTAAACTATATTAACCAAAGTAACTGTAAGCAAAAGAAAGCAGGTAAAAAACATACCGTGTGTGATAATGAAAGGATGTACGCGCGCACACGGTTAATGTTAGGCCTGTTAATATATATTTTCAAAGAATAATTAAAGCGAAAGCAGCGACCGCTATATATACATACAGTTGAAGTCAGAATTATTAGCCCCCCTTTTATTTTTTTTTATATTTTCCAAATGATGTTTAACAGAGAAAGGACATTTCCACAGTATGTCTGATAATATTTTTTCTTCTGGAGAAAGTCTTATTTGTTTTATTTCGGCTAGAATAAAATCAGTTTTTAATTTTTTAAACACCATTTTAAGGTCAAAATTATTAAAGTTCAAATGAAGTGAATAGCAATGCAAATGACCAAAAATTTAATTTTGATATATTTATTTCAGTAGAAAATGTACAAGTATCTTCATGGAACATGATCTTTACTTAATATTCTAATGAGTTTTGGGATAAAACAAATTATTATTAATTATTATTTTGATCCGAACAATGTATTTTGGCTATTTCTGAAAATATATCCATGCAAAATAAGATTTGGACTTATTATTATTCACATTTAAGCTATTACTGTGTAACTAATAATAAGCCTTTGAGGGCTTTCACTAGAGAAGCATCTCAACATCACGATACTGCCATTACCATGCCTCACAAAAGATGTGTAGTTTTTGGCCAGCATGCGTTTTGTTTGATGGCCAAAAAGCTTCATTTTGTACTCTAAAGACCACAGAAACATCTCTTTCGGCAGGCTCTCGGTGACCTTCCTCTTACCACGGTCAGTTGGTTTTTGAGGACAGCCAGCTGAAGGCAGATTTACAGCAGTACTATGCTCTTTCCATTACTTAATTATTGATTTAACTGTTCTCCCAGGGATATTCAATGACTTCCTGAAGTCTTCTTGTAGCCACCCAGGACTTGTACTTTTCAATTACTGTTCCGCTGAATAGCTTGGAGTGAGTGTTTTGTTTTGTTTTAATGATGTACTGTAAGTTCTGCTAAAATATTCAGTCATTAGAAGTTGGATCTTCCAGATACAGTTTCTGATACAAAATATGGAAATACGCTAGGAGCAAAATAATAGGATTTTAAGTCTCCCCTCAACATTTTTAATTTCACCAAGACACCTGGAATTAAAAAGACTGAAACAGTATTTCCTTGCAAAACATACTAATATTCACTTACACATAAAAAAGAGAGATTTTATTTTAAAGGTATAACAACAGAGATAGTTCTCCCAAAATGAAAATGACCTAATCATTTATTCTCCCTCATGTGGTTTTAAACCTATATGTGTTTATATTTCTTTTGTTGATACACTGTGAAAAAATGCTAGATTACACACAATTCCTTCATGTTGTCTCAACACAAATCGATTAAGTTAACTTAATTGTTTTTACAAATTTAAGTGGATTCAACATAAAACAAAAACAACCAAAGGATTGTGTCGTTTCAACTCATTTTAAATATGTAGTTTAAACCGGCAGCAAAAGTCATTTTTAAAGTGTATTTCGAAGAATGCTGGTTGCATGGCACCCATTGGGCCCTATCATACACCCGGCGCAATAATGCGCAAGAGGTGTTTGGCGTGATGTGTTGCTATTTTCAGACCAACGCAACCCTAATTTTCCCATTTGTGCCACGTTGTTTAAATGGCAAATCCATTTGTGCCGCTTTGTGGACCCAAGGGTGTTCCGGTCTGGAAAAGAGGTGTGTTAAGGTGCATTGTTGGTGTGTTGCTATTTTGAGGCAAATGAAACAGACTGCGCCACATAAAGTGCAGCGCAGAGCACATTAGTTATGAGCCTATGCAGGACAAAATGTGTACACATTGCTTAATACACACAGGATGTACAGCAATACACAAATATCTTTACACATGAAAAAGAATTTAAATATTACAAAAAATATTATTTTCTACATAAATATAAAAAAAACATTACCTCCATGCCTCCATGTCGAGAGGCTTTTTTCAGTTTATTCATGACAATTTGTATTTGTATAATGTTATTATAATATATATATAGTATTATTTTTATATGCATATTTATATTTGTTTTAATAAAAACAAGCTTAGATTTGTCCACCTGTCGGGTTTTGGACCATATGGTGCATAAGAATGGTACGTGTGTTTGCATATAACTCTTTTGACCACTTTTTATTATTATTATTCATTTATTAGTTTGCTGGAAATTAGAACGGAATTCAGAAATAGTTTTAAAACAAATTTTTGTGCTTAACAAAAGGAATTAAATATGTAGGCTAATGGATGTCTTCAGTGGAGTGCATACAACATCGTTTCCTTATCCACGAAAAGTAAAGGAGTAAAGAGTAAAAGTAAAGTAAAGAGGCTGAATGGAGGAGGCTCGTTCATTATTCTCGCGCTGCAGATGATCTGTTTTCTTGCTAGTGAAGCGCTCAGTTTTTACACTCACAAAGTCCGCCATGTAAATAGCAAATGCGCCATGGCGCAATGCAACTGACATGGGAGAAAGGGCATGGGAGATGAAATGAGATGTGACGAGAGTCTGATTGGTTTAATGCAGGTTATGCTCAAAACACACCCATAACTCATTAAGAGAGTAAGCACTACCCTGTTAGACCATGTGCTGCTGCTCAGAGCATATTTTTCTGTCCTTAAAATAGCAAAAGTGGGTTCAAATATGCCCTTAATGCTTTTGCGCCATGCACTTTAGACTTTGTCTCTAAAACGTTAAAATAGAGTCTATTGACTTATTATAAAAAAAATACTGTGGAAAACAATGGGTTCCATCTACCAGCATTTTTCTAAATATACTCTTTTGTGTTTAACAGAAGAAAGAAACTCAAATAGATTTTGAACAATTGAAGGGTGAGTAAATGATGGCAGAATTTTCATTATTGGGCAAACTATCCCTTTAAATGACCAATTTATGTGCCATATTCATTGGGGTTTATTGATAAATAAACTAAGCACACACTACCTGACAAAAGTCTTATTGCCTATCCAAGTTTTAGGAACATCAAATAATGACTTCTAGTTGATCATTTAGTATCAGAAGTGGCTTATATGAAAGGCAAAGGCCTCTAGATTACGCTTATTTTACCAAAGTAAAATATGATCATGCCTTGATTTTTAATGATTTAATTAGGACAGTAAGATCTGACTTTGCTTAAACAAAAGTCTTGTCACTTAACAGAGATAATGTACAGTATAGAATATAAAGTCATGGTGCAGTGAAAAAAGAATTAATATTGTGTATGACTCCCATGAGCTTGGAGGACTGCATCCATACATCTCTGCAATGACTTAAATAACTTATTAATAAAGTCATCTGGAATGGTAAAGCAAGCGTTCTTGCAGGACTCCCAGAGTTCATCAGGATCCTTTGGATTCATCTTCAATGCCTCCTCCTCCATCTTACCCCAGACATGCTCAATAATGTTCATCTCTGGGGACTGGGCTGGCCAATCCTGGAGCACCTTGACCTTCTTTGCTTTCAGGAACTTTGATGTGGAGGCTGAAGGATGAGAAAGAGCGCTATCCTGCTGAAGAATTTGCCCTCTGCTGTGGTTTGCAACGTAATGGGCAGCACAAATGTCTTGATACCTCAGGCTGTTGATGTTGCCATCCACTCTGCAGATCACTCGCACACCCCCATAATGACTGTAACCCCAAACCATGATTTTTCCTTCACCAAACTTGACTGATTTCTATAAATCTTGGGTCCATGCGGGTTCCAGTAGGTCTTCTGCAGTATTTGTGATGATTGGGATGCAGTTCAACAGATGATTCATCGGAAAAATCGACCTTCTGCCACTTTTCCAAATGATCAACTAGAAGTCAAGTTATTATTTGTTGCTCTTACAAATGGAATCGACAACAAGACTTTTGTCAGGTAGTGTACTTTTTATATTCAGTATTATTTAAATCTCTTTATCGAGTCAACAAAAGCAGAAAGAAGCCCTCTGTGATTCTTACGGGCGCTGTATCTCAAGTCTACCGTTAATCCAGATATGGGCATATTGTTCTAGTTTCATTAGTTCATGTATACATACAGTGGCGTCTGCGCGTAAGTGTACTCTAGTGTCTAACCTAATAACTGTGAGAAAAAGAACATTATGCAAGTTTGCTGCAAAGACATTTCGACCCAAATCCCATTTCAAATTAAATTGGCCACATTTAGCTCATAAACGCACTTTACCACAACAGCTTAATTTATAATTGAAGGTTAAAACGGTGGGGGGGCCTGGCGGTCTTAAGAGGCATCTAAATGGAGTCGGTGAAAGCAATAAATGGGTGCAAGTAGGAAACTTCCCTCCCTTTAAAGACCTCAAGCGCTGAGCTCAGCTGTATGAGATCAGGTGAGGTTATTGAGGGAATGCGCCACAATTAGCCGATCAGCATGTTTTCGTCCTCGCTCACGCCGTACACTTCTATCATGGTGCTTTGTCATGTCTGAGAGGATTAAACACTCTTTGACGATATTAGAATTGATATTTCCTCTGCACTTTCCCCCCTCTCTCCTCTGTTTGTTTGTAGTCCCATTTCAAATTAAAGTGAACGACGCCTCCTAAAAAAAAACAAAGCCCAGAATCAATCGACCATTAATAATGTGCAGGACACAACGCAAAAATCTTTGGTTGTACAGGACAAAGTCCCACTGGAGAAATTTAACCCCAGTTAACCTGACACGCTTTCCATTAGCTTTCTTTTTTTCTCTTTAATCCACAAAAGCCAATTTAATTGAACAAGTGAAGAGTCTATTTGTCTGTATAAGACTAGAGCAAGAAAACATTATTATACACTTAGTCCTGAGAGTACAATTTGTGTTCAAACTTTCTTTTTTATATATACCAAAAAAAAAGCCCAAAATGTAATATCCCTTTTCCTGAAATACAAAGTCAGCTATTTATTTATCATCTTTATCAACTCTTTTATGACTGTGCGATAATGTTACCTAAAAAATTAAAGGGCTAGTTCACTCAAAACCAAAGACTAGAATACACAAGACATGTCACTCATATAGTTTTGAATGGGGGAAACGGTCAGTGTTGCCAGATATAGCTGACTTTTTCCAGCCCAAAAGCTGTCCAAAACCCGCCCAAATGCACAAAAACAAAATAAAAATAAAAAAAAAACGCCCAAAATATTAAGTTAATGTATTAAGTTTATGTAAAGGGCCATGAAACCCTCCCCGTCTCAGCAGGGTGTTTTCTAGGGATGCCACAATTCTCAATATAATATTGAACTGTTCGGTACGACATCCACGGTTCAATACGCGCTAGTGACTTGCGTTTTTTTCGGTTTTACGTTTAAATAATTGATGTGCGTTTTATTTCTCTCTGAATTGACTGTCTGTGTGTGCCTGTAAGTCTACGAGCTGAGATGAGGAAACTCCTCCCCACGAGTAAATATTTAATCATTTACTATGCTCCAAAGTTAGGGGGCGCTCAACCATCATTTCACACTTTAACATTTGAGCTGAAGTGAGGCAACACAGTACGAAGAAGCGCCGGCGTCTTTTAAATCCACGGTGTGGGGACATTTCAGTTACATGTACAGACTAATTGAACGGAAACACTTCCAACATGACTGCACATCTGCAGCGCCATCACCCAGCAATATCACTGTCTGAAGGCAGAATAGCAGAGAAGGTAATAAAGACCTCCATAAAACAACAATCCCTCACTGAATCCTTCCAGCAAACATACCCAACTGGTTTCGAAAGACACATAAAAATAACAAAAGCAGTGTTAAGTTTAATTAAGATGATTTATTTATATTTACTGAAGTACAAATATGTTTATTTGAACTGGTCAATTTATGTTCTTTAACTTCACATGCATGTTTATTTTTAAAGTGTAGGAATTTATGTGTTGCCCAGTTTGTACATAGGCTACCAGCAGCTGTGAGATTTCAGTGTTAACTTTTTTTATTATACAATACACTAGGAACTAGTGTACCTTTCTTGGCTTTGAAGTAAAATAAAGGAGTATTGCAATAAATCATTTTAATTTTTTTCTCTTTCTTACTGTTCCTATTGCCCAAGCATAGAATAACAATAAAAAAAACACTTATGTGTCAAGCCATCAGAACCGAACCGAAAACAAACCGAGGTATGTACTGAATCGTAAGCTAACTGTATTGTTGCATTCCTAATATACACACACACATGCACGCACGCACGCACGCATGCACGCACGCACACACACACACCTATCTACACCTATCTACAGGCAGTGCAGAATTATTAGGCAAATGAGTATTTTGAGCACATCATCCTCTTTATGCATGTTGTCTTACTCCAAGCTGTATAGGCTCGAAAGCCTACTACCAATTAAGCATAGGTGATGTGCATCTCTGTAATGAGAAGGGGTGTGGTCTAATGACATCAACACCCTATATAAGGTGTGCATAATTATTAGGCAACTTCCTTTCCTTTGGCAAAATGGGTCAAAAGAAGGACTTGACAGGCTCCGAAAAGTCAAAAATAGTGAGATATCTTGCAGAGGGATGCAGCACTCTTAAAATTGCCAAGCTTCTGAAGCGTGATCATCGGACAATCAAGTGTTTCATTCAAAATAGTCTACAGGGTCGCAAGAAGCGTCTGGAGAAACCAAGGCGCAAAATAAACTGAGAACTGAACCATGAACTGAGAAAAGTCAAGCGTGCAGCTGCCAAGATGCCACTTGCCACCAGTTTTGCCATATTTCAGAGCTGCAACATCACTGGAGTGCCCAAAAGCCCAAGGTGTGCAATACTCAAGAGACATGGCCAAGGTAAGAAAGGCTGAAAAACGACCACCACTGAACAAGACACACAAGCTGAAACGTCAAGACTGGGCCAAGAAATATCTCAAGACTGATTTTTCTAAGGTTTTATGGACTGATGAAATGAGAGTGAGTCTTGATGGGCCCGTGGCTGGATCGGTAAAGGGCAGAGAGCTCCAGTCCGACTCAGACGCCAGCAAGGTGAAGGTGGAGTACTGGTTTGGGCTGGTATCAACAAAGATGAGCTTGTGGGACCTTTTTGGGTTGAGGATGGAGTCAAGCTCAACTCCCAGTCCTACTGCCAGTTTCTGGAAGACACCTTCAAGCAGTGGTACAGGAAGAAGTCTGCATCCTTCAAGAAAAACATGATTTTCATGCAGGACAATGCTCCATCACACGCGTCCAAGTACTCCACAGCGTGGCTGGCAAGAAAGGGTCTAAAAGAAGAAAAGCAATTGACATGGCTTCCTTGTTCACCTGAGCTGAACCCCATAGAGAACCTATGGTCCATCATCAAATGTGAGATTTACAAGGAGGGAAAACAGTAGACCTCTCTGAACAGTGTGTGAGAAGCTGTGGTTGCTGCTGCACGCAATGTTGATGGATTCTATCAGTATTTTGATCCGTTCACCATGGATAGCAGGCTTTTAGGTGTCCTTCCAAAGAAAGGTGGCTATATTGGTCACTGATTTGTTTTTGTTTTGTTTTTGAATGTCAGAAATGTATATTTGTGAATGTTGAGATGTTATATTGGTTTCACTGGTGAAAATAAATAATTGAAATGGGTATATATTTGTTTTTTGTTAAGTTGCCTAATAATTCTGCACAGTAATAGTCACCTGCACACACAGATATCCTCCTAAAATAGCTAAAACTAAAAACAAACTAAAAACTACTTCCAAAAATATTCAGCTTTGATATTAATGAGTTTTTTGGGTTCATTGAGAACATGGTGGTTGTTCAATAATAAAATTAATCCTCAAAAATACAACTTGCCTAATAATTCTGCACTCCCTGTATATATATACTATTATAAATGCCTTTATGGGTGACATGGTGGCTCAGTGGTTAGCAAATGCTGTTCTATTTCTCAAATGCTGTTCTATTCTTTTGCACTTTAAATACATTATATAATGCAGCAAATTTCTTACAATAATCAATTATTCTTGAGCATCGAATAACCATATTAGAAATATTTCTTAAGCATATGACCCTTAAACCTGGAGTAACACTGTTGAAAATGCAGCGTCACATTAATAAATTCCATGTTAAAATATCTCCAAACAGTTATTCTTATTTTGTATACAACTGGCTTTACTGCAAGTTTGAACATTGACATTTTAAAAGGGATAGTTTACCCAAAAATGAAAATGATGTCATCTTTTACACACCCTTGACTTGTTCAAAACCTGTTTGAGTTTTTTTGAACACAAAATAAGATATTTCAAAGAATGTTTGAAACCACTGACTTCTATTTGTTCTATGAATGTCAATGGTTACCGGTTTCTAACATACTTCGAAATACCTTCTTTTCTGTGGTTTGTAACAAGTAAAGAGTGAGTAAATGATGACAAAATGGTTATTTTTGTGTGAACTACACCTTTAAATGCATGTTAGTGAACATAATATACTCATTTAAAATCCTACAACAATACACTGGGAAGTCAAAATAAAAGTGTCAGCATTTTACTCAATCAGTTCCCTTCAGCCTATTCTCTGCTTCATCATTGTTCGCCACAGAGCAATAAACCACCAATTACTCTACCAATTGTTTTAAACCTGGAGTAATGCTGTTGAAAATGCAGTTTTTCCAATCACATTAATCAATTCAATGTTAAAATATATCCAAACAGTTATTCTTATTTTGTACACAACTGGCTTTACTGCAGGTTAAGATATTTCAAAGAATGTTTGAAACCACTGACTTCTATTTGTTCTATGGATGTCAATGGTTACCGGTTTCTAACATATTTCAAAATACCTTCTTTTGTGTGGTTTGTAACAAGTGTAGGGTGAGTAAATGACAACAGAATTTTTATTTGTGTGAACTACCCCTTTAAATACACCTTAGTGATCATAATATGCTCATTGATTAATATGAAATCTTACTACAATACACTGGGAATTCAAAACAAAAGTGTGAGCATTTCACTCACTCAGTTCCCTTCGGCTTATTCTCTGCTTTATAAAGGGTTGCCACAGTGGAATGAACCACCAATTACTCTGGCAATTGTTTTAAACCTGGAGTAACTCTGTTGAAAATGCAGTTTTTCAATCACATTAATCAATTTCATGTTAAAATATCTCCAGTTATTCTTATTTAGCACACAACTGGCTTTACTGCAGGTTTGGACATTTTTAAAAGGAATAGTTCACCCAAAAATAAAAATTATGTCCTTATGTATACACTTGTTCTAAACCTGTTTGTTGTTTTGTTCTTTGAACACAAAAGAAGATATTTCAAAGAATGTTTGAAAACACTGACTTCTGTTTGTTCTATTGATGTCAATGGTTACCGGTTTCTAACATACTTCAAAATACCTTCTTTTGTGTGGTTTGTAACAAGTCTAGTGTGAGTAAATGATGACAAAATTAAAAATTTTTGTGTGAGCTTTAAATACATCTTAGTGAAGATACTCATTTTAATAATACAAAATCTTACTACAATACACTAGGAAGTCAAAATAAAAGTGTCTCAGCATTTCACTCACTCAGTTCCCTTCGGCCTAAATTCTCTACTTTATCAGGGCTCGCCACAGAGCAACGAACCGCCAATTACTCTAGCAATTGTTTTAAACCTGGAGTAATGCTGTTGAAAATGCAGTTTTTCAATCACATTAATCAATTCCATGTTAAGGGGCCACGAAACCCCCTGTCTCAGCAGGGTGTTTTCACACCTCTAGTTTGAAAAAAGTCAGGAAAGTGGGCGTGTCCAGCTCTGGGAGTGTCGGGGGAGGGAAAGAGGGAAGGACTTGCAAAGAAGGGCGTTTCCATTTGGGCATGCGCTGAGTTTCACAGGCAAAACAAACACACAGACGCAGTATATTTGATACCGCACAGCGAATGGGAGAAAAAAATCCTCCGCATTTCTCTGTAACTTATGTACTCGGTAGGTAGCGTCAGAAAGCCGTGTGTGTATAGACTATCCTGTCACAAAATGCGGCGAAAATCCTGCACGACGGGAATAGTTTGTGTTAACATGTTTATATTTGGAGAGCAGCATTTACAGCGGATCTTTCAGTCTATAATATTGTACTGTAATATTGCAGTGATATTAACATACTGTAAACTTAGTAACTAAATCATTTTGACTGAGGTATGTCTTTAAAAACTGAAAGAGCTCTGCTGACGATACAAACTAACTTTGCAATCTGGGTTAAACAAAGGGCATTGATCACACACACTTACCAAATATGTAGAGACAGGACAATCAAACTGGAGCTGTGTCTTTTTATTAAAAGGAGACGAGCGGCAAATCCAGATTTCATCATTTCCAGATGCGAAAAGCTCTCGGGTAAAAAATGTTCCTTACAAACGGATTTCTGTCGCGTGCACTGTAATCCACACGTGAGTCCAGCAGCTCTCTTATAGAGGGAAAATGAAAACAAAACCTTCGTTGCAACACTGACGACCCGTGTCTCCAAATTCTAGTTCTTTCACTTGTTTTGGCAACACAACGTGGCATCTCTCTGCAGGGCCGGTCGGCGTTTCTGTGTGGAGATTGCATGTTCTCCGCGTCTTTCGCGTGGGTTTTCCCCGGATTCTCCGGTTTCCTCCCACCGTCCAAAGACATGCACCATAAGTAAATTGACTACATCAAAATAGCATCCTAAGGCAACTCTTAGTCAGATATATCTCAGCAGTTCACAAGTGGGGGAGTTCTCCAGACCTACCTGTGCTCAAACTCTCCTCTCGCTTTTCAAATGGGAGGGAGCCCCAGGCTCAAGGATATTCTGAGCTCAGGGCTCTCTCCCGGGACAGCATGCCAAACACGCTTTATTATTAATCATCAGCTAAGTGTGAATTCTTGAAAGAAGATATTTCGAAGAATGTTTAAAACCGGTAACCATTGACCTCCATACTATTTATTTTTCCTACTAGGGATATCAATGGTTGCCATTTTTTAAACATCATTTTTAAAAAGAAAATCTTCCTTTTGTGTGGTTTGTAACAAGTTTAGGGTGAGTAAATGACGACAGAATTTTTATTTGTGTGTGAACTACCTCTTTAGTGTACATAATATACTCATTGAATAATACAAAATCTTACTACAATACACTGGGAAGTCAAAATAAAAGTGTTTTAGCATTTCACTCACTCCCTTCGGCCTATTCTCTGGTTTATAAGGGGTCGCCACAGAGCAATGAACCACCAATTACTCTGCCAATTGTTTTACGCAGGGGACCTAGCATTTCATAACAATAAATAAGCAGTCAAACCACCCTTGAGGAAAACCTGACACTGGATATCCTTCACAGAAAAAGCGACATAAAACATATCACTGAATATGGCTACCTTGAGCACTAAGCAAAAGGTGTCATTAGGTGTCATTACCAGTTATAGTCAATGATCGGTTGCTTTTTCCCTACCTGGCCTTGGGTCAGCTCTCAAACACTGTGCTGCGGATGCACTTTTGTGAATGCGCTCCTTTGAAAAGTCATTAGATTTGTGAGAAAGCAAGATGGGTATGACCCCCCTTGGCAAAGCTTCTGGAAATTGCCCCATCCATCATAATTACACCTATTGGGCAGCACTAAGAAAGATGGGATGAACACTGACCTGGTGCAGATCCAGAGAATAGGAAGACTGAAATTGAACTTAAATCCCTTTAGGGGGAAAAGAGGGATTAGGAATGTTTGGAGAAGTCCTGCTAATGGGAGAACTGGGTCTAACAATGGCTTTTGGGACATTTGCCTTTGTCTGGATATTATCCGCTTCCACTGAATCCATCAGATGCAAAGCTCTCTCTGATTTGTTGCCATTTCCAGCCATTTACGACTTCATCGTCTCCCTCTAAAGCCTTATTTCTAGTCATCATGTGTTAAAGGCAGAAGCTATTTTGAGAAGGTGTTGGCAAATTTAAAATGTTTGCTTCTGAAACAGTGTCAGGAATTAAACACTGTGTGGATGCACATTTATTTGACAGCAGTTGCTCTTGCCAAATGAAGCAATTAGTGTTTGCACTTTTTTTTAGTCATGTTTAAATTAATCCATGGAAGCCAGGAAAAGGAGCCGGAGGTCATTCATTAATTAATGCTCAACTTTTTCACATTAACTGGCTGAGTTTGGCGTAGTCAATCCCTCCACAGCATAAAAATAAGTGTGCATTAAATGTTTATGCCTTCTTTATTCAAGAGCCAAACACATTTTTCATTCCATATTTATTGGGTAATGTGGATATTCAGGAATTTCAGCTTTGTCTTATAGTGAATTTCAGTTCGTTGGAATCTACACTCACTGGCCACTTTATTAGGTACACCTGTCCAACACAAACTGAGCATCAGAATGGGGAAGAAAGGTGATTTAAGTGACTTTGAACATGACATGGTTGTTGGTGTTAGATAGGCTGGTCTGAGTAACGCTCCATGACATAAAGCGCGAATCATCCCAGACTGGTTTCTTGAACATGACAATGAGTTCACTGTACTCAAATGGCCTCCGCAGTCACCAGATCTCAATCCAATAGAGCACCTTTGGGATGTGGCTGAACAGGAGACTCGCATCATGGATGTGCAGCCGACAAATCTGCAGCAAATGCGTGATGCTATCATGTCAATATGGAGCAAAATCTCTGAGAAACATTTCCAGTACCTTGTTGAATCTATGCCATGAAGGATTAAGGCAGTTCTGAAGGCAAAAGGGGGTCCAACCCGGTTCTAGGAAGGTGTACCTAATAAAGTGGCCGGTGAGTGTAATATCTTGCTTTTTTGGTGGAAAGTTGAAAGTAATCCATCAGCCCATTTAAAAATGTAAGACTTAAAGGGACAGTTCACCCCAAAAAAATAATTCTGCCATGATTCACCCCCCCACTTGTTCAAAACCTATTTGACTTTCGTTCTTCTGTTGAACACAAAGGAAGATATACTGAAGAATGTTTGGAAAAAAAGCCATCGACTTCAATAGTGTTTTTTTCATTTCTAAACCCTTATTTTATGCCATGGTTATTTTAAAAAAATGAAAGCGAGGTTGCAGTGGGAAGAAACCCAGAAGTAGAGGACCAGCACTGTAAACATTGCAGCAACATGCTGTGGACTACAAACCTCCAGCTGTTGCTGTGATTTTAAAGTTCAGATGTGGTGTAAACATCACTTTAATATCATTCAGTTCAGTTTAATTTAATCAATAAAAGCATATTAGGCATCAAACAAAATCACAATCTCTTTAAGAGTAATAAAGCTTAATTGTCCTCCTAAGGGCGTACTCACACTATGTACAGTTGCGTTGAACCGGGCCAAAGCACGCTTGTCCCCCCTCCCGTCTCCCCCGACGGCCCGCACTCACATTACATTCGGGCCTGGGCACGCTTACGTCATCGATGACGCGCTGTTCAGTTTAGGAAGAGAAGCGCTCTCGCTCAGCACAGTAGAGATTTCTTTAGTTATATCGTTTAAGTCGTTTGATATGCGGTGACACACAGTCTAATATTTAGCTGAACAGAACAGCCACTTTTGACGCTCATAAAGTCCTCGTGCTGCAGGAATTAGGAGGTTTGCTGAAGGTGCAGCTGTCGTGCAGTGAGGCGTTTGCGTCTTTAATAAACTACGACAGTTTGCATTCATTGAACAGCACGAATGATTAATTAATCCATATGATACAGTCCCTTAAAAGTCACGTCTCGCTTTCAGTTTCGGGCTTAGGCACGCTTGCACTCATAGTGCAAGCGTACCGCGCCTGAGCCCAAGTGAACCGCGCTCAGGCCCACCTCTTCCAACCGGGCCAGGGCCAGCCAAGTGAACCGAGCTTGAGCCTGGTTCAGAGCACTCACACTTCTCAAACGATGCGAGAAACGGGCCTGGGCACGGTTCGGATAGCATAGTGTGAGTACGTCCTAAGCTTCATTTCATGGCACCAGGTAAACACCGTGGGGGTTGCCCTGCTTCAGCCTATGTAACCCGGTGAGCAATAAAATAATGCAGTCCCGTGTAAAATGTTTGGAGCACACCCTCCTGTTTTTAACATAGTATATAGTAGGGAAGTATATGAGTATATGAGTATGCATATGTTTTACGCAGAGGATGCCCTTCCAGCCGCAACCCAGTACTGGGAAACACCTATACACACTCACATTTACACATACACTCATACACTACAGCCAATTTACTTCATTCAATTCACCTATAGCTCTTTGGATTGTGGAAAACCACGAGGAGAACAAGCAAACTTCACATAGAAATGCCAACTGGCCCAGCCGGGACTCGAACCAGCGACCTTCTTGCTGTGAGACAACACAGCAGTGCTAACCACTAAGCCATTGTGCCAGTCTATATGCAATTTACTTGCAAAACATACTTAATTCCCCGTTTGGTGTGAACCCAGCATAAAAGTGTCATTATCGTCCCCTGTAGATTCGGCATGCTCTTAACATGCATCACATTGCGCTTTTGTGTTGTCATTTGGATGGAGGTTTTTTAAAAAATGAAAGTAAGGAAAACTCCATTTATATTTATGCGTGTGTACCTGTGAATAGGGTCTAAATCACAGGAAAAAGTTCACCTCAGAATGCCGACCTGATCTTACTGTAAGCACTCCAGTCAGCTCTTCCCCAGTCTCAAGCTAAATCCACAGTCACACTGCATTTTTCGCCACATAGACTTCCATTCATATGCACGCGAATGCGTCAGACCGGAAACACAAGTTCATGCAACAAGTTTTGCTGAGTTGCAAAGTTCAAGCTTGGTGAGCTCTCTGACCTGTGAAATCGCATCACGTGACTGCGTGAAATCAATCGATAATCAAAACATGACCTCTCTGTACATATATTTAAAATATGAACCAATTGCTTGCTTTTTTAAAATGTCTAATCATCTAGTTTAATCCTGCCCCCTTTCGTAGCGCGGTACGACAGAATGGTCTCTATGCACAGCTAGAGTTTTATAGCGATAAACTTCCAGCGAAAGCTGAGGCCCAATCCCAATTCTACCCCTTAAGGCTGATTTATAGTTCTGCGCCAAGCGAACAAACGCATAGCCCTCACCGTGGCCGTCGGTGACGTTGACGCGCACCTCTCAAAAAATGTACCTACTTGTCGCAACAATGAGTACCGCAAGCGATGTGATTGGTCAGCTTGGTAGCGCTGACGAGTGTTGGCAGAGGTGAGAGCCGCATGAGCGTGATGCAGCAAGTGTTTACAAGTGTGGAGTCCCGTGAAGGAGCTCCAGATGGTGACTGTTGTTTTGTGTTTACCTTATGGTTAAAGTTGTTGCACGTCTGCGGGTTCCCGCCTCAAAATGAGCGAATTTGAGCCACTTGTACATTAAGGAAGCGTTCAGAAAAAACAAAACACCAGCAAAGACACTTGACACAGAGAAACATAAACACCTACTGCCAGCTAGCGTTTTGGAAGTGTCATTGCAGAGCAACAGAAACAGCGTGCAGAAGTATAAATGCACCGTGTGTCACGTCGATCACTTGACGCAGAAGTATAAACCAGGCTTTAGCCCTTCCCCTTACCCCTACCCATCGTTTTGCGTGTTCCTGTGAAGGCGTAGAGGTGTCCCAATTCTCTTTAGCTTGAAGGAAAGGGAAAAGGAAAAGGGGTAAATACCCCTTCGAACGAAGATTTTTCAGGACCACACTCGAAACCAAGGGGTAAGAAAATTTCCCAGAATACACCAGCCACAGCTGCACCCGGAAGTAAGGGGATCCACAAATTTGTATTTTTTTGTCATTATTATGAATTTTTACAACAAACAAGCACATGTTTTAATACATTCATAACCTCATTCGTGTTTTACCGTCATGCTTTAAAAATAAAAACAGCTAAAATAAAAACGGCTAAATTTCGCGATCTATAATCTCTAATAATAACTCCTGTTCAGCAGTCCCACAACATTCTGACACTCGATGATGCTCAAATACCCTGTCAGAAAAGTCTAGTGGCTGGAAATGGCCTTTTTACAGTGTCTGCTATAATGTTAATGTTGTTTTTGGTGTGTTACATCGATGAATATGGCCACGGTGTAAATGCGCAGTATAGTTACAATCTTATTGCCACATTAGATCATTATAATAACATAATATATGCCAGTGATCAGTGATTTCCTGAAGATAAATACCAAAAAATAACACAACTAAAGTAACTACAGCAGTCGCGATCGTCTGATCTCATATGAAGTAAGAGATCTCAATGACATATGATGACTTGTGCAGGTGTTGTAGTGCTGTCCCAATTCCTAGAGTTAAATTTTGAAGCCCTTCCCCTTCACCCTCGGTTTTAAGGGCCAAGGGGAAGGGGTAGGGGTACAAAAATAGAATTGGGATTGGGCCTTAATGTGAGTATTTTCAATTTTACAAGCTTGTTTTTACATCATCGATGTTGTAATGTAATTACAATACATTCAGTTAAATAGACTTAAGCATTCATTTAAGTGTTCAAGCGTAAAACGAGATGAAAGAATGTGTAACTACTAGCATCGTCAGTAGCAACAGGCTAACGCAGAAATTCCATTGAAAATACTGAGGTAAAATAAACTGTCATATTTTAAAGACATGGCAGGGGGGAAGTGGAATTTAATGCAGTGCTTCTTGTCACTAACATTCAGTGAAGATCGCTGATTTTTAAAGAAATCAGATCTTAAACGTAGCAATTTTGTAATGAAAAGACAGTTCACCGGAAGCCCTTGGGCTGCCTGGCTGAAAGTTATAAGTCCATGTGCATATAGCCCATTTCCCAAGCTCAAACTTTAGTGTGACAGTGGCATTGCACTTTGCACTTAGTGCACACATTGCACATGAGTTAGCCACGCCCACTTATTTACATGTCGCGGTTTACACAGAATTAAAAAAACTATTACGGTTGACCATTAATTCTGCAGTATTGATATACCACCATGCCGCCCATATACCCTAAGCCAAAGCAATTTCGCAGGTTAATTGAAAGTTTACCGACATTGCCCTTTCTATAATTTTATGCCCAGGTTTAATCACCTCCAAAATCTACTGATAGCACTAATAACCACTTTTCACTCCAATATCATCTTTTCCCCGGGAGGATTATCTGAGTCCTTGAGAAATCCACTCTCACTAGAAGGGGATCACATAATTAGATCTGTCTGTCTTAATGCATTCATGATATAGATGGCGTGAGGTGTTAAAACCACGGTCACATAATCACCGATCGTGCTCCTTGGTGCCGTTTTTAAATGGTTTATTTGCTTTCGTGGTCTTGTTTTCTGCTTTTCTCCATACGGCGGTATCGATCGAGTAGCGTTTGTGAGTCAATAGATTGCTATAGATTTGAATGACTGCAGTGTGGCTCTTTTAGCCGCCGCTCCATCATGTTGCCTGAAAACGCCGGGCCTTGTTTCGAGGTGACGTGGAATCAATACACACTTCACACTGGAGCTTTCACCAAGCAGTCTGTTTGTCATCAGTTAGCTGGGTTGGTGTGGAATAGGAAAATGGGGGAATTGGTATGAGCACTACCTATACTGGGCGTTTAAGCATACGCTATGATGTTTCCCAACCCTGTTCCTGAAGGGAACACATTTTCAACCTCTACCTTATCAAATACACATGAATCAACTCATTAGAACATTAGAAGAGACTCCAAAACCTGAAATGAATGGGTCAGATATGGAAGACATCCAAAGTATGTACTGTCGGTGTGCCTCCGGGAACAGGGTTGGGAGACACTGCACTATGGTATCTGCACAAACAATGTGCCACGAATTTCATCATCAGCAAATTACGCGGAGTGTGTATTTCATCAGCATGGATCATGCCACACTTTAAGCTAGACTATAGTGTAGGGATGAAAAGGGGTGGTAAGGGAACAGTGGGATGAAGGGTAACGGAAGTAAGAGGATAAATAGTGAACAGGTAGGTCGGTTGATCGTGTGTCCTACGATGATGCCCAGAGACTCAAAGTGGGTGTACGTCTCTGTAATATTTTGGTAGAGTAATTAGGACCCCTCCCTGCGTTCGCGTGGGTTTCCTCCGGGTGCTCTGGTTTACCCCACAAGTCCAAAGAAATGCGGTACAGGTGAATTGGGTAAGCTAAAAAATTGTCCGTAGTGTATGTGTGTGAATGAGAGTGTATGGGTGTTTCCCAGTGATGGGTTGCAGCTGGAAGGGCATTCCCTGCATAAAAACATATGCTGGATAAGTTGGCGGTTCATTGTGCTTTGGCGACCCCAGAATAATAAAGGGACTAAGCCAAAAAGAAAATGAATGATTAGGACCCCCCGATTCAACCTAGGAGGGATAAGAGGGTTTTAAGGATTGTTAATGGGAAGCAAGGAAATAGAGGGAAGGAGGGAGGGTTTGAGAAAATGAGAATAACAGTGCTAGAGGGCTGGTCTGATTTAAATAAGTTTTAGGGAGTAGGTGATTGGTTAAGAAGGCAAAGTGAGGCGTGGTCCCGCTGCCAAACTTTTGTTAACAAATTAACTCCATAAAATTTTTAAAACCGTTTACACATGCTGCTTAATTTGCATTAATCTATTAGGGTTGAGCGATGTCCACCAATTTGGCATTGTACGATGTCTAATGTGAAACATCGCGATGGACGATGACATCGTTGTCGTAGGCGGCGGTGATTTAATTATTTATGAATAATTAATTAATTCATAACAAATTAATTATTTGTAGCCTATTGTTTCAACTACCTGACCTGACATGGTCTTTGTTTTACCCATAACCAAATAATAATAAATAAAGTTACACACAAATTACCACCCGTCAATCATTTTTTTCGCAGGACTCTGGCCTGAATAGGCAGAGTGATCTGTGTCGTTATAATAGCGTCGACAAACTTGGTTAGTAAAAAAGGTGCACAACCAACAGGAACCAACCAACAGCATCTGAGGTTTTCGCTAACATTACTAAGTACAAGCGTGAAAAAGATTGAAGCAGTGTACTGACGCTGTGACACATTGATAGATTGACCTGATAGATTCAAAAGACAGAGGAGTCGTTAGATAGAGACAAGATTAATTAAATATCACGATTAACAACTATAGTGAGATGAGATCCAGCGATCCTTCATAAACTGTCCGACGTG
This sequence comes from Danio kyathit, assembly GCA_903798195.1. NCBI lineage: Eukaryota > Metazoa > Chordata > Actinopteri > Cypriniformes > Danionidae > Danio > Danio kyathit. The sequence goes on from LR812525.1 coordinate 17,478,712, forward strand.
CACTGCTCTCTGGGGTTTTGTGCTCAACGCACCCACTGACTGCCTGAAGCTTAGATGTGCGCATATACTGCAGCGCATGCCTGTGTGTGTGTATGTTGTCACGTGATGTGCGTTTTCTGCACTATAGTTTGGACGGAGATCTTTTCAGAAATGCTAGATGAAACCAGTGTAGACGTGGATCGTTTTCATTCTAAAGTGTGTAAAGTTTTCATTCCAAAGTGTGTATTTTTCGTGAGCGGTTTGCTGCTGCGACGGGGGCGGGGTGGAGGATCGTAATGCCGGATCAGCATCGTGAAGTCTATCGGCCATCGGTAATGGACGATGGTATCGTCTCTCGACCCAACCCTATAATCTATATGCAAAAGTTGTAAACAAACTAGGTTAGGGTTAAGATGTATTCGTGTCAGGGTATACACACACACACACAAAATAATAAATAGAATAAAATACAAAATAAATAATAAAAAAAAACAGCAAGTTTACAAATAGTTGTTTAACCGCACAACATTTTAACTGTCAATATATCGAAGAAATCAGCCTGATTTCCTCTCACGAGGAAACGTAACTATTAAATGTTTTGTCAGTTTAGTGGCTAATTCATATGAATTTGTACGAGTTGAGTCGTACGAAAATGTACAACATTAAAAAGGGGCGTGGCACCCAACCCCACCCCTAAACCCAACCGTGTCATTGGGGGATAAGCAAATCGTACTAAATTGTACGAATGAGATTGTACGAATTCATACAATTAGCCACTAAATCAAAAAGTCACGAATTGCCGTGAGATATCCTTGAATATATAGAAATGTGCAGCAGGCATAATAAATAAAGTTCCAAGAGATCTGGTACTGTGACGGAGAGAGCTTAACACGCTGCAATTTAAGAAAACACATGTAATTACAAAAAACAGCAGCAAATTAAGAAAAGATCTTCATTGGTTTGACAGCAAACATGTTGCAAACAAATTTAGAAAACGCGCTGTAAAACTAAATAAAAAATTACATTTACTTCTGGTCAGCAGTTGTACTTTTAAACAAACAAACTAACTGTCACACTCACGAAAATACTAGTGGGGTGTCCTAGTGGGCCCCTAATAGTATCTCTGGGGGCCCCAAAATGGCGTGGGCCCGCTCAGATATAGCTGTGGTAATTAGCCACAGCTGGGCAGCTTATCAGAACAACTGATCGGCGTAGCAATAAATAAATAAGCAACGAGCACATGACAACAACACCGACAATACCAGGAGGGTATTCCAGAAAGCTGGGTTAACTTACCATCTGCTAAACCCTGAACTCTCGGTTGATTAACCCAAAACCTGCTTACCGTGAGTATGTTGGTTCCAAAACAGCTGGTAAGAGTTAGTTAAATCAACCTCCTGAAGATAACCGCGGGTTAATGTGCGAGTACGGTGCATACCTGAAGGCATTTTCAGTAGATCGCCGAATTCACAAGTCACCATAGAAAGTCACGGTGAGAAAAAAAGACCAAGGCATTTTACAGAGGCAGAGTTAAGCCCCATTATAAAGAAAAAGCAATACACATCTGCATCAATGAAGGAAAGAAATATAAGATAAGAAATAGATAAGAAAAGAAAATAATAAGAGAATTTGTTGCCTTAATAAATTACACATGCCACCCTCACTTTTATTGCAATGAAAAAATTAAATGTAACTTTAACATCCTTTTTGAGTATGTTGTGTAACCATTCATGCATTTCATTTTCCTGCCATTAATTTCTTAATGCCACAATAATAATATAAGGCTTATATAAATTGTAATCCTTCTGGAGACTCTGTCCAAAGTCAAAATTAAACACAGAAACATTCTTTTAAAGGGTAATGTTTGATTACTGGAGCTGTATTAAACACTCTAGAACAGGGGTGTCCAAACTCAGTCCTGGGGGGCCGGTGTCCTGCATAGTTTAGCTCCAACTTCCTTCAACACACCTGCCTGGATGTTTTAGTATACCTACAAACAGCTTGATTAGCTGATTCAGGTGTGTGTAATTGGGGTTGGAACTAAAATATGCAGGAAACCGAATAACTCTGAGGAGCTGCTCTGTCCCTTAATAAAGGCGAATTAGTGGTTGAATTATTTGACCATATACCATATAGAGAGAGAAAGAGAGGAAGAGAAAAAAAATCTCTGCGAGATTCGAACTCGCACCACTGTGAGCATTGTTGTTCTTTAATGGCGTACTGACCGCTACACTATTGCCTCAGTTCAGTGTTTGGCATACTATACAGATGGTTCTACACGCTATTGCCACCTTGTACAGTAAAATGCCCTTACGCAAAAACAAAGATCTGCACTGAATGTGTTCTGCGGTAAGCGCAGACCCGCGGTTTGTCACATTTTTTTTTTGTTAAATACATTAACGATTCTTTTGATAAACGATAATACTCATTCAAATATTCATTTGGATATAAAAAAACCCTATGTACTTATAACCCTCTCAAGATGAAAAAACTTGTAACTGTTATATCTGTGCTTCTACGTCCATCAAAATTCTCATCAAGAGCACGCAAAAGGGGTGTCAAAATTAATCGTTTCTTCGGTGCACCGCGATGCAGATGAGGACAATTCGATATCGGTTCAGTAATAGATCATAACCGGTTATTACGCACTGATGTCATTTATCCCCTATGCGCGATAGAATACTATGGCGAAGGAGGCGAGGGTGAGTAAATAAAACACTCCTACTACTTAAAAAGCGATACTTGTGGAACCAGACACAAGCGTGCCTGTGGTGCGAGTTTATTGTATTGTATTTATTCTATTACGGATTACCTGATAACCGCATATTATACGCATATAGACTGACCCACGGCTGTTTTTCCCGCGTCACTCATGAGTGAACAGCGCTTTCGTTTCTAAAGCCAAGCTTTTATCTAATTAAGAGAATAATAAGATTAAGGTGTTTACATGAGTTGCTTTTTGAATGTTCCTTTCATGATCGCGTTTTACATGTTACAGCACATAATTTGATTAATGTCACTGCGTCACCGCGCTATCCGCATTTCCTCCGGAGTTTTATGTAATTTCGAGTGTTTCGTTTTTAATTTGTCGACTTTAACTGCAGTTTGGCACTTTCACTTTTATTCAGTGACTTTTTATGTACGTCCTCCGTGACAAACAAGATATTGGATGCAACTATGAACTGCTGGAAGTGTTGTTTTAATGAAAGTTCATACCGCATGTTGAATGGAAAAAAAGACACCTCTGCATTTCACGATCCAGGTATACTATGGGCTGCACTGACTCGGTAGGTGCAGAGAGTTTCAAACAGCCGTGCTTGTGTGTGTGCGTGTCTGTGCATGTGGATGATCCTGTCGCAAAAGCGGCTTAAAGTCCTACATAACAGTAATAGTTCGATTAAGGTGTTTACATGTCTGTACTGCACTTCAATAATGCGACTAAAATCGGCATACTCCACATGTCTTAATTCGATTTCTCTTTAGTTCGATTATGACCTTAATCTGATTAAATTAATCAAAAATGGCTGTTTACATGGTCGACTCTTAATCAGAGTATTGTCTTAATCGCATTAAAATCGAATTATTGGTGTCCATGTAAACGTAGTCACTGACAAGTCATAGGGGTGTAAGAACTTGCCAGTGCTCAAAAAGCAAGCGGGATAATATTTACATGAGTTTATTTGTTATGAATGCTCGTGCTGTCTTTTGTGCATGTATTGGAGTTTTGTCTAAAACATTTACAAAGAGTGTTTTTTTTTGAGCAGGTAAAATTAAAGGTACAGTTCATATATCTGACTGCTTGTATTAAAGGACAAAATTGTATTACAAGTAGTATATAAATATAAACATATTTATAGATTTTAATACTATTTTTTTTACTTGTGTTGTAAAGAAAAAAAATCTAATTATGTATGGAAAGCATCGTCAATGCACCATGACACGAATTGAACCGAAACGATGGCATGACAATCATAACCGAACCGAACCGTGAGACCAGTGTAGGTTCACACCCATAGCACGCAAGCTCAGTAAACTCTCTGAAACAGACAAACTCTGAAACATAACCTGCTCTGGATCTTCAGAGAGTAAGTTGCTATGGCTATTTAACATACGCCAAAAGTTACCTCCGTTTTTGGAACCAAAAGCTGAGGTTATCCACTTACTTACTCTTAACTTACCCGGGTATGTCACATAACCTGCTTTCTGGAATACCCCCCAGAAGTGCGCACACACCTACAACCGTGACACTAACAAACAAACAAACAAACAAACTTATTAATTAACTAACTAACTAACTAACTAACTAACTAACTAACTAACTAACTAACTAACTAACTAACTAACTAAAAGATGTAGCATGCACTGCACTTTAACAAATCCATACTTAAAACAATACTGCCCACAACTATGTGTACCTATCCATCGTACGTATCGCTGTCAACATTGTCAATTTTACATTGTCTTGTTTTTTTGTGAGTATGTTGTTGTATATTGCACTGTCTGTATTTTGCACTGTCTGTATTCTGCACTGTCGTTGTATTTGCACTATCTGTATTTTGAACTGTCTGGAGCCAGCACCTAAGCTTTTCACTCATCATACTGTAGCACACGTGCTGCTGATGATGTGACAATAAAAGTGATTTGATTTAACTAAAATGGAGGTCGCACTGGTAATGGCTGCTTTCAAAACACTTCAAAACCTTTATGTAGCTTTTGTTTTAAATCAGTGGTTCGGAGCAGGATGTCATTACTGTTCCTAAACCTTTCAAAAATGTAATGATTCTCCATTAAGTGGGGGCGATCTGTGTAATACCATAAAATTTATATGAATCGTGTGGATTCACTTCATTGCCCCTAGTAGAAAATCAATGAACTTACTAAAAGTTTTAACTTAATCTCAGATCATTTTTACAAGTGTGTAGATGTTTTAATGAGATATTTAAAAAGGTAAAAATGAATAATAGTTTTTTTCTTTGTAGTCTTTTATATGCCTGAGTACCAGAGCCCACCATGGAACAAACAATATAAGCATTGGATATTATGCAGACACTATATTATATACACTATACTATAGTTCATGATATTAGACGATTAGCTAATTCCATTTGAAATGTTATACTGTCAATGAAACATTTGCAAGGTGTTTGAAAAAGGCATTTGTTATGAAGGTTTTGCTTGAGTTTCTGTTGCATTTACACACTTTTGACCATCGCTTCGGTATGGTAAATCATTTTGTGAAGCAATTGGATCAATTCTTTTAAAGACATGAAAAGTTTCATTTCTTTCACCATTGTGAAGTAACAAAAAAACAAGAGCTATCTAGGCATAACATGAACAAAAACAAGATACATAAACATAGAGAACTCACCAACAGCAGAGATTTCAATGAACAAATCTAAACAAACACCTTCTTCTTCTTCTTGTGGAGTTAATGGCGGTTGGCAGACCAACTTACATGGTGCATTCCCGCCACCTACTGGATAGGAGTGTGGAGCGCATAATGTAGAAATAGCATGAAATCAAAAGATATATGATAAGAATGGAGGGAATGAGGTTACCAGGGGAAGAGAGAACAGGGAAAAATAAATGGAGTAAAAATAAAATAAAAAAAGGGAATCTGATAGAGAGAGAAGAAAAAAAAATACCTGATTAAATTTACAATTCCTTTATTTTGCTAAACCATTCTTAAATTTTCATTCATTCATTTTGTCTTCGGCTTAGTCCCTTTAATAATCTGGGGTCGCCACAGCGGAATGAACCACAAACTTATCCAGCATATGTTTTTACGCAGCGGATGCCCTTCCAGCTGCAACCCATCACTGGGAAACACCCATACACTCTTATTCACACACATACACTATGGACAATTTAGCTTATCCAATTCACCTGTACCACATGTCTTTGGACTTGTAGGGGAAACCGGAGCACCCAGAGGAAATCCACGCCAACGTGGGCAGAACAAACTCCACACAGAAACTCTGACCCAGCCGAGGCTCGAACCAGCGACCTTCTTGTTGTGAGGCGACAGCACTACCTACTGCGCCACCGCGTCGCCATTGTAAATTTTATCAATCAATTTTGTTTTTTTAAAGTAATTAATTATTTGCAGTATTATTTTAATTTGATTTGAACAATTTCCAGGTCTGAAGTGACAGATTATTTATACAGAATATGTTCAAGACTTACACTAATTGGCATCTTTGTTTTTTATATGCAACACATTCTGTAATTACATGTTCTGTCGTTTCTGTTTTCCCACATTTATCACAACAGCCGGTCTCATGCTTTCCTATTCTGTACCTATATATATTTCTAAAGTTGCTAGTTGTTAAACCCCTCTTGAAAAAGAGCAACCTGGATAACACACTATTGAGCAATTACAGGCCAATCTCAAATCTCCCTTTCATTGGCAAAATCATTGAAAAAGTTGATTTTAACCAGGTTAACACATTCCTAAGCTCCAAGGGGTGTTTAGACAATTTTCAATCTGGTTTCAGAGCACATCACAGTACAGAGAGCGCTCTTCTAAAGATAATCAATGATATCTGCCTAAATACAGATTCAGGCAAACTAACAGTGCTGGTATTGCTCAATCTCAGTGCTGCATTTGACACTGTCGATCACAGCATACTATTGGATAGGCTGGAAAACTGGGTTGGGCTGTCTGGGACGGTCCTCAAATGGTTCAGATCTTACCTTGAAGGAAGAGGTTACCATGTCAGTATAGGTGATCGTAGGTCGAGGTGGACACCCATGACACGTGGAGTCCCACAAGGCTCGATTCTGGCACCTCTCCTGTTCAACCAAATCTCCTACCACAGCTATGCTGATGACACTCAGATCTACTTAGCCTTACTGCCTAATGAATACAGCCCCATTGACAACCTCTGCCAATGCATTGATGAAATGAACTTTGGATTGGATGTGCCAAAACTTTCTTTAGTTAAACAAAGAGAAAACTGAAGTCATTGCGTTTGGGAACAAAGATGAGGTTCTCAAGGTGAATGCGTACCTTGTCTCTAAAGGTCAAACAACAAAAAATAAGGTCAAGAATCTTGGTGTGACTCTGGAGTCAGATATGAGTGTCAGTAGTCATGTCAAAGCAGTTAGTAAATCAGCATACTATCATCTCAAAAACATTGCAAGAATCAGATGCTTTGTTTCCAGTAAAGACTTAGAGAAACTTGTTCATGCTTTTATCAGCAGCAGGATGGATTACTGTAATGGGCTCCTCACGGGCCTTCCCAAAAAAACAGTCAGAGAGTTGCAGCTCATCCAAAACGCTGCGGCCACGATTCTGACCAGAAGCAGGAAATCAGAGCACATAACACCTGTCCTCGGGTCTTTACACTGGCTCCCAATTACATTCAGAATAGATGTTAAAGTATTACTACTTGTCTATAAATCACTAAATGGCCTAGGACCTCAATACATTACTGATATGCTCACTGAATACAAACCTAACAGATCACTCAGATCATTAGGATCAAATAAACTAGAAATTCCAAGAGTTCAGTCAAAGCAGGGAGAATCGGCCTTCAGCTACTACGCCCCTCGCTGCTGGAATCAACTCCCAGAAATGATCAGATGTGCTCCAACATTAGGCACATTCAAATCCAGACTGAAAACACTTCTGTTGAGCTGTGCCTTTACTGAATGAGCACTGTGCTACGTCCGACAGATCACACTACTGTTTTAGCACAAGTTTTATCTGTTTTTAATCATTCTTATTGTTTGCTTTTTTATTTTCTTATACTTGTCTTTTTATTCTTGTTTATGTGTATGCCACTGTGTATGAAATGTGCTATATAAATAAACTTGCCTTGCCTTGCCTAAACAAACACCAAGTGTTCTTCTTTGTTTAATGGTGGATTGCATTCATGACTTTTCAGTTGTATACCGCCACCTACTGTATCGTAGTATTTACTGTATGCAGCATGGACTATATTTTACAGGATCTACTTTATTGAACAAGAAAAAAAAAACATTACATTTTATATACATATTTTTTTAATAAAAACTCTATATTCTATCATATAACCTATTATATTTCAATTATTATAATACAGAATTATTTGAATCTTTAACCCAATCCCCTTGTCGTTCCCAGCACACCCTGAAGGTTCCATTTCCTTTCAATCTGACTTATACTTTGTTTAAATTTAATCCTCTCTACCACATACTTACTACAATGCAATTATATATGTTCTGCATTGTATGTGGTTTTACATTCTGTTCATTTGTTTGTGAGCTATGCTAAAAAGGATAACAAGAGACTAAAATAATGTTATTCCATTTTGATTTCCAAATATTTCACTAAAACACTAAAATATTTACAAATTCCTAAAACTGATCTGAGATCAGGTAAAACTTTGAAATCTGTTTAATAATTCGCCACTGGTGGGCAATCCATGATGTGAGTGAACGCACATCATTTATATGTACTTTACGCTATTACTCAGATCGTCCCCCAGGTACAAACAATTGGATTTTCGAAACAGAAATGACATAACGAAGCCCTGTTTACTGAAATCACATGACCTTGCCAGGGTCATGGGCTCTGCTAATATGGACAACGAGAATATAAACTAACATTAATCCATGTTGCTTTCCAGATATCTCACTAAGTGTGGTTTATTTATAAACTAATTTCGAGAGGATCACGTGCTTATGATCAACACGGCTGGCACCTTGTCAGCTCCATAATCTGCCCTATTAGATGATTACGGACACACTATAAATAACCAGAGATTTCACTCCAGCTATCTTCGTCTTGAAGTTCCCCCTCCTTCCACCCCTACTTCCACCCTTTCCTATAGGGCGACACGGCGGCCCAGTGAATAGCACTGTTGCCTCACAGCAAGAACGCCACCAGTTCAACCTCTCATTGAGCCGGTTGGCGTTTCTGTGCTGAGTTTTCATGTTCTCCCCGTGTTCGCGTGGGTTTCCCCCCGGGTTCCCCGGTTTCCTTCCACCGTCCAAAAACAAACACCTTAGTCAATCGACTAAACCAAATTATTGCCTAAGACAACTTTAGTTTACACTTTTCACACGGCAATAAGCGGGGGAGTTCTCGAGACCTTCCTGAGCTCGAACTTCCCTCTCGCCCTTCTAACGGGAGGGAGCCCCGGGCTCGAGGATATACGAGCTTAGGGCTCTCTCCCGGGACAGCATGCCAATTACGCTTTATTGATCATCAGCTAAGTGTGAACTCTTGAAAATATCTACAAATTTGTAAAACTGATCCGAGATCAGGTAAAACTTTGAAATCTGTTTAATAATTCGCCACTGGCAGGCAATCTGAGTGAATCCACATGATTTATATGTACTTTACGCTATTACTCAGATCATCCCCCAGGTACAAACAATTGGATTTTCGAAACAGTAATGACATAACGAAGCCCTGTTTACTGAAATCACATGACTTTGCCGATTTAATAAGCACTCTGAATCACTGATTCAAAATAAAAGATTCATAAAGGTTTCAAAGCTGCATGAAGCAGTGCTTCGAAAACAACTATCACTAATGTATGGGGTTCATGGTTTTTTTTATAAAGTGAGGCACCTAAGGCTACTAAAAACAAACAAATACCCAGTGTACATATTAATAAAACACCTTCTTCTTGAGCAGGGAAAAAAGATACATTTTGAACAGCAAAAAGACTTGAAAAGATAACTTTTGCAAAGTTTAAGTTGCCTTTTTTTTTGGACATCTACAAATAGTTAATGCTAGTCCAATATGTGTCAGGAAGCTTATGATCCCAACTGTCATAAATGTGGACTGTTTGCTGAGGTGGTGGATTAAAGGTAATGCATCTTTTAACACACACCAAGGAAACACCCATACACGTACATTCACACACATACACTACGGCCAATTTAGCTTATTCAATTCACCTATAGCGCATGTCTTTGGACTGTGGGGGAAACCGGAGCACCTGGAGGAAACCCATGCGAACACGGGGAGAACATGCAAACAGAAATCCCAACTGACTCAAACCAGCAACCTTCTTGCTGTGAGGCGATCATGTTACTCACTGCACCACCCTGCTGCCACATTTTTAAATAATACTAATAATTTAACTTCATGAGACATCAAAGTTTTGAAAGAAGCTGCAGTAATTAATGTTTTTATGCTATTTCTGAATAGACAAGAACCACAATTTCATAAGCCCACCCACATATTTGAGTGTAAATTAACAGCAAATTTTCATTTTCAGTGAGGTGTCTCTTTAAATCGCTACATGAACACTGACTGATGTTGTATAATTAGCATCTTTGTGCATATCTTACACTTACATACATCTCTCATAGAGCCTTGTGTCTGAATACATTTGCATTCACTCCTTAATTTTATTCACTACCTCCTATCACTACAGACAGATTAATAATACACTCCCAACATAATATAGACAATCTCTCTCTGGCAGATTGTCATTTGGCTACACAAATTGGCGTTCCTCCTGTTTTGTCTTTTTCCTGAAGCCTATATATATCTTGACAAGCTCATGATCCAATAATGTGTCCTTCTTGGTAATATACATTTTTTTTAAATTCAGTTCTGTCAATCACAGAAATGCTTTGATGTACATGGCATTGAGAAAGCCACCATACTGATATCTCACTTAAACTTCTTCTGAGTCTTCTTTTTCTGAGACTAATTTTAAAGTGCATCTCCTCCTAAACCTTTCAACCTATATCCTTCAAACTTACGTCAGATCTTCAAATTGGTCTGACTTGGGTTGCTATATCTTTTCCAACAGATCTGACTTTCGGTATTCTGAAAACTGACCCAGAAAATTTGTAAAAGTCTCATAGACCTAACATTGGATCAAACTTTGTGAGCTCAGAACTCTTCATCAGACTGTCCTACAGACTTACAAATGGCCTCATTTAACTCAGTCTAGCCAGCAGCCAATCCCTGGTGACCTTTTAAATTTTTAGCCACTCCCTAGTAACCAATTTCAGCACCCAAGCAACTGTCCCATAGACTTCCATTGTAAAACACTGTCATGGTTTAACATTTAATCAAACTTTGTGAGGTCAATGTAGTAAAATATAGTCAAAATGTAAACATCAGGATGAAATTAAAGATGTGATATTCATATTTTGATGTATACATCTGAGTAAAATAGCTTCACAAAAAAAAGTAGGATGAAATTTGGTTGTGGTTTGCTACTAGTAGATCTCATGAGTGGTTGTTTGATCCGATCTCGACAATACAGTAAATCAGAGAAGAGATGTTGTTGAATAAGTATAGGGAAGCTATTTTAATGAAAGATTATAACTGCACAAAAATATGTTCATAAATAAATTTATATTAAATATTGCAGTATTGTGGCGGTTCATTCCACTGTGGCGACCCCAGATCAATAAAGGGACTAAGACGAAAAGAAAATGAATGAATATTGCAGTATTGCATAAAAAAGAGGGTCTATTGACTTTCAAAACATACACTGATTTTAGACACAACCCAGATAGCATACAAATGTGGGCCACTTTAGGCAGTTATGCGGCACTGGTGGTCTTCATTCAGCCCAGACAAAATGAATGTGAGCCTGAAGTGGCCCACCTGTACAATGGCAAAGGGGGGGGCCAAAGATTAAAATTCATATATGGGCCATTTAAGGCAAAGATTTGGCACTTATGGCAAAATGTAAACTGAATGTGAGCCTAATGTGGCCCATGTGGAAAATGGTAAATTTGGCCCAAATGATGGAGAACAAATGTGGGCCACAGTTGGCAAAAATGTGGCATAGTCATTTAAGGGTAATCTGGGTCTAAACCTAAAGAGGCATACACGTGTAAGTGCAAATGTGGCCCAGTTATCTTAAGACATATGTGGGCCACTTTTGGCAAATATTTGGCACAGTAAGCTCTGGATAACATGGCTGTGAGCCTAAAGAGGGCTAGAGAAGATATGGCAAATGTGGACCAGTTATCTTAAAACATATGTGGACCACTTTTGTGAATATTTGGAACAGTAGGGGGTTATAAAAGGGGTGATAGTTATAGGGGTCAAACCATAGCTCTTTGACATGGCAGATATGGGTAGTAATATACACTGTAAAACTTTTCGTTGTAAATTTACAGAATAATACCTTCAGCTGGGTTGTCAGCCACATACTGTGTTTTAACAGTCCACTCCTGTAGTTTCCATTCACAGTATATTACTGTTAAACTGAAGCTAAGCAGGGCTGCGCCCGGTCAGTACCTGGATGGGAGACCACATGGGAAAAGCTAGGTTGCTGCCGGAATTGGTGTTAGTGAGGCCAGCAGGGAGCGCCCAACCTGCGGTCTGTGTGGGTCCTAATGCCCCAGGTCCTATGGGTCCTATAATGGGTCCTATAGTGACGGGGGCTCTATACTGCTCAGTGAATGCCATCGCGTCATCCAGGTGGATGCTGCACACTGGTGGTGGATGAGGAGATTCTCCCCCCTATGTGTAAAGCGCTTTGAGTGCCCAGAAAAGGGCTATATAAATGTAAGGAATTATTATTAATTATTATTATTATTGTTAAAATACATTTTTACACTGTTTTTACAGCTCAAACCTTTAATCCTTTAAACCCTACAGCAAAATTCTCAGTTTTAAATTAACACTTCCATGTGTCCACACTACTAAGTGCTCAAGAAACAGCTGAAGATAATGGGTTATAAAATAGAGAAACATAGACTAAAGTCACCATCATGGAGAAAAGAGTTTGCTTTAGTTGGGCTCATAGCCCTGAACCTCTTAATATTAATTTTCTTTATGGCTGTTGTACCTTTTAAGAACTTCGCTTGAAAAGTTTATTCATTACAGCAAACAAGTCAAGTAAAAAAATAAAATAAAATTAAGTGAGGCACAACCTCAAAAATGTTTAATCCATTATTAGAAGTAACGTAATAATATTCTTGCACATGCCTCAGAATTATGAAGGTTTATAAGCTAAAAAAAATTCTATGGTTCAACTTCTGCTCACAGAGACATCAATAATCAGTGTATGAACCTCAACAACGGTGACAATTAACAAAATGAACAAAACTCACGAACATCACAAACAGGATACTAAAAGTGATAAAATCAACAACGTCAACATAAACAGCAGAATCAAAAGCAAATGATGAAAACTGTAGCATCAATAAGCTGTATAATGTATTCATACTGCAATGCATGCTGGGATTTTTTTACTTTGCCAGACCCAGCAAGTGTAAGGTGTAGGCCAGATCTGGGCCAGAATAAAAGCAAACTGTGGCCCAGAATATGGTCAGTTCTGGTTCATTTGGTTGAATTCTGGCTAATATTTGAGATTGCTTTGGCTTATTTGTGGCCCAGATCTGACAAACAGGAGAGGACCGCCCAAGTGCAATCATTCCATGCGGTATGTGGGCCGGATGCAAGTGTCTGGTGTGGGCTGGATTTGAGCCACATGAATTTTGCTAGCTGGGAATACCTTCAATAATGTGACTTTTTCACATTTTTTTGTGTTATTTCTCTGTAAGACGGAACTCACATTTCTGTTTTGAGTGATAAATATCTAGAAACATTCATAGCAACGTTAGAACAAGAAGCCAGAATATTACAGTAGCTAACAGACATACAACGTCATAATACGTTAATATTAGGTTAGATTTAGGTCACCAGCATCTAAGGACAAAGTTATTTTGACATTCAATAACAACGCGAAATGACGTTGATATTTGGTTGATTTTAGGTTGTGTTGGAAAGTGACCAAAATCCAACGTCGAGCCAACATCTTAAACCAGGGGTGTCCAAACTCGGTCCTGGAGAGTTTAGCTCCAACCCTAATCAAACACACCTGAACCAGCTAATCAAGCTCTTACTAGATATACTAGAAACTTCCTGGCAGGTGTGTTGAGGCAAGTTGGAGCTAAACTCAGCAGGACACAGGCCCTCCAGGACCGAGTTTGGACACCCTTGTCTTAAACCAATGACATATTGACATCAAATACTGACATTTATTCGTCAGGTATGGCAACCAAAATCCAACATCTGATAGATGTCATAGTGGTAACGTCCACACAACGTCAAGCTGTAACATCATTAGACGTTGATATTTGGTTAATTTTAGGTTGCGTTAATTTTAGGTAACAATATTGTTGCCATATCACCCAGCCCTACTGCATTATAATCATCTTAAAGGGGTAGTTCACCCAATGAAAATGTACAGTTAATTTATTCACTATCAAGCCAATGAAGATAGGTGGCTGTTTTTTCTTCAGTAGAAGGCGAGTGCAGGGCACAAAGTAACGTGGGGTAAAATGTAATAGTAATAATAATAATTCCTTACATTTATATAGCACTTTTCTGGGCACTCAAAGCACTTTACACATAGGGGGGAGAATCTCCTCATCCACCACCAGTGTGCAGCATCCACCTGGATGACACGACGGCAGCCATTTTGCGCCAGACTGCAGGCCAGGATCCCGGGGTTAAACCCCTACTCTTTATCAAAGGACATCCTGGGATTTTTAACGACCACAGGGAGTCAGGACCTCAGTTTAACATCTCATCCAAAAGACAGCACGCACTGAGCTGTATAGAGTCCGGTCACTACACTGGGGCATTAGAACCCACACAGACCACAGGTTGGGCACACACTGCTGGTCTCGCCAACACCACTTCTGGCAGCAACGTAGCTTTCCCCTGTGGTCTCCCATCCAGGCACTGACCAGGCGCAGCCCTGCTTAGCTTCAGCGGGCAACCATGTGAGAGTTGCAGAGAGCTAGCTGCCAGCGTATGTAACATGCTTCTGAGGTTTTCACCACAGTCTCGGCAGTCGCCTTTCTGCCAATTATTGAAAAAGTTCAGTGAAATTGGGATGAGAAACACAGGATAAACCTCAGTTTGCAAGTACTGAGGGAATATACTATTTAATATAAACTGAATTTAAATTAATTGTGTAAAAATCTGACTTTTTATACATGTGTTACAACTAATCCTCTGTCTGTTAAATGGTAAATAGTAACATTTTTACTCCTGGCACTTTTGGCAATACTGCACAGAAACCATATGTACGGCGATCATACTTTCAGTGCTCATTTGTAGGAGAGGCTTGAGTGTTGTTGTTAAAACAAAATATGGTTTGTCTAACCCCATTACATACAACCAAACAGTGTTACTTTGTGCCCCGCTCTCCCCAACTTTAAAGAAAATTTTTAGCTGAATCCATGGTCCTTAGTGATTTGTATAATCCAAGTAAATGGTCACCCATTTTTAGATTAAAAATAAAAACATAAAAACAAGCCCAAATCTATCACCGTGGCTCCAAATGAGGTCTTATAAAGCAAAATGATCTCTCCGTGCAAGAAATTGGACATTATTCATAATATTATTATGGTTATATCTCCAGGTGATCTGAAGCTTGTTTTTACTATTCTATTGTGCACACAGAGAACTATTTGCACTGTGATTTCAAGCTAATAATATTGAAAATAATATTCAATTTCCTACACAGACAAACTGTTTTGCTTCACTAAACATCTGTGTCTTTAATAGCCATGGACTTTTTTGTATTTGTTTATTTTTAATCTAAAAAAAGGTATTGACTGGCATTTGCTATAAAAAAAGCACAATTCCCAACACAAATCGATTAAGTTAACTTAAATTTAAGTAGGTTGAACATGAAACAATTAAGTGGTCTCAAAAAAATCTAAAGAATTGTGTTGTTTCAGCTCATTTTAAAAAAGTAGTTTGAACAAGTAGCAAAAATATTCTAAATTGAATGTTTTATCAATCACAGAGAACCATAGATTCAGCTTAAAATCTTTTTTAAAGTTCTGCTGAAGAAAAATTCACCTACATCTTGCATGACCTATTCGTTTAAGATGACTGAGGTAACTCTACAGCCACTGGAAATTATGCAAATGTTGTATTCCCAAAAGTGAAGCCTGTCATATCTAAATGTCATTGCTGATGCATTACCTGCTACAGAATTTGACCATAATCACGCTATGAATCCAGATGGTACCTGTTTTATTGTTGTTTATTGAACGTTCATAGCTTTATTTGGATTATTGATTAATTAAATGTCACTGTCTGGCACTCTGACTCCAGCGGTGATATCTTCATATGACCCACTCTCACTTCAGCATCTGATTGGCATACATTACAGAATAGCTTTTTACATGCAAAGCAGGACTATATTATCTTTGTTATCCTTCAATGTACATCTGTGCTGAATGGAATCACTAGCTATGTTTTCATCCAAAGATGCTAATTAGATTCATGTGCAAAACTGGAATATGCTTAAAACATTTGCTAATAATGCACTGTTTCCATCCGATAAGTCAAAGAGAATAAAATTGTCACTTCCCGATAAACTGGGACCAAATATACATTAAATCTGTTTTACTGATGGTATAATGCAGGGGTGTTCAAACTCGGTCCTGGAGGGCCGGTGTCCTGCAGATGTTAGCTCCAACTTGCCTCAACACACCTGCAAGGATGTTTCTAGAAAGCCTAGTAAGAGCTTGATTGGCTAGCCCAGATGTGTCTGATTGGGGTTGGAACTAAACTTTGCAGGACATCGGCCCTCCAGGACTGAGTTTGGACACCCCTGGTATAATGGATATATGTGACCCTTTACCACAAAACCAGGCATAAGTGTATCTTTGGCAATTTGTTTTTAAATTGAGATTTAGGCCCAATCCCAATCCTATTTTTGTACCCCTACCCCTTCGCCTTGTCCTTCCTTTGTCTTCATGCTTGGTTTGTGCTTTGACATGCACTGTCAACCCTGGGACCTTATATAGACAGGTGTATGCCTTTTCAAATCATGTCAAATCAACTGAATTTACCACATGTGAACTCCAATTAAGCTGCTGGAACATCTCAAGAATGATCAGTGGAAACAGAATGTACCTGAGCTCAATTTATGGGGTGTTGTGTGTAGAATTTTAAGGAAATAAATTAATTTAATCCATTTTGGAATAAGGCTGTAACTTAAAAAAAAAGTGGAAAAAGTGAAGCGCTATGAATACTTTCCGGATGCCCTGTATACAGGGTGAATAAATGATCTTTCAGCTGATGTTTGGTTTGTTAGGATAGGAGTTATGTTAGGTTAAATTTTGAATTATCTTGGCTCAATTGTTTAAGATGTGAGAGATAACGTTAGAGAGAGGCTGTTTGTCCTGGCTTGAGCTGCATTTCTACCAGTATTGTTAGCAATATTATCTGAATTGATGGAATTGGGAATGTTGAAAAGTACAGATAGGTTTTAATCCATTATGCCATTCCTTCTGGAAAGGAGCTCAGTGGTAATAGTTTAAATTTTCTGCATGATAATTATCTGCTAATTGCAGTGAAATCTTAATTGAAGAAAGAAAACAGCTGAAGAAACACAGACCGTCATGAAATGGCCTCCACAAGGTCCAGACCTGAATATTATAGAGGCTGTATGAGATTACCTGAACAGAAAAAGAATGATAAGGTACCCAGGCTCATTCTAAAAAAACGTACCGCTATATACATTTCTGGAGAGCGTCAAATACGTCCCAGGAGGTATGTTTTTTTTTTTGCTGTTTTTATTTTCGCGAATCCGCTAGGCATGGGACGATAACTGTTTTTAAGGTTTACTGCGGTTTGGAAAAGTTAAGGTTTTAAAACTTTATGTTATAACGTACCTACGATATATAAGCTTGTTTTATTATTTACGTGTTTTTTTTACATTTATTTGATTTATTTTTTTAGGGCAACAGTATCTCCAGCTGAAAAGGACCATCGACATCAAAAGCTACTGTTCCAAAATATTTTAAATGTTTCTTAAAATAAAATATATTGTGTTCAATGGGGGAAAATTTTGTTCTTTTTACCCAGACATTTAAAAACAACATATTTTAGAGCAGTAATTACAATATCGTAATACCGTGATATTTTTATCCAAGGTTATCATATCATCAGAATCTTATACCGGCCTATACCTAGAATCCACCAGAGGCCGCTGTGTATGCTTTTTGAGATCTCAAATTACTCTCGCAAGTGCCATTCACGCCTGCTGTTCTGGCATAAATCCACCAGAGGCCGCTACTGATTGACAGACCAACCGATCAACACTCCATCTTCCCTAAACCCACAGATAGGTGTTTTATTGTGGTGTGTTTTATTATTTAGGTGTGTTTATTTTATTTTTTGGCTTCTGTCTTTTTCTGAAATCGTTCTTCACCAGACTCAAACCCTGTCCTCGTGGTCAACTCCTCTCTGTGTCTCAAGTCCATCAATATACATGGCGAGCTACTGGACAAACTGGTAACAGCAGGAAAGCCGTCCATATGGAGGTAAGCGGTCAGCTGGTAGCGCGAAAAGGAACTGCATCATACCGCCCCGTAGCATTTTTTTAAAGATGAAATGCAGCCATACGTAACTCTGGCTACATAATTCGTGATCTCCAGAAATGTATATAGGGCTACGTTTTCAGAATGAGCCTATGTTGTCTAAACCTAAATAAGAACTCTGGAAAGTCCTAAAAGAAGCCTGATATTATACAGATATTACACATATTTCCTATATTTTCTGTTTGTTTTTTAATAAAGAGGCTGATTGATTATATATTGTGCAAAAGTCACAATAGGGCAACAAAGCTGATATAGTGCTTAGGACTTTTGCACAGTACTGTATATAAAGAAAATACTTTTTGGGAGCCACTTAGGACAGTTCTGGGGAGTCATAATACTAAACCACTTTGATTAAGGGATTTTAGAATGATCAAGAAATGTCATAATGTCTGCTAACGCCATCCCACCACAACCTTTTTTGTTATCATGTGATCTGTAAAATAAATCACATTGCTTTTTTGATGCACATGCTGGAATTTATTCAGTAAACGAGTTTCAAATATACACTCATCGGCCACTTTATTAGGTACACCTTATTAGTACCAGGTTGGACCCCCTTTTGCCTTCAGAACTGCCTTAATCCTTCGTGGCATAAATTCAACGAGGTACTGGAAATATTCCTCAGAGATTTTGGTCCATATTGACATGATAGTTGCTGCAGTCACGCATCACCCAGTTGCTGCAGATTTGTCGGTTGCACATCCATGATGTGAATCTCCTGTTCCATCACATCCTAAAGGTGCTTTATTGAATTGAGTCTGGTGACTGTGGAGGCCATTTGAGTACAATGAACTCATTGTCATGTTCAAGAAACCAGTCTGAGATGATTCGTGCTTTATGACATGGTGTTATCCTGCTGAAAGTAGCCATCAGAAGATGAGTACACTGTGGCAATAAAGGGATGGACATGGTCAGCAACAATACTCAGGTAGGCTGTGGCGTTGACACGCTGCTCAATTGGTACTAATGGGCCCAAAGTGTGCAAGAAAAATCCCCCACACCATTACACCACCACCAGCAGCCTGAACCGTTGATGCAAGGCGGGATGGATCCATGCTTTCATGTTGTTGACTCCAAATTCTGACCCTACCATCCGAATGTCACAACAGAAATGGAGACTCATCAGACCAGGCAACGTTTTTCTAATCTTCTATTGTCCAATGTTGGTGAGCCTGTGTGAATTGTAGCCTCAGTTTCCTGTTCTTAGCTGACAGGAGTGGCACCCGTGTGGTCTTCTGCTTCTGTAGCCCATCTGCCTAAAAGTTAGATGTGTTGTGTGTTCAGAGATGCTCTTCTGCATACCTCGGTTGTAACGAGTGGTTATTGGAGTTACTGTTGCCTTTCTATCAGCTGGAATCAGTCTGGCCATTCTCCTCTGACCTCTGGCATCAACAAGGCATTTGCGCCCACAGAACTGCCGCTCACTGGATATTTTCTCTTTTTCAGACCATTCTCTGTAAACCCTAGAGATGGTTGTGCGTGAAAATCTCAGTAGACCAACAGTTTCTGAAATCAGACCAGCCCGTCTGTCACCAACAACCATGCCACATTCAAAGTCACTAAAACCACCTTTGTTTCCCATTCTAATGCTCGGTTTGAACTGCAGCAGATCGTCTTGACCATGTCTACATGCCATGAAAGCATTGAGTTGCTGCCATGTGATTGGCTGATTAGAAATTTGCGTTAAAGAGCAGTTGGACAGGTGTACCTAATAAAGTGGCCTGTGAGTGTATATTTCATGCACATTTTTTTCTTATCAAATAAAGAGTTTATCAGTTGTGCGCATTTGGGTTTTTTTTTTTACTGTGCAGATTTTATTCCAAAATGCATATGGAAACAGCAAATGCTGACTCTAATCTGTATTTTTTTGCAAAATGCTTTGATTTCAGTCTCTCTGAATCATCTGGCTTACATAACAGCTAATAAATAAATTATCCATCTCAAATCAAACTGTTAGAACGAGCCGGTGTTGTGTGTATTGCTATTAATAAATCAGGCTGTGTTAAAATGCTGCTGTCAGGCTTACAGAGATTGCACGAATGTTGAGAGCTCTGCATGACTAATAAACAATGAAGTTATGCTGGAGGCGGTTGTGTACATGACTCTCATTTCAGTGTAACAATGCACTAATGGCATTTACATCTGTTCATTTAGTATAGCTTTTATCCAGAGTGATTTAGGAACAAGCACTGCTACAACGAAAGGGATTTATCCCCTAAAGGCATTAAAATGCTGCAAGTTTATAGGTTATCTCATCAAGGGTGTGGAATGAGATTTTATTTGGTACACTTCTGGAGAAGGCTTTATAAAACATGCAACCCCAGCAGGACTCGAACCTGCAATCTTCTGATCCGAAGTCAGACGCCTTATCCGTTAGGCCACGAGGCCCCTTATTAGAGTAATGTGCATGAAAAAGACAAAAAAAAAAAAAACACTTACGCTCACGTGACACCCGTTACCTTTCTCTGCGCTGTCTGCAATCATAGTCGTGATTACGGTAATAAAGAAGGCTTATGCTGCGTCCCAATTCGCATACTTATACTACACCCTAAAAATATGTATTTTTTTGTGAAGGAAAAATACTTTTGAGTGTATAACAGAAGATTTATGTAAGCTTTGGGACATTACTACTTCCTCATTAGTAGATCGTTAGTTATTATTGCTTAGTTATTAAGAGCCCTGTCAATCATCCACATTTCTTTCATATTTAATTTCCTACCTTATTGGAGAAGCAGCAGCAAGTTAATCATACAGAGAAATCTCGAAAGGTCTTTGGATAATTCTGCATTCAGACGGTAATGTCCAAACACGTCTTTATATAAGTTCAGTATTGTTGTTGTAGATGAAATATAACACAGAAAATGCGATTTAAATATTTCCCAGTGGTCTATATATAATTAACAATCATACAAACATCTTTACCGAAGTCTCTACTTGACGGTTGGTTTCGCGCATCCGCCATGTTCGTAGTTTACACTTTAAATAGTTCTAATCGAATTCACGTCCAGCACGTAATGTACTGTGGGCAATATCAGTGGTTAGAGTATGGACGGTTCTACACTTACATTTTTATTTAACCTGAAATTTTAAACCATCCGGGAACCTTTGGCAAACTCATTTCAACATACTATGAATTGGGACATGCAAATTCTATTTTCAAATACTATTAGGGACAGATATGCCAATTGGGACACATAATTTTAGCTGAAATTTCAAGTGTTTCCATCCAGTTTGTTGCATTACTCATAAAACACAAAAACTAACCTAAATAATGAAAACACGACACGCTTAATTATTGTTATTTATGGACATTTTTATAATCAAAGGTATTCTAATGAGAAAAAATGATTACTATAATAATTATAAAACGTATAAATAATGTTTTTTTTTTTATGTTTAGACGTAACAGAGCGATTTATTCACATTGCAGATGTTGCTATAGACTAAAGATTATAGTTTATTTTACCAAGAAAAGGTTAGTTTTTGTAATGGCTAGTTATGTAACTCATTGCGCCAGCCTCGTGATTCATGATTTATACATTTCATAATTATTTAGTTATAATAAATAGACAATTTCTAATTAGAATTCGTAGAAATGCGTCCACAGATAACGCTTTAATTAAAATGTCATGTTTTCATTATTTAGTTTTGGTGTTTTATGAGTAGCTAATGCAGGAAACTGGATTGAAACACGTGAAATTTTAGTAAAACAGTATTAGCCTTCGTTATTAGCCTATTATAATCAAGACTATGATCAGTGGCGGATTTAGGCATGGGCAATATGGGCGATCGCCCAGGGTGGCATCTTGCTGGGGGCGGCACGAGGAGAAGGTGTAAAAAAAAAAAAAAAAAACGAGCCCCAGTAAGCTTTGGTAGATACAATTTACTTTATGCAAATTTATCCATTTAGGCCCAGTTTCACAAACAGGGCTTAGCTTAAGCCAGGACTAGACCTTAGTTAAATTAGGCTATTTAAGTCACATTTTTTAATACAGCCTTAAAAAATACATTACTAGTGTGCACCTGTAGACAAAAAATGACACTGACATATATTAAGACATCTCACTGCAAGTTATTTTCAGTTGAAACAGCTCAAACATGCAAATTAATCCATGACTAGCCTTAAACCTTGTTTGTGAAACCGGGGGTTAGCGTGTTAACCCACAATAAAGATGTTAGGGGCCAATCACATGTGGCGTCTTTTGCACGCGCAAGTTTGTTTTCTGTTCAACCGAAACAACGCTGGTGAAAGCAAACTGCGCAGAAAACCATTCCCGCAAGCCACACGCTGCTCCTGCTCTTGTTTACATGCACGCCGATAAAATATGCGCAGCTCATGTGCTGTGAAACCAGAGTAAAGGCCTTTTCTGTTACTTTTATGACACGAGGTGTAGACGCGCGGCGAGTTTTGCAAGTTAACGTTACTGAAGCTTATAATATGATGATGATCTTATTTTGACTAAGCATGGCTATGAAGCAGAAAGAAGGGATAGAGTCAGGGAGGTAAGACTTAACATTAATTCTCGGCCTTGAGTTGGGTCAAAGATGAACAGATTTTTTTGTATTCTATAGAATTGTCATAATTAATATTCATGGGAAATGTTTCTTAAGTGATCTTAGCATATCACTCCAGTTGTGTCTTAACATTGTTTTCCAGTTACATTCAGGATTGTTTTCTGTATTTATTTAGAATAATATTTCATTCATTCATTTTCTTTTCGGCTTAGTCTCTTTATTAATCCGGGGTCACCACAGCAGAATGAACTGCCAACTTATCCAGCATATGTTTCTTACGCAGCGGATGCTCTTGCAGCTGCAACCCATCTCTGGGAAACGTCCATACACACTCATTCACACTCATACTCTATGGACAATTTATGAACGTATATTTTGTGCAAATCTCCCAAGCAGCTGTAAAAGTGTAATTTGTAGTTGTAAAGAATAGCTACAATTGTGAATCAGTAAATTTGTACTTGCAGAGCAAATTTGCAAATGTGTATGTATTTTTTGTCTCCTACAAACACAAAGCAACATTTACACCTTTTCAAATCCTTCAGTGCAGGTGCACAAATCTCACCGGACAAATCACAAATACAGAAACTCATCCTCTCATGTTCTTTGCTACTATTGTTGCAGTGAATATGGTGCAAAACACATTCACACACCTGCATCCAGAAATGTGAAGTCACAGACAAAACCTGCACATCTGTAGATTAGAATGTCTATCCACGCAAAGAGAGCTGAACCCGTGTAGAACGCTTGCTTTATTTTTTCTAAGCACAAACACAAATATGTTACTGCAACCTCTTAAATCTGCCACTACGAGTCTCAAGCGCTGTTTTTCACTTGCAAATCTACATTTCGAGCTCTCTGTCTTTACAACTTTTACACTATCACAGCTGCTTGGGAGATTTGCACAAAATATACCTTCATACAATTTAGCTTACCAATTTCACCTGTACCACATGTCTTTGGACTGTGGAGGAAAGCAGAGCACCCAGAGGAAACCCACGCGAATGCGGGGAGAACATGCAAACGCCACACAGAAACGCCAACTGACCCAGCTGAGGCTCGAACTAGCGACCTTCTTGCTGTGTGGTGACAGCACTACCTACTGCACCACTGCGTCGCCCAGAATAATAATTGTATGTTAATAATACTAATAATAATCTTATTTATAAAAAATATAAATATTTTTATATTTTATATTTATATTTATTATATATAGTTTTGTCCATATTTTACCCAAAGTTTGGTCAAAACAACTGTGGTTTTGGGGGTGGGGGTTGTGGGGGGTTGAGATGCGTTATATGGGGTGATTCGGCCAGGGTGCTATTTAAGCTAGAACTGCGACTGCCATGATTGCAGACAACGCGGAGAAAAGTATCGGGTGTCACGTTACTACATGGTTTTTTAGTTTATTTTTCTTAATGCTTTCTTTCTTTTTCATGTTATCTGAACTACTGAGGGCCTCGTGGCCTAATGGATAAGGCGTCTGACCTCGGATCAGAAGATTGCAGGTTCGAGTCCTGCCGGGGTCGCAGTTTTAAGAGTGTAAATTTAACATTTTGCCTGCCATTCAAAGCTACACACTTGCCAAATATAAACAGAATTCCTTTATAACTTCTAATATAACGCATTAAGAGTTATCAAAGTCTATTTGAGGCTGTGTGTTTGGGTCAACCTTCCAATTCATAACCATTAAAAGGGTCAGTTCACCCAAAACTTTAAATAACACAAACGCAGCAGACGCCAGTAACCTTGTTCAACCTTGGTCACACTGGTTCAATTTTATGAAGAAGTTTTAGAAATGATCTATAGTTTGAACTATAAATATAAAAACGCTATAAAACGTATAAATCAGGATGTTTTTTATGTTTAGACTTTAGTTTATTTTAACCAGAAAAGGTTCGTTTTTGTTAAAGCTAGTAGTTTAACTCATTGCACCGGCCTCGTGATTCATGACTTATACGTTTTATAATTACAATAGTTCTGATGATAGATCATTTCTCATTAGAATTCCTAAAAATACGTCCACAGATAACGCTTTAATTAAAATGTCATGTTTTCATTATTTAGTTCTGGTGGATTGAAACACTTGAAATTTCAGTAAAAAAGTATTAGCCTTCATTATTAGCCTATTATAATCAAGACTATGATTGCAGACAGCGCGGAGAAAGCAAGCGGCAACCTCCCGCTCTCCCTCAGGAAGCCGATACGGAAGTAACTAAAACTGCGATTCATCAACTCGCCTTGCGGGGCTGGCTCCCGAAGTCCAAGTGCTTTCTTTCTGCATTGGTAAATTGGCCATTTTTACAGCTGATAAAAACATGTTTACAGCCTGGTACAAAAGATGGCTTTGGTGCATATAGCTATGATTACCTTTCATGACAACTGTAAGGAATGAATTTTTTTTATAACTCATCGGTTTCGTTTTTATTAAGTTATATTAAGTCTGCATAATTAAGGGTGTGACCACTTGAGTGACAGCTAGGTCTCGCTGGTCGCTGTTACATCACCTCAGCTGAATCTGGCTAATTAGCTGCTGATCTCGGCATATACATTGTATTTTTGTTTGGGTTAATATTTCTTTACACAGTCATTTGCCTTTTGGAATTATTTCCTGCAATTATCAGATGATATGGCATGCTGTGTGCACTTAATTGTGCTTACAAACCATTCAAGTTGCCTCCAGTTCCCAGGTGAGTGAAATGATATACTTGTATACCATATCTATAAATGTATTTGTTTTATTTAAGATCATTTATCATTTAAATGTTCTTTAGACCAGTATTGCACTCCAGAATCTGACAGATTGATTAGCTGTAGGCTATAAAACAGTCATCTGAAGCGTTGTCAAACAGTGTTAGTGCTGGATTTTATAAACAGCCTTGCATTTACTAACACAGACTATATCTGAAGTGTTTGATAGTAATTCGCGTTTTCCTCCTGTCGAAAAACGTCATAAGAACAATGTTTAGTGGCTCGATGTGTTACAACAGTGTTTTTAAAAGACTAAAAACTTTATTGATATAATGTACAACCAAGCACGTGTGGTCAGAACACAATCGAGTCGCAGGTAATGAAGTATTAAACGTTCTCCCAAAATAAAAAGTCTGTTTTAAGCCAGGTCTAAGCAAAATGCTGAGAATCAAGCATGCGTCTGTAGCTCCGCTCACTCTCCGCCTCTTTGCCCTTATTTGGTATCCCGCGTTTGGTGCGATGACGCGCTAACAAAATGGCGACGGTTGGCCGCGCCTACTTGCAGTGTTCAGAAACCTATGGGTGACGTCACGGATACTATGTCCATATCTTTTACAGTCTTTTACAGAGAAAGGTATCGAGTGTCACATGACCATATGGTTTTTTTTTTTTTTCATTCGTTTTTCTTCATCCTTTCCTTATTTTTCATGCTGATTGAAGTTGTCAGGGCCTCGTGGCCTAATGGATAAGGCGTCTGACTTCGGATCAGAAGATTGCAGGTTCGAGTCCTGCCGGGGTCGCAGTTTTAAGAGTGTAAATTGAATAATTTGCCTGCCATTCAAAGCTACACACCCGCCAAATATCAACAGAACTAATTGCTAAATTCTAATATAACGAATTAAGAGTTATCAAAGTCTATTTAAGTCTGTGTTTGGTTCAACCTTCCACTTCATAACCATTAAAGGCTCAGTTCACCCAAAACTTTAAATAACACAAACGCAGCAGACGCCAGTAACCTTCATACTGGGAGAAATACTTTACAGTGTAGGAATACAGAGGTTACTGGTTTCCAGGTTTCTTCAAAATATCTTGTTTTGTGTTTGACAGAAGAAAGGCCTAAAGGAAAAGGCATCTGGATCTGCTCACACGTAAATCTAAACAATTTAATCTTCATTTTAACACTAAGAAGGTCACTGGTTCGAGTCCCGGCTGGACCAGGTAGCATTTCTGTGTGGAGTTTGCTAGAATCTGTAGAATTCACTGGTAAATTGTAATATAAAGCATTAGGAGTTACCAAAGTCTCTTTAAGGCTATGTGTTTGGTATAACTCGCCCTTCCAATTCATAACCATTAAAGCAGGGGTGTCCAAACTTGGTCCTGGAGGGCCGGTGTCCAGCATATTTTAGTTCCAACCCCAATTAAACACACCTGAACCAGCTACTCAAGCTCTTTCTAGGTATACTTGAAACTTCCAGGCAGGTGTGTTGGAGGAAGATGGAGCTAAACTATGCAGGACACCGGCCCTCCAGGACCGAGTTTGGACACCCCTGCATCAAAGGGTCAGTTCACCCAAAATATGTTGAACACCAAAGCAGATATTTTGAAAAAACCATTGACTAATAATAGGAAAGATACTATGGCAGAAAATGGTTATCATTTTTTAGGTTTCTTCAAAATATCAGCTTTCTTGTTTAACAGAAGAAATAAACTCAAAATGTTTAATAAAAAAAGGCTTAAACACAACTGTACTGACCTTCTGAGTTCGTCCGGGGTTGAAGTTTTATAAAGGCATCTTGTTATTAAAGAGCCAATCTGCTTGTAAATCTAAACAACTTCTACTTCAGCATTAGCTTTGCTTTACATAGATAAATGTATTTTTTTTATTTATTTAACAAACATGATAGTCCTCTAAAGATTTGCAAAGCGTTTGGTTTTTGTAGGGACTCAAAATTCAGTATTAACGTGTCATACTCATTCTAACATCCCAAAAGCCTTTCACTGACAGTATAGGTACAACTTTTTTCTTGTACCATTTTGCAAACAAACTTTAAATAATTATAAAACATACAGTGTTGCCAGATGTACGATAATTGACGTATTTGTACGATAATTTCAACCTCTGTACGATCAATAATGAAAAAAATCCTATAATGTATGATAATTTCAGAAATTTATGGCATTTAAAATCAGTTTGATTGTAATCTTAGGGCTTCTATACTTATTGATAGCTGCATCTTGTGTCTGCTGTCTGTGACAGGGGAAGGTGGAGTTAGACACGTTTTCTATCTCATCTTACGTTACATCTTCTCAGCCAATCAACGTGTAGAATGGCTCTCTCTCACGAGTTAACGTTCCTGCTGGGCGCAGTGTTGCCAGATTTTTTGCATTTCGGCGGGTTTTGGATAGTTTTTGGGCTGGAATCAGCCAGCTACATCTGGCAACACTGGCTGCGCGCGGCCGTGCTTCAGTTGTTTGTAAAGTTTTAAAAAGTAGTGCTGAAAAGAAAGGTGGGAAGGACGGGGAGTTTGCCCTTGTTCTCGTTTTTCCCCATTCAAATGCATCATGTGAACGTGTTTTTCCAAAGTTAATCGCATCAAAACAAAGTCACGAGATCGGCTCATTACAGATCCTCTGGATGGGCTCGTGGTGCACACCTCAGACTAGTGTGTTAAAAATTCGGGAGGGTGCACTGCTTTCAAGCCAACCAGCACTATGTTGCGCTCCATGTAGGCATCCAATTTGTACCGCAAAATGAATCCCTCAACATCTGACAACACACGCAGTTATTCGATGACAGAGACTCGGAGGTGGAGTTTGAATCTTCCCACTAAGGTACGCCTTTTTTTACGTATTGTGGTGATTTGCACGTTGTGTCAAAATGCTATTTGTCTAGATAATATCTGTATACTCTCCGTTTGACTAGTGTACGATAATTTTCCTCCAAATACGATAATTTTGAGGTTCTGGTACGATACTTTCACATTTCCAACCTGGCAACACTGAAAACGTATAAACCATGAGAATTTTTATGTTTAGACCTAACAGGGCGATTTATTCACATTGCAGATGTTGCTATAGACTAAAATTTTATTATATGTTCGTTTTTGTAGTAGCTAGTATTTCAGATCTATGCACCGGCCTTGTGGCCTAATGGATAAGGCGTCTGACTTCGGATCAGAAGATTGCAGGTTCGAGTCCTGCCTGGGTCGCAGCTTTAAAACTGTTATTTGAACTACTGTCCTGCCACTCAAATCCCCATATATCAACATAATTTCTTTGTAAATTATAACATCAGTGTAATTAAAGTCTGTTTGAGGTATAACTCGTCCTTCCAATTCATAACCATTGAAGGGTCAGTTCACCCAAAATATGTTGAACACCAAAGCAGACATTTTGAAGAAACCATTGACATTCATAATAGGAAAGATACTATGGCAGAGAATGGTTACCGATTTCCAGATTTCTTCAAAATATCAGCTTTCTTGTTTAAAGGGCACCTATGGTCAAAAATCTACTTTTCAAGCTGTTTGGACAGGCATATGTGGAGGTATAGTGTATAGACCGTCATATTGGGGTGATATAAACACACCCAGTCCTTTTTTTTCAATTTAACATCATAAAAACGGTGGACCAATTGGAGTGGGTTTTGAGACCGACCGCAACTTGACGTAGGAGTGCGGTCCCCCCGCCCACCGAATTGATTGACAGCTGTGTATTAACATGTCTCCGTAGTAACGTGTATTATCATACCAACCACAGGACGTGCGCAAACTAAGCAACCGTAAATAAAAGTCTGTTCAGTTTTCTAGGATCATCCATCATCATCAAATGTGATCAAGAGTGAGATTTACAAGTTTAAAATCTTTTAAAACAGTGCATGTTTGTAATAAATTACAGCGATTTACTTCAGCTTTACTTCATCACCACAGCCGCGTGTCAGAACAATTATAAAAGACGCTTCAATCCCAGTTTGTCGACGTTCAATCAGGTTTATTTTGTACATTAACATAACAGATATCCATACAGCAGTGGATATTAACCTGTATCCTGTCACATTTGCATGCAAAAACAGTGGAAAGCTAAAAGCGCTGTGTGTGTGCGTGTCCGTGCTATGTGTGTGTGTGTATTTGTGTGTGTGCGGGAAGTTTGTAGCGACATTGTGTGTGACTCATCCTTGCAACTC
Organism: Danio kyathit; assembly: GCA_903798195.1. Classification (NCBI taxonomy): domain Eukaryota; kingdom Metazoa; phylum Chordata; class Actinopteri; order Cypriniformes; family Danionidae; genus Danio; species Danio kyathit. The sequence goes on from LR812525.1 coordinate 17,508,413, forward strand.
CACAACATGCATCAAATAATTATTAGTAAGATTCTTACTGTAGTTTTTCTCACAAACGTTACGTGAGATCTTATTCCTTTTTGTTTGTCTGTTGTCTGACGCAGCCGAGGTAGCTGCTGCCAGGCACGTGGAAATGGTGGGCGTGAAGGACTAGCCTTAAAGGCGCAGTACACAAAAACCGGTAGCTGATGCTAAATGCTACAAAATACAAACTTCTAAAAGGTATAATAAAAAATCTGATGGGTGTTTTGAGCTGAAACTTTACAGACACCTTCTGGAGACACAAAAGACTTATATCAAATCTGGAAAAAAGGGTAACCTAGGTGCCCTTTAACAGAAGAAATCAACTCAAAATGTTTTGTTAAAAGGCTTGAACACAACTGTACAGCGCTCCTGGGTTCTTCCGGGGTTGCAGTTTTATAAAGGCATCTTGTTATTAAAGAGCCAATCTGCTTGTAAATCTAAACAACTTCTACTTCAGCATTAGCTTTGCCTTTGCTTACATAGATATCCTATGGTTTTTAAAAATTTATTCAGCAAACATGACAGTCCTCTCAAGATTTACAAAGCTTTTGGTTTGTGTAGGATCCAACGCAATCTCATGGCAATTCGTAACTTTTTGATTTAGTGGCTAATTCATATATATTCGTACCATCTAATTCATACAATTTAGTACGATTTGCTTATCACCCAATGACGGTTGGGGTTAGGGGTGGGGTTAGGTGAAAATCGTACATTTTCGTATGACTGAACTCGTACAAATTCATACGAATTAGCTACTAAACTGACAAAACATAAAATACTTAAGTTTCCTCGTGAGATCAGGCTGGTAGGATCTCAAAATTCAGTATTACTGTGTCTTACTCATTCTAACATCCCAAAAGCCTTTCACTGACAATATAGGTACAACTTTTTTTGTACCATTTTGCAAACAAATGATAAATAATCATAAACGTATAAACCACAAGGTTTTTATGTTTAGACTTAACAGAGTGATTTCAAGAGTTCCCACTTAGATATGCTTAGTGTTTATAGCAGGTTTGGCATGCTGTCCCGGGAGAGAACCCTGAGCTTGGAGATACTTGAGCCCAAGGCTCCCGCCCGGTCAATAAGCATATAGGGGAGTTCAAGATCAGGTAGGTCTCGAGAGCTCCATTTAGAAAAGGGAGGAAAAGGAGGAGATGGGGTGGAAGGGGGGATTCTTCCAAAACGAAGATAGAGCAGTATAGGGAAAAAACAATCCATTTATTGTAAGCTTGGATCACTCTGATTGGATTATTACTGATTACAGATGAGCAGCCAGTCATGCTCATCATATCATGTGCTCCTCTCGAAATTAGTTGATGAAACTTCACTTATTCTCATAGCAGATGTTGCTAAAGACTAAAAGTTTATTGTAACCAGAACAGGTTCATTTTTGTAGGAGCTATATTCCATGTAAACACACCGGTCTCGTGGCCTAATGGATAAGGCGTCTGACTTCGGATCAGAAGATTGCAGGTTCGAGTCCTGCCGCGGTTGCAGTTTTAAGAGTGTTAAGTGAACTACTTTCCAGCCATTCAAATCCGCACACTCCCTAGATATCATCAAAATTTCTTTGTAAATTCTAACATCAGTTTAATCAAAGTTTGTTTGAGGCTTTCTGTTTTAGGTATAACACACCTTTCCAATTGTGACTGTGGTAATAAAGTAAAGACGGTAAAAATCACTGTAATTCATTACAAACATGCTTTGATTTAAAAACGTGTTAAACTTGTAAAAGTAATTCTTGATCACCTTTGATGATGATTGATGATCACAGAGAGCTGAACAGATCTTTTAATCCTGGTTGCTTTGCGCACTTCCTGTCTTGTTCATATGATTATACATGTTACTACGGAGACATGTTAATAAGCAGCTGTCAATCAACTATGTGGGTGGGGAAACTGCACTCCTACATCATGTTGTTGTCGGCATCTAAATGGGAGGGATTTGGATCCTATTTTAACATCAGGAAATAAAAAAAGAGACTTAAGATGATGATTAAGAAAAGATGATTTTCATCATTGATCCCCTTAAAAGTTTGGTTATACTTTACAGTAAGACTCCATCTATGTTAGTTAACTTATTTAATAACATGAACTTAGAATTAACAATACTATAACAATAAAGATGAATAAGTACACTTTAAAAAATGTATGCTTTTGGGATGCAGCTTTAAGACTGTTATTTGAACTACTGTCCTGCCACTCAAATCCCCATATATCAACATAATTCCTTTGTAAATTATAACATCAGTGTAATTAAAGTCTGTTTGAGGTATAACTCGTCCTTCCAACTCATAACCATTGAAGGGTCAGTTCACCCAAAATAAGTTGAACACCAAAGCAGACATTTTGAAGAAACCACTGACATTCATAATAGGAAAGATACTATGGCAGAGAATGGTTACCGGTTTCCAGGTTTCTTCAAAATATCAGCTTTCTTGTTTAACAGAAGAAATCAACTCAAAATGTTTTGTTAAAAGGCTTGAACACAACTGCACTGACCTCCTGAGTTCTTCCGGGGTTGCAGTTTTATAAAGGAATCTTGTTATTAAAGAGACAATCTGCTTGTAAATCTAAACAACTTCTACTTCAGCATTAGCTTTGCCTTTGCTTACATAGATATCCTATGGTTTTTAAAAATTTATTCAGCAAACATGATAGTCCTCTCAAGATTTACAAAGCTTTTGGTTTGTGTAGGATCTCAAATTCAGTATCACTGTCTCATTCTAACATCCCAAAAGCCTTTCACTGACAATATAAGTACAACTTTTTTTGTACCATTTTGCAAACAAATGATAAATAATCATAAACGTATAAACCACAAGGCTTTTATGTTTAGACTTAACAGAGCGATTTCAGGAGTTCCCACTTAGATATGCTTAGTGTTAATAGCAGGTTTGGCATGCTGTCCCGGGAGAGAACTCTGAGCTCGGAGATACTTGAGCCCAAGGATCCCGCCCGGTCAATAAGCATATAGCGGAGTTTAAGATCAGGTAGGTCTCGAGAGCTTCCCTTAAAAAAGGGAGGAAAAGGAGGAGATGGGGTGGAAGGGGGGATTCTTCCAAAACAAAGATAGAGCAGTATAGGGAAAAAACAATCCATTTATTGTAAGCTTGGATTACTCTGATTGGATTATTACTGATTTCAGATGAGCAGCCAGTCATGCTCAATCATATCATGTGCTCCTCTCGAAATTAGTTGATGAAACTTCACTTATTCTCATAGCAGATGTTGCTATAGACTAAAAGTTTATTGTAACCAGAACAGGTTCGTTTTTGTAGGAGCTATATTCCATATCTACACACTGGCCTCGTGACCTAATGGATAAGGCGTCTGACTTCAGATCAGAAGATTGCAGGCTCGAGTCCTGCCGGGGTCGAAGTTTTATGAGTGTAAATTGAATAATTTGCCTGCCATTCAAAGCTACACACTCGCCAAATATCAACAGAACTAATTGCTAAATTCTAATATAGCGAATTAAGAGTTATCAAAGTCTATTTAAGGCTATGTGTTTGGTTCAACCTTCCACTTCATAACCATTAAAGGCTCAGTTCACCCAAAACTTTTAATAACACAAACGCAGCAGATGCCAGTAACCTTCACACTGGGAGAAATACTTTACAGTGTAGGAATACAGAGGTTACTGGTTTCCAGGTTTCTTCAAAATATCTTGTTTTGTGTTTGACAGAAGAAAGGCCTAAAGGAAAAGGCATCTGGATCTGCTCACACGTAAATCTAAACAATTTAATCTTCATTTTAACACTAAGAAGGTCACTGGTTCGAGTTCCGGCTGGACCAGGTAGCGTTTCTGTGTGGAGTTTGCTAGAATCTGTAGAATTCACTGGTAAATTGTAATATAAAGCATTAGGAGTTACCAAAGTCTCTTTAAGGCTATGTGTTTGGTATAACTCGCCCTTCCAATTCATAACCATTAAAGCAGGGGTGTCCAAACTTGGTCCTGGAGGGCCGGTGTCCAGCATATTTTAGTTCCAACCCCAATTAAACACATCTGAACCAGCTAATCAAGCTCTTTCTAGGTATGCTTAAAACTTCCAGGCAGGTGTGTTGGAGGAAGTTGGAGCTAAACTATGCAGGACACCGGCCCTCCAGGACCGAGTTTGGACACTCCTGCATCAAAGGGTCAGTTCACCCAAAATACGTTGAACACCAAAGCAGATATTTTGAAGAAACCATTGACATTAATAATAGGAAAGATACTATGGCAGAGAATGGTTACCGTTTTTTAGGTTTCTTCAAAATATCAGCTTTCTTGTTTAACAGAAGAAATCAACTCAAAATGTTTTGTTAAAAGGCTTAAACACAACTGCACTGACCTCCTGAGTTCGTCCGGGCTTGTAGTTTTATAAAGGCATCTTGTCATTAAAGAGCCAATCTGCTTGTAAATCTAAACAACTTCTACTTCAGCATTAGCTTTGCCTTACATAGATAAATGTATTTTTTTTTATTTATTCAACAAACATGATAGTCCTCTAAAGATTTGCAAAGCGTTTGGTTTTTGTAGGGACTCAAAATTCAGTATTAACGTGTCATACTCATTCTAACATCCCAAAAGCCTTTCACTGACAGTATAGGTACAACTTTTTTCTTGTACCATTTTGCAAACAAACTTTTAATAATTATAAAACATACAGTGTTGCCAGATGTACGATAATTATCGTATTTGTACGATAATTTCAACCTCTGTACGATCAATAATGAAAAAAATCCTATAATGTATGATAATTTCAGAAATTTATGGCATTTAAAATCAGTTTCATTGTAATCTTAGGGCTTCTATACTTATTGATAGCTGCATCTTGTGTCTGCTGTCTGTGACAGGAGAAGGTGGAGTTAGACACGTTTTCTATCTCATCTTACGTTACATCTTCTCAGCCAATCAACGTGGAGAATGGCTCTCTCTCACGAGTTAACGTTCCTGCTGGGCGCAGTGTTGCCAGATTTTTTGCATTTCGGCGGGTTTTGGATAGTTTTTGGGCTGGAATCAGCCAGCTACATCTGGCAACAATGGCTGCGCGCGGCCGTGCTTCAGTTGTTTGTAAAGTTTTAAAAAGTAGTGCTGAAAAGAAAGGTGGGAATAACGGGGAGTTTGCCCTTGTTCTCGTTTTTCCCCATTCAAATGCATCATGTGAACGTGTTTTTCCAAAGTTAATCTCATCAAAACAAAGTCACGAGATCGGCTCATTACAGATCCTCTGGATGGGCTCGTGGTGCACACCTCAGACTAGTGTGTTAAAAATTCGGGAGGGTGCACTGCTTTCAAGCCAACCAGCACTATGTTGCGCTCCATGTAGGCATCCAATTTGTACCGCAAAATGAATCCCTCAACATCTGACAACACACGCAGTTATTCGATGACAGAGACTCGGAGGTGGAGTTTGAATCTTCCCACTAAGGTACGCCTTTTTTTACGTATTGTGGTGATTTGCACGTTGTGTCAAAATGCTATTTGTCTAGATAATATCTGTATACTCTCCGTTTGACTAGTGTACGATAATTTTCCTCCAAATACGATAATTTTGAGGTTCTGGTATGATACTTTCACATTTCCAACCTGGCAACACTGAAAACGTATAAACCATGAGAATTTTTATGTTTAGACCTAACAGGGTGATTTATTCACATTGCAGATGTTGCTATAGACTAAAATTTTATTATATGTTCGTTTTTGTAGTAGCTAGTATTTCAGATCTACGCACCGGCCTTGTGGCCTAATGGATAAGGCGTCTGACTTCGGATCAGAAGATTGCAGGTTTGAGTCCGGCCGGGCTCGCAGCTTTAAGACTGTTATTTGAACTACTGTCCTGCCACTCAAATCCCCATATATCAACATAATTTCTTTGTAAATTCTAACATCAGTGTAATTAAAGTCTGTTTGAGGTATAACTCTTCCTTCCAATTCATAACCATTGAAGGGTCAGTTCACCCAAAATAAGTTGAACACCAAAAGCAGAAATTTTGAAGAAACCACTGACATTCATAATAGGAAAGATACTATGGCAGAGAATGGTTACCGGTTTCCAGGTTTCTTCAAAATATCAGCTTTCTTGTTTAAAGGGCACCTATGGTGAAAAATCTACTTTTCAAGCTGTTTGGACAGGCATATGTGTAGGTATAGTGTATAGACCGTCATATTGGGGTGATATAAACACACCCAGTCCTTTTTATTCAATTTAACAACATAAAAACGGTGGACCAATTGGAGCGGTTTTGAGACCGACCGCAACTTGACGTAGGAGTGCGATCCCCCCGCCCACCGAATTGATTGACAGCTGCATATTAACATGTCTCCGTAGTAACGTGTATTATCATACCAACCACAGGACGTGCGCAAACTAAGCAACCGTAAATAAAAGTCTCTTCAGTTTTCTAGGATCATCAATCATCATCAAATGTTATCAAGAGTTAGTTTTACAAGTTTAAAATCTTTTAAAACAGTGCATGTTTGTAATAAATTACAGTGATTTACTTCAGCTTTACTTCATCACCACAGCCGCGTGTCAGAACAATTATAAAAGACGCTTCAATCCCGGTTTGTCGACGTTCAATCAGGTTTACTTTAATTTGTACATTAACATAACAGATATTCATACAGCAGTGGATATTAACGTGTATCCTGTCACATTTGCATGCAAAAACAGTGCAAAGCTAATAGCGCTGTGTGTGTGCGTGTCCGTGCTATGTGTGTGTGTGTATTTGTGTGTGTGCGGGAAGTTTGTAGCGACATTGTGTGTGACTCATCCTTGCGACTCCACAACATGCATCAAATAATTATTAGTAAGATTCTTACTGTAGTTTTTCTCACAAACGTTACGTGAGATCTTATTCCTTTTTGTTTGTCTGTTGTCTGACGCAGCCGAGGTAGCTGCTGCCAGGCACGTGGAAACGGTGGGCGTGAAGGACTAGCCTTAAAGGCGCAGTACACAAAAACCGGTAGCTGATGCTAAATGCTGCAAAATACAAACTTCTAAAAGGTATAATAAAAAATCTGATGGGTGTTTTAAGCTGAAACTTTACAGACACCTTCTGGAGACACAAAAGACTTATATTAAATCTGGAAAAAGTGATAACCTAGGTGCCCTTTAACAGAAGAAATCAACTCAAAATGTTTTGTTAAAAGGCTTGAACACAACTGTATTGACCTCCTGAGTTCTTCAGGGGTTGCAGTTTTATAAAGGCATCTTGTTATTAAAGAGACAATCTGCTTGTAAATCTAAACAACTTCTACTTCAGCATTAGCTTTGCCTTTGCTTACATAGATATCCTATGGTTTTATTTATTTTTAATTCAGCAAACATGATAGTCCTCTCAAGATTTACAAAGCTTTTGGTTTGTGTAGGATCCAACGCAATCTCACGGCAATTCGTAACTTTTTGATTTAGTGGCTAATTCATATGTATTCGTACCATCTAATTTATACAATTTAGTACGATTTGCTTATCACCCAATGACGGTTGGGGTTAGGGGTGGGGTTAGGTGAAAATCGTACATTTTCGTACGACTGAACTCGTACGAATTAGCTACTAAACTGACAAAACGTAAAATACTTAAGTTTCCTCGTGAGATCAGGCTGGTAGGATCTTAAAATTCAGTATCACTGTGTCTTATTCTAACATCCCAAAAGCCTTTCACTGACAATATAGGTACAACTTTTTTGTACCATTTTGCAAACAAATGATAAATAATCATAAACGTATAAACCACAAGGTTTTTATGTTTAGACTTAACAGAGTGATTTCAGGAGTTCCCACTTAGACATGCTTAGTGTTAATAGCAGGTTTGGCATGCTGTCCCGGGAGAGAACCCTGAGCTTGGAGATACTTGAGCCCAAGGCTCCCGCCCGGTCAATAAGCATATAAGGGAGTTCAAGATCAGGTAGGTCTCGAGAGCTCCCCTTAGAAAAGGGAGGAAAAGGAGGAGATGGGGTGGAAGGGGGGATTCTTCCAAAACGAAGATAGAGCAGTAGGGAAAAAACAATCCATTTATTGTAAGCTTGGATTACTCTGATTGGATTATTACTGATTACAGATGAGCAGCCAGTCATGCTCATCATATCATGTGCTCCTCTCGAAATTAGTTGATGAAACTTCACTTATTCTCATAGCAGATGTTGCTATAGACTAAAAGTTTATTGTAACCAGAACAGGTTTGTTTTTGTATATTCCATATCAACACACTGGCCTCGTGGCCTAATGGATAAGGCGTCTGACTTCAGATCAGAAGATTGCAGGTTCGAGTCCTGCCGGGGTCGCAGTTTTAAGAGTGTTAATTGAACTATTTTTCTGCCATTCAAATCCGCACACTCCCTAGATATCATCAAAATTTCTTTGTAAATTCTAACATCAGTTTAATCAAAGTTTGTTTGAGGCTTTCTGTTTTAGGTATAAAACACCTTTCCAATTGTGACTGTGGTAATAAAGTAAAGACGGTAAAAATCACTGTAATTCATTACAAACATGCTTTGATTTAAAAACGTGTTAAACTTGTAAAAGTCATTCTTGATCACCTTTGATGATGATTTATGATCACAGAGAGCTGAACAGATCTTTTAATCCTGGTTGCTTTGCGCACTTCCTGTCTTGTTCATATGATTATACATGTTACTACGGAGACATGTTAATATGCAGCTGTCAATCAACTATGTGGGTGGGGAAACTGCACTCCTACATCATGTTGTTGTCGGCATCTAAATGGGAGGGATTTGGATCCTATTTTAACATCAGGAAATAAAAAAAAGAGACTTAAGATGATGATTAAGAAAAGATGATTTTCATCATTGGTCCCCTTAAAAGTTTGGTTATACTTTACAGTAAGACTCCATCTATGTTAGATAACTTATTTAATAACATGTATAACATGAATAAGTACACTTTAAAAAATGTATGCTTTTGGGTCGCAGCTTTAAGACTGTTATTTGAACTACTGTCCTGCCACTCAAATCCCCATATATCAACATAATTCCTTTGTAAATTATAACATCAGTGTAATTAAAGTCTGTTTGAGGTATAACTCTTCCTTCCAATTCATAACCATTGAATGGTCAGTTCACCCAAAATAAGTTGAACACCAAAGCAGATATTTTGAAGAAACCACTGACATTCATAATAGGAAAGATACTATGGCAGAGAATGGTTACCGGTTTCCAGGTTTCTTCAAAATATCAGCTTTCTTGTTTAACAGAAGAAATCAACTCAAAGTGTTTTGTTAAAAGGCTTAAACACAACTGTACTGACCTCCTGAGTTCTTCAGGGGTTGCAGTTTTATAAAGGCATCTTGTTATTAAAGAGACAATCTGCTTGTAAATCTAAACAACTTCTACTTCAGCATTAGTTTTGCCTTTGCTTACATAGATATCCTATGGTTTTTAAAAATTTATTCAGCAAACATGACAGTCTTCTCAAGATTTACAAAGCTTTCGGTTTGTGTAGGATCTCAAATTCAGTATCACTGTGTCTTATTCTAACATCCCAAATGCCTTTCACTGACAATACAGGTACAACTTTTTTTGTACCATTTTGCAAACAAATGATAAATAATCATAAATGTATAAACCACAAGGTTTTTATGTTTAGACTTAACAGAGCGATTTCAGGAGTTCCCACTTAGATATGCTTAGTGTTAATAGCAGGTTTGGCATGCTGTCCCGGGAGAGAACCCTGAGCTCGGAGATACTTGAGCCCAAGGCTCCTGCCCGGTCAATAAGCATATAAGGGAGTTCAAGATCAGGTAGGTCTCGAGAGCTCCCCTTAGAAAAGGGAGGAAAAGGAGGAGATGGGGTGGAAGGGGGGATTCTTCCAAAACGAAGATAGAGCAGTAGGGAAAAAACAATCCATTTATTGTAAGCTTGGATTACTCTGATTGGATTATTACTGATTTCAGATGAGCAGCCAGTCATGCTCAATCATATCATGTGCTCCTCTCGAAATTAGTTGATGAAACTTCACTTATTCTCATAGCAGATGTTGCTAAAGACTAAAAGTTTATTGTAACCAGAACAGGTTCGTTTTTGTAGAAGCTATATTCATTATGAACACACTGGCCTCGTGGCCTAATGGATAAGGCGTCTGACTTCGGATCAGAAGATTGCAGGTTCGAGTCCTGCCGGGGTCACAGTTTTAAGAGTGTTAATTGAACTACTTTCCTGCCATTCAAATCCGCACACTCCCTAGATATCATCAGAATTTCTGTGTAAATTCTAACATCAGTTTAATCAAAGTTTGTTTGAGGCTCTCTGTTTTAGGTATAACACACCTTTCCAATTCATAACCATTAAAGGGTCAGTTCACCCTAAATTTTTTTAACAAAAACGCAGCAGACGCCAGTAACCTTCACACTGGGAGAAATACTTTACAGTGTAGGAATACAGTGGTTACTGGTTTCCAGGTTTCTTCAAAATATCTTGTTTTGTGTTTGACAGAAGAAAGGCCTAAAGGAAAAGGCATCTGGATCTGCTCACACGTAAATCTAAACAATTTAATCTTCATTTTAACACTAAGAAGGTCACTGGTTCGAGTCCCGGGTGGACCAGGTAGCATTTCTGTGTGGAGTTTGCATGTTCTCCCCGTGTTGGCATGGGTTTCCTCCGGATGCTCCGGTTTCCCCCACAGTGCAAAGACATGAGCGGTAGGTGAATTGTGTAAGCTAAATTGTCTGTAGTGTCCTCCAGGCTCTGGGTTGAGTGTTGGGCTAACAACCCACCTCATAAAAACTAGATGTTATGAAACACCAATATGGTGCAGCTAAATATCAACTTTGATAAAAAAGTAATCAGCTACTCTTTAACTAAAATTTCAAGTGTTTCAATCCAGTTTGTTGCTCACTGATAAAACACAAAACCTAACCTAAATAATGAAAACATGACACGTTTAATTCAGATGTCATTTATGGACGTTTTTATAAACAAAGGAATTCTAATGAGAAAAAATTATCAATAATTATGACTATAAATTATATTATTAGCTTATTAGCCCATTATAATCACGACTATGATTGCAGACAACGCGGAGAAAAGTATCGGGTGTCATGTTACCGCATGGTTTTTCGTTCATTTTTCTTAATCCTTTCCTTCATTTTCATGTGAATTGAACTACCGAGGGCCTCATGGCCTAATGGATAAGGCATCTCACTTTGGATCAGAAGATTGCAGGTTCGAGTCCTGCGGAGGTTGCACTTTTAAGAGTGTAAATTGAACAATTTGCCTGCCATTCAAAGCCACGGACTTACCAAATATCAACAGAATTCCTTTATAAATTCTAATATAACGCATTAAGAGTTATCAAAGTCTATTTGAGGCTGTGTGTTTGGGTCATCCTTCCAATTCATAACCATTAAAAGGGTCAGTTCACCCAAAACTTTAAATAACACAAACACAGCAGACGCCAGTAACCTTGTTCAACCTTGGTCACACTGGTTCAATTTTATGAAGAAAGTTTTAGAAATGATCTATAGTTTGAACTATAAATATAAAAACGTTATAAAACGTATAAATCAGGATGTTTTTTTTTTTTTTTTCCCAAATCATCTTTATTTGTATAGCGCTTATACAATGTAGATTGTGTCAAAGCAGCTTCACATGGAAGATTATAGTGAATAGAAACAGTGTCAGTTCAGTTTTCAGAGATTAAGTTCAGTTCAGTTTAGCTCAGTTCAGTGTGGGTTAATAATCACTACCGAGAGTCCAAACACTGAATAGCAATCCATCGATGCGCAGCTCTACAGATCCCGAACCATGCAAGCCAGTGGCGACAGCGGCGAGGAAAAAAAAAAAAAAAAAATTACAAATTGTTTAGACTTTAGTTTATTTTAACCAGAAAAGGTTCGTTTTTGTAAAAGCTAGTATTTTAACTCATTGCACCGGCCTTGTGATTCATGATTTATACGTTTTATAATTACTATAGTTCTGATGATAGATCATTTCTCATTAGAATTCCTAGAAATACGTCCACAGATAATGTTTTAATGAAAATGTCATGTTTTCATTATTTAGTTTTGGTGTTTTAGGAGTAGCTAATGCAGGAAACTGGAATGAAACACTTGAAATTTCATTTAAAAGTATTAGCCTTCATTATTAGCCTATTATAATCAAGACTATGATTGTAGACAGCGCGGAGAAAGGTATCGAGTGTCACATGACCACATGTTTTTTCGTTCCTTTTTTTCCCTGTTATTTCCATCTTTTTCATGATAATAGAACTAATGAGCAATAAGGCGTCTGACTTCGGATCAGAAGATTGCAGGTTCGAGTCCTGCCAGGGTCGCAGTTTTAAGAGTGTTAATTGAACTACTTTCCTGCCATTCAAATCTGCACACTCCCTAGATATCATCCGAATTTCTTTGTAAATTCTAACATCAATTTAATCAAAGTTTTGATAAAAGGAAACCCACGCCAACACATGGAGAACATGTAAACACTACACAGATATGCCAACTGGCCCAGCCTGGTCTCAAACCAGCAACCTTCTTGCTGTGAAGCAGCAATGCTAACCACTGAGCCACTGTGCCGCCCTTATCTCAATCATTCATTCATTAACTTTTTTTCGGCTTAGTCCCTTTATTAATCTGGGGTCGCCACAGCGGAATGAACCGACAACTTATCCAGCATTTGTTTTACGCAACGAATGCCCTTCCAGCTGCAACCCATCACTGGGAAACACCCATACACACATATTCACACACATACACTACGGACAATTTAGCCCGCCCAATTCAATGTGCTATTCACTCCGCCACCATGCATCCCCCTTATCTCAATGTATGACATATAATATTTTTCAATATGATACCGTTATTACAGCACTTTACTGTCTTCAACGAGTTGTTTTGCACACCTTTTGCACACAACCATGTCTAGCATCATGCTTGAACACTGCAAAACTTTTCGCACAAATATTATTAGCATCTCTTAACCTTGTTGTACCTCAGCATTACCTCCGAACCGCCGGCATAAATCTAAACAGCGACGCGGCTCCCATAAATATCCTTGTCTTCTCACATAAATGACCACTAATTGATGTTGTGGCGACACATTATATTTGTAATCAATTTAATGCCTCTCTTTAAAGTAGAAGAACAGCAACTCAGCACTTTGCCGAACATTAGACTTACCCCAGCACATTAGGGAAAGGAGAAGATTAACTTACTACAAATATATTTCACCCAACGTAACCTAATAAACACACAAACCCACTGATGCGGTCAATAGCACGCAGAACACTCGGCATTAATGCTTTTGATCAGACTGGAAAACGCTGATGAGAGCTTTAAAGTTACTGGAAACCATTAGTCTGCAAGGAATAGTTTGACAGCTGTAAGCATCAATGTGAAAATAGGTCTCATAATTGTATTAAAAAAAAGATGCCTGACATATCTTTAGCGGGCTCGTCAGATTTGTCCGTGCACCTGACCTGAATGGATTTATTGCACTGTTAGGTGTTTTTATGGCCCCTGGTGGTAAACTGGACCTTAGCAGAGAGACGTCCTGAAAAGAACAATTCAGCACTAATTGTAACTGCACTTTTTGTTTTTTTCAAAGATTTTATGAGACAGCAGTGGTTTATTTAAGTGGAACCATTAAGCAATTGAGAGAATGCAAGATTTTCACACTATAGAAGTCGCTGCACGATGCAGTTTTTGTATTGCTGCAGTTTATTTCTGTTCATTAAACTACACTCACTGGCCACTTTATTAGGTACACCTTACTAGTACCAGGCTGGACCCTTTTTTTGCCTTAATTCGTCGTGGCATAGATTCAACAAGGTACTGGAAATATTCCTCAGAGATTTTGGTCCATATTGACATGATAGCATCACGCAGTTGCTGCAGATTTGTTGACTGCACATCTATGATGTGAATCTCCCATTCCACCACATCCTAAAGATGCTTTATTGGATTGAGATCTGGTGACTGTGGAGGCCATTTGAGTACAGTGAACTCGTTGTCATGTTCAAGAAACCAGTCTGAGATGATTTGTGCTTTATGACATGGTGTTATCCTGCTGGAAGTAGCCATTACCATTACACCACCACCAGCATGAACTGTGGATACAAGGCAGGATGGATCCATGCTGTCATGTCATTGACGCCAAAGTCTGACCCTACTATTCGAAAGTCACAGCAGGAATCGAGACTCATTAGACCAGGGAAAAGTTTTTCCAATCTTCTATTGTCCACTTTTGGTGAGCCTGTGCAAATTGTAGCCTCAGTTTCCTGTTGTTAGCTGACAGAAGTGGCACCCGGTGTGGTCTTCTGCTGCTGTAGCCTATCTGCCTCAAGGTTGGATGTGTTGTGCGTTCAGAGATGCTCTTCTGCATACCTCAGTTGTAACGAGTGGTTATTTGAGTTACTGTTGCTTTTCTATCAGCTGGAACCAGTCTGGCCATTCTCCTCTGACCTCTGGCATCAACAAGGCATTTGTGCCCACATAACTGCCGCTCACTGGATATTTTCTCTTTTTCAGACCATTCTCTGTAAACCCTAGAAATGGTTGTCCGTGAAAATCCCAGTAGATCAGCAGTTTCTGAAATACTCAGACCAGTCCGTCTGGCACCAACAACCATGCCACTTTTAAAGTCACTTAAATCACCCTTCTTCCCCATTCTGATGCTCGGTTTGAACTGCAGCAGATCATCTTGACCATGTCTACATGCCTAAATGCATTGAGTTGCTGCCACGTGATTGGCTGATTAGAAATTTGCGTTAACGAGCAGTTGGACAGGTGTACCTAATAAAGTGGCCGGTTAGTAGCTTTTGCAAGAAATCTATTCAAGGCACTTTTTACGGATTTGTGAGTGATACATAAATAGACAAGGTGATTAAATGTGCAGCGTGCTGAGAAAAGGTGTGATATTATTTTCGAGTGGCCTGTCTTGTAATTCTCACCTGCTGTAAAAAGAAGACGTGCATTTAATGAAGAAACATCGTCATATCATTGAAGTTTGCTATAGGGTCGGTTTTAGAAAACATGGGTGTTGTATCAGAGAAAAAGTACATATTGTTTTAGACAGGTCTAGGTTTCATGCTGATGAAGAATCACATTCATCAGAAGCAAAACCATCACAGCTGGAGCCATCGGTTTCAAATGTTCCATTATTCATTCATTCATTTCTTTTCGGCTTAGTCCCTTTATTTTTCAGGGGTCGCCACAACGGAATGAACCACCAACTATTCCAGCATATGTTTTATGCAGCGGATGACCTTCCAGCCGCAACCCATCACTGGGAAACACCCATACACTCTCATTCACACACATACACTATGGACAATTTAGCTTACCCAATTCACCTATAGCGCATGTATTTGAACTGTGGGGAAAACTGGAGTACCCAGAGGAAACCCATGCAAACAAAAGAATATGCAAACTCCAGTCGGCACCAATAGCCTAGTGGTATTGTGCGCCGACATAAAGCACAAATGTGCTCATGGTGACCCGAGTTCGATTCCCGGCTTGAGGTCCTTTGCCGATCCTTCCCCTCTCTCTGCTCCCAATACTTTCCTGTCTGAAACCTCTACTGTCCTATCATAATAAAGGTGAAAAAACCCCTAAAAAAAAAAAAAAAAGAATATGCAAACTCCACACAGAAATGCCAACTGATACAGACAGGACTCGAACCAGCAACCTTCCTGCTGTGAGGCAGCAGTGCTACCCACTGCGCCACCATGACACCCCATATTCCATTATGTGTAATTTTACTAATTTAAATATGCACTGAAAAATCTTTCATTGGATTTACTATTTTTACGTTAAGTGGTTGCAAACAATTTATTTGGGCTGAATTTAAACAAACAAATTAAGTAGAACATTGCTAAATTTAATTTGTTTGTTTAAATCCATTCATTCATCCATTTCCTTCGGCTTAGTCTCTATTTTAAAAGTCGCCACAGCGGAATGAACCGCCAACTATTCCAACATGTGTCATACACTATGGCCAATTTAGTTTATTCAATTCACCTATACCTATACCCCAGTCTTTTGACTGTGGGGGAAACCGGAGCACCCAAAGAAAACCCACTAGGAGAACATACAAATTCCACACAGAAATGCCAACTGGCCCAGCTGGGACTCGAACTCGCAACCTTCTTGCTGTGAGGCGACAGTGCTAGCCACTGAGCCACCGTGCCACCTGTTTAAATTACTTAATTGTTGCCCATATAAATTGTTTGTGTATGTGTAACTTTGTTCTAGTTTTTGTTGCTCAGCTATTTACTGTGCTCATATGTGTAGTTGTGGCAATTGGAGAGGAGTTGGACTATGATGTGGTGTTTTTGTTGTCAATAAATTATTGTAGAATTTATTTGTAATGAACAACGGTGGCAAACGAGTCAAATAAAGGACGTTTATATAAAATTTATTAATCTAATTAATCCAATAATAATCCAATAAAGATTTCGAATCTAATCTAATCTAATCTAATCTAATCTAATCTAATCTAATCTAATCTAATAATGGTATGTATCATTTTATTATATGTTTACAGGTTTTTTTTTAGCTATTGTAGCCAAGAAAATATTTCTAATTTTCGCTCATTAATAAAATGACCAAATGTACATCACAAATTCACTAAAAGTAACTAAAATGACGTCAGAATTTTAGCCTCCCTGTATATTTTCCCCCCAAATTTCTGTTTAATTGAAGGAATATTTTTTAACACATTTCTAAACATAATAGTTTTACATTGTATTGATGACAGTACTGAATATTTCACTAGATATTTTTCAAGATACTACATTCAGATTAAAGTGACGTTTAAAGGCTTAATTAAGTTAATTAGGCAAGTTGGGGTAATTAGGCAGGTCATTATATACACTACCTGATAAAAGTCTTGTCGCCTATTCAAGTTTTAGGAACAACAAATAATATCTTGACTTCTAGTTGATCATTTGGTATCAGAAGTGGCTTATATAAAAGGCAAAGGCCTCTAGATTACACTTATTTTACCAAAATAAAATATGATCATCCCTTGATTTTTAATTATTTAATTAGGACAGTAAGATCTGACTTTGCTTAGACAAAAGTCTTGTCACTTAACAGAAATAATGTACAGTATAGAATATAAAGTCATGGTGCAGTAAAAAAAGAATGAATATTGTGTCTGACTCCCATGAGCTTGGAGGACTGCATCCATCTATGCAGTGACTCAAATAACTTATTAGTAAGGTCATCTGGAATGGCAAAAAAAACATTCCTGCAGGACTCCCAGAGTTCATCAAGATTCTTTGAATTCATCTTCAATGCCTCCTGCTTCATCTTACCCCAGACATGCTCAATAATGTTCATGTCTGGTGACTGGGCTGGCCAATCCCGGAGCACCTTGACTTACTTTGCTTTCAGGCACTTTGATGTGGAGGCAGTATGAGAAGGAGTGCTATGCTGCGGAAGAATTTAACCTCTCCTGTGGTTTGCAATGTACTGGGCAGCACAAATGTCTTGATACCTCAGACTGTTGATGTTGCCATCCACTCTGCAGATCTCTAGCATGCCCCCATACTGAATGTAACCCCAAACCATGATTTTTCCTTCACCAAACTTGACTAATTTCTGTCAGAATCTTGGGTCCATGCGGGTTCCAATAGGTCTTCTGCAGTATTTGTGATGATTGGGATGCAGTTCAACAGATGATTCATCAGAGAAGTCAAGTTATTATTTGTTGCTCTTACAACTGGGTTCGACGACAAGACTTTTGTCAGGTAGTGTAACGATGAAAACAAATATTGCTTAATGGGATTAATAATATTGACCTTAAAATGTTTTTTTTTTTATTATTATTATTTAAAACTACTTTTATTCTTCTTCTTAAACAAGACTTTCTCCAGAAGAAAAAATATTATAGGAAATACTGTGAAAAATTGCTCTGTTAAACATCATTTGGAAAATATCTGAAAAAGAAAACAAAAGATCACAGGAGGGCTAATAATTTTGACTACGACTCTGAAAAATACGTCATTCAAACTGTTAATAAAGACCATACATCATAGCAACACCCTAGCATCTTAAGAAAATGTAAAAATCTCTACATATACTGTACCATATACCTAAGTGTAAAAACTTGTGTCAAAATGTGCTGTAAATGATTCAGTCTCTGAAGGCATTCACTGTAGATTTGCAGTCTGCCATCTATCTTCCTCAAGACTTTGCTACGAGCAAACACTTTTACTGTCATCTTACTGTAATGTCATCTATCATCTCACGTCTTAATGTTGCAGACCAGCAGCACAACTCTACCTTCACCATCTCCTACATAATGACGAGGCCATGCATTTTCTTGCTGGAAAAAGCTTTTGATAAATGAAAGCCTAGAGAAAGTAAACCTTGTCTGAAAGTCAAATCTGAATTACATCCCCACCCACAATTCATAATTACTCTAATAGTCACAGGACACTTTGTTTTATTATTAACTGATTTTATATCATGAATTTTCTAATCAAGTAGGTTCATAAAATATTGTTTGAAATGAAAGGTATTTGAACAACAGTAATAACCTCGCTAATAGGCATGCGCTTATCCATAAAGCTAATTGTTGGTATAGCTAATAGCTTGCCGTAGCCTTTTAATAAAGCCTAAAAAATAGATTGCCTATCTATTAGAATCTTCATCCTTATTAATTTACATTTAATCTTGTCTTTCCTGCATGCAGACTGTAAATAACGGCGGTCCTGATAGATATGCGCACATCTCTTGAGATTGGGAGAGAATTAGGCCCAATCCCAATTCTATTTTTGTACCCCTTCCCCTTCCCCTTGGCCCTTACAACCGAGGGTTAAGGGGAAGGGCTTCAAAACTTACCCCTAAGAATTGGGACAGCACTTCAACACCTGCACACGTCATCAGATGTCATCACGATCTCTTGCTTCATATCAGATCAGACAATGGTGACTGCTGTAGTTATTCCAGTTGTGTTATTTTTCAGTATTTATCTTCAGGAAATCACTGAAGGGATATATTATGTTATCATAATAATATAATGTGGCAATAAGATCGTAACTGTACTGTGTATTTACACAGCGTATTCATCTATGTAAATACACGAAAACAACATTAACATTATAGCAGACACTGTAAAAAGCTCATTTTCAGCCACTAGACTGCTCTGACAGGGTATTCGAGTGCCATCGAGTGTCAGAATGTTGTGGGACTGCTGTACAAGAGTTATGATTATGGATTATAGATCGCGAAATTTAGCATTTTTTTTTGCGTTTTTTTTTAAAAAGCATGATGGTAAAACATGAACCCGGTTATGAATATATTAAAACATGTGTTTGTCGTAAAAATTCGTAATATGACAAAAAATACTAATTTGTGGATCTCCTTACTTCCGGGTGCAGTAGCATTTGTATTCTGGGAAATATTCTTACCCCTCCGTTTCAAGTATGCTCCTGAAAAATCTTCATTCGAAGGGGTGTATACCCCTTGCCCTTAGCCCTACGCCTTCAAGCTAAAGAGAATTGGGACACCACTACCCCTTGATGGGAACGCGCAAAACGAGGGGTAGGGGTAAGGGGAAGGGCTAAGGGGGAGAATTGGGATTGGGTCTTAAGAGTCAGATCTGCGTAATCATATTTAACGCTTGTTGACCTCATCTATAAAATGTCTTGTCTGCTGTATGATATAACAGGTAGAAAAATTATACTCACTTTAAAAGGATCACTCCACTTTTTATTGAAAATGGGCTCATTTTACAACTTTTTTAGAGATAAACGGTTGAGCTTTAACATTTTTGAATCCGATTTCTAGGTCTGTCTGCAGAAATGTTAGCTTAGCTTAGCATAGATCATTGAATCGGATTAGACCAGGGCTATTCAATTAGTTTGTCATGGGGGCCAGTTCATGAAAAGCATCCCAAACGAGGGCCGGAGAGATATGACCTGCAATACAAGTGATGGGACAACAGCAATATAAGAGCTCATATGCTGTATTTTTGCTCCTTAAGACACCCACATTAACTTTTTCTACATTAAAATGTTAATATGTTGTATTTTGAAACTACATAACATCACTGCATTGTACAATGTGGCTTTTATTACAAGCATATCCAAATGTATTTCAAGGCACAAAATCAGTGTATTGCTTAAGTAGGCTTCTTCTACATTCAGACTCATTCATATGTTCTGTTTTAAACTGCGTAACAATTAGGGATGCAACGATTATAGATTTTGGTTGTATGTTTATAGTCTGAAGAATAATCATGGTTTCATGGTTATCATCATTATTATGCATTTATTAAATTTAAAACACTACTAGTTTAGAAAATAACAAGAAAACTGCTCATATATTAAAGTGTTGTTTATTGCTGCTGAAATACAGCGCAAAATAATAATAAAACAAACAATAGTCCATTTCTCTCTTTGGACTTAAAAATAAATGAAAAAATTTTTGATTTAAACATGAGTGATAATTTTACAATGAAAATAAATGACAGAACAATGAATAAATACATAAAAATAAGAAGAAATAATAGTATTTGTCTAATGTTAAATTTAAGCTATATATTAGCTAAGAATTTGAATGAACTGTTGTTATTGTCTGCGTTCATACATACATAATCATTTTAATAATTCATCTAACATATCTTTAGCTTACATTGCACTGAAAGCCAAGCACAACTCTCACCACTACAGCCTGAGATAATTTCTACTGTGTGCCGCACCTGCAGGACGCGAGTGTGTCAATCCGCTTGTGAGCTGTGCGTGCACCGCTTCAATATGCGCACGTCTCAATTGGAAATAATGTAGGCTACTTGCGCGCGGAAAAGACGCAATATGTCAACGGCTTGCTGCTATAGTTAATCCAATATGCGTGCGTATTGGCATAACTAGTTGCAGCAGCTTTTTTCCGTGCAACAGAAATGCGGCGTTGAGAAACCTTTAATGAATAAAAGCGGGGTTAATAGTGAAATCGGCTAATCTTTGCATCCCTATTAACGATATCAGTGCATTGTACAAAAGGCCTTTTCTACAAACATATCCAAAAGTCTTAATGTCAGGTGACTCGCGCTCTGCGCAGCCTTTAATTGCAGCTCGTTAGTATTGAACAGACGCACGCCACTTCATAACTATAGCGGCCATTTTTTGACTAAATTAAATTTATTTTTGATGTTTTGGTCACACTATTTGGGGGGCCGGAACAAATTGCCTCGGGGGCTGGGTTCGGCCTGCGGGCCGCCAATTGAATACCCCTGGATTAGACCATTAGTATCACGTTCCAAAAAATATTTTCCTATTTAAAGCTTGACTTTTCTGTAGTTTGGTTTCCACCATGCAGAATCAGTTCATAAGAAGTTTTACTTGAGCTCTTATAAAAAAAAAATTATAAAATAAAATGTATATATACATACTCACTGGCCACTTTATCAGGTACACCTGTCCAACTGTTCGTTAATGCTAATTTCTAATTAGCCAATCACATGGCAGCAACTCAATGCATTTAGGCATGTAGACATGGTCAAGACGATCTGCTGCAGTTCAAACCGAGCATCAGAATGGGGAAGAAAGGTGATTTAAGTTACTTTGAATGTGGCATGGTTGTTGGTGCCAGACGGACTGGTCTGAGTATTTCAGACACACAACCATCTCTAGGGTTTACAGAGAATGGTCCAAAAAAGAGAAAATACCCAGTGAGCGGCAGTTCTGTGGGCACAAATGCCTTGTTGATGCCAGAGGTCAGATGAGAATGGCCAGACTGGTTCCAGCTGTTAGAAAGGCAACAGTAACTTAAATAACTACTTGTTACAAACGAGGTATGCAGAAGAGCATCTCTGGATGCACAACATGTCGAACCCTGTGGCGGATGGGCTACAGCAGCAGAGGAACCACACCAGGTGCCACTCCTCTCAGCTAAGAACAGAAAACTGAGGCTACAATTCACACAGGCTTACCAAAATTATACAATAGAAGATTGGAAAAATGTTGCCTGGTCTGATGAGTCTCGATTCCTGCTGCAACATTCGGATGGTAGGGTCAGAATTTGACATCAACAACATGAAAGCGTGGATCCATCCTGCTTTGTATCAACAGTTCAGGCTGGTGGTGTTGGTGTAATAGTGTGGGGGATATTTTCTTGCACACTTTTGGGCCCACTTTATGACCACAGTGTACCAATCTTCTGATGGCTACTTCCAGCAAAATAACACACCATGTCATAAAGCGCGAATCATCTCAGACTGGTTTCTTGAACATGACAATGAGTTCACTGTACTTAAATGGCCTGCAAAGTCACCAGAACTCAATCCAATAGAGCACCTTTGGGATGTGGTGAAAATGAAGGCAAAAGGGAGTCCCACCCGGTACTAGTAAGGTGTACCTAATAAAGTGGCCAGTGAGTGTATATAATTACCTTACTTCAAATGCAAAGGCTTTCTCCTGAAGGAATGAAATAAACAAAAGGCACAGCCTGTGGATCAAAGCTAATGAGTGAATTGAATAAAAAGAGAAGTTGATTGTTCTACCTTTGCAATCATAATTGCATCACAGCTCCGCAGTGCTCCAGATGTCCTTAAATAATCTGCGCATCTACTTTAAAGCAGTTAATCAGGGTAATATTCAAATATGAAACTATTTTATAATGTTGGTTAAAAGTTGCTTGTCAGGCAGTATTACTGAAAGACTTGATCATGGCTGTGAGCTAGTTAAAGTGATTCAAAACTGTATTAAATTCAAAGGTTAAAAATTGAAAATGTGTTTAGAGAATTTTCCACTGGCTAATTTCTTTAGCTGAGGCATTTGATTTACATTAAAGAGCTGTAATGTAGGTAATAAACATTTCTTATAATACTTCCTTACTTTTATATAGCGCTTTCCTGGACACTCAAAGCGCTTAACACATTGGAGGAATCTCCTCATCCACCACCAGAGTGCAGCATCCACCTGGATGTCGCGATGGCAGCCATATGCGCCAGACAGCACAACACACACCAGCTGATTGGTGGAGAGGAGACAGAGTGATGAATCCAATTATGATATGGGGAAGGTTAGTAGGCCATGATGGACAGAAGCCAGTGGGCACATTTGGCCAGGATGCCGGGGTTACTCCCCTACTCTTTTTTGAAGAACATCCTGGGATTTTTAATGACCACAGAGAGTCAGGACCTAGGTTTAATGTCTCATCCGAAAGACGGCGCTCACTGAGCAGTATACAGTCCCCATCAATATACTGGGGTGTTAGGACCCACACAGACCACAGGTTGAGCACCCCCTGCTGGCCTCACTAACAAGGATGGGCAGTATTTATGATACAAGTATTTCAAATATGTATTTTAAATACAAAATAGTATATTGTAATTTGTATTTGATAGGCTGTCTGAACATGGGTTTATATTTTGTATCAAATTACTTTAGTGTGTTGAATTTTAAAATACTGTAAAATACTTTGTAAGAAGTCTACATTATGACATCATAAAAATGTGGCCTCAGAAATAAGATGGAATAAAATATCCGTCCTTAAGATGTGCGTCACACCCTCGGCTCGTTCCTGCAGCTCCAATCACCGCTCTCCCTCATCAGCCACCTCTCACCACACCATACCTGCCAACATTTGGTTCATTTGTATTACGTCATTCGCTAATTTGCATATTACTGACGTCATCGCGTTCTACCATTTCTGTTTGTTTAACAGCCTATGGTAAATAAATGGGGTATTTTATATACGCACTACACTTTATGTAAGCTTGTCAATTTAACTAAATTTATTGCTGTTTGAATACAGTATATCATTATAGATGAGTAGTGAATTTGCAGTAATCTCTCAGACGTAATATACTCAGACAAGTTCTGAAACTCTCACTTAAAACACCTCTGATTGTGCAACAAGAATAAACGGTCAAAATAAATTGTTAAAAAAAGGAGAAGCAGATCGGGTTGACTGTACAAGGGAAATACCTTCAAACTGCCACCTGTTCTAAATCATTTGCCGTCGGTACGCAGAGAGGTGCTCTGCTCTCAGGCTGCAGGGGAGGGGCCGGCGGCATCACCCGCAGCTCGAGAAGAGTAGGGACGGTACAGTAATGGACAAACGACAGTCTATAAAAATCGCCAGTAACACACAAAAAAGTTGCTAGATTTGTCGCTAGTCGCTTTTTTTGAAAATTTGTCGCTAAGTTGGCAACACTGGCGCAAACTGAAGAGCGGGGAGCGGAAGGGGTGAAAGGTTTGGGGAGATGGGGGCACGCGAACTGTAGCGCGCGACCGGAAGAGCATAAGCACCAAGTTTCAGCCCGGACTGTACCAAAATGCTGAGGAGCGGGGGGCGGGGGAATTCCGGAAGTTTACCGGGAGACAGAACAATACGGGAGACGGGTCTGAAATACGGGAGACTCCCGGGAAAAACGGAAGTGTTGGTAGGTATGCACCACACCCATGAACAATGACCAGCATACTTATTACCTGTACCCGCAATCACCAAACACCATAAATACTCACCTCCTTCACTCACTCTTTGGCTGGAATCAAAGTTGTATGGTTCACCTCACCTTGTCTCCCTCTTCCTCTCATCTTCTCTCATGGATGTCTCCAGTGCTTAATTTGTGAATTGCGAGGTCCCGGAACAGATCAGGGTAACGGATTCGGCATGTTACCTGAGGATGGAGGGGTGTCGCGCATGAAAGTGGAGAGCGGGGGGTGGTTGGATGGTGGAGGTGTGTCGTGGACGAAGGATGAAAGTGAAGAGTGGGGGGTTGTCGCGGACGAAAGTGAAGAGGGTTAGGGAGTCGCAGAAGAAAGTGAAAGTGAACAGCGGACGGGGGAGGAGGGC
This sequence comes from Danio kyathit, assembly GCA_903798195.1. Taxonomy (NCBI): domain Eukaryota; kingdom Metazoa; phylum Chordata; class Actinopteri; order Cypriniformes; family Danionidae; genus Danio; species Danio kyathit. The sequence continues at coordinate 17,533,192 of LR812525.1, forward strand.
GGTTAAGGAGGGGGATCGGTAAATTCAGGTGCGGGATCAGATTTCAGAGGTGCCGGCTCCGGCGTGTTCCGGCACAAATTAAGCCCTGGATGTCTCTCTTCGTCTATGGATGTCAATACAACTGAATAAGGGAAGTGACTAAAGCTTATCTGGTGTCTAACTGAAGATCTGATGTTTACCTGATGAACTGTGTGTGAGATCGCTCACCCTCTGTTAACCTTGTGAACTGTCTATGAGATCGCTCACTCTCAGCAACACCATTCTCCTGCTCCATCTTTCCGAATCAGCTGCATTATTTTGAAATAAAACCCTTAAAAGATAACCCAACATAATCTCACGTAACTTTTTGATTTAGTGGCTAATTCGTATGAATTCGTACTATTTAATTCGTACAATTTAATACGATTTGCTCATCACCCAATGACGGTTGGGTTTAGGGGTGGGGTTGGGTGCCACGCCTCCTTTTTAAAATCGTTAATTTTCGTACGACTGAACTCGTACAAATTCATACGATTTAGCCACTAAACCGACAAAACGTAAAATACTTACGTTTACTCGTGAGATCAGGCTGGATAACCAGCCTTGTCTTCCTTGTGTGAACGTGACAATGTGGAGCCTTCAGCACATAATCATTCTCAGTCTCAGTGCTGCAGGTGGAAATGCAGAAGAAGTTTGACTGGTGTTAACTAAGGGGGTAAACTGAGACTCTTTCACTTAAAGAAGAACTAAAAAAAATCTTGGGAGAAGGAGTAATCTGTACAAATAATAGTAGTTTTAGATGGATTGCTGATGTAGAAAATAAGACAAAGTATGTTAAATAAGTCCTACAGTGGCGATTCCTACAATACATCATTGGCTGTTTCAAAATGCCAGTGGTTGATCTGCAGGTGCTCTGTATAGTTAATGAAGAGGAAAGATGTCTGACTAAAGATGTCCAAATGACGCAATACAGTATTCATTAATTCATTCATTCATTTTCTTTTTGGCTTAGGCCCTTTATTAATCCAGGCTCGCCACAGCAGAATGAACCGCAAACTTATCCAACATATGTTTTACACAGCAGATGCACTTCCAGCTGCAACTCATCTCTGGCAGATCCATCGTTTGAACCACGCTAGTTATAACGTAAAACGCCCATAATGATGCTCTAAACGGGGTGGAGTAACAACTTCTTTAGAGAAAAAAACCCTAAATTTCTTTGTGCAAATTTTAAACGCACACACACAAAAAAATCCAAAATTAGTTTTGGTAACGCATGCACTCATTTTCCATATTAATTGAAACATGTAAATGGCACATATAGAGCCAATGTTTCCTTTACAAATATTATTGAGAACAGTACATATTCTATTCTAAAACATAAAATCTCTTACAAAAGCGAACACATATTTTAATATCATATATAAATCACATAAATAAATAAATAATGAGGCTATTTATTAAGAAATTAAATTGAATATTTATTAGGAAATGAAAAAAAATCATACTTTAATAATAATATTAATGATGACGATGATGATTATATTTTAATATTATCATTATTATTAAGTAGGATATTGTTTATTTATTGCAAGTCTACTTTTACAATTTGAGACATGCAAACCACAGCTGTGCTAACCAGCAGGCCCATGTCATATACAGTACAGACACCTAATAAATAACCTACTATAAATTAAAAAAGTGAAGAGGGTTAGGGAGTCGCAGAAGAAAGTGAAAGTGAACAGCGGACGGGGGAGGAGGGCGGTTGAGGAGGGGGATCGGTAAATTCAGGTGCGGGATCAGATTTCAGAGGTGCCGGATCCGGCGTGTTCCGGCACAAATTAAGCCCTGGATGTCTCTCTTCGTCTATGGATGTCAATACAACTGAATAAGGGAAGTGACTAAAGCTTATCTGGTGTCTAACTGAAGATCTGATGTTTACCTGATGAACTGTGTGTGAGATCGCTCACCCTCTGTTAACCTTGTGAACTGTCTATGAGATCGCTCACTCTCAGCAACACCATTCTCCTGCTCCATCTTTCCTAATAAATAACCTACTATAAATTAAAAGCATTAACGTATGCTGTGTTTTTTGTTTTCACCTATAGCTTTCGTCATGAGCCACGGCCGTTTTCAAAATGACATCAATGTTTTCAAAGTGCACTGCGAAGGGAGCGCAATTATAAACATGAAGATCGCTAAAACTGAACTGTAAAAATACTTTGAAAGCAAATTACACCTAAGAGAGATGACTTTACTGCTTTTTAAAAAAAACTAATTCTAAGTTTAAATGTTAGAATGTTCTAAATGAATAGGGCATAACGGGGATAACTGGAAATAGAACACAGCCAGGAACTATGCTTCTAACTTCAGCTCCAGAGGTGTAGTTGCAAGTGTACAATTTTGCAACGCAGTTTGCGAATGTTCGTTAAAACGATGGATTTGGGAAATGCCAAATCAACAAACTATGTTTGTAAAGACGGAACTTGTGACCTTAGTTAGCTAACAATGGTTTTCGAAAACGCACCCCTGATACTGACCGGGCGCAGCCCTGCTTAGCTTCAGTGGGTGACCACTTATGGGGTTTTATGTTTTTTTTTATGGGTAAAATAAAGTTTTTGTTAGATATTTCAACATAACTAACATAAAACACCCCTCCATACATTCTTATATACAGTATTATATACAGTTTTATATCACAAATAAGTTGCTCAGCAAAAAATTCACATTTTCAATATGGGTGGTGTGTTTGTTTTACAGCCAAAAGTTACAGTATTGTTAAATTGACAACAAACCTTAATTTTTTAATTAGTAATATTTGTTGTCTAGGATTTTCCTAGGATTTTAAAGCTGCGGTCACACTAGAGTTTGAGCTTGTGCAATTCTGTCGTACAGCGCTGCGAAAAAGGGCGGGATTAAACAAGATGATTAGACATTTTAAAAAGCGAGTGATAGGTCCATATTTTACATTTCTGTCCAGAGAAGTCAGCCGCAACCCAGCACTGGGAAACACCCATACACACTCATTCACACACACACAATCATACAGTACGAGTAATTTAGTTCATCCATTTCACCTATACCGCATGTCTTTAGACTGTGGGGGAAACCGGAGCACCCGGAGGAAACGCACACCAACACAGGGAGAACATGCAAACTCCACAGCAGGGACTCGAATCAGCGACCTTCTTGCTGTGAGGCGACAGTGCTAACCACTGAGCCACCGTGCCGCCCTATACACATAGTTCATATAGTACTTTATCATTTAAAGGCAACAGTTTGATGATTTAAAAATTTTTTTTAAGTCAACCAACTGCTTTTACAGCGAATGTAGAAGAAAATGACTGGGGGAAAAAAATAGTTCAGAAATTATTGCTTTGAGATATGCTTTTACTTGAAGTGTAGTGGTTTTAATCTTTTTTTTCCCCTGCACACATTAATTGCTTCCTGCCACAGTTACAGTCACCCACACACTGATGTCTTGTATAAAACTCTTCTAAAGGTGTTACTATTTCACTGATACATGCGTTTCATATATTAAAAGTTGGCAGGTGTGAGAATAATGGAGGAAATTTTAAGAAATATTACAGTTGCCCTCGTTTCAATTTCCTCATACAGTTTTCCCATCTGTTCCTTAGATACAGTTGAAGTCAGAAATATTAGCCCCCTTTTCTTTTTTTCTCCCAATTTCTGTTTAACAGAAAGAAGATTTTTGTCAACACATTTCTAAACATAATAGTTTGAATAACTCATCTCTAATAACTGATTTATTTTATCTTTGCCATGATGACAGTAAATAATATTTCACTAGATATTTTTCAAGACACTTCTATACAGCTTAAAGTGACATTTAAAGGCTTAACTAGGATAATTAGGCAAGTTCGGGTAAGTAGGTAAGTCATTGTATATGATGTTTTTTTCTATAGACAATCGAAAAACAAATATCGTTTAAAGGGGCTAATATTTTTGACCTTAAAAAGGTTTTTAAAAAATTGAAAACTGCTTTTATTCTAGCCGAAATAAAACATATAAGACTTTCTCCAGAAGAAAAAATATTGTTGGAAATACTGTGAAAAAAATTCTTGCTCTGTTAAACATCATTTTGAAAATATTTGAAAAAGAAAAAAAATAGAGGTCTAATAATTTTGACTTCAACTGTATGTAAAGTTATGTTAATATGTTTTATGGCATATAAGGAATTCAGTATTTCTCCCATGTACAAAAAGTGCTGTTTCTTTGACCATATGGTGACAGAATTTGATTTCTGTCAGTTCAGCACTTCAATAACATTTCCATTCAGTGCTTTGATGCTTAAAAGAATTGCACTTTGCCTTCGATGAGGCGTTTCCCCATAGACATGACCTTAACCTGCATAAAGTAATACTTTATTCATCATACGTTGACTTTATAAGTCCGTGTGAAATAATGTTATCATTCATTCATTCATTCGGCTTAGTCCCTTATTTATCAGGGGTCACCACAGCGGAATGAACCGTCAGCTATGTTTTATGCAGCAGATGCCCTTCCAGCCCATATATATATATATATATATATATATATATATATATATATATATATAATAAATTAGTTTTAAATTTGATAGTTTTTAATTTAATGTAAATTTTAGTTTACTTTTAGTTGGTTTCTTTAATAGTTTTGTTAGTTTTAGTTTAGTTTTTATTTTTGGGAAGACAATTATATTTAGTTTTTCAATTTATTTTTAGTAATAATAGTTTATCAGAGTTAACAGAACACATCCAGTCCCAACCAATGCAAAGTTTAGTGTTTGCGCAGCTTACATTAACTCATTCATTTTCTTTTCGGCTTAGTCGCTTTATTAATCTGGGGTTGCCACAGCGGAATGAACCGCTAACTTATCCAGCACATGTTTTACGCAGCGGATGCCCTTCCAGCTGCAACCCATCTCTGGAAAACACTTATTCACACTCATACACTGCAGACAATTTAGCCTACCCAATTCGCCTGTACTGCATGTCTTTGGACTGTGGGGGAAACCCACGCGAACGCGGGGAGAACATGCAAACTCCACACAGAAACAGCAGCTGATCCAGCCGAGGCTCGAACCAGAGACCTTCGTGCTGGGAGGCGACAGCACTACCTACTGCGCCACTGCGTCGCCCTTACTCTTGTGCATGAAACGCTATAAGTCACTTTTCAAAACCTTTTCATTCAACGTTCCTAGCTGGTGAATGATCTTCCCATTCCCTCACGGACTGTTGATTCACTAGTATTATTCAAATGACAACTAAAAACCCATCTCACCTGAACCCTTGTGAACAAAGCCACACGACAACCTCAAAACATTAGGCAATTCCGAGTGTGCCTCACACAGGTGAGTGGGCTTGACAAACCACCAGAAAACAAACTTTTTCATCTCTCGGACACTGTAAAAGTTTTTGCATTTTTGCACCAGACATTTCTTACTCCATATCGCTAAAAAACATTGTACATTTATGAAGTGTGCCTCACACAGGTGAGTGGGCTTGACAAACCACCTGTAGAAACAATCTTTTTTCCCTAAAAAAACATCTGTAGATTCATAAAAATATAATAATTGTTTGAACAGACACTGAATCCAAAACCACACAAATGCAAGTTAAACGAATACAAGTAAAAAAGAAGAATTACGATTCTTTTTTTGGGAGAAAATAACTCATGTCTTGTTTATATAGAAAATATGAATTTTTAAATATATAATAATGCCAACATAGGCTCAATTTGAAAACGTAGCCCTATATACATTTCTGGAGATCACATATTATGTAGCCAGAAGTACCTATGGCTGCATTTAGTCTTTAAAATGAACTCTACAAGGCGGTACGATGCCGTTCATTTTCACACGTACTGTACCAGCTGACCACTTATCTCTGTATGGACAGCTTTTCCACTGTTACCAGTTTGCCCAGTAGCTCGCCATGTACAGTGGAAGACTTGAGACGCAGAGAGGAGTTGACCGTGATGATGGGGTTTGAGTCTGGCAAAGAACTGTTCCAGAAAGAGGGTAGGACAAAAACAGAATCCAAAAAAAAAAAATAAACGAGTAAAAACAGGGTGAGAATGTGGTAAAATCTGAAAACAAGGTAAAAATCAGGTGAGGGCTTTTCTTTTTCTGGATTGTCGGTTGGGTTTAGGGAAGTGGGTGGGTGGGTCAATACGTGCTTTTGAAAACACTATTGGTTGGGTTTAGGGAAGGGGGAGGGTGGGTCAGTTGATCGGTCAGTCAGTCGACAGTGGCCTTTGGTGGATTTACGAGAGAACAGCAGGCGCAAATGGCACTCATGAGAGAAATTTGAGATCTTAAAAAGCATACACAGTGGCCATTAGTGAAAACAGAAACTGCAAAAAAAACAAAAAAAAAAACATAGCTCTTGGGACGTATTTGGCGCACTCTAGAAATATATATAGCGGTACATTTTCAGAATGACCTTGGGTTGAATAATGCTCATGACGGATGTCTTTGTCTGTAAAAAAGCACCATCTACAGGTGTTTCTATAAACAGGTCTGATTTTCCACAACACAAAATGAGGACTTAGTAATTTTGAACACTTTTTTGATAAAATGTTTTGAAATGATTATTTTAATTATATGTAATTTTTTTGCTGGGCAAAAACTAATCACAATTAATCGCATCCAAAATAAAAATTTGTTTTGACATACTAAGTGTGTGTTCTGTGTATATTTATTATGTATATAAATACACACGACAACGCAGTGGCGCAGTAGGTAGTGCTGTTGCCTCACAGCAAGAACGTCGCTGGGTCGCAGGTTCGAACCTCGGTGGGGCTGGGTCAGTTGGCGTTTCTGTGTGGAGTTTGCATGTTCTCCCTGCGTTCGCGTGGGTTTCCTCCGGGTGCTCCGGTTTCCCCCACAGTCCAAAGACATGCAGTACAGGTGAATTGGGTAAGCTAAATTGTCCGTAGTGTATGAGTGTGAATGAGTGTGTGGAAATTCCCAGAGATGGGTTGCGGCTGGAAGGGCATCCGCTGCGTAAAATCGTGCTGGATAAGTTGGCGGTTCATTCCGCTGTGGCGACCCCGCAAGGGACAAAGCCGACAAGAAAATGAATGAATGAATAAATACACACAGGCTTGCACATATTTGAGAAAATGTTGAATTATATGTAGATATAAAATATGTCTATATGATACAAATTAGATATAAATTTAAATATGTAACAAAGTAGATTTGTATAGATTTGTTTGATCCCACATAGTAAATATACAGTACAGTGGGGGGAAAAGTATTCAACATGTCATGTTATTTTTCTGGGAATAATATTTCTAAAGGAGCTGTTGACATGGAAATGAACCAGATTTTGGTAAAAACCCAAACAATACAAACATAAAAATATAACAAAACAAAAGATCTGAAAAAATTGTTACGTGTATCAACAATAAAAGGACACGGAGAAAGTACTGAACTACTGAAATGTTCTTAACACTTTATATAAAAGGCTTTTTTGGTGCCGGCAGCTTAAAGACGCCTCTCATATGGAGAATAAAGTCACATGCATTGCTCAGGTGTGAGTTTTTCACAGACTTCAACAGAGTGTAAAAATCTTGATGTTTCTGTGGGTCTTGGCTCTCAAATCTGATTTTTATTTTGTATTTTCCATTGGATTGAAATCAGGTGATTGGCTGGGCCATTCTACAGCTTGATTTTCTTTCTCTGAAAGCATTTGAGTTTCCTTGGCTGTGTTTTAGATCATTATCTTGCTGAAATGTCCACCCTGGTTTCATCTTCATCATCTGGATAATGTAAATGTTGGACTGAAGCAGCTGATATTCATTTACGCTGACAAAAGGAACAGGGTTGCTGAAGAACTACTGAGAGATTTCAGCTGCTGTCTGGGCTTTTACTGCCTTTCTACACCTCCCTTTCTTCATGTGTTTAATACTTTCTTCCTGTGTCATTTCATTTTATTATACATAACTTAATTTGTAAACTAATTAATATTGTTTTCTTTGCATTTATATTGATTTATTTGGTTGTTACCAACATTTGGTAAAAATTTCAATTCAGCAGCACCTTTATAAATATGTTTTCTGAGAAAAATGGTGACGTGTTCAATACTTATTTCCCCCACTGTATATATAATACACAAATATATTATGTCAGAATATTAATCGTGATTAATCTTTGCTCAGCACTATTAGCGTTTGCTAATTATTATCGCATTTCAGTATTTTTAGTTTCATTTAATTGTGAAGGTTTTCTTTCATTACATTCATTCATTCATTCTTGTTTAGCCTTAGTCCTTTTATTCATCAGGGGTCGCCACAGCGGAATGAACCGCCAAATTATCCAGCATATGTTTTACACAGCGGATGCCCTTCCAGCTGCAACTCAGTACTGTGAAACACCCATACACACTCATTCACAAACATACACTACAGCCGATTTAGTTTATTCAATTTACCAATAGCACATGTCTTTGGACTGTGGGGGAAACCGGAGCACCCGGAGGAAACTCACGCCAACATGGGGAGAACATGCAAACTCCACACAGAAATGCCAACTGACCTAGCTGGGACTCGAACCATCTGCTTTCTTGCTGTGAGGCGACAATGCTAACCACTGAGCCACCGTGACGCCTTTCATTTCGGTTAACAAAATGTTTTTTTGACCATTAGTTTTAGTCTTAGTTTTCGTTTACTAAAATAGCCTTGGCGTGAAAAGCATAGCGATCGTGCACGGAGATGCGACACTTATGCAATCATTTTCTCTTCTAATAAAAGACACCGGATAATCAGGGTTATCAGAGCTAGTCAAAGAGTCACGTTGTATTATACAGTTAATATTGGCTGCGTTTCTCAGAAAGGGAATCAAATATTAGAGATGACTCACTTCCACAGACATCAAAAATGGACTGGAGTGGCTGCTTCCTTTCTTTTATGTCAACTGATTGTATCTTCATGGCGAATCGAGCGACAGTGTTTCCCTTTCATCATCGTGGCTTGAGCGACAGGAAGCTGCTCAATACACTGCCTGACGCATTTTCACAGTCACTGAATGGTGTCCTTGCAAGAGTCTTGAAGACGCTTCGTGAGTGTCAGGGGAAAAGTCGACTATACTTGTTGACTGTCAAGGCCTCTGATACACCTGTGGAATTAAACACAAGCCTCTGACTCATCCAACATGTACCAGACAGAGCTTTGCTTCACCTGATGAATGACCAAAAAGGAATTCAGGATACACTTGCCGCACAAAACGAGAGTCCTTGATGAGTTATATTTATAAAAGATCATCTTTTTTCAAGCAGAAATGAGTGTGTTTGTGTGAGTCCAGGGGCCTCATTCATGTCATAATTTTGAAAGGTGAAATTAAAGGTTGTGCCCTGGGAAAAAAATGAGAGATGCGTGTCAAGATTAATTGTTTTTAATTAATCTGAAGGGAACCTGGTTTCAAATCTTGACCTAAAAGAAGGATTAATAAATAAATAAAACAAGCAAAATAAACCATTTTTGGGAGAAAATCTATTTTTATAGTTATAAGAATCCATTGTGTTGTCCGAATTGGACTTCATTCCCAACATTTTCTGCCAAATGATATGAAACCTATGGCTCATTCACAATTTGGATAAGCAATTATGACCATTTCTTTAACTTTAATGAAATCTATACAATATTTACTTCTTTTTGTCACCATCTTTTATGCAGTGAATGTTGAATACAACCCAATACAACTGCGTTAATCTAAATTTAAAAATAGGGATCATTCATATTTATATTTTTTCTTGTACGTATTTATTCATTTATTTAAATAAAGAAGTATGACAAAAGAGCCCATTTCATAAATATGAGGTTAAGGTAAATTGGCACCGCTATTACATACAATATAACACAATGAGATACCTTCACTAAAATAAATACATAAATAAATAAATTAATTTATACAACAGTTCTGTCTGGTTTTCAAATCTGATTGGCTGACAGCCGTGCAATATTCTGCAATAACAGCACTCGTACAGTCTCCTCACCCTTGTGTATTATCAATAAACTCACTACAGTTTGACAAATATTGCAGCTGTTGGACAACATAATGTACTTTTGAGGCTTTTTTAGTCGAGAATGTAGTTGTTTAGATTGCAACTATGCAGATTATTTATAAGGATAGTGCCTATTTTAAATATTTATAATTTTGGAGATACAGCGCGTCGGCAGCCATTAGCCTGTTATTGAGCACAGCAAAGAGGGTTGACGTTCCGCCACAAGATGGTGACAGAGACTGCATAATTTCAAAATAAAGCTGATCAAATCATTATAAAACAGGTATAAGACTTTCTAAGTCGATCTCTCTCTTTTGTATTTTGTAGTGCTGTATTCATACCTTAATAATCTGGTAGTGTTTGCTCAGGCTTTTTCGGGGTTAATTATTGTGATCTCCTGATTACAACAGAGAAATGCTGGGAAATCTCTGTAGACTGATGGCATTTCATGTTGTTCAGCCTTATAATTTTAAAATGTGAGCAAAATAACCTGTTTTGTCATCACTTCAGACATTACGCTAGAGAATCATTCAAATACTAGCTCTAAAGAAACGTTGGTGAATTAGCAATTGTTTCAGCTGTTCTGACGTAAGCTGCAGATGTGAATGAATGGCGGAAGAAAGTAGTTCCTCATATAAAATGATTTTTTGACTCTTCGTGTTTGATTTTCTTTTTAATATACACAATTATGCTGTCAAACTGTTGTATAAACGCAATATTACACTCGTAGCAGTGCGATATGGATGTATATCGTCACTGGTAGGACACTAAGTGTTATGCTCCGGGAATTTTGCATGTGTGTGCTCTCTCTTTCGCTCTCTCTCTCCTTCTCTCTTGCGCACATTTGTACCCGTTCTCTCTGTCTCTCTCTTTCAGTTGCACAGGATCAACCCCCTTCGAATTGTTATTGGCTGTAGGATTAGTCAATCATCATTATCTTTGGTTACGTGGTGACACTGGGGAGAGGCTTTTGCGTTCCTGTTTGTTCTTTGTTTTAATCTGCCTCCCGTTATTTCTTTTGTTTTTGGTACTTAATATTGCTTTGCCAAAAGTTGTTATTGCCATCTTGTTTATTTTCATTAATTTTCTTTTTATTCTTCATTTGAGATCATTTGCTGGTATTCTTTGTTTTCCCCAATGGGATTTGGAGAGGTAGATGTCACATGACGTACATCCCTACATGATCTAGGGAACCTGTGTACCTGTATAGACACACCAGGTTTAGGAGTGAGCGCTGGCTTTGTATTTTTCTGTGTGGTTAAGTTTAGAGTAGGTAAGTTAGAGAGTGTAAATGCCAAAGACTTGCTTTCGATTATTTTGTTTTCAGTTAGGTAAAAGAATTTTACTGAGTTAGTTTGATTTTTGGTTTTATTTTATTTTCTTTCAGCACCACTTTTGTCCTCTTCCCCTGCGGGGTTTATTGTTTTTGGATTATTTTGTTATTATAAATTGATTGTATATAATTTACCTTTAGTGATTTTTTTTTGTTATCTATACTATTCTTCTTTATTATTAATATTTTCTGTTTATCTTTGATTTATGTATAATAAATTATTCTCTTTTTGGCAGTATTTTGCTTGATGCATTGTTCTACTTCTCTCATATTACACAAAACTCTCACAATATAAATGCTATTTACTTCAGTACCTAGTCTAACATCATGAAGTGCATCATGACTGCTACTTATGTGTTATTGCACATCATATATACACATCATGAGGGTAATCCAGAAGCGTAGTCAAGCTCACAGGCAATTGGATCGATACAGGTGGCAAATAACATAAACTAGAAAACAAGGCAAGGGTCAAGAAACATGGACAGAGAAAACACTAAGATTGATTTGTAATGTTACAGGTCAATGACAACAACAAGACTCAGTAATGTGTGTGGGAATGTGAGCAGTATATATAGTCTGTGTAATCAGTCTTTGATGAGCTTCCAGCTGTGTGTGTGTGTGTGTGTGTGTGTGTGTGTGTGTGTGTGTGTGTGTGTGTGTGTGTGTGTGTGTGTGTGTGTGTGAACTCATCGGTGATCCAAAACAGGTGTGTGAGAGGTGCATGACAGGAGTTGTAGTTCATATCAGTGTTAGACTTGTAGTTCTGGTGATAATGAATGTTCTCCACATAGACTGTAAAAGATATAGATGTAGTATCCGGGACGTCACCCATAGGTTTCTGAAGAACGCAAAAGAAGCTACAAGTAGGCGTGGCCAATCGTCGCCATTTTGTTCGTGCATCATCGCACCGACCGGGGAATACCAAACAAGGGCAAAGAGGCGGAGCTACAGACGCCTGCTAGCATTTTGCTTAGATAGGCTTTTCTTTGGGAAAAATGCTTAATACTTCATTGCCTGCGACTCGTTTGTGTTCTGACCACATGTGCTTGGTTGTATACTATAGCAATAAAGTGTTTAGTCTTTTAAAAACACTGTTGTAATACAAAGAGCGACTAAGCCTTGTATTTATGAGGTTTTTCTACAGGAGGAAAGCACAAATTACTTCCAAACACTTAAATATTGTCTGTGTTAGTAAATCAAGGCTATTGATGAAATCCAGGAATAACATTGTGTGTTTTATAGCCTACAGCTAATCAATCTGTCAGATTCTGGAGTGCATTACTGGTCTAAAGAAAATTATAAATGATAAATGATCTTAAATGAAACAAATACATTTATAAAGCTGGTATACATGTATATAATTTCACTCACCTAGGAAATGAAGGTCACATGAATGGTTTGTGAGCACAATTAAGTGCACACAGCATGCCATATCATCTGATAATTGTAAGAAGTAATTCCAAAAGCAACTGACTCTGTAAAGTCACATAAAACAACACAAAAATATGATGTATATGCTGAGTTCAGTAGCTAAGCTAATCAGCCGGAATCAGCTGAGGTGACGTGATGACGAGCAGCGAGACCTAGCTGTCACTCAAGTGGCCACGTCCTTAATTATGCAGACTTAATATAACTTAATAAAAACGAAACGAATGAGATGAATCCCCCCCCCCCCCCATAGTTGTCATGAAGGGTAATATTAGCTATAAAGACCAAAATCTTTCATTGTACCAGGCTGTGAGCACCTTTTTTTTCTGCTGTAAAGTTGGCCATTTTAACAGTGGGCTCAATAGAAATCTGATCAATTATGGAGTCAGGACTAGCGGAATTTTGATGAATTGCAGTTTCAGTAACTTCCACATTTGCTTCACGAGGGAGAGCGGGAGGTTTCCAATTGGTTCTTCAGCGGTCTATAAGGGTTAGATTGCCGGTGATATCAATTATACATCATTTTTTTAATCATTCAATTCTTCTAGCACCACCAACAGCAAGTTGCACTTTTTCCTCAGTTTCTGATTCCACTGATTGTACTATGACATATTTCTCCCTGATGAAACTTCGTCTTTCATTTGGAACTCCTCCAAGACCATTTTTTAGTTAAGAAAATCAAGCTAGATCATCATTAGACCTTGCTGACAAAAAAAGCAAGCTAAGTAAAAACACCCCACCCACCCAAATAACAAAACAACAACAACAAACTAAAAAACAAGGAATTTGCATTCACAGCCAAAACAGGTTTCACTTACCACATCAAGAGACTTTTAGAAATGTAATTGTTTATTCTACTGAATTGAAGTCAGCCATTTGTGATCTCTTTAATCACTTATTGTTGTAGTTGGTCTGCCAGGATTAGCTTATCATTCTGCCTCTATTGTGTTTGGCTCCTTAATTGCTGCTTAAAATGTTATTATTATTTTTTTTTAAACTTACAGTAAATGTGAATGTGATTTCTGCCACTGTATTAAGAACCCTCATCAAGAAAGAAACCAGTGTAGCTAATAATTGGGAGTTGCATTGTAAACCCACATCAGACCAAAAATAACATCATGTTTTATTTTGATTACAGTTCATCTTAGTTATTCTCTCCAATGAATGTGGGGCAAAAGGCCCTGTATTTCTATATTTTCTACAACACACAATGCAATACTCATTTTCATTGTTATCATAATTATTAAGCAAATGAATGTGCCTGGAATTTGAGCTGAATAAACACAGTTCTTCAGTTTTTAAGGGGTCAACTTAATTATTTTATGTTTATGTTATTTTAAGTTAACTCAAGTAGTTTATGTTGGACAACATGAAGTAATTGTGTGGAACCAATTTTTTTTTTTTTTACAGTGAACATGCAAACAGGATTGATTAGTGTTATTAAAAGGACACCTATGATCAAAATCATCTTTTGTAAGCTGTTTGGACTGAACTGCATGTAGGTATAGTGTGTCCAGTCATATTGGGGTGATATAAACACAAAAAGTCTCTTTTTTTAAATTTCCTGACGTTAAAATAGGATCCAAATCCCTCCCATTTTGAGGCCGACCGCAACGTGACATAGGAGTGCGGTTTCCCCACCCACCAAATTGATTGACAGCCACGTATTAACATGTCTCCGTAGTAACACGTATAATTATATCAACAAGACAGGACATGCACAAAGTAACTGGGATTAAAAGATCAGTTCAGCTCGCTGTGATCAGCAACACCTCAAGAATGAGTTTTATAAGTTTAAAACATTTCTAAAACAGTGCATGTTTGTATTAAAGACAGTAAAATCACTATGTAATTCTTCACCACAGCTGCGTGTCAGTACAATTATAAAAGAAGACTCTTCAATCCCAGTTTATGGACTTAAATCAGGTTTATTTTGTACATTAACATAATTGATGTTAGGGGTGAAACGGATCATGGTTTATCCGTGATCCGTGATTAATAACTTTTTTAAACTTAGGTTTTAAACTAAGGTTAATCCAACATTTTTAACAATTGCAGAGAGATCGCCTCCCGCGTCATTTAAATCACATGTATGAAACCATTTTGGCTTCCCTGTCAAATATAACAATGACGGAAAAAGTTGTGGCTGGACCTACCTAAATGCTTTCTTAATTACATGGGCCCTATTTTAACGATCTAGGCGCAAAGTCCAAAGCGCAGGGCGCAAAAGCATTAAGGGTGTGTCAGAATCTACTTTTGCTAATTTAAGGACGAAAAAAATTCCGCTTTGCGCCGCGGCGCATGGTCTAACAGGGTTGAGCTTATTCTCTTAATGAGTTATAGGTGTGTTTTGAGAATAAACCAATCAGAGTCTCATCTCCCATTCCCTTTAAGAGTCAGTTGCGTTGCACCATAGCATTTGCTATTTACATGGCGGACTTTGTAAGTGGAAAAACTGAAAGCTTCACTAGCGAGAAAACAGTTAAACAGAACATCTACAGCGCGAGAATGAGCGAATGAACCCCCTCATTCTTTACTTTCACTTTCACGCTCGTGCATAAGGAAAGGTGTTGTACGCACAGACATCTATTAGCCTACATAATTATTTTCGTTAGTTATGCGCAGATTTGTTTCAAAACTATTTCTAAATTCAGTTCTAATTTCCAGCAAACGAATAAATGAACAATAATAACGAAGTGTGCTCAAAAAACTGAGTTATATCCAAATACACATGCTATGCCCCATATGGTCTAAAAGCTGACAGGTGAGCAAATCTAAGCTTGTTTTTAATAAAACAAAAATGAATATGCATATAATAAATAACACTGCTAATAATAATAACATTATACAAAAGCAATTTGTCATGAATAAACCGTAAAAGCCCCCCGAGATGATGAAGGCATGAAGGCTGTAGTTTTTATACTGTATTTATGTAGGCTAAAAAAAAAATTGTAACATTTTAATCCTTTAATTCTTTTTTATTTGTAAAGATATTTGTGTATTGCTCTACATCCTGTGTGTATTAAGCAATGTTTAAGCGAGGGGCACATCTAACGTGCTTTGCGCTGAACTTTAGACCTCCTCTTAAACAGTCTATTCTAGTTTCTCAAAATAGCAACGTGCCAGCAATGTGCCTCAACACACCTCCTTTTTTAGTCCAGAACACCTATGGGCGCACATGTGAGCGCAAATGCATTCGCTATTTAAACAGCGTGGTGCAAAACGTCAAAACGACTCTTGCATTGAGCTGAAACTAGCAAACAACAATTGCGTCGTGCCTTGCGCTGCATGGCGCAGGGTGTATGATAAGGGCCCCATGTGTTTTCTGTCACTGTTGGTTTAGCCTGCATAAATGCGTTCGGTCTAAAGCTGCACAATTAAACATTAAAAGATCGTGATCTCAATTCAAACCCGCGTAAAATGAACGATAAATGATAATAATGATTTTGTTTATTGATATGTTTATTAATCCTTCTAATAAGCGCTGCATTCAAATCTGTGTTTGATCGAGAGAGATTCTGTTTTTACACTTTTTCAGTGAGTTACAAACAATTAAACAACACAGAAGTACTGGGAGAACAGTTTACAGGCAATGCAGAATTATTAGGCAAATGAGTATTTTGACCACATCATCCTCTTTATGCATGTTGTCTCGAAAGCCTACCACCAATTAAGCATATTAGGTGATGTGCATTTCTGTAATGAGAAGGGGTGTGGTCTAATGACATCAACACCCTATATCAGGTGTGCATAATTATTAGGCAACTTCCTTTCCTTTGGCAAAATGGGTCAAAAGAAGGACTTGACAGGCTCCGAAAAGTCAAAAATAGTGAGATATCTTGCAGAGGGATGCAGCACTCTTAAAATTGCCAAGCTTCTGAAGCGTGATCATCAAACAATCAAGCGTTTCATTCAAAATAGTCAACAGGGTCACAAGAAGCATGTGGAAAAACCAAACCAAAAACCAAGGCGCAAAATAACTGCCCATGAACTGAGAAAAGTCAAGCGTGCAGCTGCCAAGATGCCACTTGCCACCAGTTTTGCCATATTTCAGAGCTGCAACATCACTGGAGTGCCCAAAAGCACAAGGTGTGCAATACTCAGAGACATGGCCAAGGTAAGAAAGGCTGAAAAACGACCACCACTGAACAAGACACACAAGCTGAAACGTCAAGACTGGGCCAAGAAATATCTCAAGACTGATTTTTCTAAGGTTTTATGGACTGATGAAATGAGAGTGAGTCTTGATGGGCCCGTGGCTGGATCAGTAAAGGGCAGAGAGCTCCAGTCTGACTCAGACGCCAGCAAGGTGGAGGTGGAGTACTGGTTTAGGCTGGTATCAACAAAGATGAGCTTGTGGGGCCTTTTCGGGTTGAGGATGGAGTCAAGCTCAACTCCCAGTCCTACTGCCAGTTTCTGGAAGACACCTTCAAGCAGTGGTACAGGAAGAAGTCTGCATCCTTCAAGAAAAACATGATTTTCATTCAGGACAATGCTCCATCACACGCGTCCAAGTACTCCACAGCGTGGCTGGCAAGAAAGGGTCTAAAAGAAGAAAAACTAATGACATGGCTTTCTTGTTCACCTGAGCTGAACCCCATAGAGAACCTATGGTCCATCATCAAATGTGAGATTTACAAGGAGGGAAAATAGTACACCTCTCTGAACAGTGTCTGGGAGGCTGTGGTTGCTGCTGCACGCAATGTTGATGGTGAACAGATCAAAACACTGACAGAATCCATGGATGGCAGGCTTTTGAGTGTCCTTGCAAAGAATGTTTTATTTGTGAATGTTGAGATGTTATATTGGTTTCACTGGTGAAAATAAATAATTGAAATGGGTATATATTTGTTTTTTGTTAAGTTGCCTAATGATTATGCACAGTAATAGTCACCTGCACACACAGATATCCTCCTAAAATAGCTAAAACTAAAAACAAACTAAAAAACTACTTCCAAAAATATTCAGCTTTGATATTAATGAGTTTTTTGGGTTCATTGAGAACATGGTTGTTGTTCAATAATAAAATTAATCCTCAAAAATACAACTTGCCTAATAATTCTGCACTCCCTGTATAGTTCAGATATAAACACTGATGTTTATGGTAAAGATTAAAATCACCCGTTAATGAAACATGACGCTGGTGAATGTTTGACGCTGGTGAAAGCAATTACATTGCGTAACCAACAGATGGCGACTAACAACCATCAAAATGATGTCACTGAATAGGTTTTCAAAAATGATCCACCTATAATGAAACATGAAGGTTTATGTGTGAATTGTTGAATCATTAATTGAAAGTGAATATGATATGTTGTACAAGATGTTAGATTTCTATATTTAACATTATCATCGGACCACAAATCTCGGTTTTTGAGTCATGGATCGAACCATTTTTTGCTTCCAAATTTTTATTTTTTACGTATATTTTTAGATTACATTTTATGTATATTTTTAATGTATATATTTTTTAGATTACATTTTATATAATTGTATTTATTGTAAATTCTTTCTAAGAATTCTACTTTTTGTATTAATATTATATGTTAGGCACCTAGGGTCTGAGAGTAACGGAATTTTGATTCTCTGTATGTCCTGTACATGTGGTTAAATTGTCAATAAAGCTGACTTTGACAAACAACAGATAATTTTTCGTATTGAATATTTTCCTTTTTTTTTTAGCTGGTTCTTTCTTGATTTTTATTTTTATAAAAATTGCAGGTTCTAAGTTGTGTTTGTCAAAACCAATGGCTTTTGCAGTAATATTTCTGTATAAATAGAAAGCAATTGACATTTGTCTCCTCCCTTTTTTGCTGACCCAAAAAATGGTCCAATCCATGACTCTAAAACCATAGTGTGATCCGAACCGTGAGATTTGTGATCCGTTACACCACTAACAGATTTCCATACAGCAGTGTATATTAACGTGTATCCTGTCATATTTGCCGTGCAAAAACAGTACAAAGCTAAATGCGCGCATGTCTGTGTGAACTTTATAACAACATTGTGTATGACTCATTGTTGCAGAAAGGCTTGAATTAACTCCACAACACATACATCAAATAACCGTTGGGAACGTTTTTACTGTAGTAAAGGAGATCTGCTTCATTCTCATCTGATACTGTGCTGCTTATGCGTGAGAAACAGCAGTAGAAGCCACACATATCATAGCAATAGTGAGCAACCTCTTTGGCTCTGACACACGTGGGAACGGTGGGCGGGGAGAACCAGCTCATTTCCATTAAAGGCACAGGCAACAAAAACAGCTACAAAGTCAAAGCAGCTCAAATTTCCAATATACACAAAGCTATGATAAATAATCTGATGGGTGTTTTGAGCTGAAACTTTACAGAAACATTCTGGAGACACAAAAGACTTATCTTAAATCTTGAAAAAGGGGTAAAATAGGTGCCCTTTAAGACATGACTGGAGATTTCTATAAACATATCTACTACTTGTGAAGCACAGTGAAAAAGGGGTACTAATTTCAGACTAAATCAATTTGGACTAATGCATAAGACATGCAACTTCAGTTCAGAAGATTGCAGGTTTGAAGCTACCATAGCAACTGCTTATCAAATCTTAACATTATGAATGAATCTGAAAAATAATAGACAGGGAAATTAGATGTATGTGAGAGCACTGTAATTATTATTTAATGTAATTTATTGCCATATGATACTTCTGTGCTTCGTTATTTTTGAATATTGGCATTTGCTCATCCACAATATGTAGAAGCAGATGTGGGAACATTATACTTGCATTTAAAAGGATTCATTTGAAAAGCTTTTCTGTAAAGGTTGCTTTTATTCATTGATTTAATTGGTGTAATTGGTTTAGAGGAGACAATTATTGTAGTTGTCAAAGAGCTTTCAGTAAATACACTGTAAAAATTATATGACAACAAATGTTTCATGTTATTTTAACAAATTGTAATTGACTAATTAAGTTTTAAGCTATTTTATTTTAGTTATGGAAAGTTTAACTCATTGTCACTTGCTCTAGTTTACTCACAGAATGTTTTTCCCCTCATAATTTTTTTTTAGCTTGAGTTCAATTACTTGAACTTGAGAATTAATTGGGGAGAATTGCACACATTCATGGCAAACATGTTGTGCATTCTACTTAATTCATTCATTTGTTTGTAAGATGGTTGCATTTATTCAGTGATTTAATTGGTATAATTGGTTCAGAGGAAACTTAACATTTTAGTTAGTTTGAATGAAAAGTTCAAGTTTGTTCAACAACAACAACATTTTTTTACATGTATATCAGGGATGGGCAATTAATTTTTCCAAGGGGCCACATTAGATTCTGGGGCGGTTTTAGAGGGCCAGACCAATACAGTTCATTTGTTTAAACTCACAATTTCAGACCTGCGCAATACAAGGCCCTGTTTGTGGTTGAATTTAAATTAAATGAATTCTTCATGCAGGCCGATCAAAGAAGTCCAGTGGGCCGTAAATTGCCCAGGTCGGGTGTAAATGGTTCAACACAAACACTTTTTATAATTGGTTTCACACAAGATGTTCAAAAACGTAAAAAATCAAAGCAACAAAATGATGATGTTTATTTTATTTTCCTATTTTTCTCATTTGACAACATTTCTAAAGACTAATTAAGGATCACAGTTACTAATTGATCTTAATTTTAAATCACCTTTGCCACAATCAATCATACTACTATGCTTTAAACTAGGTTTTTAACCTTTTAAAATATACAAAATTAGTAAGGTCACTTCCTTGATTTACTTTCATAAATCCTGGAAAGAAAAAGTATGTGTAAACTATTTGTATTTAACAAGATTTCTGTTTAACGGAAAGCAGATTTTTTCAACACATTCTCATTTCATTCAAACTCATTTCTAATAACTGATTTATTTTATCTTTGCCATGATGACAGTCAATAATATTTTACTAGATATTTTTAAGATTTTTTAAAAACTGCTTTTATTCTAGTCGAAATAAAACAAACAAGACTTTCTTCAGAAGAAAAAATATTATCAGACATACTGTGAAAATTCCCTTGCTCTGTCAAACATCATTTGGGAAATATTTAAAAAAGAAAAATTAATTCAAAAGGGGGCGAATAATTCTGAATTCAACTGTATATCCTCTGAAAAAAAGAAAATAAATCAAAGAATAAATTAAGTTAAGTTACTAAAAAATTAGTAAATTAGAATAAAAATAAACGTTTATATAGATGTTTATATAGATGAAAAGATCCCTCTAATGAGTCAATGTTCTCTCTTTCCAGTAGTTTACTGTGTATCAGTGCTGATACAGTATCAACAGTACAGGGTCTTGATATGGTCTAAAACAGGATTGCAGATCTTGTAAAAAGATTTGAGAGATAAGTATGAACAATTTTTACATACATATAAAATTATATATATATAAAAAAAAATCACTATTTACTCACCCCCAGGTGGTTCCAAAGCTTTACGAGTTTCTGCTTTTCTGTTGAACAAAAAATTAGATATTTTAAAGCATAATAAATACCGATAGTCTTCCATAGTAAGAAGTCAATGGTTACTCGTTTTTACCATTTTTAAAAATATCTACTTTTGTGTTTACCAGAAGACAAAACAAAAATCATTTGATAACATTTTAAAAGACTAAATAAGGATCACAGTCCATCCAAAATACTAATTAATCTTAAATTTAAATCACCTTTGACACAATCATTCAAATGTCTAGGCTTTAAACTAGGTTTCTAACCATTTAACATATACCAAATTAGTATGGTCCCTTCTTTGATACATTTACATAAACGCAGAAAAGAAAAAGTATATGTAAACTATTTATTCTTTTTTAGGATTTAACAAGACCATACATCGTAGCATGTAATACAGAATTAAAGAAAACTACAGACTGTCTTAGTTTTTGTTACTTTCCCACTATCCCCTAAAAAAAGAATTAATTAAAAACATTCTAAAAAATAAAAAATAAATCAAAGAATAAATTAAGTTTGGCTACTAATAAATGGGTAAATTAGACTAAAAGTAAATGTTTTTATAGATGAAAAAGATTCCTCTAAGTCAGGGGACACCAATCTCAATCCTGGAGGGCCGGTGTCCCAGCAGGGTTTAGCTTCAACTTGCCTCAACACATCTGCCTGGGCGTTTCAAGTATACCTTTTTAGACCTTGATTAGCTTGTTCAGGTGCTTTTGATTGGGGTTGGAGCTAAAATCTGCAGGACACCGGCCCTCCAGGAACAAGTTTGGTGACCCCTGCTCTAAGTAGTCAATGTTCTCTTTTTTCCAGTAGTTTACTGTGTATTAATGCTGATTTCAATAGATTAGGGTAAACCCTTGATATGGTCGAAACAGGATCCCAGATTGTGTAGATTGTGTAATTTTTACAGAACTAAAGGGATAATTTAAATAAAAATAAAGTCACTATTCACTCACCCCCAGATGGTTCCAAAGCTCTATGAGTTTCTTTTTTCTGTTGAACAAAAAATAAGATCCATAGTCTTCCATAGTAAGAAAAACAAATACTAGAGAAGTCAATGGTTACCCGTTTTTACCATTTTTCAAAATATCTTATTTTGTTTTCAGCAGAAGAAAGAAACTCAAACAGGTTTGGATCATGTCAAGGACGACTAAAATGATGACAGAATTTAATTTTTAGACAAACTATCCGTTTAATATGTCCTCTGTGTAAAAAAAATGTGAAAATTGAATTCTGGACACCAGATGTATTGTATTTCATAGTGGCTTTATTTGTTTAAATATTTTTTTGAAAAGCCAATAAATAGACTATAAATTATATTTATTATCAGACTCCCATTGCGAAAACCCATAAAGCATGACAGTATGCTCTGCTGCTGAGAAGTCATTATGTGTAATGAACTGTAACTTTCATTTTTTATTTACCTGGGCAACATGTTGGAAATGGCTTTTTGCCCCCATACTCCCCTATGTCAATTATTGAGCTGGATGTGCATGCAATACTAATGCATAAACATGTTTTGTTCCAGCTAAGTTCACAGTGGGTTATAGTGGCTATGCATAATTGAAATAGAATCCTAGTGTACATAACGCATCATTATGCAGATATGGGAGACTGAGATGTGAAGAGGAAGTTTCCTCTCTGTCTTTTCTCCTAAACTGCAATCACACTGCACTTTTTGCCTTCAACTCATATTTATGTGAATGCGCCAGACCGGAAAATGCAGGCTTTTGCAAGTTGCTGTTTCAAAGTTCAAACTTGTTGAACTCTGACCTGCGAAATCGCATCACAGGACTGTGTGAGACCAATAGAAGAACAAAACTTGACTTCTCAGTACAGAAATTTAAAATATGGAGCAATCGCTCGTAGAGGTGTAAACCTACACTGGTCTCACGGTTCGGTTCGGTACGACATGGCAAAAATTTATATCACAATATATTTTTTTATTTCAGTCGATACAATATAATTCCGATATCGATATGGACAATATTAAAAAGAAAGGAAAAACTGCCAAGAACGCACACAATGGATGTCTGTACCTACAAATGTCTACAAAGTGAATTTGCAAAGTCGATAATACCTCCAGACTCTTTTAACTCTTTTTAAAATAAAAACAGTACAAAAAATTTGTTCACTTTTTTTTTGTATTTAGCCTATACAAACAAGAAATGTGAAATAAACTATCAAATAAATAAAACTCTGAGCCTCAGCTTATAACATATAGACAGTTTGTGGGGGTTAGCTTGACCAACGTGATGAACAGAATCTTTTATCAGTGTTTTTTTTTTTTTTGTATATGCTGAATATTTAACAATCAAAATAATACCAAAATCTTACAATTATGACATCCACATCATAAAAAAACATAGAAAAAGAATAATAATTATAATAATAAAAAATCATAAGGAGTAAAGGCTACATTAATATTTGCAATAGAAGAGTTGTTTGAGTATATTCATAATTCTAATTGCTTTTCATCTTGAACGTCCTTTAAGGGTTTTATCTGTCTATTTATATTTGTGTATGCAATTACCTAATTAAATTGAAAGGTTTAACATAAATATCTCTTATATATTTTATATAGTCTATTTATATAGACTAATATTTTATATAACACATTTTCATTATTTAACAGATTTAATAGCTCTATTGATCACATTCTTTCTACTTCATCAGCTTTGCAATAACCTGATACCTGATAAATATGTTTGTGAGTTTTATTTTTGTAAGTGCGCGAGTGCTATATGCCAGCATGCAGCGAGTTTGTGTATGTGAGTGTTAATTTTGGTGTTTATGCAAGGATGGAGTTTGTGCGTGTGTTAATGTGGGAGTATGTGCAAGGATCGGCGAGTTTATATGCATATGTGGGTGTATGCATGCATCAAGTTTATATGTATATGCGCAAATTTCATACATGTTTTGAACATTCAATAGTATAGGTGTATATGCAGTGATTTATAGGTGTGTATGCACGTGTTGATAAGCGAAGTGAGGCCACAGGTTGGCTTAAACTTTTATTTTGCCTCATCTTCTGACTCTCAGTATGTTTTATCGGGTGGAACTGCTTCAAATGGTAAAACAGATTTGATGTGTTGCCGCCGCTAGTCAGCTACACTCTCTGGCACACTTTGCAGAACACCGAAACTAAGTTTATCGGAACTTAAAAAGCCGAACCACTTCCAAACCACTGCATTAGTCTTTCCTTTCTTGTCAACTATTTCGTCTGCATTCTTACTTGTGGAAGCTTGTTCATTCGCATCTGTATTCAGAGCACTCATTTTGTAGCTAAAACTTTCTGCGGCGCAGCTTAACCAACTGCTGTGCGGAGCGCTGGCAGCGTCTGTGTTGTTCGTCATCACGTAAGTGACATCAGATCACGCTCTTTCTGACGGCTGAGCACTGAACGTCATTCAGTGACAAGTGATACATGTATAAGATCTTATATAAATAATAATATATATATTTATATATATGCAAATTTATATCGAAATATCGGAAATGGGTTTAAAAATCATATCATCGTTATTGAAAAAAATTCTATCGCGATATATATTGATATCGAATTATTGTCCAGCCCTATGCCATAGATTCGGTTCAATTCAACATCTCGGTGCATCACGGTGCATTGGCGATTCTTTCCATACACAGTTATATTTTCTTCACAGCGCAGCAATTCTTGTAAATATTTTTATATTCATTCATTCATTCATTTTCTTGTCGGCTTTGTCCCTTGCGGGGTCGCCACAGCGGAATGAACCGCCAACTTATCCAGCACGATTTTACGCAGCGGATGCCCTTCCAGCCGCAACCCATCTCTGGGAACATCCACACACTCATTCACTACGGACAATTTAGCTTACCCAATTCACCTGTACTGCATGTCTTTGGACTGTGGGGGAAACCGGAGCACCCGGAGGAAACCCACGCGAACCCAGGGAGAACATGCAAACTCCACACAGAAACGCCAACTGACCCAGCCCAGCCGAGGTTAATATTTTTATATATTATTTGTAAAACAATTTTGTCCTTTAATACAAACAATCAGATATATAAACTGTACCTTTAAAAAACACAAGCATGTATAGCAAATAAACAAATATAAATATCCCGCTCGCTCTCTGAGCCTTGTCTACCAAGTTCTTTCTTACACCCCTTTGATTAGTCACGCGCTCAACAGAAAAGGCTGTGATTGGCTCTTACACGCTGGCGCTCTTCACAGATGCACTCATGGGCCACAGTGAGAGAGAGAAATGAAGATTACTTGCATTCTCTTAATCGCAGTGAAATAGGGGCTTCTGCTGTAAGTGTCAGTGAAAGACTCACGCAGTGAAATTGTGCACAGTTTCTGAGTTTTTAAGTAGCTGGAGCGTTGTAAATACTCGAGCTCGCCTCCTTCACAATAGTATGCTAGGGCGACATAGCGCATACTGTATGAGATAAATGACGTCAGTACATAATAACCGGTTATGATTAGTACTGAGCCGATACCGAATCGTCCGCATCGCGGTGCACCGAAGAAACAATTCATTTTGACACCCCTAATCGCTTGTTTATCATGCTGCGTTCACACCAATTGCAGGGCACTGCATCACTTGCTCTAGTTTACTCAATGGATGTTTTTCCCCTAATGCTAATTTTTAGCTTGAGTTTAATTTATTGAATTTGTGTGTCGCTTCATTCATTTATTTTTTGTGAGACGGTTGCCTTTATTCAGTGATTTATTTCAGAGGAGACAATTAAAAAGTTCAGATGCAAAAGCCTCTAAAAGCAGTTTGAAATTTCCTTAGAAAAATGAGCATTTTTATCAGGATCCTGTGTGTAGGTTCAGTAATTTCAAGTTTATGGCAAAGAATACACTCCTTTAAAGGTCTTTAAAATGAAATAACTCAACATGAGTCTAAGGAAAATGCTCATTTTTCGCTGAAAATTTCAGACAGCACTTAGAGGTTTTTGCATCTGAACTCTTCAATTACTGTTGTTGTTGTTATGACTGAAGTTTATTTATTTATTTTTTGTTGCGCATTGCATGTGTCTTCCTTTGTCACGCCTTCTTGTGTTGTTTTCTGTTATTCCATAGGCTCCCACTCTAACGTTATCCATGCTCTTATTGGCTGCTGATCGCAGAGGCCTATAAAAAGAAACTTCCGGCAGGGTTCGGAGAGCTCATTTGTGGTGTGATGGTTGCTGGGAGTTGAGCTCCTGGATTTCCCTTCCCCTCCGGCCAACGACCAACATTTAATCTTGTATCATTGTTCATGCGTTCAACTTTTTGAGAGTTTGAGCTTGTAGGGGTGGCCTGTCTATTTATTTGATTACTTTTGACTGTGTTTATGTTTAGGGAGGAAGGTAAGCTTCCTGTATTTTTCTTTAAATATTTATAGGTATTTTAGTTCATTTACTTTGCAGATTCTTTTGCTTGTTATTTTGGCCTGTGGCCACCCTGAAGAAATGCTAATTTAAAACTACTATTTTTCTATAATAAATCTATTCAATCACTCTCAACTGAGTGTCCGAGTTTGGTTGTCAACCAAAGGGGATCTTTATCATTAAGTTTTTATCTTGTTTGGCAAATCCACCTCCCACAACACATTTGTTTTTTCTGTTTATTATGCCCATGTTGTTTTCCCCTAGACTTGGGGCGTAATAGTTGTCAAAGAGCTTTCAATAAATACACTTAAAAAATGATAAGACAACAAATGTTTTATGTTACATTACTTGTAATCAAGTTTTAAACTATTTTATTTTAGTTATACAAAGTCTAACTTATTGTGTCACTTGCTCTAGTTTACTCACAGGATGTTTTTTTTACCTCATGCAAATTTTTAGCTTGAGTTCAATTATTTGAACTTGTGTGGAAGATGCAATTGAGGAGAATTCTGCGTGTTCGTGGCAAACACATTGTGCATTTCACTTTATTCATTCATTTTTTGTAAGATGGTTGCTTTTATTCATTGATTTACTTGGTATAATTGGTTCAGAATAAACGATTACTGTAGTTGTCAAAGAGCTTTCAGTAAATACACTGCAAAAATTATATGACAACAAATGTTTTATGCTACTTTAACAATGTAATGGGCTTATCAAGTATTAAACTATTTTATTTTAGTTATACAAAGTTTAACTTTTTATTTATTTACTTTTTATTTTTGTGAGATGGTTGCTTTTATTAAGTGATTTAATTGGTATAATTGGTTCAGAGGAGACGATTACTGTTGTCAAAGAGCTTTCAGTAAATACACTGTAAAATTATGACAACAAATAGTTATACAAAGTTTAGTTGTACAAAGTTTAACTTACCGCATCACTTGCTTTAGTTTGTTTTTGTCCTCATGTAAATCTTTAGCTTGTTTAATTTTCAATGTTTTTCCCTGCATCTCTCTGAAGCATTAAATGTTTAGTTATCATCTAAACATAAGATATTTTGAAGCATGTTGAAAATCAGTAACCATTGTCTGATTTCTGTTCATTGTCTGAAATCAGTAAACCACTGTCTTCCATTGTAAGACAAACAAATACTAGAGAAGTCAATGGTTACCCGTTTTCACCATTTTTCTTTGTGTTCAACAGAACAAAGAAACTCAAACAGGTTTGAAGCAAGTCCAGGATTAGTAAATTATGACAGAATTTACATTTTTAGACAAACTCATTCATCATTGTCTTTTCGGCTTAGTCCCTTTATTAATCTGGGGTCACCACAGCGGAATGAACTGCCAACTTATCTAGCATATGTTTTACGCAGCCGATGCCCTTCCAGCTGCAACCCATCACTGGAAAACATCCATACACACTCATTCACACACATTCACTACGGACAATTTAGCCTACCCAATTCACCTATAATGCATGTCTTTGGACTGTGGGGGAAACCGGAGTACCTGGAGGAAACCCACGCTAACACGAGGAGAACATGCAAACTCCATACAGAAACACCAACTGACCCAGCCGAGGCTCAAACCAGCGACCTTCTTGCTGTGAGACGAACATGCTACCCACTGCGCCACCGTGCAGCACTTTTAGACAAACTCTCCCTTTAATATGTCGTCTATAAAAAGACCTTTGTGAAAATTGAATTCTGAACACCAGATGTATTGTATTTCATCTTGTTTTCCCCTGCATCTCTCTGAAGCACTAAATGTTTAGTTATCATCTTTTCATCTGTAAAAAATGTTGTTGATGAAGTACATAGGTACGTCCCAAATCGCATACTCATGCACTATTTTACGCCATTTTGTAGTATAAATAGTGTAAGTAGTGTGTTCACACTGAAAACTCTTAAAATAATAAGTGCACTTTAATTACCTGGACGATGCACTTATTCAGCTAGTAAAATGAAGTGTGGAATGATGGACACTTCACGCACTCAACGACCGCAGTTTTACTCACGTAGCGGAAGGGGCGGAGCTATTATTTATTTTGGATTGTGAAAGAAAAATTCTCCCACGAGAGTGATTATAGCGCCTCCCGATGGTGAATGCGGTTATACTCATGGCAAATATTGTTTGGTACTCTGGTCATACATTTCACTAATTTGGCAACCAGCAAACGTCATCAGGGAAACGGTTTGAATTTCCGCTTAGTAAAAAAAACATTAGTGTTCCATTTGGGACGACACTACATGCATATACTATGCTGTTGAGTGTGCACAGTGTGCCATTTGGGACGCAGCTCATGTCAACAAAATGAACACAGCAAAACCCCAAATACTGCACATCTTTGTTTAAGTAGATAGTTGACCCAAAAAATGAAGAGTTACTCACTATTTACTCACCTCAAGTGACTCCAAACATTTATAAATTTCCTTTTTTTGTTAAACAAAAAATAAACTGCAAAATATTTTATTTGCCTCTATTTGAGTGTTTGTATTGACTTTATATGAAATTTACTCAAGTGAATACTTAATTCTGCCTTTTGTGTGAACTCAACATTAGTGTCCATTCATTTTGTTTTCCCACCCTTTTTCACAGCACTGTACACTGCTCAAACTCTAGTGTAACCGTGAGTTTACACTGTAAAAAAAAAAGGTTGTTTTTAATAAAAAAAATAAGCTAATTTTAAAATGCTGCAGTAAAAAAATCTGTTATACTGTGAAAAGTTATTTAAAAAAACTAAGAATAAACTACTGGTCAACAAAACATTTTTGTTTACAGAAAAAAAACATCATACCTGCGGCTGTTTATTGAAACACCTGTAGATGGTGCATTTACAACCAAACACATCAGACAAGAGCATAAATCTAAACATAAACCATGTTTAATCTTTCTCCATTTGTCAAAAAAGGTAAACTAGGCATGGTTACTACATAAATGTCTTGTTGTATGAAGAAGTTTGTCTGAATTCTTCATAATTTTTCACTTTTATCCATTTAAGCTGCATTTGTATGTATGGTTTTCAGTTCATTCATTTTCCTTCAGCTTAGTCTCTGTTTCAGAGATCGCCACAGCGGAATGAACCACCAACTATTCCAGCATATGTTATATGAAGTGGATGCCCTTCCAGTTGCAACCCAGTGCTGGAAAACATTCATACACTCCTGCATTCACACTCAAATGGCCAATTTAGTTTATTCAATATACCTGTATCACATATCTTTGGACTGTAGGGGAAACCGGAGCACCCAGAGGAAACCTACGCCAACATGGGGAGAACATGCCAACTCCACACAGAAATGCCAACTGGCCCAGCCGGGAATCAAAAAAATATTATAAATTATAATTATAATTATAATAAATAATTATATTATAAATAAAATATTAATATGAACTATAATATGAACTTGCAGTTATACCAGGGGTGCTCAACCCTGTTCCTGAAGATCTACCTTCCTGTAGATTTCAGTTGCAACCCATATCAAACACACCTGCTTGTAATTATCAAGTGCTGTTCATGTCTTAATTACCTGGTTCAGGTGTGTTTGATCAGAGTTGGAGCTGAACTCTACAGGAAGGTAGATCTCCAGGAACAGGGTTGAGCACCCCTGAATTATACAATAGAATTCCTTGCTGTTTTGTTGGACATTAGTTTCTTTTTTTCAAGCATTTTATCTCATTAGTTATGTCCATTAGACTTTTATGTTACATTCATTCATTTTCCATCGGCTTAGTCTCTATTTTAGAGGTCGCCACAGCGGAATGAACCTCCAACTTATCCAGCATATGCTTTACACAGCGGACACCAGGCACGTGCAGAGGTGGGGGCTTTGGATGCTTGAGCCCCTGCCCTTTTTTCTCCTGGAGAGAAAGTGCCCTTTTTTCCTGGGAATAATTATTTTTAAAATACTAATAATAATATAATATATGTATAAGTTAATGCGTGTTCTATTTAAGGACCGCTTTCCCTGTCAAACAATAAAAAAACTAAGTTTTAAAGTATATCTTGGTTTTAGTCTAGCCGCTCTAAGCGAGCCTCGAACCGGCGATTTGGAAAGAAAAACCACATGCGAAGCGAATGCCCTAATGAAGACTCTATTTACTAGTAATTAGAAAATGGTGACAGAATTATTAGTTTAGAATGAACTATCCTTTTAAGGGTGAGTATGGTGAATTTAGGGTGAAATCTCCTTTAATATATTTCATTTATTAAAGTACAATTATTATTATTATTTAATAAAAAGTGCCCTTTTTTCCACTTGAGCCCCTGCCCCTTAAAAGGTCTCTGCAAGTCCCTGGCGGACACCATTCCAGCTGCAACTGGACTGGCCATAGGGAGTCATAGGGCACCTTATGCGGCCTGAGCTACAAGAAGTTTCCCCGGAAAAAAAGCTGTCCAAGTCCACCCCTGTACACTACGTACAATTTAGTTTATTCAATTTACCAATAGCGCATGTCTTTGGGCTGTGGGTGAAATCGAAGCGCCCGGAGGAAACCCACGGGATCAAAGATCTTACATTCAATGTTGTTAAATTAATTGTATTACTTTAGTATCATGTATGTTACCTTAATAGTGTTTAGTAGTTGTGTGCATGTTTTGTTGTTAGTTGTGTTTTTAGCTGTGTCTGTGTATTACGAAGTTACAATGCAGATGTGCTTCAGCATGTCAGATTAACAATCTAATGAAATACGGTAGTATACTGTAATAAATATAGAAATGTTAATATCACATTTTTAACGGTGAACTTCTGGCAACCACATCTGCCAATTTTTTACCATCAATTTTACAGATTTTCCTTCATCTTTGACAGTGTACTAAAGTGCAAGAGTAGAGAGAGGTGACAGAAAACATCATTCGCACATGGTCTCCAAGCGAACACAGATGCTTTCACCTTTATCACATCTCACACACGCAGCACATCTCTTTCCTTTTTACTGCTGTTGATCAGCACCATCTTCACCTGCGCACTCTTCTCTCCGCCATTGTGTGACACATACAATAACCGAGGCGGCACTTTCATCTTACATCATTTCCTTTTACTGTCAAAAAATAAATAAATAAATAAAAAAAAATCCTGCACTTGATGTTCTTGAGACTGCTTATTTATTTCAAAACATGGTCAGAACATGAACTAGGCATTGCAAATGCTACAATGTTTATGCTCTTGTTTTTGATGTGTTTTTGTTTGTCGTTGTTGCTGACCATCATCACTTGCAAGTTGCCTAATCATTCATTCTCCTTCGGCTTTGTCCCTTATTTATGAGGGGTTGCAACAGCAGAGTGAACCGCCAACTATTCCAGCATGTTTCATGCTGCGGATGTCCTTCCAGCTGGAACCCAGTACGGGCAAACACTCATACACTACGGCCAATTTAGTTTATTCAATTCACCTGTAGCGCATGTCTTTGGACTGTGGGGGACACCGGAGCACCCAGAGAAAACCCACGCCAACATGGGGAGAACATGCAAACTCCACACAGAAATGCCAACTGTCCCAGTCGGTGCTTGAACTGTCCCCGGCGTTCTTGCTGTGAGGCGACAGTGCAAACCACTGAGCCACCATGCCACCTTTTGCCTAACCTGTGTATCTGCATATTTCATGCCACCTTTTTTCTAACCTGTCTATCTCCATATTTCTTCTTGTGTTCCACAGAAGAAACTCATATTTGTTTGAAAGTAAAGAATGAGTAAATAATGATTTTTTTTTTAATTTTTAAGTGAACTATCCCTTTAAAAACAACAACAACAACAACAACAACAACAACAACAACAACAACAACAACAACAACAACAACAACAAATCTTTAGGCTGCTGCAAGAATCTAAAAACATGAAGATATGCCAGTTTGGCACAGCATGCGTTTCCACTGTTAAAAGCACAGATTAAGAAAATATGCTAAACGACATGACCGCGAAACGTTGATTAGTGTTAATGTAACGGCGTGCATCTCTCTGAAGCATTAAACTGCGCTCCGGTCGGTCGGTGAGCTGGATTCATGCCCTCTTGGCTCTCCGCCTGGATCGACTATCTCAAAATTCAGAGGCCCAAAGTTCAAATCCACCTTGGAGCTATACAGCACGATCCTCCCCATTAATTATTCTAAATTAATTATGGCTTAATGATCACAAAATCGCGCTGGCTTATGACTGAAAAACTAGGGTACGTTGTAGTTTTAATTCTCAGGGGAATCTTTAAGGAATAGGCCATACCGTTTTTTTTTCTGTCTGACAAATTTTCATTGCATTGCATTATTTTCAAGCCTACACAGCCTCTGGCTTCACAGCTCACATTTATAACTTATAGCTTATCAAATGTTATATGAGAAGAGGAGAAAGCACTTCTCACATCTTCTGTTATTAATGTCAGAGGGCGGTGTGTTCAATCTCTGGTATTTTGGAACAAAATCATCTGTCTCTTGGCTGTTATTAATACAATATTTGGCCCGATGCGTGTTAGGCTGGTAAGTCATATTTCTTCTCTTTCAGCTTTTAAAAAAGAACAACCTGCTATTTACTGTATCCTTTATGTTAAAAATGTACACTAAAAAAATGATTCAAAAATATGGCCTGAATTTATACTAATTAAATTTAGTAGATGTAAACTTAATTTGTTTGTTTAAATTCAGCACATACAAATTGTTTGCAACCACTTACCTTAAAAACATTTAGTAAATCCAATGAATCATTTTCTTTTCACTGTAGTGTTTTATTTTAAGGACATTCTAGTTATATTTTTGTGTGTATTTTGTTAGTATCTTCCAGGATGCACAGTATAGTTTATATGAAATATTTAAAAATATTTTTGCAACATTGGTGTTTATTTAATTATGCATGCTCATTTTCTGTCTTTATTTTACCCTAATTGTTAACTAAAGCCTGTTTCACTCCGCAAGCGTGTGCAGAACATGTTTTTTTCGGCGTCCATGATAACAGATTAGAGCTTTCATACTGCATGCAGAAGCAGCGCGTCAGCGTGAGCGTCGCTGAAGCAGCAGTGCCGTGATCATTTCAGCGCTGGGTCTATTTTTGCCACGCTGCTCACGCTCAATTAAAGTGACAGTACATTGACCAAAAACGCATTAACAGTAAAAAGTAGCCATTTTACCCAATAAATGCATCAATAATTCTCACTGATTTTTATAGTCAATCAAATGAACAAACGATTAAAAACGGCAACAAATATTTATTTGGGCCCGAACTACAAAACCAAATTTAAAACAATTTTAGCATTAGTTTTTTTTAGTTGCACACTAGTTTGATCATGTATAAATATCATTAGAACTATATTGTGTTATAACTATAGGCCTACATCATCCTGACAATCAGAAACAAAATGACACATGATATCAGAGGCGATTCTCTTCTGACCGAGTGCGCCTGAAAAGACATGAATGACACTCCTCAGAGTGTGAGAAGCATACAGTTCTTTAGGATCTATATAATTTGTAAAATAAAGACTTGTAGGTTAAGGAAACAGCATAGGAGGAAGCTGCCGTGGGCCTTGGTGCAGATGAAAAGTTAAAACAAGTGTATTTATAAATCGATACATAGCTAGATAGAATAGACAGAGATACAGTTTAAGTCGGAATTATTAGCCTCCCTTTGAATTTTCTTTTCTTTTTTTAATATTTCCCAAATGATATTTAACAGAGCAAGGAAATTTTCACAGTATGTCTGATAATATTTTTTTCTTCCGGAGAAAATCTTATTTGTTTTATTTCGGCTAGAATAAAAGCAGCTTTAATTTTTTTTAAACCATTTTAAGGTTTATATAATATTATTAGCCCCTTTAAGCTATTTTTTATTTTCGATATTCTACAGAACAAACCATCATTATATAATAACTTGCTTAATTACCCTAACCTGCTTAGTTAACCTAATTAACCTAGTTAAGCCTTTAAATGTCACTTTAAGCTGTATAGAAGTGTCTTGAAAAATATGTAGCAAAATAATATTTACTGTCATCATGACAAAGATAAAATAAATTAGTTATTAGAGATGAGTTATTAAAACTATTATGTTTAGAAATGTGTTGAAAAAATCTTCTCTCCATTAAACAGAAATTAGGGAAAAAATAAACAGGGGGCTAATAATTTAGGGGGGCTAATAAATCTGACTTCAACTGTAGATGGATCTGTGCAGCAGCTGCCAATGAGCTGCGCACTGCAGATGCAGTTGGTGTGAAAGGCAAACGCCTGAGCGCTGCTTCAGCTCTCCATACGTGCTGTGCACGCGCTACTCACGCTTGCAGTGTGAAACAGGCGTAAAGCTTAAGGTTTGACAGATAGTAAATGAGCAAAAAAAAAGTTTCATTTTATTGTGAAATGTCACAGTACCACAAGTGGAAAACGTCATTAAACCCCATTCAATTACAGTTTAATTTACTATAATAAAAAAAAAATAATTCTTATTTTTTTAACAAAAACGTATTAGGTCATTCTTTGGTTATTTTCCCTAAAAGTGTATCAGAAAATGCAATATTAATGCATCCCCGATGGTTTCTCAAATGTTTACAATCTTAAATAATGATGTAAATAAGGTTCAAGGGTTAATAAATGAACAACAACAACAAAAAAATTCACTTTAGTGTGAAATGTCCCTATGAAGTGGAAAACGTCCAACATAGGCTCATTCTGAAAACGTTCCTCTGTCTACATGTCTGGAGATTGTGAATTATGTAGCCAGAAGTACGTATGGCTGAATTTCGTCTTTACAATGAACGCTACACCTATTGCTTTTTTTCGCGCTTACCAGCTGACCGCTTACCTCCGTGTGGACGGCTTTCCTGCTTTTACGGTTCCAGAAAGCAGGCAAGAAGCCAAAAAAAAAATGCAAAAAAACAAGTAAATAACAGGGTGAGAATGTGGTAAAATCTGAAAACG
Source organism: Danio kyathit (assembly GCA_903798195.1). Lineage (NCBI taxonomy): Eukaryota > Metazoa > Chordata > Actinopteri > Cypriniformes > Danionidae > Danio > Danio kyathit. The sequence goes on from LR812525.1 coordinate 17,568,651, forward strand.
TTATAAAAATCAAGTGGCCGTAAGAGCTTTCCTTTATCTGGATTGCTTTTGAAATCACTGTCAGTTGGGTTTAGGGAAGGCGGTGAGCTTGTCAATTGGTGCTTTTGAAAGCACTATTGGTTGGGTTTGGAAAAGGAGACGGGTGGGTCAGTTGATCGGTCAGACAGCGGCCTGTGGTGGATTTAAGCAAGAACAGCAGACGTGAATGGCACCCGCGAAAGAAATTTGAGATTTGAAAAAGCATACACAACGGCCTCTGGTGGAGTGGTGAAAACAAAAACTGCAAAAAAAGTAGCTCCTGTGACGTATTTGGTGCTCTCCAGAAATGTATATAGCGGTACGTTTTCAGAATGAGCCTAGGTTGCAAACCTCACTGCAAAGACATTTTTGAAAATTATTTTATGTTTCGTTAAAAATGGCATCTTTGAAATGTGGGTGAGAAAATGAATATAATATTTAACATGTAAAGTATAATAGTTAACATAGTGTATACGTTAATTCACTTTAATTTAAAAAATGTACACTGTTAACAATTTCCTGTAGAATCTATAGTAACTTACTGCAGGGCTCACCCTGTACATTTGTGGGGCCTAAGCAGAATAATTTTGGGGCCCTACCTTGCTCTAAATAGTGGAGTATTGCCATTGCAAACCGGCCCACAAAGACTTTATTGCTTATTAAATACAATCAATGAAACAGAAAAGTAAAGCCTGATTTCTTCTACTTAATAACTCTCTGAATGACATTTTAAAACAGCAGTGTTTTTGTCAACTAGCAGCTTCAAAAATAAAGAATTAAACAATCTTTAATAAAGGGACCAGTGATTACTACTTTGGGGCCTTTGGTGTGTTTAAAACATATGCAATTAGTTTGGTAAACAGATTGAAGATTCTATAGCTAAAGATTCTAGGTAGAGTTTTTTTTTTAAATTCCAAAAGCAAAAACCCTGCAATGAAAGACAGTGAGCAATAATTAGCCAAAAGTGAAAATGCACTACTTAGTAATAAAATATAGATTCTGAACACATTAAAAACTCAAAAAACAACAACAAAACAATTAACATTAATTCAAAAATTCATCCACAAATAATAAAATCAATAAGCAAATAATATAAAGTAAATATGAAAAATATTAATATAAATAACATATAAGAAAAAGGAAAGCAACAAATACTGGGGTAATGTTAATACCCAAACACAATATTATTTCCTTCAGTCTACTTCCCTGTTCCTTACATTTAAGATGCAGGGTCCAGAGCTTATATTAAACTATGATTGATTAAATTAGGAGATAACTTTTATAAACATGTCTCAGGAAAAATATTACCAGTGTGCAAAATATGTCAGTGAAAGACACTTTAGTACTATTGCATTTCAGTAAAATGCGTAAAAAAAATAAAAAATAAAAACGGGTCTGTAAATCCAGGAGAAAAAATGAAATATTTTATATAAGTAGATTATGTTTATTTATCTGTAGTTGCCTATTTTCGATAAATGTGCTATTAGATTATGATTTCATTATATCATGCAGATTTATGATATAATTTTTCCCCTTGTTATCTAAGGGTGCTTTCACACTAGCACTTTTGGTCCGCACCCGGGTTCGTTTGACGTCATAGTACGGTACGTTTAGCTAGTGTGAACGTGTCTTCTGAACTCGGGTGCTCACCCGTGAACCGTCCCAGAGTCCGCCTGAAAGAGGTGGTCTGGGGTACAGTTCATGCGAACTCTGGTACGTTTCACTTCTGGTATGAGTGCAATCGTACCAAATAGCGGAAGTGAACCGGCAACTGTACAACAAACTATCGTTTTCATAACGTTCATTCGTGTGTGTGTGTGTGTGTATGTGCGCCACGTATTGTACCTTTAGCGGGACTGAGCCAAGCACAGTGATACACAGCGATGTCTACTTGTCTCCTCCAGAAACAGCTTCTGCAGACACTGTGTGATGTTCTGAATGTTTATAATATTTTTGCGGCAGATAGACGTGAGTCGCTTTCTGTATGTCCAAAACTTATGATTCAGTAAAAGCAAATCGACCGCGATGTGCGGAAGTCTCCATTTTGGCGCTTTGCTTTCGTGACTGTCACCTAGCAACAGCCGTAAACAAAACAGCAGCTCTATGACGCAAGCGTACCGGGGTTCAGAAGGAAAGAAGACAGTGTGAACACAAACCAACCGAGAAGGTGGCAAGGGGGGACAATCGAACTTGGGTACGGTCCAGGCAATTGAACCAAGTGTGAAAGCACCCTAAAGGATAACGTTAGTTTCGTTTCATTTTCGCGGTTCAATTTCCAAAATAAATCAGGTATATTGTGTCCGTGCACGGATTTGCGTTCTTGTGGTGACCCGTTGGTCTTGCAGGTTACCTTGGAAGAACAAACTTGAACCGCGAGAACACAGAACGCATATGAGAAATGAGATGCTGCGAGCCTCCTGTTGATCACATGACCTTCACACGAAAACAATTTCAACTTTAATAAAATTGTGATTTTTTTTTTCTTTTTAGTGAAAAGTTATAAATATTTAAGTCCTAAAGCACTGTCAATGAAGATCATTTGTAAAATGCAAATAAAAACGATTTCAGCAAGGAAACGGCTTGCACCACCAGCAGGTTGTGGGGGCCCCCTAGTGGCGGCGGGGCCCTAAGCAGCCGCTTAGTTCGCTTATAGGGAGGGCCGGCTATGACTTACTGGCAACAGTTCGCCAGTAATTTACTGTAAATCAAGACCAAAAAATACTACATTTACAGCACCATTTAGTTCGCAGTATATGCATTTACAGTATTGTATTTTACTTTACTGCAAACTATACAGTAATTTTCACTTTTGAAAACTGTTGAACAGTAAAATTCAGTTCATATTACAGTTAAATACTGTGTAATTTACATTGTCATTTATTGGTTATCTGCCCTAAAAAGTATATCAGCAAGTTTAATATTAATGCATCCCGGATGATTTCTTAATGTTGACAATTTTAAAATGCAACTCATGTAACATATCCACAGCTTTCAAAGCTCAGACAAACTTATTCAGAAGATAAATATGACAGAAATAATTGTGTCAATGTCTTGAACACATCATATTTAATTTCATATTTTGACATACTGTAGGACACATCCACTTGAAACCAAATCAAAAAGCATCCCATTGCACTGTGATGTCTGTTGCTAATAAATTCATATGATGCAATTAAACGTCTGGATTGCCAATGATGTCTAAAATGTCTGGATTTCTGATGATAGTATAATAATCTGTAATGTGTGCTTGTCGGACAGCTTTTGAAGCTTAGAGAGTTTTTCTACCTTTCAACTCTCTCCGTCCAACTTGTCCTTGAACTGTTTTTCCAGACAAGATCAAACAACCATCAGGATTCAAGATAAAGGTTCGTTCTGAGTGTCTTTGATGTGAGAAGAAATAATTAAACTAATGCCACCTTTCGCATTAAAAAAAACCTTCTTACCTGCATAGTAAATTTGTCAAAATGATGCTTCCTGCTTTTTTATTACACTATCAAATGCGATTAGTTAATTTACTTTAAAAAAAAGTGAGTAAACATATTGGCCCTATCATACACCTGGTGCAATAAGGTGTAAGACATGTATGACATGATTTGTTGCTATTTTCAGACCAGCGCAACTATAATTTTCAAATTTTGCGCCACGCTGTTTAAATAGCAAATTTATTTGTGCCACTAGACTGAAGGGTGTGCCAGTCTAAAAAGGAGGTGTGTTAATGTAACAGTGGTAATATAGATTCATTGTGATAAATGACATGAAATTAAGATAGTATACATGATTGACGGTTTGGTGCCCCCTAGTGGTTAAAACATGCAGGCGTTTTTTTTTATTTTGTCCTTGCGCAGCTACCGTAGTTCAGCATAGAGCTGAAGATCTTTGCCATTTTAGATGGGGTCGGGCCGGACTTGGGCAGTAAAAGAACAGTCATGTGATGCATTTCGATTAGCGCGAGAAAGTAAACAAAACGTTTGTTACAACATTAAAATCTATCCCTGCAAAGGTGAAACAAATGATGACGGAGAAGTCAAAAAGAGCGAATTTTGACTGCGATCAGGCCAGCCGCCAGTCCAAAAAGAACGGTTATTCTAGCCGCCAAGGTAATTCGGCGGTCACTCATACACTGCATATTACAGTAGAGTGCTAAACAGCAATGTATAGCAAGCGGACAGGGAAGATGACGAGGTCACTCACTACATTGAAACCGCTGTCATGGAAAATGAAATGACTGCTCTTGGCTGGTATAAGATGAACAAACAATCCTACCCAAAACATGCAAAATTAGCCAGAACAGTATGCATCCCGGCTAGCAGCAGCAGTGAAAGGGTGTTTAGTGCTGCTCAGTGATCGCAGAACTGCGCTAAAGCCATCTACAGTGGATTCAATAATGTTCCTCCACAAAAACACGTAGCTTAATCTTGGTGAGTAAAGGACTTTCAAATTATAACTAAATATTAATTAAACCATAAAATCATAACGTAGACAGAGTAGGCCTATATAGGCTAATGTTGGCATTATTATTTTAATATTCAGCTTCACCGTCACCTTAATGCCAGATTGTGAAGAGAAGTGGCGAAACAAATCCCACAGATTCTTTATCTTAATTTCATTATTGCCAAATACCCGTCATCATTAAGAATTTATTTTCCTTTAATTTGTTAAGAAAGACTTATTTTTATTGGTATGTTGGCCAATTTAAAGATGTACCGAGGCCTATTTAGAGTGCTGAGATGTTACGATGTTACAGAGGACTTATTTTATTTCTTTGTTCCAACTTCTAGTGGCCTATAGCCTACATTTGTCATGAATAAATGACACATAAACACATAAAAAACACATATAAACGACGCATTCATGAAAAAAGGCAAAAGAGCTGTGTGCATGTGCACATTTGAATAATGTCGAGCTGTAAACAGGTTCGGGCTTTTAAAAAGCTGTCAATCAAAATGTACTTGTCGGGCTCGGGCCGAATTCTGTCGGGCTCGGACCCTATCGGGCATAATTTTCATGGCCCGATTACAGCTCTAGTTCAGCGGATAATGGCTGATGCTGCTACGTGTAAGCGTGCTCTAAACACAGAAGTAAAAACATTGTGATTAAAGTGTATAACATGATTATTTTTGGATACATGAGTGATTGGAGTTGTCAACAAATGTATAATGCTTCTGATAGATTTAAACAGCAAATATGTATTAAGAAATGCAATATTTTCGAACGTTGTGTCTCTCATAGTAAAGATTGCATGTTGCTATCATGGCATTGTATTATGAAATGGTGCAAGACCATACTTAAAGTGACAGTGTTGTTTATTTTTTGTCTTTTGTTTATTTCAGTTTTGTTTGCATTATATTGCCCTATGTTTCATGTGATGTGATGTGATTTGTTTCTAAGGTATGTAAATTATATTCTTTATAAGGTCAATTGTTTTTAAAAATGTTAAAAAAGTAGTTAATGGCTGATGCTGCTATGCTTTTGTCTGCATTATATTGCCCAATGTTTCATGAGATGTGATTTGATTTGTTTCTCAGAATAAAGAAACACTGAGAACCACTTTTGGAGGGTTTCATTGCTTTGACTGTCATTACAAGCATCTGTAAGACTGCATTTTTCATCTTAAAAATGTTGCCAAACTTCAACATATGCTATCAAAGTCAGATGCGGAAAAGGTTATTCATGCTTTCATGACCTCTCGATTAGATGATTGTAATGTGTTACTACTGTAGGCGGTTGCCCTGTTGGCCTAATTAACAAACTTCAGCTAGTTCAAAATGCAGCTGCTAGAGTGCCTTCTAGAACAAAGAAATATGATCATATTACTCCAGTTCTTTCATCATTGCATTGGCTCCCTATTAAATATCGTATAAATTTCAAAATTTTATTGACTACCTACAAAGCCCTGAACGGCTTAGCTCCCCAGTATTTGAGGGAGCTCCTGGTGTGGCCCCTCACGTCCACTACGCTTAATTAACTCTGGACAATTGATTATTCCCAGAATATCAAAATCAACTGTAGGTGATAGATCTTTCTCATATCTGGCACCTAAACTCTGGAACAGCCTTCCTAGCACAGTTCAGGAAGCAGACACACTCTGTCAGTTTAAAACTAGATTAAAGACACATCTCTTTGCATTAGCATACACATAAAACACCAATGCTGTTCAAATCCAAAACCTCTAAAACATGGGGTGTCCAAACTCGGTCCTGGAGGGCCGGTGTCCTGCAGATTTTAGCTCCAACTTGCCTCAACACACCTGCACGGATGTTCTAGAAAGCCTAGTAAGAGCTTGATTAGCTAGCCCAGGTGTGTCTGATTGGGGTTGGAGCTAAACTTTGCAGGACACCGGCCCTCCATGGACCGTGTTTGGGCACCCCTGCTCTAAAGTATTGTTAGTCTGCATTATTTAGGGCAACCGGAGCCGGGAACACCTCCCTAAAGACATTAGAATTTGAACGGCATCTGCGCTTATGTTAGTCTTTTTTTAAATTGTTCCCAAGGTTTCCATAATCCTGGACCAGGCCGTATCCTGAGCAGCTGCTGTGGTGGCCATGGACGAGTGGAGAGCATAAGACTGATCCTTGTAAGACCCCAGTGACAGACGAGTCCTCGCATTTATCCTGAAGGGACAGCCTGTACACCAGCCGGTGGTCACTTCACCTGCAGCTTCTCCACGATGGACGTCCAGCGATCTCCAGCCTCCGGCGCCTAGACTGCAGCTCTGCAAAAGACGATTGGCTATAGGGGAAATGGTCGTGCTCAACTAAGCCTGGTTTCTCTCAAGGTTTTTTAATTCTTCACTTTCCCCAATTGTTGAAGTTTTTTCCTCGCCGCTGTCGCCATTGGCTTGCATGGTTCGGGATCTCATTGATGAATTTGCTCTTCAGTGTTTGAACTCTCAGCAGTGAATATTAAACCACACTGAACTAAACTGATCTTCAACACTGAAAACTGAACTGACACTGTTTTAATTCACTATAATCTTTTATGTGAAGCTGCTTTGACACAATCTACATTGTAAAAGCGCTATACAAATAAAGGTGAATTGAATTGAATTTGAGTTGGTGACGATTGCGAAAAATACAATGCAGAGGTCAACAATCATTACATTAAGGCGCATTGTTGGCCCGTTGCTATTTTGAGGAACTGAAATAGACTGCACCATTGACCAACTAAAAGCTGGTCTAAAGTCCAGCGCAGAGCGCGTTAGTTATGCAATCCAAACGCTTACACATTGCTTAATACACACAGGATGTACAGCAATACACAAATATCTTTACAAATGAAATAATACAAAATTCCCTTTTGATCAATTTAACGCACTCCTGCAGAATTAAAGTGTTTATTTTTTTAATTTAAAAAATCTACCCCAGTGGAACAGTACATGGCAGTGTTGCCAGACGTACGATAATTATTGTATTTGTACGATAATTTCGACTTCTGTGCGATGTACGATCAATAATGAAAAAAATCCTATAATGTACGATAATTTCAGAAATATATGGCATTTCAAATGAGTTTCATTGTTATCTTAGGGCTTCTATACTTATTGATAGCTGCATCTTGTGTCTACTGTCTGTGACAGGAGAAGGTGGAGTTCGACACGTTTTCTATCTCATCTTACGTTACATCTTCTCAGCCAATCAACGTGGAGAATGGCTCTGTCTCACGAGTTAACGTTCCTGCTGGGCGCAGTGTTGCCAGATTTTTTGCATTTCGGCGGGTTTTGGATAGTTTTTGGGCTGGAATCAGTCAGCTACATCTGGCAACCATGGCTGCGCGCGGCCGTGCTTCAGTTGTTTTCAGGTTGAGGTTAATCGTTTAAGCAGTAAAGTAGTGCTGATAAGGAAGGTGAGAAGGACAAGGGGAGTTTGCCCTTGATGTTCTCGTTTTTTCCCATTCAAATGCATCATGTGAACGTGTTTTTCCAAAGTTAATCTCATCAAAACAAAGCCACGAGATCGGCTCATTACAAATCCTCTGGATGGGCTCGTGGTGCACACCTCAGACTAGTGTGTTAAAAATTCGGGAGGGTGCACATGCTTTCAAGCCAACCAGCACTATGTTGCGCTCCATGTAGGCATCCAATTTGTACCGCAAAATGATCCCTCAACATCTGACAACACATGCAGTTATTCGATGACAGAGACTCGGAGGTGGAGTACCTTCCCACTAAGGTACGCCTAGTTTTTTTTTTTTTACGTATTGTGGTGATTTGCACGTTGTGTCAAAACGCTATTTGTCTAGATAATATCTGTATACTCTTCGTTTGACTAGTTGTACGATAATTTTCCTCCAAATACGATAATTTTGAGGTTCTGGTACGATACTTTCACATTTCCAATCTGGCAACACTGGTACATGGTCTGCAATAAGAACAAATAATGACACCTTCATTGAAGTACACCAATACTACTGCAGTCAAAAAATATAATGTAACCTCCAAATGAATGCATTGTTTGTAAAACGCCTATTTGTCTAAGACGTAAAACACTGATAAAGTACAAAGTCTTTCTCTCTGTAACACTGCAGTTGCATCGCAGCTCAATTCAACTGTACTTCAGAGCACCGGCTGGCAGAACAAAAGAGTTGTTATATAATTTCTTATCACAGACACTGGTACTGGTGACCTAAATAAAAATCTCTGTCGTTCAGTCTCTCTCCCCACTTCTGACGAATCCATTTTTAATTAAGGGTGACAGAGTAAAAGTCCCCTGATACCGTCTTCCCTCCCTCACACACGAGCTTTTTTTTTTTTTGCTTTCTAGCTTCATGCCGCCGACAGCGTAAAAGTTTGCTGTTGAGATCAGCTACAGTTGTTTTATTAAACTGCTGCTGTGCTGAAGGGGGACGACAAGGCCCCTTCGGTATTGTTGAGCTAGAATGACCATGTGATACATTATATTCAGAGAAATTAGCCTCTTTCACACACAGCCTACAGTCTCCACAGGTAAACAGCGTGCAAATTGTCATCGAGAGATCTTCTGTGAACATTACTTATTCATAAATACCAATAAATTTGTTCCATTTACTCAAGTGAAAGTGAAGAATGAACTGTCATTTGAGAGTTTAAAGGGGACCTATTATGCAAAAATGTGTTTTATAAGCAGATTAAACACAGCTGTGTGGCAACAGTGTGTGAATATAGCCAGCCTTTAATGGTAAAAATGAATTCATTTTTCATTCATTTTCTATTCGGCTTAGTCCTTTTATTAATCTTGGGTCGCCACAGCGGAATGAACTTATCCAGCATATGTTTTATGCAGCGGATGCCCTTCCAGCTGCAACCCATCACTGGGAAACATCCATACACACTCACTCACACACACATACACTACGGACAATTTAGCCTACCCAATTCACCAGTTCACATGTCTTTGGACTTGTGGGGGAAACCGGAGCACCCAGAGGAAACCCAGGTGAACACAGGGAGAACATGCAAACTCCACACTGAAACGCCAACTGACCCAGCCGAGGCTCGAACCAGCGACCTTCTTGCTGTGAGGCGAACGTGCTACCCACTGCGCCACCGTGCAGCCTGAAATAATTTTATGTTATAATCACACTTAATAAAACAGTCTGCAGAAACACTTTGATTGATATTCTCCCTTTGTACATGTCATTGGAGGGGGAAAGCCCCGCCCATAAGTTATGATCTCTCCCTCATTAGCATTTAGTAGAGTTTAGATCGGGCCCAAAAAATTTAACCCGACTCTCTCTGAGCCTGTGCACCTTGTGTCCAAGCCTGACCCGGTCCGACACGTTAACTGTAATTATGAGCCCGAGCCTAATTTAAACCTAACTATTTTTAATACATGGGCCATTATAACAGACGTTCACAACTACAATTCTGAGTTGTTGGAATTACAGAAATTAGTTTAACAACTGCATTGTTTGTTGGATCGTAATGGATCGTAACAAAAGAGGACATTGAAGGCTGACTATCATCCTTTCTGCCATGGCAAGCCTGCTTCATGTGGCTGTTCATTTTTTTGCTCTTTCCTCTTTCACACCGCACGTGCGAGCAGAGCATGTGTTTTTTTTTTCGACGTCCACAAATTAGAGCTTTCATATCGCACTCAGAAGCAGTGCATTAAGGCTGATTTATACTTTCGCCTGGCGCTGCATTGCGGACATCCGCTGACTGCGCACGCACCTCACGAAAATCGACGAAGCTTTTATACTTGACACGTTCACAGTTGAGATATTCTTTAAAACGACAGGGGGCGGTCAAAAGACTGACTGTAAAGTCAGATGGATAAATAGAGAAGTAGTACGTTTCGGGAACTACGTCATATCATTAATATTGTTCAAGATTTTTAAACTAATTTTTTTTTTTTATTATTTTAATGATTATAAGGATTTTTATAACATTCAAGATTTTTTTTTAAATCAAACTTTGATGCATCATTTGCTTTTGTTTATATCTCTGACAGTTTTACCTATTAAAGTTTATTAAAATATTAATGAAAAGAAAACATGGGTTGCTCTACAGATGTATATTTTATTATGTTTTATTATGTAAAAGCAAAAAAAAGCACACTTACTAAAAAATACTGATGTTTTTTTTTAGATTTAGCCCGATCCACAATTCAGACATTACTGTCTGGCTAGTTTCTGTCCTCTATATTCTAAAAAGGCAATAATGGTCCAACATTCCTGACCATTATCACCAAAAAAGCCCCAAAAAACAGGGCATCAGTATATTGTAAACCAATAGGTTCAAATAATCCTTTCCAGTCATCAAAGACATATTTTATCCTTAATTATAGTTTTGTCACTATTAAATTGTTTTAAATTCAAAATTGCAATATATACATCAGTGTAAAACCTATGACTAGTGGAAAAACATATTTCTGTAATTGTGTACCTGGGTCTCCACTTTTGCCATGGCCTCTTTTGGCTTTAACAAAATTATCCCTCAGGTTTTTCCAAACTTTAACAAAAACTTTCCTCCTTTCCCACGGCTGTTGCAATTTCTAGCCAAGAATTACTGTTCATCTGGTTCTCCCTATGATCATAAAGGTGCCTATACAGGCGTACCTGTTTCAGACAAAAACTCTTTAAAGTGATTCATATTATACTCAAATCAAATGCGGCACTGCGCGAACTGTTCGCTCAAGTCTCAAAAAATTTCGTGCACTCCGCCAGACGAAATCATGTCGCGTGCACCCAAAGCAAACCTCTGCAAACACAGCGATGACGACACGTTCGCCGTGCACACTCAAGCGAATTAGCGAGTAAAAAACAGGCTTCAGTAAGAAAATGATTCTTTGATGCTTATTAGGTGTTTGGAAAAGGTCTTTTGGCTATACATTTTGTTGTATATATTCTTGTAGTATCCTAGTACATTCAGTTTTTTATAAATTAGGATGTAATATTATGGTTTATTTCTATACTGGACAGAAATATTTAGCTGTACAATTTATAGAGGTACATGTATGTATACAGTATATGTATGTATATTTGTATGTATGTGCGTGTGTATGATTTACGCATGTATATGTGCATGTATGTGTATATGTATGTGTACATTTATAGTCGTTTTTTCCTGTTACGCAATAGGTTATCATGTGATCCGGAAGTGTACAAATAGAAACACCTGATTGTGATGAACACTGTCTGATGAAGAGCCGTGTGGCTCGAAACGTAACACGCTTTGTGTCAGCCTTTTTAATTTAATGAATTTGTATTTTTGGAGCTTTGGTGTTGCCGCCTTGGTTGAATTTAACATTTCCAATCAAATGCAACATCCCCACGACGTTGGTGTAAAATATCAACCTGACATCCCAACGCAATCTGACAGCAATTCGTAACTTTTTGATTTAGTGGCTAATTTGTATGAATTTGTACAATCTTATTCCTACAAATTAGTACTGTTTGTTCATCACCCAATGACGGTTGGGGTTGGGTGCCACGCCTCCTTTTTAAAATCGTACATTTTCGTACGACTGAACTCGTACGAATTAGTACGAATTAGCCACTAAACTGGCAAAACATAAAATACTTACGTTTCCTCGTGAGATCAGGCTGGACATCCTGTGCCTGCTGGGTTGAAGTGAATCAAAACCTTTCATCAAAGTCATCTTAAAACTCAATATCACCCGTTCACCCACTCAACAACATCCATTCTTGTCTTTTTAAAAAACTTTTCTGATCCACATCAAATGTTGACTATTGTAATTTAAAAACCAGCAAAAATCATGTTTTATGTTTAAATCATGTGGCGTGAATACAATTTTACAGGTAAAAGATTCAATGCTTTTGTGTATTTGTCAGTCTGGTAAGTTTGACGTGATATTGATTCAACTTAGAAGCAACATAATCAGTCAAAAATAAGCATTTGATAAAGTTCCTGGAGAACTTCATAATGGCATCTATAAACACTCAAAAGTTCTTTGATTCACAGAGATATTTTGACTCTATAGCACAAACACTCCTTCCAACCTGGTCCCAGATTTAGATGGAACACAAGACAGTGAAAGCGCTACTCTAATGGATGTTTGATGAAAGTTTTTTTCAGTTCTTTTCAGAGAGAAGATCTCTTGTCTAAAATAGGCAGCTGTTTCGCACACTCTACTTTTTGGCACCTCTGAACAAGAAAAGCCCATCAAAGTTTTTTAAGGCAAACACAAATGAGCTCAACAAACCGAATCAGATCAACACATCCTGCGCTCGCTGGTTGCTTCAACACCGCAACGATCTTCTAATAATCGAACTGTGGAGAATAACAAAGGCCTTTTGATTCGCATTAATGAATCACATAAATACCACGCTGTAAAAAAGGCCGGGTTCCACACAATTCATTCAGGTTGTCCCAACACAAACCAATTAAGTTAACAAAGTTAAAGGAATTGAATATGAAACAATTAAGTTGTTTCAAAAAAATCTCAAGAATTGTGTTGTTTCAATTCATTACAAATAATAGTTTGAACAAGCAGCAAAAACGATTTTTTTGATTGCATACAGAAAATGTTGATGGTTCTGTCGGTCTCATCTATCAAATCTAATCTTTAATTTGTATTTCCTAATGGATTCAAGTCAGGTGACTGGCTGGGCCATTCTACAGCTTGATTTTCTTTCTCTGAAAGCATTTGAGATTTTCTTTAGCTGTCTTTTGGATCATTGTCTGGCTGAAATGTCCACCCTGGTTTCATCTTCATCCTCCTGCTAATGTAGATGTTGGACTGAAGCAGCTGATATTCATTTACACTGAGGAAGGGCAGAGGGTTGCTGAAGAACTGCTGAGAGATTACAGCTGCTGGGCTTTCACTGCCTTTCTAAACCTCCCTTTCTTCATGTGTTCAATACTTTTTCCCTGCGTCATTTCATTTTATTACACATAACTTCATTTGTAAACTAAATTAGATTTGTAGATTTGTTTTCTTTGCATATATGGATTTCTTTGGTTGTTACCAACATCTGGGGAAAAGTCAACAGCACGTTTAGAAATATGAAAAATGGTGATGTGTTCAATAATTTTTTTCCCTGCTGTAAATATGTAGGCTACTGTACTTGTATGCAACATATATTAAAAATATTGCAGATGTAACTCTTGGCTATAAGATATTGAAATAAAACCCGACTACACAACCTAGGTTATTACCCAGGAACATATAAAGAAGCACTTGTTTGATTAACACAAAAGTTACAACAATATGAAGGACCCTGCTGCTTCATTTTTGATTTAAGACAGAGATGTGGCTTACAAAAAAAAAAAACACATTCACACTATGGTATACTCAATATTAAAAACAATTTTAAAATGTTCTCATCACAATTACCAATTAAATATTCACACTCACAAAGAGACTGCAATAAATGACATCAGAATATAGGCGACACTCCACACAGCTAATCAGTGTATACAAATGATTCAAGCAAGTGACAAATCAAACCCAGACAATTCAACAAACTCCCCTTCAATTCAGCATCAGCATTACAGCTCATCCGTCCATCTGTGGATATGTACACAGACTAAAATACTTTCACAGGAAACAAACCACGAAAATCACGAAAGATGAAGTTCACAAAGCAGCGTAATGATCAAATCGTACATGAACATTAAATCAGGGTCAAAATGGTGACGGCAACGCAACAGCAAAAATATTGTCACCGTAATATTTAATGAGATGCCCATGAGGAGTAACCACAGCCGAGAACAGCTGTAGATGAGACACATTTAAAAGGCAGCCACAAATAAATGATATGAAATAACAGCTAGCACCTTCAGGCCGCACCTCCTAGGTGAATTTTGTAGGCTAGAGCAGACTTTGTGAACGGCGATCGTCACTTCACGCACACACTTTCCTAATGATAAAGGCATGCTTTAGACTATCACTTAAAAGTAACGAAAAAGACTAAAAGCAAACAACTCACCCAGGCTAGAGCAGACTTTGCGAACGGCACCCGTCACTTCCAGTGGTGTAGCGGACCCCCACTTTTCGGTTTTACGAGCACATAATACTCCTCCACCAGTCCTTACTCCTTATTTGTGTCTAATACCCCAGTTTGTCACGGGGGCATGAATGAAATGTTCATGAGTGAAGGTGAAACTGCCGAACTGCAGTTAAAGTCACCCAAAATTACAGAAAACTCTTACATGAAAGCACTTCACGTAAACACCTTAATTATATTATTGTCTATTGAGGCAAATACCTAGACTACAGATGTCCATGTAAGCGTAGTCAGTAGTGTCTTCGAAGTAAGTGAAAGATCCAGAAGGGCACTGATGCAGAAGGGCACTTTTTTGTCAGATGGTCCAATTTATTTGGATATGTTTTACTCGAACGCTTAAACTCTACAGGTGCCTGATAGTTAGATGTGGAGCTAACATTAATCAGATTCACTCTAGTGAACTGCATCCATGTTAGCACCTGTGGTGATGTGGTAATTTTACAGTAGGATACACACAGGTTCGAAGACTCGTTCTCGCCACGTACAGTGCAATTCGGCCAGGTATACATCCGCGCTAAAATATCAAGGTGAAAGTCTTTATAGCTTGCGTAGAATAGACCCAGCTCCCAACCCAACTTTCAGAATAGATTAATGGCGATATTTTTTTTAATCGCCCGATAAGAGTCTCGCGTTAACGCAGCACGTTAACGCCGAAATTTTTTTACACTAAAGCTAATCAAAGAGATTTTTTTTACAGTATGTTGATGTACTTTAACGTGATATTGAGTAGGAGATGGGATTTTCTTTTTGTGCATCATTTCCTGGAGGTCTTTTAAATAATTAATTAAGCATCAATTTGTATCCTATTTGTGTTTCGTGACACACGTATTTGCAATGTGTTACTGCTTGTTAAATCAGTCTCCAAATTACAGTTCAAATACCAGATCAATAAATGTCTCAATTATTAAAAGGTCATTTTCTGAATCTATTACATGTTGATAAAGGAACACATGCTGCCTTTTACCTAAGGCTTAAAATCTGTTGCCAGACGGAGACGGCCTGAAAGACGGATTAGATAACCTCTCAGCCCAGAGAAGACGGAGTTTATAATAACAGAAAGTCCTCAAACAGGTGATTAGGAGGATAATGTGAGAGCCGTAAGTCTGCCACATTTAATGCAGAGGAAATTATTTATGGCAGCATTAATGTTCACAGAAACACAGAGGCTGTGTGTGTGTGTGTATTGTGATCTGACGGGAAGATGGAAACTAAAATGAGGACGAAGAAATGAAGATGTTAAAGACAATTAACATTTAGTCGAGAAAATGATTTGAATGATGGGCTTCAAAATGTTTGCATTATTGTTGTAACATTAAAATTAAGTCTTGTTTTATGGCTAGCTACTACATTTATGTTTCTATTTCTGCCAAAATTAAACACAAATCATATGTACATATATATTTTTTATTTTATTAATTAAATGTAATTTTATTTTCTTAATATTTCCCAAGTGATGATTAATAAAGTACGTAAATCTTTCACTATATTTCCCCATTATTTATTTTTTAAGTCTTATTTCTTTTAGTTTATTTATATATATATATATATATATATATATATATATATATATATATATATATATATATATATATATATATATATATATATATATATATATATATATATATATATATATATATAAAAGGTCAATATATTTATTCCCCTCAAGAAATTATTATTATTTTTATTGGCTACATAACAAACCACCGTTGTTCAATGCCTTGCTAATTATCCTTACCTAGTTAATCTAGTAAAGTCTTTATATTGCACTTTTAGCTGAATACTAGTATCTTGTAAAAAACGTCTTAAAGTTAACTTAATGAGCACCTATTTTACCCTCTTTACAAGATGTAAGATAAGCCTTTGGTGTCTCCAGAATGTCTCTGTAAAGCTCAAAATACCCATCAGATAATTTCTTATAGCCTCCAAAAAATGCTGGCGTCTGAGTATACTGTAGCTGTTTTTGTAGCCTGTGGCTTTAAATGCAAATGAGCTGCTTCTCCCCGCCCACCGATGTGACGTGCATGATGCTTTTCCTGCGTTACATCAGATAAACAGCCATCAGTGATAGAAACAGACACGGTGTCACGGTTGGGGATCTGTCTGTTCCTCTTGTGTATGTATGTGTGTGGTTGTGTGTGTGTTTGTTTGGGTATCTTTTACCGCGTGGCTGTCTGTGTTTACATGTTGTCAGCTGGGCAGTCATGTGCTCAACTGTCAATCAGCACACCACAGGTGCAGCGCATTACTGCACCTATTTCTGTTCAGCGTTCGTGTCTCTTGTTGTCAGTTCGTTGCTGTTTCACGTCTGTGTTTGTTCCTGTTGGGCTCGTCCCGCTGTATCCGCTGGTGGTGAGTTGATCTTAGAGACTGTTGCTTTTGGATATTGTCAGCACCACTTGAATTCACTGAAGTACTGTTACCGCTGTTTGGCGTTGTGGAATTCTATGAGAGATCTCCCTGGATCTTTCTCATTGAGATACTATCACCGCTGTTTAGCGTTGTCGAATTCCTTGAGAGATGCATCATTGCTCTATCCTTACCCTCGATATCTGGTGAGATCTATACCAGCTGTTTTTCTGTTATCCCTGTTTAATAAATCAACTTGCATTTGGGTCTCCTGCGAGTTTATGACACACGGATGAAGCTGAAATACAGCTCTTTAGTCAAAAATACCAAGTACGTTTATTTGATGTATTTGTGGTGGAGTTTATTCAAGCCTTTCTGAAAGGATGAGTCACACACAAATGCCGTTTGCAGCACTCTCACACATACACACACACACACACACACACACACACACACACACACATATATATATTAGCATTCATTGACACTATGAGGCCGTGGTGATTATAGCAGTTATGAATTTTACATAGCAATTTTACTGTCTTTATTATAAACATGCTCTGTTTTAAAAACGTTTTAAAAATAAAACTTATACAAATCCCAGAGAGACAGATCATTTAATCTCATTTTCTTTGCAAAAAAATGTTTTGTGGACATGGGTTTACATGTTATTATAGAAACATGGAGGCTGTCAATCAATTTGGTGGGTGGCGAAAACCGCACTCCTACGTCACGTTGCGGTGAGCCTCAAAATAACGAGGTTTTTGGTCCTATTTTAACATCAAGAAATTAAAAAAAGAGACTTACTGTGTTTCTATCACTCCAGTACAGAGGTGTAAAGAGTACCTAAAAACCATACTTAAATAAAAGTACAGATACCTTAATGTAAAAATTACTCCATTACAAGTTTCAAGTCACCAATTCCAATAAGACTTGAGTAAAAGTATTAAAGTATCCGATTTTAGAAGAACTTAAGTATTTTACTCACACTGAATGTAGGCTCAAAGAACACCAAGAAAGTTTTAATTTTCCTAATATATAAATTAAATTTAACACCTTAATGTTTCAAAATGGCAGAACAAAATATATTTTAAAAATAGAACAAAAAGTCGCAGTCAAACTCAAATGTTCAAAAAAGGCACAAACAATTTATATATATATAAAAAAAAGTAGTAAAACGTAGTAAAAAAAAATCAGAGCTGACTTTGATGTGATTCATCTCTCAGTATCAGAGGGGGGCAATATTTTTATTTTGAGTAGTTTTTCAATTGATTAATTATGTTATCTCTGTATTAAAATTAAACAAAGGGGAGCACTGTTATTTTTCAACTTAGTAAACTACATATAAATTCAAGCTTCGGCTTCATCACTGGCTGCAGCCATGTTGCTAATTAAACACCTGGTATTAGGCAAGCTGCTAATTCACGTTCACATGATTTAGCTCATAAATAGCATACAGTACCTTCAGCACTCTGCAGATGGCGATATCGCCTCATCCGCCCAACAAATTAGCCGTGGTTGATAAAGATGCCGACTTGTCGTGCACAATCACAATGTAATGAGTAACGGTAAGCGTCCGTTCAAATGTAGTGGTGTAAAGAGTACATATATTCAATCAAAAATGTAGTCAAGTAAAGAGTAAAAGTTGCTTATATTTTTGATACTCAGTACAAGTACAAAGTAGCCAAAAAAATACTTAAGTAAAGTAACGAAGTCCATTTACTCAAGTACTTTACACCACTGCTCCAGTATGCCCGTAGACACACTAAACCTACACACAGTTCTGTCCAAACAGCTTACAAAAGATGCTTTTCATCATAGGTGCCCTTTAAAAAAATCTTCAGATTTTGTCTTCAGTATATGCATGCAGAAAATAAAATAATATGAAAATATTTTCACTCAGAAATTGCTAGTACATTGTATGTGTAACCTGTTTAAAGTTAGCGTTAAGAAGTTTAAATTGTATCTAATGTTTAGTCGGTGAATAAATAAACACAATTATTGTCCAGTAGATAGCAGTAGTGAAACCACAGAGAGTTGAAGCTAACAAAACGTCCAGCATCAAGAAGAAAAGGGATCGTTTGTGAGCTAAGCTATATGCAAGAGAAGGAAATCTTGACTTTAAGGCAAATGAGACATTTTGCTTGTTTTTTTTCCATTGAAAGAAATTATTTTTGGCAGCACAAGTGAAGTGGTGTTTATTCCTTAAACGGAATGGTGTGTTTACCTGTTTCTCCAGTGAGTTTTACCTGTGTGTTGCTAACGTGCAATGTTTTTAAGTATTGTTTTTGCAATATACTGTTGTTAGTAATATTATGATCTTGGTGCCTTCATATCTTGATGTTTTTTTTTTTTTTTAAGAAATAAAACCAACTGGAGAGTAATGAGTCACATAAATACGAGATGTTATTGCAAAGCTGTATGAAAACTCGCTCACAAAGTAATTTGAGATTGTTTAACCTGTTCAAATTGTACATTGTTTTACAATTATGAAAATGGGTTATTTTGAGAAATATTGTTTCCAGATTTGGTAAAGAGCTTAGAATTGATTTTATGCAGGTTGTTTTTTTTATATGCCTGATCTGATACGGCCACTGGATTCACCATCATTAGATGGATAGCACGTGTGCAGGATTCATTACCAGCAGGAACTGGTAAGGAAAGGTTTCCATTTGGCGTGTCTTTAATGTCATCTCACAGATAAGCGTTGGAGATCTCGTCACATTAAATAAGAAAATAACACACGCTACCCGGGTAGAACATTTTTATTATTTTTTTTTTTTTGGGAAGTATTTTCTATCAGAGCTCTGACTTAGATTTTGAGATGTTTATTCAAATCCCCCCAACTTTTTGTCCTACACAAACTGACATCAATTTTATTTTATTTTTTACTTTACTGAAAAGAGAATATTGGATTCGAACTCAGAATTTAAAAGACATTGAAACATTTGACATCGACTATACACTAAAAAAAAAGGACATTGATTTGTGAGTTTAAAGGGGATATTGCGTTTCTGTTGAAATACACTTTGGCAGAAGAAAGAAAAGTTGTTTTTGTTTAATTGATTATTGTTAAATAAATGCCGGCTATAAATACATATATTGAGTAAAGTGAATCAGTGTTTGATACTTCAATTCTATCACTCTTCCTTGGAAAAAAATCCTATACCACTGCTCTTCATACTTATAATTCTATCGTGGGGTAAGTGCTTGAGTGTTACATATGTATATACAGTATAGATTTGTCCCATTCGTGCATTACGCATAAGACAACGTAAATTACGAAAGGCCCCGCATCCCCCAAAAAAAAAACCTGCCCCTAATGGGCTGAAATTTATTGCTGGATCTTTTAAACAATGAAAATAATTTGGAGGAAAGTCCTTACCCCAGGTGGAGAAGCTCAAGTATCTTTGGGTTTTGTTCATGAGTGAGGGAAGGATAGAGCGTGAGATTGACAGGCGGATTGGTGCAGCGGCAGCAGTGATGTGGTCGATGTACTGGGCCATTGTGGAACAGAAGGAGCTGAGCCGAAAGGCAAAGCTCTTAATTTACCCATCAATCTACAATCCTACTCTTACTTATGGTCATGAGCTTTGGGTCATGACCGAAAGAACAAGATCTTGCATGCAAGCACCAGAAATGAGTTTCCTTCACAGGGTGGCAGGGCGCACGCTTATAGATAGGCTGAGGAGCTCTGTCACCCTGGAGGAGCTCAGGATAGAGCTGCTGCTCCTCCACATCGAGAGAAGTCAGCTGAGGTGGCTTGGGCATCTGTTTCGAATGCCTCCTGGACACCTACCTAGGGAGGTGTTTCAGGCATGTCCCATCGGGAGGAGGCCTCTGGGAAGATCCAGGTCACACTGGAGGGACTATGTCTCTCGGCTGGCCTGGGAACACCTCAGGATCCCCCCGAAGGAGCTAGAGTAAGTGTCTAGGGAGAGGGAAGTCTGGGGTTCTCTCCTGAGACTTCTGTCCCCGCAACCCGGCCCAGTACAAGCAGAAGAAAATGAATGAATGAATGAATGAATGAATAAAAATTCATTTATTGCTAAATGGGGCTAGATTTGGCTACATTCTCCCTTCAAACTATAAGGCCAAATTGCAATTGTTGCATTATTGATCAATTTACTGTATTAAAAAAACAAGTTGTTAAGTGCTGCTAATAGTGAGAGACACACTGGTCTAAACATGCCACACTCATAAAACAACATGCTTGTTTAAAACACCCTCTTGTAGCCTTATTTTCAACAAATTTCAAGTCATTCTTTAATACACAACACTGTATTTTTCCATAGAAGCTTTGCCATTTATCTTGTCACTCTCTGCTGTCACTAGGGATGTCAGTTTCTACAAAATCCCATGATCGATGATCATTTAAATTAACGATCAATCAATCGATTAATCGTTAATCCTTATAAACCATATGTTTATAAAATACATACGAATAGGCTACTGAAGAATGAACCGAATATGCAATGCATTATGGTTCTTGCTTAATCGTCACAATTAACGAAATAAGCTAAGCATTCATTTTATAGATATAAACTATAAAAATAAAAAATAAGACATTTTAAGTAATCAACATTATATGTAAAAAACCCAAACTAGGCTACAGGCTGAATGCGTCAGAGGTGAACATGCGGCACACGCTTCTGTTAAAGCTTCAGTGAAGAACAAACCATTTAGGCTATGACAGACCAATGCTATCTCACGGCTAGTGTTGGACAATATAAGAAATTTTCAGATTGCCATATTGTCCCCCTGTGAGATCGCCGACATGATATATGGGCGCGGCAGTGTTAGGTTTCTAATTTGCTCATTTATTTAACCATTTTTAAACGTATTTAATAGGCCTAAACGTTCGGCTGCTTTTTTAAAACTTATTTAATAATCTACTTCATTTGCATTATGTTTTATCTCAGAAAATAATTCAAACCAATGCAAATCACCGCGCTCTTACAGCTAAACTGTGTGGCGCGGGACAGGATTTGATGGTGATTTCGGGTGGTTCGATGGCTCCATGCCGTTATCATGCTGCAAAATGCATATAATATAAATGGATGCAAGCAAATGAAATTATATTTATCTGCGCACGGAAGAAACAAGGATGCATGCATTAAAGTCCTTTCAGACGGGAGGCGGACGGAGGTCTCACCGCCTGCGCGTGTTTCTATGCGTGCGTTTATACATGTTTTGTTTTTCAGAGCGCACCGCGGCTTCAGGTCTGATCATCATCACAAAAGTAGTCATTAACAGTGTCACCTCTGTATTTGCTAAAATCTAACACAATGTTGCGCTTGGGATATGGGTTTATTGTTTGTCAGAGTTTTGTTTAGACTATTGCCGACGCGCCGCAGCTCTGGCTCTAATATTAGAACTGAGCTCAGTAAAATGTTGTTTGATAAGTTATTAATAATCTGTTCAATAATTCGTTAAAGCCAAAACGAATGGTAATTTAATATAGACTATTAAAAATATATAATAGAAAAATTATATATATATATATATATATATATATATATATATATATATATATATATATATATATATATATATATATATATATATATAGCTTATATAAATAAATATAGGCTTAACATATTTTTTAATTAAATAATTGGGCTATTTTCTGAAATATGTGCATGTCTGTTTTTATCATTCCATCGAATTAATTCGATTGCAGCACCTGTTCATCCAGAACAGATCAGCTGGTTTCAGTTCTTTTTATTTTTTTTCTGTAGTTTCATTTTTACAAATAACTTTATTTAATTTGTTTATTAATTAAATTTAGTTTGCAAATTAATCTGCTATGAGATGGGGCTGTGTATGGCAGTGCCCTCACGTGCAGCGCGCGTCTGCTGCTGCGAGAGAGAGAGAAAGAGCGCAATGCAAATATTAAATTTTTCACATGCTGATGTGTGTGAAATTGCGAATACATGTCTATAATCGCCTTGAAATTTAAAAAATTATTGTATTTTTCCCTTTAGGAAGGAAACTCTATTTAAATTCAAGCTAAATATGCGTGGTGCTGAAGTCCAAAAGTGCCGGTCAAGTGATGTTGATGTGAACAGCTGAAGCTGTTAAATTATTTGTAGTTCGTTTATTATTAATGGTGATGATTAAAATAATAATGCTGTTCATTTTATATAATAATGTAATTAAAACATGTAATCTATCATCCGAAACAAGCAATATCGTCTTTAAAGTCGTCATGGGTCCCAGCTCTCTGCGATATATTTGCCTATATCCTCAATACACAATATCCTCCATTAAATCAAGTAATTTTGTTACGCAGGACAGGCTTAACAAAATTCGCAGCACTAAACATGTTCCCAGACTGAGAGTGATTGATGACGAGAGAGCAGAAACCTGTAAGAACGGAGATGTTCACCGCATGTCTGGCCGTGATGAGCGATTTTTAAAATGAAAGCATATTTGTTACTGTCAAGATTGCTAAAACATCTTAATATTTCAGAGAAAATAGTTAAAGTTTGCATAACCAATGATCTCATCCACGCGTGATCTACCCATACTTAAATATCATAAGACCTATTTTTTCATTACCTGACCCGCAGATTAACGGCAGCACCTGTAAATATAACCGAGATCCCCGCGGGTCTTATGCATCGCCCAATATGCAGTCAAGAGACTGACTCCATGGTCATGTAAACTGTACACACTTGATTATGTAATGTGTAAAGTCGTGAATAAGTGTCTCGCAGCGCAAAGCATGTCTTATCCTTTATATGTCCATGTTTAATCGGTCATCGATAAGGTCGATCGATTAAAGGCTTATCGACAATTAATCGATGATCGAGTAATCGTTAACATCCCTAGCTGTCACTGTTCAATGAAAGTGTCTCTACTTAATGTACAATCAATATAAACAATTACATGCTTACATCTTTCTGTACGCTTTATATAGCGCAGCTCATTATTATTTTATGATTCATACAGAGTAAATCAAGCATGCAATAATGGCTAATGTCAAATTAAATCAGAGTTGATTTAACGTGATCTTCACATTAATAGCTGCTTTCACACATACACCCAGCATGCCTACAGCTTGCCTACTTCCATTATATATACATATATACAGTTGAAGTCAGAATTATTAGCCCTCCTGAATTATTACCCCCCCCCCCTGTTTATATTTTCCCCAATTTCTGTTTAACGTAGAGGAGATATTTTCAACACATTTCTAAACATAATAGTTTTAATAACTCATTTCTAATAACTGATTTATTTTATCTTTGCCATGATGACAGTAAATAATATTTTACTAGATAGCCTAACTAGGTTAATTAGGTTAACTAGGCAGGTTAGGGTAATTAGGCAAGTTATTGTATAATGATGGTTTGTTCTGTAGATTATTCGAATATTATTATAGCTTAAAGGGGCTAATAATTTTGACCTTAAAATGGCTTTTAATAAATTAAAAACTGCTTTTATTCCAGCCGATATAAAACAATAAAGACTTTCTCCAGAAGAAAAAATATTATCAGACATACTGTAAAAATTTCCCTGCTCTGTTAAACATCATTTGGGAAATATTTAAAAAAGAATAAACAATTCAAAGGGGGGCTAGTAATTCTGACTTCAACTGTATATATACAAAAGCCTCCACGCCTCATCTTGGAGTGTTTTTTTCAGTTTAATTATGACTATGTGCATTTGTATAATGCTATTATTATTAGTAGTATTATTTATTATATGCAAATGTATATTTGTTTTAATAAAAACAAGTTTAGATTTGGATATAACTCCAATTGGCCACACTTCATTATTATTGTTCATTTATTCGTTTGCTGGAAATTAGACTTGAATTTAGAAATAGTTTTGAAACAAATCTTTGCGCTTAACAAACTAAATTAAATATGTAAGCTAATAGATGTATTCAGTGGAGTGCGCACAACACCGTTTCCTTATCCACGAAAGTAAAGGAGTAAAGTAAAGAGTAAAAGTAAAGTAAAGAGGCCGAATAGAGGAGGCTCATTCTTTATCCTCTCGCTGCAGTTGATTTGTTTAACTGTTTTTTTTGCTAGTGAAGCCTCCAGTCTTTCCACTCACAAAGTCTGCCATGTAAATAGCAAATGCGCCATGGCACGACGCAACTGACTCTTAAAGGGAATGTGAGATGAGACTCTGATTGGTTTAATGCCCGTTATGCTTAAAACACACCCAGAACTCATTAAGAGAATAAGCACAACCCTGTTAGACCATGCACCAGGTTGCAAAGCCTATTTTTAGGTCGTTAAAATAGCAAAAGTAGATTCAAACATGCCCTTAATCCTGTAGTGCTATGCACTTTAGACTTTCCGCCTAGATTGTTAAAATAGAGTCCATAGTCTTTTATAATTAAAAACTTCTTTAGGCAATTCAATTAATATACACACCAAGAAAAAAATATTATTCTTTTAATAAACACTGGCTAAAAGGTTTGTCCCTCCAACTTCTCATTATACAGCTGATATACATGCAAAACAACACATGCCCGCAGGGTTGTTTGTGGTTCTCATAAGGGACAGTTAATCTATAGAGCTGTATGCGCACGGTGTTTGTTTATGAAAAAGTATACATATACGCTCACGCCAAAACCAATAAACCTTTCCACGATTGTGCTTTAATTCATTTAATCAAAACAGAAAGTGACATCTCTCTTTTTTTGATGACATGTTTACTTGTCACAAGGGTGGGATCAACCTGTCAGATCCACCAATAGAAAACCACAAACATCCAACCATCAAATCAATTCCCCATTTAATATTTTTTTTTGTGAATATATTTCAGACAAGAATATGTTTGCTTATAAAGGGGTAGAACAATAAAATAATTTGCAACTGTTTCATGGTGACTTTAATAAGCCACAAGCCTTAATTCATCCACACCACTTCTGTGACTGACTGGACTAAATCGCATTATCGGTTCAGCAGGGCCAACGACTGGCTGTGGCCTGCTCTTCCCAAACTATTCATGCTAAAATCCAGGAAGAGGATAGACAAAGACCATCAGTGACCCGCTCACCCTGATCATTACATCTTTTACGCAACCGCCTTCCAAGAAGTAATTCAGAGCAATCAATGCAAAAACAACCAGGTACAAAAATAGCCCCCACGGACTATTGAAATACACTCTATACACAAAGATTCTTTGTATTCGGGAAATTAGACATCTAGAGACTGCTTCTAGCACTCAGAATACTTGTATTCTTATATTATATTATATTATATTATATTATCTTATATTATATTATATTATATTATATTATATTATATTATATTATATTATATTATATTATATTATATTATATTATATTATATTATATTATATCCCCAATATATATGAATACTGGCCCCTGATTCACAAAACATGATTACAGAAATTACATTGTTTAAAAATGTATTGCATCACATGCTTTACTGTAATATAATAACAACATTTAAGAAACCAATAAGAACTGCTGTGGAGATTAATAGGTAAATCAGTATTCATTAACAAGATCTTTGAAGGTGAAATGTGCTGAAATGTTGGGGATAAAAGTGTTGTGATGCAGTGCAAAGTATAAATGAATGAATGAGTGACTAGTGAATGAATGAGTGAGTGAATAAATGAATGAATGACTGCGTGAGTGAGTGAATGAGTGAGTGGATAAATGAATGAATGAATGAATGAGTGAGTAAATAAATGAATGAGTAAGTGAGTAAGTAAATGAAGGAGTGAGTGAGTGGATAAATAAATAAATGAATAATAAGTGAGAGAGTGAGTGAGTGAATTAATAAATGAATGAGTGACTGAATGAATGAATGAGTGAGCCAAGGAGTAGGAATTGATGAGTGAATGAATGGAGTAAGTAGTGAATGAGTGAGTGGTGAATGAATGAATGGATGAGTGAGTGAGTGAATGAATGAGTACTAAATTAATGAATAAAATGAGTGAATGAGTAAATAATGAAGGAATGAATGAATAAGCGAGTATTGAATTAATGAGTGAATGAATGAGTGAGTGAATGCATGAATAAATAAATGAGTGAGTGAATGAATAAAAAAGTGCGTGAATGAGTGAGTGGGTGGATGAGAATGAGTGAGTGAATGAATGAGTGAGTGAATAAATAAATGATTGAGTGAGTGAGTGAATGAGTAGTGAATTGATGAGTAAATGAATGAATGAATGGAGTGAGTAGTGAATGAATGAGTGAGTGAATGAATGAGTGAGTAGTGAATGAATGAATGAGTACAGAATAAATGAGTGAGCAAGAAGTGAATTAATGGATGGATGAGTTAGTGAATGAATGAGTGAGTAGTGAATGAATGAGCGAATGAGTAGTGAATGAATAAGTGAGTGAGCGTGTGGGAATTGAATGAATGAATAAATTAATGGATGAGTGAGTGAATGAATGAATGAGTGAGTGGATAAATGAATGAATGACTGAGTGACTGAATGAGTGAGTGACTGAATAAATGAGTGAGTGAGTGAATGAACGAGTGTATAAATGAATGAGCAAGTGAGTGAATGAGCGAGTGACTGAATGAATGAGTGTGTGAAGGATTGAATGAGGGAATGAGTGAGTGGCTGGGTGAATAAATAATTGAGTGAGTGAGTGGATAAATTAATGAGTGAGTGGATAAATTAATGAGTGAGTGAGTGAGTGAATAAACGAACGAATAAATGAGTGAGTGAGTGAATTGTTAAAAGAGTGAGTAAATTAATAAGTGACGGATGAGTGACTAAGTAAATGAATGAATGACTGAGTGAGAAGTGAATGAGTATAGCTTGAATGAGTAGTGAATGAGTGAGTGAGTAATTGAATGAGTGAGTGGTGAATGAATGAATGAGTAAAAAATAAACAAATGAATGAGTGAGTGAGCGAGTATTGAATGAATAAGTGATTGAGTTTGTGAGTGAGTGAATGAATGAATTAATGAGTGAATGAATGAATGTGTGGGTGAGTGAGTGAGTGTATAAATGAATGAATGAGCGAGTGAGTGAATGAGCGAGTGACTGAATGAATGAGTGCGTGAATGATTGAGTGAGAGAATGAGTGAGTGACTGGGTGAATAAATGAATGAGTGATTGAGTGGATAAATGAATGAATGAGTGAGTGAATGAATAAGTAAATGAATGAGTAAGTTGTTAATGAATGAATGAATGAATGAACGAACGAACGAGTGAGTGAGTGAATTGTTGAAAGAGTGAGTGAATGAATGAATGACTGAGTGAGTAGTGAATGAGTGAGTGAGTAACTGAATGAGTGAGTGGTGAATGAATGAATGAATGAATGAGTAAATAATAAACAAATGAATGAGTGAGTGATTATTGAATTAATGAATGTGTGAGTGCATGAATGAATGAGTGAGTGAGTGAGTGTATAAATGAATGAATGAGCGAGTGACTGAATGAATGAGTGTGTGAATGATTGAGTGAGGGAATGAGTGACTGACTGGGTGAATAAATGAATGAGTGAGGGAGTGAGTGGATGAATGAATGAGAGAATAAATGAATGAATGATTGAGTAGTGAATGAATGAATGAGTGACTGAGTAAATGAATGAATGACTGAGTGAGTAGTGAATGAGTGAGTGGTGAATGAATGATTGAGTAAATAATAAACAAATGAATGAGTGAGTGAGTATTGAATGAAAGAGTGAGTGTGTGAGTGATTGAGTGAGGGAATAAGTGACTGACTGGGTGAATAAATGAATGAGTGAGGGAGTGAGTGGATGAATGAATGAGAGAATAAATGAATGAATGAATGAGTAGTGAATGAATGAATGAGTGACTGAGTAAATGAATGAATGACTAAGTGAGTAGTGAATGAGTGAGTGGTGAATGAATGATTGAGTAAATAATAAACAAATGAATGAGTGAGTGAGTATTGAATGAATGAGTGAGTGTGTGAGTGAGAGAATTAAATAATTAATTGATGAGTGAATCAATGAATGAATGAATGAGTGTGTGAATGATTGAGTGAGGGAATGAGTGACTGACTGGGTGAATAAATGAATGAGTGGTGGAGTGAGTGGATGAATGAATGAGAGAATAAATGAATGAATGAATGAATGAATGAATGAGTAGTGAATGAATGAATGAGTGACTGAGTAAATGAATGAATGACTGAGTGAGTAGTGAATGAGTGAGTGGTGAATGAATGATTGAGTAAATAATAAACAAATGAATGAGTGAGTGAGTATTGAATGAATGAGTGAGTGTGTGAGTGAGAGAATGAAATAATTAATTAATGAGTGAATAAATGAATGAATGAATGAATGAATGAGTGTGTGGGTGAGTGATTTAATGAATGAATGCATAAATTAATGAAATAGTGAGTGAGTGAATGAATGAGTGAATAGTAAATGCATGAGTGTGTGTGTGTGTGTGTGAGTGAGTGAATTAGTGAATGAATGAGTGAATGAAATAAAAAATATACAATAATTATACCTTCCACGTTATTTTCACTTTTACTTGTCTTTCTGTGATTGATTGGTATTGCTGTGGTTTTTGAGCAATCTCAATTTTATTCAGATTAATATGGAATATTGTATTTATTTCATTGTATTTGCACTCTCCAATTTCATTATTTTGAACCATTCAAGGAGAAATCCAGATCATTCACCTCTTACACAAGGTTACAGTGTGAATTATTTACAGTAAACTTGACTGTGACCTTAACTAGAAAAATTTTAAAGCTGAATTTAATTACTGTGGTTCATATAGGTAAATGCATTATTATGATTACCGTATAAACACGGGTCAACACAAGCCCTGCATCGTGTATAATATCACTGATGAGGAATAAATAAGAGATTGCATATAGTGTAAGAACATTCTCTTTTTTTCAGCGTACCTGAGGCGACAGAGTGCCTGAGGGTAATTATGAGGAGCTGTCAAATTTGCTGCTGAAACAAGGGCAGGGCTCACTTTCAGTTCAGTCTTAAAGCCTGTCAGCAAAGCGTCCCACCATCACTTATAGATACGGAAAACAGACTGAAGCAGACAAGAAAGGAAGGAGTTGAGTTGCTTGTCAAGTACATTCAGGTTTTGACAAAACACAATATGAAATTTAAGGTATGTCTTTATACTGCTGAGTGATCGTGCATATACAGACTTATTATTTAAAGGGATAGTTCACCCAATAAATCAACATTCTGTCATCATTTACTCTTCATTTGCTAGTTCCAAAAGTGGGGTGCGTTTCTGAAAATCATCATTAGCTAATTAAGTTTGCAGGTTGCGTCGTTACAAACATAGTTTGTTGATTTGGCATTTACTATGGGGCTAATAATATGCCAAAACAATCTGAATTTGAATTGTGTTAATTTGAATTATTGACAATTGTAATTTAATAATTTCCAATTGATGGGTTGCTGCGTAAAACATATGCTGGATAAGTTGGCGGTTCATTCCAATAATAAAGGGACTAAGCCGAAAGAAAATGAATGAATGAATAAATGAATGAATGAATGTAATTGAACAAATCTGAATTTTTATATGCCGTTAAAAATTTTTTGAATTTGAATTTCTTAATTTGAATTTGAATTTCATAACTTGAAAATCGAACATCTGAAATTTAAGACAACTGATTTTTTCAAGGCTGAATTTTTTATAGATGTATTTTCAAACTTTAGTTTTTTGTGTTCTGAATTCCCAGACTGCAGATATCCAGTTTGTAAAAATACAATTGTCAATAATTCAAATTAACACAATTCAAATTCGGATTGTTTTGGCATATTATTAGCTCCATAATATCCCAAATCCATCGTTCCAATGAACATTCGCAAACTGCATCACAAACTTGTACGCTTGAAACTACACTTCTCGAGCTGTAGTTAAGCATGGTTCCTGGTTGTGTTTTATTCCCAGTTATCACCCTATACCCTATTAACCTTCCAACATTTAAACTTGGAATGATTAAAAAAGAAAAAAAAAACATTAAAGTCATCTCTCTTAGGTGTAATTTGTTTTCAAAGTATTTTTACGGTTCAGTTTTAGCGATCTTCATATTGACAATTGTGTTCCCTTCGCAGTGCACTTTGAAAACATTGATGTCATTTTGAACACAGCCGTGGCTCATGATGAAAGCTATAGGTGACCTATTATTTAAAAGCGCAATTTACGTTATGTCTCCGATGCTTGTGAAAACAAAAATATATAGCATAGGTTAATGGTTTTAATTTATAGTAGTTTATTTACTAAGAAATGTATCTGTACGGTATGACATGGGCCTGGTTAAAACATTTTACAATAGATAAACTTTTGCAAAAGATAAAATAAAAATAAATAAATAAATATACAACATTCTACTTAATAATAAAAAATATATTATTAAGTAGGATTTTTTTATTTTCTAACTAAAAAGCCTACTGTAAATTACAACCATTAATGATTTATATAATTTGTATATGAGATTCGAATGCGCGTTAGCTAAGAGATTTTATGTTTTAGAATAGAATATGTAATGTTCTCAATAATATTTGTAAAGGACACATTGGCTTTATATTGTGCCATTTACATATACTTCAATTAATATAGAAAGCGAGTGCATGTTTTTACCATGTTTTAATATAATATATTATAGTGTGTGTGTGTGTGTGTGTGTGTGTGTGTGTGTGCGTGCGTGTGTGTGTGTGTGTGTGTGTGTGTGTGTGCGCGCGTGTGTGTGTGTGTGTGTGTGTGTGTGTGTGCGTGCGTGTGTGTGTGAAAGAGTGTGTATGGATGTTTCCCAGTACTGGGCTGTGGCTGGAAGGGCATCCGCTGTGTAAAACATATGCTGGATAAGTTGAAGGTTCATTCCGCCTTGGCGACCCTTGGTGAATAAAATGACTAAGCCGAAAAGAAAATGAATTAATTATTTGTAGGCTATATTGTATATTATTTGTATTTTATTTATTTTTGATAACTTTTTTGGTTTCAAACGCCTGAAATAAAATTTAAAGGGATAGTTCAGCCAAAAAATAAAACTTCCGCACGTTTAAACTTTAATGAATTTCTTACTTCTGTTGAACACAAAACAAGATATTCTGGAAAAAGTCAAAAATAGCAGCCATTGATATCCATATAATACAATTTACCACAGTATACTGTAGTAAAAACTAAAGTATACATTTATTAAAGTTTAGCAGTTACATGCTAAAGCATCCATTAACAAGAATTGTAATTACTGCACACTTTATTATACGTTCTAATTAGTATTTACTATAAAATACTACAGTATTGCTTCTGTGCACACTGTGCAAAATGAATATATACACACTACTGGTCAAAAGTTTGGGGTCAGTAGGATTTTTAAATGTTTTAAAATAAGATTCCTCTGCTCACCAAGGCTGCATTTATTTAATCAAAAATACAGTACAACTTGTAAAACTGTGAAATGTTATTGCACTATAAAATAACTGTTCAAGAGTAGTTTATTATTTAATTTAATCATTTATTCAAGTGATTTTTAAGATGAATTTTCAGCTTCATTACTCCAGTCTTCAGAGTCACATGATCCTTCAGAAAACACTCCAATTTTAATTATTATTATTATTATTATTATTAATGGTAATATTAATGAAAGCAATAATGACTGAAGTAATACTTTTATTTGAAACTACATACAATAAAAAAGCAGTTGTTTAGATTTTAATAAATATTTACCAATTGAACATTTTTTTATATTTAATAAATGACACCTTGATGAACACAATAATTTTCTTTAAAAAAAAAAACAAAACAAAAAAACCATGAAAAACAAAAACTGACCCCAAATTTTTGACCGGTAGTTTATGCCGGTATAACTTTATATTTGATTGTAACTTTATCTTAATTTGAATAATGCAATATAGTGCATCCTTTGTAAAGCTGCTTTGAAACAATAATTAAAAAACAATGACAACAATAAAAACAGTAAAAATGCTCTATACATATAAACTTAAATTGAATTTAATTATTATTTTTTTTTACGTTGGACGCCTTAAAATAAAGCAAAATAAAACCCATTTACAGAAATAACAAAGCCTAATGCAACCTTAATAAACTAAGCTAGTTTTATTGTAGTAGCCTATCCTCTCTCTTTTTTTGCGCAACGGTCTTACATAAAAGCCTTTGTTGGTCGGGAATCCGCTTCCTCCTCCTCCTCTTGCAGGTGTCAGTCTTAATTCTGTCCAGTAGGTGGGACTTTATACTCGTCATCCGGAGCACTAGCGCTTTCAGTAGTACTTTCCTCCAGCTTGGACACTGAGAGCATCTCTATGATGGACTGTGGAAAGGAAAGTCGAGGCGAGTTCTGGCATTTGCACTTGTTCTTTTGATAAGGCGATTAGATTTTGGAGCGCGACCCCGTATCATGTTCCCAGGCGCGCGCACTCTTATGTAGCCAACGCGAAATTCGGACGTTCAGCACTCGCATCTTCATCGGCGATCTTCATCTTCACCATCTTCATCAGACGTCGAGCCAAAAGTCATGGATGTATGGTTGTGTTCGGCGGTTCCAGTGTTCACCTGGAGGCTTTTCTTTCTCTCAAGCATCTTCCAGGGTTATTGGAGCTCCATGCTCGATTGTCCACCAACATGCAGCTGCTCGCCCACTGAGATCTATTGCAATAAGTCCGACGTTGGAAATTTCTTCCCTTTACTTGCTCTGCAAGAGTCGGCGGGCAATGGCAGTAACAATAATGACATTGAAGAGCTCTTCAGGAACATCACGTCCATGTAAGTGAGCTTCTGTGCGTCCCTACTGCGCAAAAATGTAGATATATATATATAAATATATATTTCGCCGACTTCCGTGCACACTCAAACTTGAGGTTTGCGTCAAACATGCGTTATCGTATCAACTTTTATTCTTGTATATTGTGTTTAATTCAAAACTGCATTTCAGATTTAATCAATACAGATGTCAAACAGCTTATTCTTTTCTTCCTCAGAGGGTTTAAACATATTTTAGTATCGCCAAACATTGATTTCGACGATCTCAATTGCTGTTTTGCTGGTGCCGCTTTAATGTCGTGCCTCTGCATTCATTAATGATCGTAGCGTGCAAGAACCTGTTTGCTTTCGCATCGATTTTGCTCAATGCATCCAAGTCGGTTTTTTCACATTACTGAACGAATCCTCCTTTGGAAATGCTCGTTTGGATTTCACCGTGATTATAAGCTGTATTGTCCGGTTTGTTCGTTTTGTGGGAGCGCATTAATATTCAGGTCATTGTTGTGACATTTATATTATAGAGGTGGTTGCGGTGATCATTTAACACTGGTAATGAGCGGTTTGAAGTGAACAGCTGTGCACCAACAGGTTACAGGGATTTCTTTCATTCAGCACTCTGGACAGCTCCTATATTTACAGTCTAGATCAGTTAGACATATATATGTTCATATAAAACATGAGAGACTTCTGTCTGTCGGTTTTTCATGATCTATCTTGCTGTCTGTCTGTCTGTTTGTTCATGTCATGCTTGGCTGTTACAAGTTTTTTTTTGTGTGAACGATTTATTTAGTTGCTGGTTCAGAAAATGGAGGGGATCCTTCAAAGTTGAGTTTCCTACACACTGAAAAAATATTCAAAGATGATTCATTGGATTTGCTAAAAAAAAATTTACATTAAGTGGTTGTAAACAATTTATTTGGGCTGAATTTAAACAAACAAATTAGGTTGAACATTACTAAATTTAATTAGTTTGTTTAAATTCAACAATTTTGCAAACATCTTTTTTTTTAGTGGAGTCAAAGTGTCAGAAATTACATTTTAAAGCTTTGGATAATATGTTTTTTGGTTTGTTTTCATTTGATTTTGTCTAAGAATAAATCAATTCATCAACCTATTGCTAGTGCAACTATTGCAATTAAAGCAAACATTCTTTCTCTCAAAGTTAAATCGATAGTTCACCCAAGAATTAACATTAACGCACACTGAAAATAAATAATTCAAAGATGATTTCTTGGATTTTTTTTAAGCTAAGTGGTTGCAAATAATTTATTTTTGGCTGAATTTAAACAAACAATTTGAGTTGAAAATTTAAACATTACTAAATCTAATTTGTTTGTTTAAATTCAGCCCATATAAATTGTTCGCAATCACTTATTGTAAAAAAATGGAGGGGATCCTGCAAAATTGAGTTTCTTTCACACTGAAAAAATGATTCAAAGATGGTTCCTTGGATTTACTCATTTTTTTTTAAGGTAAGTGGTTGCAAACAATTTATTTGAGCTGAATTTAAACAAACAAATTAAGTTGAACATTACCAAATTTAATTAGTTTGTTTAAATTCAACAATTTTGCAAACATCTGTTTTTAGTCCAGGAAAAGTGTCAGAAATTCTGTTTTAAAGCTTCGGAAAATATGTTTTTTGGTTTGTTTTCATTTGATCTTGTCTAAGATTAAACAGATTCATCAAACTATTGCTAGTGCAACTATTGCAATTAAAGCAAACGTTCTTTCTCTTAAAGTTAAATCGATAGTTCACCCAAGAATACACATTTACGCACACTGAAAAAAATGATTTAAAGATGAATTCTTGGATTTACTAAATGTTTTTTACTAAAGTGGTTGCAAACAATTTATTTGGGTTGAATTTAAAGAAACAAATTAAGTAGAACATTACTAAATCTAATTTGTTTATTTAAATTCAGCTCAAATAAATTGTTTACAACCACTTAACGTAAAACAAAAATTTAATTTCAGTGCAGCCTTAAGTGGTTCCATATCTTTATAAGTTTCTTTATTCTGTTGATCACAGAAGATATCCTGAAAAATGTTAGAAAGCTGTAACTATTGACTTCCATAGGAAAAATGAATAATAGGGAAGTCAATCCCTGTAAAAAAAAAATTAAAGGTTCCACATTATTCCTTCAAGTTGTCTCAACACAAATCGATTAAGTTAACCTAATTGGTTTTACAATTTTATTTGGATTGAACATAAAGCATTAAGTTTCCTCCTAAAAAACTCAAGAATCGTTTTAAATAAGTAGTTCAAACAAGCCGCACAAATAATCTTTTTAGGTGATAATAAAAAATAAATAAACAAAATAAACAAAATAACTTCTTTTGTGTTCAACAGCAAAAAAATAAATAAATAAATAAACCAGCGAAGAGTAACAGAGTTTTCAGTTTTGAGTGAACTATCCCTTTAAGT
Source organism: Danio kyathit (assembly GCA_903798195.1). NCBI lineage: Eukaryota > Metazoa > Chordata > Actinopteri > Cypriniformes > Danionidae > Danio > Danio kyathit. The sequence continues at coordinate 17,604,573 of LR812525.1, forward strand.
CACTGAATTATATATTTCAAAGCTAAGCATATGAATCGGCTTTATTTCACAAATATTTTATGTGACGCTCTTGTGATGTCATTTGAAATGTATCCTATGATTTAAAAGCTCATCATTAAGTTTGCATGAGGCCGTTTTTGAGTAAAGTAGGTCAGGGCATTTGAGAATTAAGAACGACAGGGTTTGTTTGGCCCCTTAATGTTGAAAAAAAATGACACTAGAATGGACTGACCTTGATATCCATTGAGTGTTGGTTTCGTGGAAATGCATGCTCAGATTTAGTCTCTGCTGCAATGGGATTTTGTTGGGGGAACTGACTGTAGATCAGTGTAAGCGGGCTACCCGGCGCCATCTGCGGGGGCCCCACTTTTACTGAGGAATATAAATGAAGCACCTTCTGAGGCAACAATCAAAAGACGCATTGATAACCTGTGGGAGCAAAGGAGCTTCAAAAAGGAAGTGCTTGAGATCTGGAAACGAAGCTCGGGTTGAGCTGTTGCCGCTTTTGAAGTTTGTTTCTAAGGTGATTGTATTTTAATTAGCTGATGATGAATCATGGAAACAAACGATAGTTGTGTTAGATATACTGGAGTGCAGATAGAGAACGCAGAAGCTGCATGGTGGATTTCTGCAGTGTTTCACAACAGTTTATTGACATGGGGAAAAAATTCGCGAGCAATGAATTACATTGAATTCTTTGTGGATTTTATGAGTAATTTCTTGCGAATTTGTTTTCAAAATGTATATGAAAAATCTTTCTTTTATATATTATATATGATTTGAAAACCAAATACAAGGAGTTAATATGTCTTATATAGAGTACAGCATCTATAAGTAGACACCATTTTGAAAATGAACATTTTTATCCATTTCTCAGTGAACATTGCTAATATATTTTGGGGCATTTGACACCAAACAGTTTTATTAAACAGACAAATTTATTAAAATAATATTTTAGTCATATTTTAGACAACATTTCAAATAAATTTATTTATTTTTTGTTATTTAATTATTTTTTTTTTTATATTTGTCACTAACATTAACTAAACTTCTCTTTTGGACCGCTATCTGTCACGATCACCAGCGATCCACTCCTGGCAGATCGCTGGTGAACTACACACGTCACATTAACGAACTTCAAATCCCATCATGCCATTTCACACACACCAGTTGCCGATTACCACTGATGACACACACAATTGAAACTTGTTATCGATGATCATTCGGACTACTTATACACTAGTTCTCAGAGGTTGTTAGTAGCGAATGACATTTACTTTGTTACATTTACTTGAGTAAAATTGTTCGGTAATGTAAACTTTTTGAGTACATTTAAAAATGTGTACTTTTACTCAAGTCAATTATTAGTGAAAAATCATTACTCTTACTTTGCTACATTTGGCGGCGTTCCTCCGTTACTGTCAAATGATAATTAATATGATTTATCATTGGATTCATATGACTTGTTTGCAAATAATAATAATAATTAATAATAATAATAATTCCTTACATTTATACCTTACCTTTACACATAGGGGGGGAATCTTCTCATCCCCCACCAGTGTGCAGCATCCACCTGGATGACGAGACGGCAGCCATTTTGCGCCAGACCGCACACCACACACCAACTGATTGGTGGAGAGGAGACGGAGTGATTAAGCCAATTACGATATGGGGATGGTTAGAAGGCCATGATGGACAGAGGCCAGTGGGCAGATTTGGCCAGGATGCCGGGGTTAAACCCCTACTCTTTTTCGAAGGACATCCTGGGATTTTTAATGACCGCAGAGAGTCAGGACCTCGGTTTAACGTCTCATCCGAAAGACGGGATCGGAATATCGCGAGGCGCTGCATTGGAGAGGTTGTGTCGCAAGAGGTTGTTACACTCAAAAATTTTTTTTTTGCTTTTTAAAACTACTTATTTAAAATAAGCTGAATCAACACAATTCTTGAGATTACATTGGGACAATTACATTTTTTAATGTTCAATCCACATAAATTTGTTAAAAGTGTTAAGTTAACTTAATTGATTTGTGTTGGGACAACATAAATGAATTGCGTGGAATCCTGCATTTTGTACAGTGTATGACGCGTCTGCCGCTTTCGGATAGAGCACGTGCGCGCCTATGTTGGAATGATGGCTAAAGTCAAGGAAGACTTGCGAGTTTATACTGCGGTCATGCCATTACCTTCTGCGGTTCCAAGAAGAATGGTCACGCTGTCTGTGCAGTGAGCTTGTTGGACCAGAACACCCGCGGCCTCAAGTTTAGTCTTGGTTTTCACTCCAAAATGTCAACAAGAATAGTTTGATAATGCCATTCACTATGTACATCGAACTGACATTGCACCATACTGTATACAGTTGAAGTCAGAATTATTAGCCCCGCTTTGAATTTTTTTTCTTTTTTTAAATATTTCCCAAATGATTTTTAACAGCAAGGAAATTTTCACAGTATGTCTGATAATATTTTTTCTTCTGGAGAAAGTCTTATTTGTTTTATTTCAGCTAGAATGAAAGCAGTTTTTAATTTTTAAAAAAACATTTTAAGGTCAAAATTATTAGCCCCTTTAAGCTAGATTTTAGTCTACAGAACAAACCATCGTTATACAATAACTTGCCTAATTACCCTAACCTGCCTAGTTAACCTAATTAACCTAGTTAAGTGCTTAAGTGTCCCTTTAAGCTGAATAGAATTCTCTTGAAAATATCTAGTCAAATATTATTTACTGTCATCATGGCAAAGATAAAATAAATCAGTTATTAGAAATGAGTTATTAAAACTATTATGTTTTGAAATATGTTGAAAAAAATCTTCTTTCCATTAAACAGAAATTGGGGGAAAAATAATTTTAACAAAGAAAAATAATTTTAGAATATTTTTATTATTTATAATATATAAAAATTCATATACACACACACACACACACACACACACACACACACACACACACACACACACACACACACACACACACACACACACTACAGTAAATTTTTTACAATATACATATATATATATATATATATATAAATTTGTACCCAAAGTGTATATATTATAGCATTTTAGAAGTGTACGTTTTGAAAAGCCACCAATTCAGTTAAAGCTCATACTTTTATTTCTGTGAGTGTATGCACACACATTTACTGTGTTAAGGGCCATGCACACCGGGACACTTTTTGCTCACATTTTCTGTCAACGTTAACCTCCTCGTGACTAAATATAGGGCGCCAATGTGATCGTGCACACCAACCATAGACTGTAAAAGATATGGACGTAGTATCCGTGACGTCACCCATAGGTTTATGAAGAACCCAAAAGAAGCTACCAGAAGGCGTGGCCGACCGTCGCCATTTTGTTCGCGCGTCATCGCACCAACCCCGGGCATACCATACAAGGACAAAGAGGCGGAGCGTGAGCAGAGCTACAGACGCATGCTGGCATTCTGCTTAGATGGGCTTTAGGGAGAAACGCTTAATACTTCATCACCTGCGACTCGTTTGTGTTCTGACCACATGTGCTTGGTTGTACACTTTATCAATAAAGTGTTTAGACTTTTAAAAACACTGTTTCATAAGCATTGTCATAAGCGCAATGCTTAGTGGCTCAATGCATTACACACTGAGCCACTAAGCATTGTGCTTATGACGTTTTTCAACAGGAGGAAAGTGCGAATTACTTCCAAAAACTTCAGATATAGTCTGTGTTAGTAAATGCAAGGCTAAATATGAAGTCCAGGCAGAACACTGTATGACAACGCTTCAGACGACTGTTCTAGAGCCTACAGCTAATAATCTGTCAGATTCTGGAGTGCATTACAGCTCTAAAGAACATTATAAATGATAAATGATCTTAAATAAAAAAAAATACATTCATAGAGATGGTATATAATTTCACTCGCCTGGCAAATTGAGGCCATGTCACATATCATCTGATAATTGTAGGAAATAATTCCAAAAGGCAGCAGACTGTGTATAGTCACATAAAACAACACAAAAATATGATGAATATGCTGAGATCAGCGGCTAATCAGCCGTAATCAGCTGAGGTGAAGTGACGGCGACCAGCGAGACCTAGCTGTCACTCAAGTGGCCACGCCCTTAATTATGCAAACTTAATATAACCTAATTTAAAGGAAATGGATGAGTTATAAAAAAAATCACCCCCTCACAGTTGTCACGAAGGGTAATATTAGCTATATGAACCAAAATCGTTCTTTGTACCAGGCTGTAAAACACCTTTTTTATGCTGTAAAGTTGGCTCTTTTAACAGTGGGCTCAATAGAAATGTGCTCTATTATGTAGCCAGGACTAGCAGAATTTCTATAAATTGCAGTTTCAGTTACTTTCGTATTGGCTTCCCGAGGGAGAGCGGGAGGTTGCCGCTTGACACCAACGCGCAAAACGGCAGGCGTAAAAGTGTCATTCTTAAAGAAAAGCCTCATGCTCGTTTTTTGGTTTTGACGCGCCGTGTCAAAACCTTCTCCACCAATCAGATTGGCCCTTTTTTTCACGTGCACAGAGCTGCTGAAGTTACAGTAAACAGCACTTGGAGGGGTAAAGTCTAGATCGGATACGCGGCCGGCCGGAAGTGCGATATGCACATTAATATTATTATAAAATACAATTTATTGGGTAATTTAATAGATATCATAACTAATACTCGGTACAACTACTGTTTTTAAGCTTCTGTGATGGTTGGGTTTAGGGTTGGGGTGGGGGTAGACGTTAATAAAATACAATAAATCAGAAATTTCCTAAAATAATTTATTCTCGTTAACTTCCGGCCGCAAACGTATCCGATCTAGCAACAACCACTTGGAGGCGCTCAAGCGCAAAACTGTCAATGCGAGCGCACATTGAAGAAAATGCTCAAAGTTGATATAAACGTGGAGCTGCTTATTGCACTGGTGAACAATAATCATTCCTTCATCGCTAGAGCTGGAGCTGCTACTTGAACCATCCATGCTTGTTCGAATCGCCAGTAACTTTAACAAAAAGCCAAGCGTGTCAACTTTCTGTCTTCTTATTCTGCGTTACAAACGGGTGTCAGACGCTTAAAGTTGTGTAGCGCCATCTAACGTCAAAGAGTGATTTTACATACTCTTCTGCTTGACGCCAGTGAAAATTTGCTTGGGTTTGAATCCCGAAAAACATCTAGTAAAATGCTGATGATAAACGCAAACGAAAAGCGTCCTGGTGTGTACGAGCCTTTACAGTGATAAAAACTTGCATAAGAATCACATTTGTGAATAATTATGATTATAATAAAACCCCCTCAAATCTTAAAAATCCAGACACATTATGGTAATGAGAATTTTTAGAGAAATGTGCCTAATTCCCATGAACATACACCAATCCTAATGATCCTAAAACAGGCTTCATTTTGCTTAATCTAAAATAAAACTCATATTCCATTTACTTTTAATATTACAGTGAAATGTGACATCCCGTACAAATGACACAAGCCTGTACAAACTTTTACTTGCTCACTAAAATGGTCAGGGCTCCTTGTTTAAAAAAAAAAAAAGCGATAATACAGACACGTTGACATGAAATAGTCCATCTATTCATATCAAATGAATGAAAGAGAATGAATAAAATCCACTGCCATCATTTGTCCTGATTATTGCTCCCGATTATGACGTTTGAGCTCATTTCTGATTTCCTAGCCTGGTCTTTGCTCAGTAGTTAGGAATAAAAGCATTGAATCCCTCGTTGCTCTATAGAAACACTGAGGGTTTGGTTTTTGAATAGAGCTTATAGTTCTATTTAAAATCAGCCCTTTTTACTATATAATCAGCAAATGTATCCCACAATGTAATGTAATAAAGGGCTGACTTATCCTGGTGCTGTACTTTAATTGGAAATGTGCCCATGTCAAGTCCTGTCGGTGTGCTAATGGTAAGGTTTCTAGGTCAAAACCAGCACTATAGAGAGTCTTCTGATAGATAAAGTTCATCTGTAGGAGCTGCAGGGCGTAATGCGCCATAATGCGTTATTATGTTATGATATGGATATATAAAAAATCGATTCAGATTTTATGTTTGGTTTAAATTGATGTAAGCCTCAGATTTTTGAGGCAAATACAGTAATTTTACCTGTCTTACTGCAAGGTCTGGAAATAGCAATTTACTTTGAATTGAATTAAACTGAATGAATCAAGTTTAATTAAGGTTTTAATTTTTGTTCTCAGGTTTTTAAAGGTTAATGCACTGAATGTTAGTTGCACTGAAAACAATGATTCATTGGATTTACTAACTTTTTTTAAGGTAACTGGTTGTAAACAATTTATTGGCTGAATAAAAACAAACAAACAAAAAACAAACAAACTAAATTTAGTAATGTTCAACTTAATTTGTTTGTTGAAATTCAGCCCATATACACTACCTGACTAAAGTCTTGTCGTCGATCCCGGTTATAAGAGCAGCAAATAATAACTCGACTTCTAGTTGATCATTTGGAAAAGTGGCCGAAGGTAGATTTCTGGTGAATCATCTGTTGAACTGCATCCCAAAAATCACAAATACTGCAGAAGACCCATTGGAAACAGCATGGACCCAAGATTGTCATAGAAATCAGTCAAGTTTGGTGAAGGAAAAATCATGGTTTGGGGTTACATTCAGTATGGGGTCCTGTGAGAGATCTGCAGAGTGGCAGCCTGAGGTATCAAGACATTTGTGCTGCCCATTACATTACAAACCACAGGAGAGGGCAAATTCTTCAGCAGGATAACGCTCCTTCTCATACTTCTCAAAGTAAAGAAGTTCAAGTTGCTCTAGGATTGGCCAGCCCATTCACCAGACATGAACCTTATTGAGCATGTCCGGGGTAAGACAAAGGAGGAGGCATTGAAGATGAATCCAAAGAATCTCAATGAACTCTGGGAGTCCTGCAAGAACGCTTTCTTTGCCATTCCAGATGACTTTATTAATAAGTTATTTGAGTCATTGCAGAGATGTATGGATGCAGTCCTCCAAGCTCATGGGAGTCATACACAATATTAATTCTTTTTCCACTGCACCATGACTTTATATTCTATACTGTACATTATTTATGTTAAGTGACAAGACTTTTGTCTAAGCAAAGTCAGACCTTAATGCCCAAATAAATAATTAAAAATCCAGGCATGATCATATTTTATTTTGGTAAAATAAGCGTAATCTAGAGGCCTTTGCCTTTCATATAAGCCACTTCTGATACCAAATGATCAACTAGAAGTCAAGTTATTATTTGTTGCTCCTAAAACTTGAATAGGCGACAAGACTTTTGTCAGGTAGTGTAAATTGTTTGCAACCAGTTACCTTAAAACATTTAGTAAAACCCATGAACCATTTTTTTTTCAATGTATTATGTTGTGATATGGCTATATATATATATATAAACTATTTAACTGTATTACTGCTAGTTCTGGAAATAGCAATATACTTTGAATTGAATTAAACCAAATAAATCTAGTTTAATTTAGATTTTAATTCAAAATGTATGGAATTAAGTCAAATTTGCTAAACAAAGTAATTAATGGATGGATGTAAAAGTACCAGCACTAAATTTATCAATTCTTTTAAAGTGAAAGTTTTGCTTATATATATACCTTGGTAACTACATGAACTAAAATAAGTTTCAAATATACTTTTTACATTTTATAAATACATTTTTGCATATTTTATTTTAGTATAATTTATTTAAAGGAATTAAAAGGTTTTGTCTTTACCATTATAACAAATTATTTACAAATTGCCAATTCATTGATTCATTGATTCATTGATTCATTGATTTTTCGTCGGCTTAGTCTCTGTTTCAGACTTTAGCCCCTTTCACATCTACAGACCTTTCCAGAAAATTACCGGCAATTTTCCGGAAAGAGATCCTGTGTGAACAGCCCCTTATTAAAAATACTGGTAAATTTGTTCCTGCAATTTTCCGGAAAGAGAAGTTGTAACATTACCGGTAATTTGCTGGACTGCTGCGCTGTGTGGACACAGAAGGAAGGTTGCCGGAAAGAATGCGTTCACGTGTAGAACGCGCTGACGTGAGACTTCTACTCCAGCCAATCAGAACACTCAGACACATTCACATCACATGTTCATGAAAATAAAAGCCTTTGAATATTTTCCAGACACATTTCGCTGCTAGACGTTAGTCAGATAAAGTTTCTATGTTCCTTCTTAATGCAACTGTGAAAAAAAATGACCGATAAAATGTTTATGATAAACCGCTGTTTGTTTACCTTCAAGCTCTGCTTCAGTTTCTGCAGTTCACGTGAAGCAGTCGGTGAGCGCCGACACACACATATATTATGTACCATCAACCATCAATAAAAGCCCGCCCCTTTCTGTGTTTACAAATACAAGCGCAGACGTTTAGAGGTCATTTCTGGTTAATGATGTCAGAATTAACCGGTAATTTGGAATTGATGTGTGAACGGACTTTTCCTGAAAACTTCCGGAACGTTCTCACGACGGTAAAGTCGTTCTGGTAATTTTCCAGATATTTACCGGTATAACTGTGTGAAAGGGGCTATTGCCACAGCGGAATGAACCGCCAACTGTTCTGGCATGTGTTTAACACAGCGGATGCCTTCCAGCCGCAACCTAGTACTGGGAAACACCCATAGACACTCATTCACACACACTTACATACACTATGGGCCAATTTAGCTTACCCAATTCACCTAGAGCGCAAGTCTTTGTGGGGGAAACCAGAGCACCAGGAGAAACCCACGTGAACACGGGAAGAACATGCAAACTCCACACAGAAATGCCAACTGGCCAAGCTGGGACTCAAACCAGCGACCTTCTTGCTGTGAAGCAACAGTGCTAACCACTGAGCCACTGTGCCGCCAAATTGTCACATCCTCTAACGAAAAGTCTAAACTCTACAGTTTTTATAACTAATTTCCATCAAAGTTTTCAGTTCACTCCCAAGACTAAGTGCAAGATAAGGACAAATCCTGAATTAAATGAGTTAAATGTCTCATTAAAAAGATCACATCATGAAATAATCATCTGGTAGCTGTAGGAAGTTAAAGCGGAGGCACAGATCTCACTTTTTTTTTTTTTTACCCTTGGTGTCTGTTTCTCAAGGCGGTAAAAAACAAAGCTACATATAGTTGAATGGCAGCAGCAGTGGTGTGAAAACAGCGCGACGCCACAACGCCACTCTTTTCAACACCGCCGTACAGATTTCGTCTGCCACCGCAAGAATCCACATTATTCCACCATGAAATATTGAACACTTTCAATCCGTGAACAAAATTCCTTTGATCCTCCTTTTTTTTTTTCGAGGTCACATAAAAATCCTACATGCCACAAATTCCTTACCAACACGACTATTTTTAGATCCAAATATAATTTCGATTTCCTCTCTTTGGAAGCCTTAAAATGATTGTGTTTTAAGACTGAAAGTTTGGCTACACTCCACAAAACATAATCCTCTACCTGCTGCATAGCACACTTGAACAGATCCCAGCTGCATAAATGTAAAGGTTCACATAATATCATAAAATGAAATCTGTCAGACCCCTTCCCCCCCCCCCCCCCCCCCCCCCCATTATTTTTTCCCCCAAGAATATGAGCTGAGTAGATATGGATATGGAAATTGAAATATGGCAGAAAGATTGTAAATGGAAAACGTCCTGTCCTATTAAAAGTGTGTACGGTTCTTGTCATGTGTGAGATTCTCCAAGGGCTAAGGGAATATGTGAAAAATAGATGTATGGAGGTGTCGGAGAGCCTGATTTGACATATATTACATGAAAAGACTGTCACTGCCGCTGTCATCATCGTATTCGGCTTTATATAAATGTCTCTGTTATTGTAATCTATCTCAGACAGTGTGATTACTTAGTTCAGCCGTGCGACTTCATGCATACTGACTCTGGCTCAGAACTGTTCAGTGGCAACCTGGCAATGGGCATCCTCACTTTAATTACGTTTTGTGAGTAAATAATTTGAAATACTGTAAATAATAAAAATAAAACAAAGCATCTATCTATCTATCTATCTATCTATCTATCTATCTATCTATCTATCTATCTATCTATCTATCTATCTATCTATCTATCTATCTATCTATCTATCTATCTATCTATCTATCTATCTATCTATCTATCTATCTATCTATCTATCTATCTATCTACTCATCCATGTGCATTCATCTATTGGTCTGTGTGTGTATCCATCTGTCTGTCCATCTATCTATCTATTTTTCCATCCCTCTGCATGTACAGTATATCATCCATCCATTTATCCATCCACCTGTATGTATATTCATCCATCCATGCATCCATCCATCTATCCATCCATCCATCCATCCATATGTATATCCATTCATCAATCTATCCATTCATTCTTATGTATGTATATCCATCTGTCTATCCATGTATTCATCTTTCTATCCATCCATCCGCCTATCTGTCCATTCATCCATCCATCCATCCATCCATCCATCCATCCATCCATCCATCCATCCATCCATCCATCCATCCATCCATCCATCCGGCATTCCATCTATCTATCTGTCTATCTATCTGCCCATCCATCCATCCATCCATCCATCCATCCATCCATCCATCCATCCATCCATCCATCCATCTGTATGTATATCCATTCATCCATCTATCCATTCATTCTTATGTATGTATAACCATCTGTCTATCCATGTATTCATCTTTCTATCCATCCATCCGCCTATCTGTCCATTCATCCATCCATCCATCCATCCATCCATCCATCCATCCATCCATCCATCCATCCATCCATCCATCCATCCATCCGTATATCCATTCATCCATCTATCCATTCATTCTTATGTATGTATATCCATCTATCCATGTATTCATCTTTCTATCCATCCATCCGCCTATCTGTCCATCCATCCATCCATCCATCCATCCATCTGTATATATATCCATTCCTCCGCCTATCCATTCATTCTTATGTATGTATATCCATCTGTCTATCCATCTATCCATGTATTCATCTGTCTATCCATCCATCCGCCTATCTGTCCATTTATCCATCCATCCATCCATCCATCCATCCATCCATCCATCCATCCATCCATCCATCCATCCATCCATCCATCCATCTGGCATTCCATCTATCTATCTGTCTGTCTGTCTATCTATCTGCTCATCCATCCATCCATCTCTATGTATATCCATCTGTCTATCTATGCATCCATCCATTCATCTGTCCAACCAACCAACCATCCATTCTGTATGTATATCCATCTGTTTATCTATCCATCCATCCATCCATCCATCATTCCATCCATCCATCCATCCATCCATCCATCCATCCATCCATCCGTCCATCCATCTCTCCATCCATCCATCCATCCATCCATCCATCCATCCATTTATCCATCCGGTATTCCATCTATATACAGTATCTGTCTATCTATCTGTCAGTCCATCCATCCATCCATCCATCCATCCATCCATCCATCCATCCATCCATCCATCCATCCATCCATCCATCCATCCATCCATCCACCTTTCCATCTGTTCATCTTTCCGTCTGTCCAACATACACAATGTACCAAAAAATATTTATACTATCTTGAACAAAAGAATTAAAAAATATCTATTGGATTAGATATGACATTGACAGAAGAGGCCTGCCCCTAAAAGTTAAAAATACAGCATCTTAGGAGGCATTATAATGATCAGTCTACCTGTTGGAGCAGCTGTTGTGTCACTAGCCTGCCTGTGGAGTCTGAAAATGCTATCTACGTAGGCAGCACACGAGATTTACACAGCCATTTTCAGGCTCTTTATGGAATCTGACAGTTTGGCCTGTATTTTTAAAGTGTTTTATCTTTTATTTGGATTTGCAACCAATTATAGTACTTCCCTGGTCGGCTGTATGGTTAGTTAAGCTCGGCACAATGTTTTGATTGTTATTTCACACTCGACAGTAGGGTCATTACACATGTTAAAAGCACCCATTTTGTGGGAAAACCTTTGAAATTAGTCATTTAGCTGCTGATTACAGTCACTTTGCACGTGTTTTCTCTCGATCAAACTCAAAGGTATCAGGTATGATGAAAAAAAAGGGATCAAAACTGCTTTTTATGTGTCCCACAGGGACCACAATGCAAATGCAACACTTCTGAACCACTATTTCACAGTTGGCCTGCGTGATTTCTCACAGTGAACATCCGTTCCTACTTTTTTTTAATTCAGAACGTACTTAGTTAACACTTGTAAGTGCGCGGAACTGGAGGAAGTCAGTGTACACTTCTTCACGCACACAAAACACTCTACAACTGCTGTCCCAGCCGGTGGGTTTGCAAATTACCATCAACAGCATGTATGTACCAGGACCCCAGATGGGACGTGCTTTAAACACACTTCATTTTCACAGCCGAAAGTTTCCCAGATCTGCATGCTGTATGGCACTTTGGGCTTCTCGCCAGTACAAAAGAGAACAGTGATCCAGTATTTTATTTAAAAGCTTCTCGTACGACAATGGGCTGCTAGAAAACTCATCAGGGGATTTTCACCGTGTATTGCTCAACTCAAGACAAGACACATTGAGTGCACAAAAGAAACTACATGATACACTACTAGAAAGCTTGTTGACTGACATACCTGAGTCGAGTGCCCTACTGCTGGTGTTTTGCACTGTAGAATGGACGGCAAAGACTTTGACAGCGTGATGTGTTTATGTTTTATGTTTGGCATGCAAAATTCTGTAGAGCAAAATTACTGTTTATTACTATAGATTATAGAGTGCATTGTTTCAGCGTGCTGCCACTTCACTACAATAAATGCCAGTTTCTATTTTGGATCCGCCAACAACTGAATGGAGCCAAAACAGATTTTAAATGAATACTTTAAAATCAGTTGTTTTAAAAAAAAAAAGTCACTGGTTGCACTTGAAATGATTTATTCTGTTGAGTGGCCATTTTGAATTAGTAGTGTCCGGCATGGAGGAGTACACCTCTTAAAGATCGCTCGTTTAAGTTAAGATTAGGCAGTACTAATTAGGAATGTTAACAATGACTCGATCATTGAATAAATGTCCATAAACCTATAATCGATAGACCTTATCGATGACTGATTAAGCATTTAAAGGATAAGTTATGCTTTGTGCTAGAGGTGTGAACCTACACTGGTCTCACAGTTCGGTTACGATTATCATGCCATCGATTCGGTTCAATTCGATATCACTGTGCACTGACGATGCTTTCCATACACAATTTTAAATGACACTTTACAGGAGCTGTTCACCGATTAGTGACACTGATAAACGGCAGCGGCACAGTGTTGCCAGATTGGGCGGTTTTGGATAGGCATTTCGGCGAGTTTTGGATAGTTTATGGGCTGGAATAAGTCAGCTACATCTGGCAACACTGCAGCGTTGATCACAGCTGATCCATGATAGACGCGATGAAGAAAATTCATGTGCTCGTGTCTGTATCCAGAAGTATCGCTGTAACAGCCGAGAGGAGAGGAAAAGTCACGCCAGCTGGTCAAATGGGCCACAGTGAGAGAGAGAGAAATGGAGTTTACATTCATTCTCTCAATCGCAATGAAATAGGGGCTTCTACTGTAAGTGTCAGTGAAAGACTGCCCAGCAAACACACATGCAGTGAAATTGTGCGCAGCTTCTGCATTTTTAAGTAGTTGGAACGTTGTAAATACTCATGCTCGCCTCCCTCGCCATAGTAAGCTACGGCGACATATCGCATATGAGATAAATGACGTCAGTACGTAATAACTAGGGCCAGACGGAATCTGCGGACGTTTTTTTGCAATTTCTGCGGAGAATTTTGGTAAAAATCTGCGGATTTCTGCGGAATTATTTTAGGAGTATCATAACTAAAGCCTTAAAATGTGAAATAAAAAATAATATCTTTTTAACTTTTATTTAATGTTTAAAATGCAAATCCAATTAGATTAACAGTAAATAGTTAACTGTAAGTAAATAAACAGAATTAATGATGGGCTAAAAATCTGCGGAAATCTGCGTGCGCAGATTCCGTGTGGGCCTAGTAATAACCAGTTATGATTATTACTGAACCAATACCGAATTGTCCGCGTCTGCATTGCGGTGCACCGAAGGAACAATTAATTTTGACACCCCTACTTTGCGCTATGAGACACACGTCCACAATTTTTCACACACTCTAAAAAACGTTGGGTTATTTATTTAACCCAATAGTTGAGTTAAAAATATTTGGTGCTTTGTTGGGTTATTTTTGCCTTTGTTGGGATATTTATTTAATAACTCAACCAGTTGGGTTTAAAAAAAATTGTCAGTCAACTGATTTAACTGACAGCACAGCTGTATTAGTTTTTTCCAATGATTTGGCTCATTTTTTGAAACAGAAATTGCATTCTCAAAACAACATGGACAAACCTCCAAACCACTTGGCAATTGTTCACAACAGAATTGATTTTCTCATTCATTTCATCAAATTGCAAATGTCTAAGTACATCTTTGCAAATGATTAAGTACATCTAGCCTACATTTAGCACAATTTCCAAGTGAATAGATCTAGTTGATCTAAACTGATTGTTGATTCTCAGATCAATGGTTGTTCACTCCAAAATGTGTCAGCGTCATTTCATTGTATAAGTCATCACATGCACAATAGTCTGTTCAATTGTCAAAATTAATCAAGAACATAATACAATGAATATCATATATGAATCTGTGGAACATTTGATACATTTATTACAGCAACTGGCAGTCAGGTGAAACTAGAACTTGACTAACAAAGGAGGAATTTCACACATCTCAGATGACCAATCAAGCACTTTATGCATATAATTTTCATTGTTTTTTATTTGTGTGTTTATATTACAGTATATTATGCTGTACTTTTTTATTCTGATGTATGTTAATTACTTTATGTGTGTGATTGATAATAGTTACAATTTCATTGGCAGTATGAGTGCAATGTGTGATGTCAAACCTTGGAGGCCACTCTTAACCTAAAATCCCAACACTGTCTCATGGCAATTCGTAACTTTTTGATTACAGTTTTTCTCCATTGGTTTGGCTCAGTTCTTGAAACAGGAATTACATTCTCAACACTCTAAGATTGTTTTGCAAAACAGTCTTACAGTTCAGCACAACACTATAGCTCACTTGCAAAAGCTCATATCTTTCCCAAAACTGTTCATTCATGTGTCAAACCTAAATTTCCTTCTCATTTAAACAGTCAGTGTCCCCAAAATCCTTTGTTCCTTTGGCATTGCGTAAGCACTGCAAGTCTAAATGTTAAGATGTTTTGTCACTATGACAGAGGACCATTGATATATCCCTCATGTCCACCTTTCAGTCTTAGCCCAGTTTTTGAAAATGGTTACTGAACTGTTTATTTGTCTTTTTGACAGAATGCAATTGTAAAGCATACAGCTGACCTTGCTTTGAAGCACTTCACCTTAAATGTTATTTGTTCTTCTTATTTATTTTGTAGGTAACTGACCAACAGAAAACACAATAAAATGAAGATATAAATTATATCAAATATATTATTTTAAAAATGTAACATATTCAGGACCAGACTCTGACAGAATTTTCAGTATAATCATATTGATCTAATCATATCCACCTGTAAAATATATTCACAATTTTTTTTTCTGCTATTGTGTTGTGTACATACATCTATTACATAATTTAAACTGTATACTATGTCCATAGTGAGTACATCTGTATATCTTATAATGCTTGTATAGTAGTTATCAACCCAGTGCTCAGAGAATTAAGTGATAGAGTTAGGATCGAGTTAGAGAGTGTTTCTAAAGATGGTTAGTCAAGCCCACTCACCTGTTTGAAGCTAACTTCATAAATCAACATAGGCTCATGAAAACGTAGCCCTATATACATTTCTGGAGATCACGAATTATGTAGCCAGAAGTACGTACTGTATGACTGCATTTAGTCTTTAAAACGAACGCTAGGGGGCGGTATGACGCCATTCCTTTTCACGTTTACCAGCTGACCGCTTACCTCCGTATGGACGGCTTTCCCGCAGTTACCAGTTTGTCTAGTAGCTCACCATGTACATAAGCGGACTTGAGACGCAGAGAGGAGTTGACCACAATGACGGGGTTCGAGTCTGGTGAAAAAACGATTCCAGAAAGCAGGTAAGACAAAAACAGAAGCCAAAAATAAATAACAGGGTGAAAATGTAGTAAAATTTGAAAACATGGTACAAATCAGGTGAGGGCTTTTCTTTTTCTGGATTGCTTTTTAAAACTGTCAGTTGGGTTTAGGGAAGTGGGTGAGCGGGTCAATCGGTGCTTTTGAAAACACTAATGGTTGGGTTTAGGGAAGGTGGAGGGTGGGTCAGTCAGTCAGTTATTCAGTCAGTCAGTCGACAGCGAGATCTGGTGGATTTATGCGAGAACAGCAGGTGCGAATGGCACTAGCAAGAGAAATTTGAGATCTCAAAAAGCGTACACAACGGCTTCTGGTGGATTCGCCAAAACAAAAACTGCAAAACCTCCTGGGATGTATTTGAAGCTCCCCAAAAATGTATATAGCGGTACGTTTTCAGGATGAGTCTAGGTTGTCATAAATGCACTATTTTATTAATGCTGTAATACTTATTTTGCAACTGCTTTAAAAGGTTTGATCTATAAACTATATATTATGCTTGTAATCTGGATGTTTGATGAATGCTTGATTCTAATTGGCCAACAAACATTCTAATCAGTGCATATAGTTTCAGATAATGCAGTTAAAGTAGTTCCAGACAGATTTGGGCCGCTTTACAGTTACATATCACCACACTGAATAATTTCAGTCATTTCAAAGGCTTTGGATGAGACGTGCAAGAGAAAAATACTACACACTGAAGCTGCTGGAGGACATAAACCTGATAAATGTACTGAAATACAACATCTGAACAGAGGCTTTAGATGTGGGAATCATAGTATAAGTGCAATAATAGATTCCAGTCTGCTGCATTCTTGGAAAATAATGCATCACCACCTTCTAATAATTCAACAGCCTGTCATCAGTTATTAATTACAGACTACATTTACCATGTTTTAGGGTGCTTGCGATATTGCTTAAGATACAGTATCTCTTCTAGCAGGGAGTTCTGTTCAAGAAAAGCAGCAGAGGACAAGGTTGCAAAGAAATACATGCAGCATCACCACACAATGAACAAACACACATCCAGTGGTGTAAAGTAACAAATTACAAACACTCAAATTACTGTAATTGAGTAGTTTAAAAAAAAATGTGCACTTTTACTTTCCCTTGAGTACATTTTTAGAGCTGTATCGATACTTTTACTCCACAACTTTCCTTCAACCTGCAGTCACTATTTTATTTGTCTATGGGGATTGGCTAAAGTAGAATAATCGGTCCTGTCCAATCAAATCGCACATAGAAAGTAAAATCGCTGCATACTGAATAACCTCAAGACACGTGCACTTTATAAATGCAGCAAACTGCTTGAAAGCATTAAAAGTGTCCAAGAAGATGTCCAAAATCTTTTTCATGCAATAACCGAGAGACTGTTTAGATGCATGTAACTGACGAGAAGATGCCTACTGTATAATGACTGAAATATCCAAATAGCCTTAAACAATAACTAAATGCACTACAGAATGTTACGTTTACACATCATTGCACAAATTGCATCTAAACTTATCAGACTTTCACAGCATAATACTCACTACTTTTGAGTACTTTTAAAAGTGCTACTTTTTACTCATTCTTTGAGTAATCTTTACAACTTTTACTCTACTTGCACTACATTTTTGGTCAAGTAATGGTACTTTTCCTTGAGTATGATTTTCAGTACTCTTTCCACCACTGCACAAATCACAATTGACTAAAAACAGTACAAAATACATCCTAGTTAGCTATTAAAATGTGAAGTGTTCTATACAGACAGAATGTAAACTATATTTAAGCATAGTTAGAGATATTACAAATTCCATAAGCAACACAGAAGGAAATATTGAAGGAGATATACAATACGCTTATTTCACGCGGACGCCATTTTAAAAAATGAAAGCGAGGCTGCGGTGGGAAAAAACCCAGAAGTAGAGGATCAGCACTGTAAACATTGTAACAACATGCTGTGGACTACAAACCTCCAGCTGTTGCCACGATTTCAAAGTGCAGATGTGGTGTAAACATCACTTTAATATCATTCAGTTAAGCTTATTTTTAAACAATAAAAGCATATTAGGCATCAAACAAAATCACAATCTCTTTAAGAGTAATACGCTTAAGTGTCCTCCTCATACCTGTCAACATTGGGATGTGAAAATAAGGGATATGCACCCCCCCCCCCCCCCAACCCCCCTTAAAAATACCCAAATTACTAAATATGTTGATTTGGAACTGTTTCATTGTAAATAAACAGTTAAATGATCAGTAATATGTTTAATTATTATTATTTACAAAAGAAAAAATAAATAACATACATTAGCAGCAAATACATTAGCAAACAGTTCAGCTTATTAAAATTAAAAGCTATTATAATGAAATAAAATCAAGCTCTCAAATCTCATTAGCCGTTTCTTCACTGTATAACACATTCTGATTAAAGAGCAACGAATGAATCTCTCATTTATTTAGATGTTTTTTCGTTTGATTACATTAAATAACAGGTGTCACTTTAAAAATGCAACCATCTAACGTTATAAAGAAAGCATTCGGTTGCTTTCCTAACTTTTTATGCTCATTTAGGATGAAATTAGTTGTGTTTGAAAAAAACCCCACCAAGACCGACATCTTTAGATATTATTATTATTAATTATGTGTATATGTCTGTTTAAACACGCACCCAAAACCCAAACTTTCGCTTCATTTCAAATTGCGTGTACAGAATCTGTTTGGGAAACAGCCTCTATTTATCACTATGGAGCGCGTCAGCTGACAGTCACGCACCGCTATATGACTGTTTTGAGGATTCCATATGAAGGGGACATGGCACCTGTAATAAAAGGTAAGGGAATCCCGCCATTTTTATATTTATTTCAAAGTGTTTTTATGCATAAACAAAGCGAAAGCTCAAAACAAACTCACATTTAAGAGCAAAGGGCGGCCCCTGGTGGTTTGGCGGTATGGGTTGCGTATAGGGAGGCTTTGCTCTTTAATGTTTATTGCAAACCCTCAGAGAAAGACTGACAATAGGGGAGAAATACGGGAAAATAACTTTACGGGATGATAGCGGGATAGAACTGTAAAATACGGGAGAATCCCGGGAAAAACGGGAGGGTTGACAGGTATAGTCCTCTTAGACTTCAGTTCATGGCACCAGATAAACACTGTGACGACGCTTCCCTGCTTCAGCCTATTTAACCCGGTGAGTGATAAAACAATGCAGTCCTCTCTAGCACACCCTCGTGTTGTCTGTAATAGTGTTGTCCCAGTTCTAAAGTTTTAAAAACGTCCATTTCCCGCTAACATTTAAGAGCCACTGGCCGCGTTCTTAAACACTGCTGATTTGCCAAAGTATTCAGCAGTTGTTTAAGCAGCAGTGCTCAACAGAAATGTCTGTGATTGGCCATGAAGGTCATCAGTTCACCGCACTTCACCGAGTGCAAACACAGATACACGGACACTGGAGCGTTTTAAAGCCACGAAGATCAGTCAAGTCATCAGCGGATTCGCTTGTCTGTGTTTGCACTCGGTAAACAGCAGTGAAGTGCAGTGAACTGATGACCTTCACGGCCAATCACAGTCATTTCTGTTGAGTGCTGGTGAATACTATGGCAAATCAGCGGTTGCGTTCAACAGTGCTTAAATGTTAGTGGGAAATTGACGATTTTTATAAATTTCACTACCGAAATTCAGTATTGTGACAGGTCTAATATAGTGAAAGAATCAGTTCATTAACTTGAGTTTGATAAATGGCATCTAAAACGTGTGTTTGGGCAAGATAGCGTTAGCTAACTAGTGCCATTTCCCTTAACTTAGCTGAAA
Source organism: Danio kyathit (assembly GCA_903798195.1). Taxonomy (NCBI): domain Eukaryota; kingdom Metazoa; phylum Chordata; class Actinopteri; order Cypriniformes; family Danionidae; genus Danio; species Danio kyathit. The sequence continues at coordinate 17,624,490 of LR812525.1, forward strand.
ATGAGGTCTGATATCCCTTTTTATTTTCACTTTCCATTCAGAACAGACCTTCGGGTCACTCGGTAGATGCTGAAATGATAAATTTGTGTCACTTTCTCTTCACTGATAAGATATACAGAAAGGTACACAACATTCCTGTGTGACTCAGGCAATACTTCCGGGTTTCTTCCCACCGCAGCCTCGCTTTGCCGTGTGAAATCAGTCTATTTCGTGCAATTCTCAAACTACATTGTAAAAATATATAACAGTTTCCGTATTTTGTGATTCACAAGTGTTTTCCATTTATTGTATCTTGATTTCTTGAAAATTCATCTCTACAGTTGAACAAAGTGACTTTTATTGACATTTTAGTAGTGTGAAATAATATAATGTATGTATAGTAAATAATATATAGAGAAATAATTCTGTAAAATAACAGAAAATGTACTGAGAGTTTAATACAAGGTTTTTGTACCATAAAATACAACACCAACCCAGACAATGTATCACTTTAAACAAGTATTTCTCAATCACGTTCCTGGAGGACCACCAGCACTGCATGTTTTGGATGTCTCCTTTGTCACACCTATTACAGGTCTTTTAGTCTCTACTAATAAGCTGATGATCTGAATCAGGTGTGTTTGGTGAAGGAGACATAGAAAATGTGCAGAGCTGGTGGTCCTCCAGTAACGTGGTTGAGATACACTGTTTTAAACTATTAAAAATGTTAGTGAAAGTCCCTTTTTCTAACTTTTCAAGGTTAAAAGTTGTTGGAAGAAAGATCAAAGTCTCATAATGCAATTCAAAAGCATAAATAAATGGGAGAAAATAAAAACATGAATCAAAGAATATGGAAAGCTGCTAAATTACAGATCATTTTCACAGTGCAGAATGAAATATCTTTAAAAACAAACAACTTATAAACAAGTGAGGTCACAAGTAATCTAAAAGTAATCCAAAAATAGTCTGATTACCTTACACAAAATGTGTAGTCTAGATTATGTTCATTCATTTTCCTTCGGCTTAGTCCCTTTATTCATCAGGGGTCACCACAGTGGAATGAACCGACAACTTATCCAGCATACACAGTTATCTTATCACATTATTCAGTTTTACTCAGCGGATGCCCTTCCAGCTGCAACCCAGTACTGGGAAACTAGATTATGTTACTGACTACAATTTTCATTAAATAATTTTTAATCCGTTTACTTGCTACATTTTCTCAGTGTTATACAAATCACTTATTATGAGTTATCAGCTTTAAAGGTGACATTGTATAAAATTTTTCTGATTTCTATGGATACACATATGATTATATTTCACCCAGGTCACACTTTCATTTCATTGTACAATTCACAATATTAACAAACCATTAACTAAGACTTTTAGCTCAGTGAACTACTAATTAGCTGCTTATTAATAGTTAGTGAGGTAGTAGTTAGGTTTAGGTATTGAATAGGAGTCAGGATACCTTCTGCTCTAGCTGCCATTTTAGAAAATCTGAAAATGAAATATGCAGCTAATTTGCTAATAGATACTCACAAATCAACCAATTTATTGTTTCTGCTAGATTTGACATAATTACCTTCTTATTTCAATGTGTACACATCCAAGATACATACAGTACAGAGTATGTAGGTGTTTATTTATACTACAATAAAGAAAATTTAATTTAATATGTATCGAATATAAAGCTTTGTGTTTGTATGGTACAAGTTCCCTATAGAAAATTATTTTGAGATTATCTGATGAAGATCTGGTGAAATATGAAGCAATATTAGTAATGTAATCAGCGCAATAAGGCAAACCTAGTTATAAACATTAGCCCTCAACATACACAGATTAATTTCTCTCTTATGAATAGTAAAAAGCTAGATAAAATATGACAAGAAAACCTATAAAAGTCATTTACCTGTAAACTTCAGCTCTTTGAGTGGAGTTTGAGTTAGTGAGTGTAATCTTGTTACCTGGCGAGGGCACCACAGCAGACAGCTTCACCTGTCTGTTCAAAGAGTGTGGAAACAGGTTCTGCCTCTCTGTTTCTGTCTGTTTTTTGCTGTACTCACTGCCACTGTCTCCTGTGTCACAGTCTGTGCTTCCCAATGACTTTCTGTCCTGTCAACTTCTTCCTCACCTTTCCTTCTTCTATATATATACAATATATATGTTGTATGTATGTATATATATATATATATATATATATATATATATATATATATATATATATATATATATATATATATATATATATATATATATATATATATATACACACACAGGGAGTGCAGAATTATTAGGCAAGTTGTATTTTTGAGGATTAATTTTATTATTGAACAACAACCATGTTCTCAATGAACCCAAAAAACTCATTAATATCAAAGCTGAATATTTTTGGAAGTAGTTTTTAGTTTGTTTTTAGTTTGAGCTATTTTAGGAGGATATCTGTGTGTGCAGGTGACTATTACTGTGCATATTATTATTGGAATAATTTTTTTTTAACACATTTCTAAACATAATAGTTCTAATAACTCATTTCTAATAACTGATTTCTTTTATCTTTGCCATGATGTCAGTACATAATATTTTACTCCATATTTTTCAAGACACTTCTATTTAGCTTAAAATGCAATTTAAAAGCTTAACTGGGTTACTTAAGTTAATTTGGCAAGTTGGGGTAAATAGGGAAGTTCCTTTTAAGCTATTTTATGTTCTGCCCTACAGAATCATCCCAATAAATCTAAAACAATGATTTTTTTCTCCAAAATCCATCTGGTTAAATTGGGTTCTTATAGCAATATTTACTGCAGAATAACAAAATATCCCAATGTCAGATTTTTCCAATATCGCGCAGCTTTACTGGTGGGCATAAAGTGATGGTAGCATCTTCTCATTCAATATTTTACAATACATCTGTGGATGCCCTCTATTAAATAAAGCACCCTGACACCTGTAGAACTCATGCAACACTGCACAAAACACCAGCATAACCATGCTTTACTGTCGCTATCATGCATTTTTCATTGTTCGCCTCACCCTTGGGACGCCACACAGTTTGCAACCCGTCAGAGCCAAAAAATATTCATTTTTTTTCACAATAGTCGTTCTGGCCCTTCCTGTTTTAGTGCTACACATGCACATTGTTTTTATTGTCTGCCGTTTTAGTGATGCGCTTGCATTTCCTTCATTTGTCTAATTGTTTTCTTGTTTTGCTGTTGTTCTCGTTGTGTGCTCAGCAATTTTCCGCAGAAAGAGATGGCTTTAGCTACACAGTAAACATGGTATGTAAGAGGATAGACTTAGAGGAAACAGTACAATAGACTTTGAGTGAACAGTACTTTGTGAACAGTACTTTTGTCTCCTGACGTCAGCGCTCTACTCTGATATATTTGCATAATATTTGACCAATTTTATCTAACAAGCAGCTTTCTTCCTACTGTAAATTACATGCAGGCCACTTCTGTGCAATGTGATGTATGGTGTCAAAGAAAACACTCAGATCACACTCTCAGAATAAACGTACACAAGCTGTCACTGGGAAAGGGTATAAAGGGTATACTAAGGCTATATAAAGGGTCCATAATGATACCTTAAAGGTACATGTTATTACAGAAACAGTATAATAGTTTACCTTTAAAGGAACACTCCACTTTTTCAATTTTATAAGTCAACATTTATTTAATAATTTAGGCAATCTTCGAGTCTGGCAGGAGCACCTTTAGCTTAGCTTAGCATAAATCATTGAATCGGATTAGACCATTAGCATCTCACTCAAAAGATGTAAAAAAATGAGAATTTTACTATTTAAAGCTTGACTCTTCTATAGTTACATCATGAGCACTGCAATATGTTCTGCAACACCTAGACAGATCTGATGACCCATTCACACAGGGCATAAGCGTCAATGCTTCCCATTCACTTTGAATGGTTGACGTCAAGCGTTGCCAAACTGCACTGTGGATCCGTCGGTGCCGCTTCAGTGACGTTGCTCGCTGCAGAAGTTGGGAATTTGTCAACTTTTCAAGCACCAACGGAAGCGTCAGCCAACCAGATCGCTTTATGCAAATATCCCAGCTCAGACAGTAGCCGATTGCAGACTAATTTTATTGTCTGGCGCTGCTATGATGATTGCGTCAGCCCCAACTTCAGACACGCCCTCCATCAAACATTGACGCTGAAGCCCTGTGTGAATCAGGCATTATTCAATCAGTGTTGCCAACTATTTTCAATGAAAAGGCGCTAAGCTCTGCCCGAAGAGTCGCTAAATGTTGCTAGATAACATCATACGTCAATTTGCATATTATAGATGACATCACGTCCAGTTGTATCTGTTTGTTTAACAGCCTATGGTTAATAACGAGGTATTTATATTTGCACTACGCTTTATGTAAGCATGTCAATTTAACTAAATGTATTGTATATCTATATAGATGTGTAGTGAATTTGCAGTAATCTCTCAGGCATATTTAACTCAGACAAGTTCCGAAACTGTCACTAAAATATCTGTGATTGTGAACAAGAAAACAATAAACGGTCAAATTAAATTGTTAAATTTAAGACAAGGAAGAAGCAGATTGACTGTACAAGGGAAATACCTCACACTCATGGTGCTAAATCATTTGCCATCGGTACGCAGGGGAGTGATTTGCTCTCGGGCTGCAAGTGGGAGAGACTGCTGTACGAGGACTGGGCCGCCTGTAAGTGCTCTGAGGCGGGGGGAGGGGCCGACGGCATTACACTCAGCTTGTTGAGAACATAAACTGCAAGAGATATGGATATACTGTAGTTTCCGTGACGTCACCCATAGGTTTCTGAAGAACCCAAAAGAAGCTACCAGTAGGCGTGGCCAACCGTCACTATTTGTTCACGTGTCATCGTACCAACTGGTGGATACCAAACAAGGGCAAAGAGGCGGAGCGTGAGCGGAGCTACAGACACCTGCTAGCATTTTGCTTAGACGGGCTTTCCTATAGGGGAAATGCTTAATACTTCATTACCTGCGACTCATTTGTGTTCTGACCACGTGTGCTTGGTTGTACACTATAGCAATAAAGTGTTTAGTCTTTTAAAAACACTGTTGTAATACATTGAGCCACTAAGCATTGGTCTTATGACATTTTTCTATAGGAGGAAAACCCGAAGTACTTCCAAACACTTCAAATATAGTCTGTGCTAGTAAATGCAAAGCTATTGATGAAATCCAGGCATAACACTGTATGGCAACGCTTCAGATGACTGTTCTATAGCCTACAGCTAATCAATCTGTCAGATTTTGGAGTGCATTACAGCTCTAAAGAAAATTATAAATGCTAAATGATCTTAAATAAAACATTTATAGAAATGGTATAAGTGTATAATTTCACTCACCTGGGAAACGGAGGCCACGTGAATGGTTTGTGAGCACAATTAAGTGCACACAGCATGCCATATCATCTGATAATTGTAAGAAATAATTCCAAAAAGCAACTCTGTGAAGTCACATTAAACAACACAAAAATACGATGTATATGCTGAGTTCAGCAGCTAATCAGCAGGAATCAGCTGAGGTGACGTAACAGCGACCAGCGAGACCTAGCTGTCACTCAAGTTACCACGCCCTTAATTATGCAGACTTAATATAACTTAATAAAAACGAAACCGATGATTTATAAAAAAATTCACTCCCCTCACAATGGTCATGAAGGGTAATATTAGCTATACAGACCAAATCGTTCTTTGTACGAGGCTGTAAACACCTTTTTTTTATGCTGTAAAGTTGGCCATTTTAAAAGTGGGGTCAATAGAAATTTGCTCTATTATGGAGCCAGGACTAGTGGAACTTCGATGAATTGCTGTTTCAGTTATTTCCGTATTTGCTTCACAAGGGAGAGCGGGAGGTTGCCGCTTGGTTGAGAAGAGTAGGAACGGTACAGTATGGACACATGAGAATCTGAAAAAATCTCCAGTAACACCCAAAAAAAAAGTCGCTAGATTTGTCGCTAGTCGCTTTTTTGAAAAATTGTCGCTAGGGGGCTCTGAAAAGTCAAAGTCGCTACGTTGGCAACACTGTATTCAATGATTTATGCCAAAATAAGCTAAAAGTGCTCCTGCCAGACCCAGTGATAGGCTGAAAAGATTCTTTTTACCTCTATGTGACTTAAATGAGTCTAAATTTACAAATAGTGGAGTGTTCCATTGAGGAATGAATTACACTTTAAAATGTATGTAAAAACCCAACGGTAACATTTCACAACATAACAGTTTTATAGTATTTTTAATAAGCCATGCTAAGTATGAGATTCTTTCAAAAACATTGAAATCTTTGGGATGGCATGATACTCTCAACAGCATGCAAAAACAGATGTTGCACTTATAGTGTGAGATATCTTCAGTTTAACTAGCTGATGCCCATCGCTGTATTTTATTGATATGTTTCCTCCGCCAGAGAGTGAAATCTGGCTCTGTTTTAGCCGGATAAGTGCAGGGAATCAGAACCGCCCGCTATTCTGTGCTAAGGAAGTCATCTTATGCAGCTTTTCCAAACAAGTGCTCTCTGCAGCCTTTGGCATGGCAAGTGACATTGGCGTCCCAACACCAGGAAGATATTGGTGTCCGTGCCACTACTGCTGCTCCGCCTAATGCTCTCTGCCACATGGGACCTAATTATGCTCATTTTCATTTTGGCTGAAGCTCAGGAGTGGATGGAGGGTAGAGATGTGCGGAATGTAGATACAGCTCAGAAGGGGTTTTGTTGTGTCTATATTTAGACCGCCAGCTCTGGCCATGGACCATGAAGCTGCGATGCATTGCGCACAGTTAATCTGAGGCATATTGATACATGGCCTAAATGCACGCCTGCCTAGACATGGCTAGTTTGAGAAAGGTAAAGTCTTGCGTGCATTAGCGTCGATAAAATGCTGGCAGCGATTTGGATTGGAATTGCTTAATGTGGAGGAAATCTCCTTTGAGAATGTGTAATTGCTTCATTGCTGGTCAAAGTTTGCTGGTTTTGGAATGGAATTCAAAACACTTGTGGAATAAAGAATATTAAAAGTCTTCAATGACTCACCTTTATGCCATTGAAGATATGTATGACCTTTCATTTTCCATCCAAGGGACACAGTCAGTATTTTTCCTCCCTAAAAAGTTACAAAATAGGATCAAAAATGATCTTGGACATTTTTGTCAAGTCATACAAGATTGGAAATTCACAGATTTATATAGTTTTTTTTTGCCCATCTTAGAGTATATTTACTTACGTAAATGTGTGTTAATATACTGTATATCCATTCAATTTTTATAATAATAAAAAAATAAATAAATATATATATACATAAAGTTGAAGTCAGAATTATTAGCCCCCTTGAATTATTAGCCCCACTGTTTATTTTTTCCCAATTTTTGTTTAACGGAGAGAAGATTTTTTTCAACACATTTCTAAACATAATAATTTTAATAACTCATCTCTAATAACTGATTTATTTTATCTTTGTCATGATGACAGTAAATAATATTTTACTAGATATTTTTCAAGACACTTCTATAAAGCTTAAAGTGACATTTAAAGGCTTAACTAGGTTCATTAGGTTAACTAGGCAGTTTAGGGTAATTAGGCAAGTTATTGTATAACGATGGTTTGTTCTGTAGACTATCGAAGAAAAAAAAATAGCTTAAAGGGGCTAGTACTTTTGTCCTTAGCCAAAATAAAACAAATAAGAGTTTCTCCAGAAAAAAAAAAAAAATATTATCGGACATACTGTGAAATTTTTCTTGCTTTGTTACACATCATTTGGGAAATAAAAATAAAAAAATTAAATAATAATTCAGACTTCAACTGTATATATATATATATATACAGCAGTTCTGTCTGGTTCTCGAATCTATAATAGCCTTGCAACATTCTGCAATAACAGCACTCGTACAGCCTCTTCATCCTTGTTTATTACTCCGCCCACATAGAGTGACAGCAGATCAATAAATTCAGTACAGTTTGACAAATATTGCAGGTGTTGGACAACATAATGTACTTTTGAGGCTTTTTTAGTGGAGAATGTAGTTGTTTAGATTGTAACTATGCAGTTTATTTATAAGGACAGAGCCCTTTTTAAATATTTATAATCTCGGTAATTCAGCTCTTCGGCAGCCATCAGCCTGTCATACTAAGCAGCGCAAAGACAATTGACTTTCTGCCATAAGATGGCGACAGAGACTGTATAATAAGACCTTAGGGGAGAAAATCTCAGGGTAAATTTCAAACTACAGCTGATAAAATTATTATAAAATAGGTAAGTGACATTCTAAGTCGATCTCTCTCTTTTGTATGTTGTAGTACTGTATTTATACCATAGTAATCTGGTAGTGCTTGCTTTGCTTTGGCTTTTTCAGGGTTAATTATTGAGATCTCCTGATTGCAACAGAGAAATACTGGGAAATGTCTGTAGACTGATGGCATTTATTAATCTTAAAATATCAGCAAAATCACCTGTTTTGTCATCACTTTAGATTAGATTAGATTAGATTAGATTAGATTAGATTAGATTAGATTCAACTTTATTGTCATTACACATGTACAAGTACAAGGAAACAAAATGCAGTTTAGGTCTAACCAGGAGTGCAATAGCAGCAAGTGCAGGATACAGGTATAAGTTATAAAGTGCAGTTATAGAAAAACTATGGTGATATTTACAAATGGATGTACTATGAACATTATATACAGGTTGTGTTAGCTATGAACAGAGATTTACAATAGATGGATAGATGTACAGGTTGCCTTTAATAATCAGAAGTGTGCAGATATATAAACATAATTACAAATGTATATGTACAGTGGGTGTGTACATAATTACAAATGTACATGGGTATGTACAGTTAGAATAAATGAATCAGTGCAATGAATATGTGCAATTTTTAAATGTGCAAATGTTAAATAGTGCAGTGATTATGAGGGGTCTGATTTATGAGGAGAGTGGGGGTGTATCAGGGGGGCAAAGAGTCAGTGGGGGGCAGAGTTCAAAAGGGAGACAGCTCTGGGAAAAAAGCTGTTCCTTAGTCTACTGGTATTTATCCAGGGGAGCCTGAAGCGCCTGCCAGAAGGCAGGAGAGAAACAGTCTGTGAGCAGGATGAGAGGAATCCTTAAGAATACTGCGTGCTCGGCGCAGACAGTGTTTCCTCTGGATGTCCTCTATGGTTGGCAGTGTGGTCCCTGTGATGCGTTGGGCAGTTTTCACCACCCGCTGCAGTGTCTTACGCTCCGCAACAGAGCAGCTTCCATTCCAGACTGTGACACAGTTCGTCAGGATGCTCTCTATTGTGCAGCGGTAGAAGTTCACCAAGACGGCTGATGACAGCTGGTTCTTCTTAAGTTGTCTTAAGAAAAATAGGCGCTGGTGAGCCTTCTTGACCAGGCTGGAGGTGTTGGTGGTCCAGGAAAGGTCCTTTGAGATGTGGGTCCCCAGGAACTTGAAGGATGAGACAGGCTCGACGGCCATCCCATTGATGTGGATGGGATCATGTGAGCCTGTTCGTCCCTTCCTGAAGTCCACAATGAGCTCCTTGGTCTTGTCGGTGTTAAGGAGCAGATTATTGTCGGTGCACCAAGTGGCCAGATGCTGTATCTCCTCCCTGTAGGCAGTCTCATCGTTGTCGCTGATTAGACCAATCACTGTGGTGTCATCTGCAAATTTGATGATGCTGTTAGAACTGTTCACAGGCCTACAGTCGATGGTAAAAAGGGAGTAGAGGAAGAGCAAGAGAATCATTCAAACACTAGCTCTAAAGTGACGTTTGTGAAGTAGCAACGGTTTCTGCTGTTCTGACGTCAGCTGCAGATGTGAATGAATGGCGGAAAAAAGTAGTTCCTCATACAAAAGGATTTTTGAGACTCTCTGTTTTTGATTTTCTTTTTTATATACACGATTATGCTGTTAAACTGTTGTATAAACGCACTCGAAGCAGTGCGATATGGCTGTATATCTTCACTGGTGGGACACCTGCAACCTCAAATCAATGTATGTCTCCAACCAGTGCAGATATACAGCCATATTGCGCTGCTACCTGTGTGATATTACTCATAAATCATTAAATTTTTTTTTTTTAAATAAAATTTTGCACTGAAATAGCAAAAAAGGTCTTTTTTTCTTGTAGAAAAAAAATGTTCAAAGATTGAAAGATCTACATGCACAATTGATTCCGAAAAGTAGAATCAAATAGATTCTGACCTGCCGGAAAAGTCAGTAAATGCAGTCTTATTTCGTGCATAAACCTTTGCATAATGCTAGTCTGTGGTGTTCATTGGCTGTGCATGACATCTATTTTGGCCTCAAACACTGTAGTTGTAGCTGAGGCCTGGCAGAGTTTGGATTGTTTTGTCGATATGTCAAGAAGACGCTGTTACATATGTTGTGTAAGCTAACTCGTGTACTTCCAAAGAATGAGGACTCACACTCAAATTGACATGGTAAAATGATAGAGTCGCCCCTGCAGCAGAAATTCAGGCTATGGCATTTGGTTTCAAACATGTGCTATAAGCCGTAAACAGACACGGCCAACAATAACCAATCAGAGCAGAGCAGGCTTTCAGAAAGGCGGGCTTTAGAGAGACCCGATTCTTGAACCAACCATTTCTGACACTGTGATAAAAGGGCTGATACTGTAGTTAATTATGAGAAATTATGAGAATATTATGAGAATATTATGAGAAAACTCATCTGTTTTTGACCTTGAATGGATGTAAATCTGTGGTGGGAGACTAACAAAGCAAAATTAGCAACATTTAAAATAACATTATACGGAGGCTTTAGCTTTACTTGAAGTCACGAGTCAGTTAGTATAGCTTAAAGTCCAGGAGTGCCATTTATTTCTCTAAAGTGAATGTATTTTGTCATTTATTAAAGGCTTTTTTATGTGCAAAACTTTGTTCGTCATTCCATAAATATACATTTTTCTAAGAATGTTGAGAGGTGTTGCTGATGGATGTAGAGAATAGGGAAAATATGGCTGAGACATTTGCACATTTTGAAAGGTCACCGCTATGGGAGACAGTTTAATTGCCCTGTGTATGTAGTAGAGGTGAGATTTTACACGTCAGACCAATTGTTCAGACAGCTGAATATTTCATTGCAGAACTCTGAAGTAACCGAAACAGTCAATACAGATTTCACTCCAGTTCTCATGTCTGTCTATATTTGATATAAGCATATTTGGGGGAAGCTTCTTTTAGAAACTGTATTTTTCCAAACAACAAGCTAATTATAATTTGAAGTATTCATGTCAGCCATGTCAAGTTTAACAATTTTCGTCTATTACTGTATATACTATATTAAGATGTATTTTAGGGTGCTTTCACACTTGGGTCGATTGTCTGGTCCGAACCCAAGTTTGATTCTCAATGTTCAGTAATTAGGCAAGTTATTTTATAATGATGGTTTGTTCTGTATACGATTGAAAAAATATATAGCTTAAAGGGGCTAATAATTTTGACCTTAAAATGGGTTTTAAAAAAATAAAATTAGCTTTTATTCTAGCTGAAATCAAACAAATAAGACTTTCTCCAGAAGAAAAAATATTATCAGACATACTGTGAAAATTTCCTTGTTCTGTTAAACATCATTTGGAAAATATTTAAAAAAGAAAAAAAAATTCAAAGGGGGTTCAATAATTCTGATTGCAACTGTATGTGCGATTTGACAGGACAAGAATCACAGGACTGATTTTTCTAATCTCCATAGACAAGAAAAAATAAAGTACTGACTGCAGGTTGAAGGAAAGTAGTGGAGTAAAAGCACCAAATTTATTGGGTTAAAATAACCCATAGTTGGAAAGATGCTATAATAACCTATAGTTGGGTTATATGTCGGGGTATTTTTAACCCAACTATTTTTACAGAATATTGATGTCAAATACTGACATTTATTCCTCAGGTATGGCAACCAAAATCCAACATCTGAGACACGTCAAAGGTAACGTGCACACAACGTCAAGCTGTAACACCGTTAGACGTTGATATTTGGTTGCTTTTAGGTTGATCATTGAACATTAACGTTGGCCTGACGTTGGGTTCTGATGTCAACCTTATTTTCATTTTCAAACAAAATGCAAATCCCCACGACATTGGGGTGCAACCTCAAATCTGATGTCATGTTGACATCTTGTGCCTGCTGAGTGTTTAAGGCCAATTCGGTCATCATACAGTAAACATCCGTCATCTTCTCATCAGTGTAAAGTGTGTCAAGATCTTCTTGGACACTTTTAATGCTTCCAAACAGTTTGCTGCAATTATAAATCACCAATGTCTTGAGGTAGTTCATTATGATGCGATTTACCTTCTACGGTATGTGCGATTTGATTGAACAGGAATCACAGGACTGATTTTTCTATTCCCGATAGACAAGAAAAAATGAAGTAGTGACTGCAGGTTGAAGGAAAGTAGTGGAGTAAAAGTACCGATACAGCTCTAAAAACGAACTCAAGGGAAAGTAAAAGTGCACATTTTTAAAACTACAATTCCTGAGAAAAACTACTCAATTACAGTAGTTTGAGTATTTGTACTTTGTTACTTTACACCACTGTAAAGTAATTGATGCTAAAATATCTTTGCAAAACCAGTCTAGCACTTTAATAAATTAAGCCTTCACTTTTTCTGCAATTCTCATGCACATTACAACAACATTCAGCTATATAGCACTCAAAAAAATTACTTTTTGCAGCTTGTTCAAAATACTTATTTAAATTTAGTTTAAACAACCCAATTCTTAAGGCATTTTTAAGGACAACTTAATTGTTTTACGTTGAATTGACTTGAATTTGTAAAAAACCATTAAGTTAACTTGGGACAACATGAAGGAATAGTGTGGAACCCAGCATTTTTTATTTTTATTCTTTACAGTGAGTGCATTTCAGTGGTCGAAAATGATTTAGAAAATGACATGAATTGATCTCCTTTCAGACACTCAAATCTTGGGACAAGCAAACACCACTCACGCTTTCTTCAGGAAAATCTAAGCGCAACTGCTTGTAATTACAGCTGTTCCTCATTTAGAAAAATACCCTGCATACTCTAAGTGCCATGCAACAAATGCTAGCAAACCGCCGAAGTGCTGCCTCACAAAAACGCCACATATATTTCCACCATTTAAAATGCAAATCAGCGTCGCGGCACCTTCCAATGATTCATAGCTCGTTAGCGCTAAAGGTGAGGCGTGTTGTATTTATACACTGGAAATGTAAATCCCGGATTGAAACCTGAAATCAGCAACAGATGGAGGCCAGCTGTAATTTCATCGACTGGATCCATTAGAAATTAGGCATGTTGTACACCTGTCTCCGAGTAATTACATTTATTCAGATGCTATGTGGGTGTTGAAGGAACGCCAGTAAAGAGTCAGTGGATAGAAAAAGAGTGTGTTTACTGACTCAAGCAGTCATGCTGAAATGCATCGTAGCTTTGTAAAAAAACAAAATATGTCTGCTGTTTGAGATCATTTCAGCTGTTAAATTGCTAATTGCGCTCATCATCTGTTTTTTTTATTTATTCTTGGATTGGAATAAATCAATAAAGATAACATTAACGTGGGTTTTGGTTCTTTCCTTTACATCCTTTGTGTAGAACTCACAATATAAAGCTGTTGCATTGAAACACATTGTTTGTAGCATTTGATATGCTACCAGTGGTGGAAAGAGTACTGAAAAATCATACTCAAGTAAAAGTCCCATTACTTACCTAAAAATGTAGTGCAAGTAGAGTAAAAGTATCTGTTGTAAATATTACTCAAAGTATGAGTAAAAAGTAGACCTTTCAAAATTCTCAAGAGTAGCAAGGAGTGAGTATTACTCTGTTAAATGCTGATGCGTTTACATGTAATTTGTGCATGTGTGTGTAAACGTAACATTCTGTAGTGCATTTAGTGATTGCCCAGCAGGCACACAACGTCATATGATGTTAATATTATGTTAGATTTAGGTTGTGATGTCAGGTGACCAAATTCAATGTCTAGCCAGCATCTAAGGACAACGTTATTTTGATGTCCAATAATGACGTCAAATTACGTTGATATTTGGTTGATTTTAGATTGTTAGAAAGTGACCAAAATCCAACGTCGAGCCACCATCTTAAACCAACGTCATATTGACGTCAAATACTGACATTTATTCAACAGTTTTGGCAACCAAAATCCAACGTCTGATAGACATAGTGGTAGTGTCCACATTACGTCAAGCTGTAACATCGTTAGACGTTGATATTTGGTTGATTTTAGGTTGGACGTTGGACATTCTGACGTCAACCCGATTTCCATTTCCAAACAAAATGCAACATCCCCATGATGTTGGGGTACAACGTCAATCTGACGTCATGTTGACGTCTTATGCCTGCTGGGTGTTTAAGGCCATTTCGATCATCATACAGTAAACATCCGTCATCTTCTCATCAGTGACATGCATCTAAACAGTCTCTAGGTAAATGCGTTTAAAGATTTTGGACATCTACTTGGGCAATTTTAATGCTTCCAAACAGTTTGTCTTGAGGTAGTTCATTATGATGCGATTTACCTTCTACGGTATGTGCAATTTGATTGGACAGGAATCACTGGACTGATTTTTCTAATCCCCACAGACAAAAAAAATAAAGTAGTGACTGCAGGTTGAAGGAAAGTAGTGGAGTAAAAGTACAGATACTGCACCAAAAATGTACTCAAGAGAAAGTAAAAGTACACATTTTTAAAACTACAATTCCTGAGAAAAAGTACTCAATTACAGTAATTTGAGTATTTGTAATCTGTTACTTTACACCACTGTATGCTACGTACAGTACAGTTGAAGCCCTCCTGAATTATTAGCCCCCCTGTATTTTTTTCCCTAATTTCTGTTTAATAGAGAGAAGATTTTTTCAACACATTTCTAATCATAATAGTTTTAATAACTCATTTCTAATAACTGATTTATTTTATCTTCGTCATGATGACAGTACATAGATATTTTTCAAGATACTTCTATACAGCTTAAAGTGACATTTAAATGCTTAAGATTAATTAGGCAAGTAAGGGCAATTAGGCAAATCATTGTATATAGGTGGTTTGTTTTGTAGACAATCGGAAAAAATATTGCTTAAAGTGGCTAAAAATATTGACCTTAAAATGTTTTTTTAAAAATTAATTTACTCTAGCCAAAATAAAACTAATAAGACTTTCTCCAGAAGAAAAAAAACATTATAGGAAATACTGTGAAAAATGCCTTGCTCTGTTAAACATCATTTGGGAAATATTTGAAGAAAAATAAACACGAAGTACACGGTACACACGAAGTATGTGCACTGTAAAAAAAATGCTGCCTTCATTTTTTTAGCTGAATCAAATTAACGTTTCTAGTCATTTCAACTTACGATCAAACAAACTGACTAAAATATTAAATTAAACTTTGCAGAACCTAAAAAAAAATGTTGAAACCCAATTAACTTATTAGAATTAGTTAAAGCGACATAAAAATATTTGTTGTCTTTTCTTTTTGTCATTAAATGTTTTATATAGTATGCACTATTAGTGGTCAAACTAATTAACAAAAAAACAACACAAAATATCATTATCATTCCTTTTCTTTTCAGCTTAGTCCCTTTAATCTGGGGTCACCACAGCGGAATGAACCGTTAACTTATCCAGCATATGTTTTACGCAGCGGATGCCCTTCCAGCTGCAACCCATCACTGGGAAACATCCATACACTCTCATTTACACACATACAATACTGACAATTCAGCTTACCCAATTCACCTATAGCGCATATCTTTCGACTTGTGGGAGAAACTAGAGCACCCTGAGGAAACCCACGCAAACACGGGGAGAACATGCAAACTCCATATAGAAATGCCAGCTTTAGCTGTCAGGTCAAGTCAAGTAGACTTATTTGTAAAATGGTATGAAGGGTGCGTTAACCCTCTGTAAAAAATGGGGATGTATTTTATGATAAAAATTACGAATCAAAGCAATGGAGCTCCAAACACATCCAAAACACATAATTCCAAACTCCAAACACATAATTAAGATAATTGTGTTGGAAATGTCACTGATGCATGCGTTTTATTTATTTATTTATTTGTATGTTCATTTGTCTATTCGTTCATTTTCCTTCAGCTTAGTCCCTTTATCCATTAGGGGTCACCACAGTGGAATGAACCGCCAAATTATCCAGCAAATGTTTTACACAGCGGATGCCCTTCTAGCTGCAACCCAGTACTGGGAAATTATCTATTTATTTATTTATTTATTTATTTATTTATTTATTTATTTATTTATTTATTTATTTATTTATTTATTTATTTATTTATTTATTCATTTGTTTGTTTGCTTATTCATTCATTCATTCATTTATTCATTTTCCTTCGGTTTAGTCCCTTTATTCATCAGGGGTTGCCACAGTGGAATGAACCGCCAACTTATCTAGCAAATATTTTACACAGCGGATGCCCTTTCAGCTGCAACCCAGTACTGGGAAATTATTTATTTATTTGTTTGTTTGTTTGTTCGTTCATTCATTTATTCGTTTTTCTTCGGCTTAGTCCCTTTATTCATCAGGGGTTGCCACAGTGGAATGAACTGCCAACTTATCCAGCAAATGCTTTACACAGGGGATGCCCTTCCAGCTGCAACCCAGTATTGGGAATGAATGAATGAATTATTTATTTATTTATTCATTCATTCATTCATCTTCTTGTTTTTCCTTCTTTATTTATTATATTATTATATGTTTATTTGTATTATTACTATTTAATTTGTTTTGTTAACTTATAGCTATTATTATTGCTATTACTATTAGCATTTTATTCTGTGTACGTTCTGTTTGTCTGTTACTTGAAGCATTAATTAAAGAAAAAAACATCTCAATAAACTAACTATAACTTCAAAAAATGATACAAACAACAGTTAAACATGCTCACCACACTGAAAACAGAAAAAAAATCAGTTTTACATATCATAGACCAAATAACAAACATGAATCCCTTGCTATACATCAAAAACAGTTTATTAGTCCTATGCAGTCTCCCTGTATCACTCTCTCTTAAAAGGACAGACCCCAACAGAGATGATAAATGAAAGCCGTTTTTAGGGTTTTGGCTCTGAAAGGTGTCGATCAATGGCTGGAAAGCACACCTGAGACGAGCTGTTTTTATTAAACGTTCTTTCATTGAGCTCCATGTACTTGTGCCGTGGATCATTTAAACAAAGTCATTAATCAAGGGCAGGCATGGTTGTTGAGAACAATGAAGAGATTATGGAGAAAAGCGTCATGAAGTTGCACGGAGCCAGAGAGAGGCTTTTCATCACATGCTGAAATGAAGCGGGTGCAAGACTGAATGGCATTTGAATGATTCATACGGTTTAGGTTGTGCATCTGTATAAACATGACTGCTCCGATGCATCTGGGTCACAATAACACCATGCAGTCTTGATGTCTGATCACTTGGATTAATGAACAAAGGCTTCTTCTAGTTTGTGTCATTATTGGGATTTCATATTATTTACTATTTAATTCATTTTTCGAATGCATATAAAAACAAGTATTTCTTTAGTTCTTTGCATGCAGCAATCAGTGTCTGATTAACGATCAAATATTTGTTGTTTTTGGTGCTTTAATTAGTTAGTATTGCTGATTTGCATATTATGCAAATCACTCATCTAAAGAGATCCGTTTGTTTAGTGGTAAAAATTAGGTATATGGGCACTTATGTTGTTTAAATCTATTAATAATAGTTAGAATTAAACCATTTTTATAGCCTACAAAAACTATTCTTTGCATCTGGAAAGTGATGACAGGATAATGAACGTTAATCAAGTGTTAAATATAATATGTTACGACCCTGGTCTAGGGTCAAGGCCGCAACATAAAAGAACACCGGACAAATAAAATCACTTTTGTGACCCTTTGGAGTCGGGTCCGTTTATATGTCTTTTTTTGTGTCTTTTTCTTTTTTTAATCACCCAAAACGTGAAGCCAACTACCTCGGAGAGGACCTCAGAAAAATAATAAACAAAAAGTACAGTCTAACCAAACACCCAAATGAAACTACTGTAACTACACTTAACAAAATAACAGAAATAAAAATACAAAATCTACCCCTACCTCCCTGACTATGTATAAAAAACTGGAGAAAATATTGACAAAAAAGAAAAGTGTGGCGTCCAACCCCTACTGCTTCAGTAAGAGTGAGGGCAGTGACAATGTTGAACTGAAGTGATAATGAAAATGTATTTAGTCATTTTAATCTATTTAGTCTGTTCACTTCAAAATGACAAAAAAAGTCATATAAAGGGTCATTAATCCTATGGGGTTAATTATGAATGTATACAAAAAAAACAATTGACCCAGGGGGTTAAATTAGACTGCATTTTCCCATGTGTTTCAATGTGCTACTTTTACTTCATTGTTTTTCTTTGTTAACATGCACTTGATGCATATACATTTATTTTGCAGTTGCACATTTTGCGTAATTTTGCACATTGTCATTGTCAAATTAAAAGAATTGCAACTTTTTCATGCACCTCTGCTCATCAATGTCAATGACAAAGCAGTGGACCAATCAGAAGAACTTGGATGTGAGGCAAGCATTGCTTGTTATTGTTTACAACCACAATTTGGTTTTAAAAACAGTTTTATTTTATTTTTAGTGGCAAAGACGAGTTTTGTGGAACTTCAAAATTTATAAGTAAATATAATTTCTACGCTTTTTTTTCAGTTTAAATTGCAGCAGCAATCTTAAAAATAAGGGTTCTTTATTGACTGGATCTTCCATGAAGAACTTTAAACATCCATACAATCTTTCATTGTACGAAACAATTTTTTTTTTAGCTTATTTAAATGTTTAACTAAGGTAAATGGTTGGTATCACTGTTGGTATAGCTACAGTGGGGGAAATAAGTATTGAACATGTCACAATCTTTCTCAGAAAACATATTTATCAAGGTGCTGTTGACTTGAAATTTCCCCCTGATGTTGGTAACAACCAAAGAAATCCATATATGCAAAAAACAAAAACAAAACAAATCTAATTAGTTTACAAATGAAGTTATGTGTAATAAAATGAAATGACGCAGGGAAAATGTATTGAACACATGAAGAGGGAGGTTTAGAAAGGCAATGAAAGCCCAGACAGCAGCTGAAATCTCTCAGTAGTTCTTCAGCAAATCCTCTGCCCTTCTTCATTGTAAATGAATATCAGCTGCTTCAGTCCAATATCTACATTATCAGGATGATGAAGATGAAACCAGGGTGGACATTTCAGCAAGACACTGATCCAAAACACAGCCGAGGTAACTCGAACGCTTTCAGAGAAAGAAAAATCATGCTGTAGAATGGCCCAGCCAATCACCTGATGTGAATCCAATAGAAAATACAAATAAAAGAGCAGATTTGATAGACAAAACCCACAGAACCATCAAGATTTTTACTCTCTTGAAGTCTCTTGAAAAATGAAATCTGAGCACTTCATGTGACTTCATTCTCCATATGAGAGATGTTTTTAAGCTGCTATCACCAAAAAAGGCTTTTATATAAAGTATTAAATATGTTTCAGTAGTTCAGTACTTTCTTCTTGGCTTATTTTCCCTGCTGTATCACCATTAACTACACTGTAAAAATTGCTGTAAAAATTGTCAAATTTTCAAGTGCACTGTAAATTAAGAGTAAAACTAAAACTACAGCACAACTGTAATAGGTAACCTACAGTGCACTTGTACATTTTACAGTAATACTGTAAACTTTACAGCTATTTTTTTACAGTGTAGTGGCTCATTAGCATGCATATTATTAAGATATTGACTGTTTATTACTTATATTCTGCATTATCTTTTCCGCATCCCTGATACCTCAACCCAACTACTACCTAAATAGCTACTACTAAGCAGGAAAGTATGAGTTTATTGAAGCCAAAGTCATAGCTAATAGAATTGACGCTTAAAATAAAGTGTGACCAAATGGTCCTTTCAACAACTAATAGGGAAAAGAAAATGATTCTTCTATGCCATGCATGCATGAATTGAATGAGTGAAGGATTTGTGCTGATCACAGGGTTTTTTTTTTGGTATCCTTTAGTGGTAGGTTTGTGTAGCTCATCCTCAATGAAAGCTCTTCGGGGAAATTAGTGACCTGAAGACGCCGTATAAAAGCAGTGGGCAGTGAAGCAGCAGGGCCTCTGCTGTATTGCATTAACTGCAGTGCGACTCATTTGTAAAGTGTCACTCTCTCCACCGCTGTAAACAGAAACATTAAATCTGCCTGATGTACTGTGCTGGACTCTCTGAGCGTGCGCGTATGTGCGTGTGTGTGTGTGTGTGTGTGTGTGTGTGAAGCGTGTGCTCCTGTTTGCTTTCGTGTGTTTGGTCGGGCTCTGTCAGCAGCACATCTGTGATTTCTCCTGCTTGGAACATCTCTCACTTCTGTCCAGATTGTGTTTGTTTTAGCTGGCAGATAAGAAGCCTGTGGAATAGGAAATCCAAGCAGTGCCGCCTGCCCTGCCGATAGCTGAATTTAAATGCAAGCATGTTTTCCAGCAGATTCGCGAGCTGATAATAGTGTTTCTGTGACATTTGAGAGGAGAGCGGGGGTAATTGTAACACCTTCTCTGTGTCTGAAATCGCACCCTTCCCTGTACTATCTAGCAAAAAAAAAAACAATGCATGTGAAGCTACACATCTGGTCATATACGCAGTAAATAAGAGCATGCTGGAAGTAATATACTACTCACATTCACACTACATGTAACATACAGTAGCTTTGACACTAACATTTTAGTATACTGGCCAATTCTCACTATTAACTAGTGGCTTATTACCTGCCTATTATTAAGATATTGGCTGAATATTAGTACATGATCTTAATCTACATCCATAATCCCCAATACCTAAACCCAACTGCTACCTTAGGGTGCTTTCACACCTGCCTTATTTAGTTCGGTTGAATTGCACTAGAGTTCGTTTTCCCTCTTGGTGCGGTTCGTTTGGGCAGGTGTGAATGTAGCAATCGTACTCAAGTGCACACCAAAAGCGGATTAAAAAAGCGTACCGAGACCTCCTTGAAGAGGTGGTCTCGTTATGCTTTCAAACGAACCCTGGAGCGGTTCGTTTGTGGTGAGAATATGATACGAACTAAAACAGACCCAACCCCAAAAAGTACTGTGCCATTTTTGGACTAATCCAGCTGCCGTAGGCTGATGCGCTGTGCATTATGGAATGTGGAGGAAAAATATTTGTTGACAGCGCTTTACCAAAAGAGAGAGAGAGGGGGAAAACATTACCTGATGGATTACCGTTGGTTATATTTCCGGAAGATAACCATGTTGCAGTTTAGCCAAATTAATTCACGCCTCCTCCTGAAGTGACGTACGATGCACTTTCGCCGTTTGCAATGCCTTAAAACATTGTTTTCCAGCCACAGCCGCGCTTCATTCTCGAAATGTATAGTTTGTCTAAAGTGATGTATACAAACTATATAGTGTACTTGTACTATGACCAGGGATACAATCAGCCAGGGGTGCGTTTCCCAAACAACGACATAACTCGCGGCTGAACTATCATAGTTCGATGCATCGTTTGGGGAAAGAACTATGTAGTGACGAGTGTTTCCCAAAACCCCTAGTTTCTCTGTCGCAGATCCATCGCTTGAACCACGTTAGTTATAACGTAAAACGCCCATAATGATGCTCTAAACGGGGTGGAGCAACTTCTTTAGAGAACAACCCCACCATTTCTTTGTACAAATTATATTGTTTTATACAAACACGCAATTAAAATAAAATCCAATATTAGTTTTAGTAAAAACATGCACTCGTTTTCCAAATATGTAAATGGCACATATAGGGCCTGTGTTTGCTTTACTAATATAATTGAGAAGTTGAACATTACATATTATATTCTAAAACATAAAATCACTTACAAAAGCTAACACTATTGTAATATCATATATAAATCATGTCAATAAATAAATAATGAGGCGATTTATTATAAATATAAATAATAATAATATTAATGATGATGATGATGATTATTATTATTATTTAGGATATTGTTTATTTATAAAAAAAAAAAATACAATTTGACACATGTAAACCACAGCAGAAAGTTCTATCCAACAGGCCCATGTCATATACAGTAGAGAAACTTAATAAATAACCCACTATAAAATAAAAGAATTAACGTATGCTATGTTTTTTATTTTCACAAGCTTTGGAGACGTAACATAATTTCCGTTTTTAAATATACCTATAGCTTTCGCCATGAGGCTGTGTTCAAAATGATATCAATGTTTTCAAAGTGCACTGCGAAGGGAGCACAATTATAAACATGAAGATTGCTAAAACTGAACTGTAAAAATACTTTGAAAGCAAATTACACCTAAGAGAGATGACCTTAATGCTTTTTTATTTTTAATAATTCCAACTTTGAATGTTAGAATGTTCTAAATGAATAGGGCATAGGGGGGATAAGTGGGAATAGAACACAGCCAGGAACTATGCTTCTATCTACAGCTCCAGAGGTGTCGTTTCAAGTGCTCAAGTTTGTGACGCAGTTTGCGAATGTTAGTTGAAACGATGGATTTGGGAAACAGCAAATCAACTAACTATGTTTATAACGACGGAACTTGCGACCTTAGTTGGCTAACGATGGTTTTGGGAAACGCACCCCAGCAAAGTTGTCCCTCCATAGAAAAAAGTGACATTTTGTGTCTGCTGGTTTGTTTGCTTTTTTTGTTTGTTTACAATACAGAATATAAATTACATTGTCAATGAAAAAAGATACAACAGAGAGAAAGAAAGAAAGAAAGAAAGAAAGAAAGAAAGAAAGAAAGAAAGAAAGAAAGAAAGAAAGAAAGAAAGAAAGAAAGAAAGAAAGAAGAAAAAAAAATAAAGAACATGATTTAAACTTGAGGGTAAGACATTTAAGAATCAATTACAGTACATAAATTATAGTCATTACAAAATAAAATAGTTCTGTTTGCTTTCTGATTTTTAGATAATGAAATTAAATGTAAATAATGACTTAATTCTTGTAACAAAAAAAAACAGGAAAATATGGTTTGGTATTAGTAAATTTGCATTTGTAGCTATGGAGTTTACAAAGAAAATAAATAAAATTTATAACAAAACAAGCATTTCTCTTAGTAGAGGCAGATTCATAATAACCAAAATAATTTCTTTAAAAGTAACGTAGTTGCTGTATATTATCATTAATAAATGAGCCAATATGTTTCCGCCGGTTTGTTTACTTGCAGGAGTTCCATTGGCATTTTCCCGCACGTTAATTCTGACCAATTGAAAAGCAGTTTAGGAAATATGTTCAACAACATCTGGTCAATGAGTGATGTGGGTTTCGTCAGATGACTGCATTTTGGTTCTTTTCAACTGATTTTGACCAAAGCAATCAGTGTGATGTGAAAAGGACCCAAAGATGGCAGAAAATGCTACAATGTATCATTTATTGCCCTTGGTCCGGACTAAATGAAGCGAACTACTGATGTGAAAGCACCCTAAAAGGGGTGGTCCACAAAGGTTTGATTGTGTTTATGGGGTGCAAAACAGTGTGTCGTGATTCATTTGTAAATAAATCACGTTATTTGTTCACATATCTTACCTTCGTTTTATACACCTACTGAGCTAACATGGAAATGACCATCATATTTCCTGGTTCCTTCTATAAGGCCCGCCCTCAAAGGGCTCTGATTAGTCAGCAAACCTAATGTGTTGGACTGGCGGATCGGCTTTACGTCACCAGGAAACGTCATGCCTCTCTTGCATGCTGTCTGTCAGTCTGTTATGGAAAGCCGTTTTAGCATTAAATACCCCTTGCCCTACTATATTTATGGATAGTCAAAACAAAGGTTTAAACTCTAAAATGGCTTGCCATAGACTGTAAATAATGTCAGTGAGGCCGTATCAGTCAGACACAGAAAATGAAGAATAAGTTCTCGCGACTCTTGCGAGATGTTTCTGAATGGTATGTTTTTTTTTGTTCGTTGGTAAGAGGAGGAATGCGGTCAAGCCATCAGCATTTCATTTCAGCATCCCATACTAGTGTATATAGCAGGGGTCACCAAACTTGTTCCTGGAGGTCCGGTGTCCTGCAGATTTTAACTCCAACCCTAATCAAACACACCTGAACAAGCTAATCAAGGTCTTACTAGGTGTACTTGAAACACCCAGGCAGGTGTGTTGAGGCAAGTTGGAGCTAAACCCTGCAGGGACACCAGCCCTCCAGGACCGAGATTGGTGACCCCTGGTATATAGGAAATGGCACATTATAAGATGGCTGTAAAGTCTCAGTTTCTAATAGATAGCAGGTAAAACGGTCTACTTTGGTTTTTCGTTCACTTTTTGAGGTTTAACCATGTCATAAAAATGCAATCGTAATGACATTGTACAGTAGTAAGACTAGGATAAATTAAAACGCATTCAGGTATTTATAAAGAGTAGGTTTATGCTGAATAAATAAATGAAAATATACTGAAAGCACGGACAAACCTATTCTGAAAACAACGCACTTTAGACAGTTCACCTCAGATCTTAAAAATAAAATAAAACATTTGAAATTGAACTTCTGAACTGTGACTCAGTGCAAACCAACACATCAGTGATTCAGCATGTACATAAAATAATGTTAAAGAGGTTTAATATGTATCAGTTAGATTATAAACCTTAGCATTTCGTTGGAGTGCAGTGAGTGTACTATTCTGTGCTTTTGAATGGCTTTATTTAAATTTCTGTCGAGCTTTGTCTGGTGCAAACAGCCAAATTGCTTATCGCTGCAAATCTTGACATGTAGTGTGTTGTTAGGACATGCGTTTATTTGCTAATTAATAAACATCTCAGATGGAACTCTGAATCTGTGCCTTATTTCAGGACTGTTATTGTCCACCTGAGGTTGCATTTTCGGTCACGGGCACATGCTTTGAGACCCTTCCTCACTGAACAAATCAAATATGCTGTTTTGCATAAAGGCAACCTGGGTTGGTGAAATATAATTGGCTACAGTGGCAATGGACGGGTTAAAAGAACCAAAACAAAGACAGTCGTTCCGCCACTTAGTGCACATTTTCAAAGCAGAATAACTTACTTCAGCATTGTTTTTCAGATATACAAGAATGTTCACTTAGCATGTTTCTTAAATATCTGCAAACATGGTATTTTTATGCTTTAGAAAAGTAAAAACTTACATACAGCACCTTTAATGGTTGTGAAGTGTCAGTACAAATATATACAACTAATTGACATCTATAGTTTTTTAAAATTTTTACTGAACATATAGAGTATTTATGTTTGTTTGTGATTTGATAGCATGATTGACAGGGGAATATTCAATTCAATGGGCTATATGCACACAGACTTTTAATTTTCAGCCAGGCAGCCCAAGGGCTTCCGGTGAACTGTGTTTCCATTACAAAATTGTCACGTTTAATTTAAAAATCAGCGATCTTCACTCCCTGTTAGATATACGATATGAAGTGGGTCTCAGATTGGACAAGAAGCACTGCATTAAATTCCACTTCCCCCCTGCCATGTCTTTAAAATATGACAGTTTATTTCACCTCAGTATTTTCAATGGAATTTCTGCACCTGTTGCTACTGACGGCGCTAGTGGTTACACGGTCTTTCATCTCGTTTTACTCTTGAACAACTAAATGAATGTTTTAGTCTATTTAACGGAATGTATCGTAATTACATTACAACATCGATGATGTAAAAACAACCTTGTGTAATTGAAAATACTCACATTAAGCTTTCACCAGAAGTTTATCGTTGGCTTTAAAAGTCATAGAGCCCATTCATTTCAAGCTTATTTGTATAACGCTCACAATAATTGTCTCAAAGCAGCTTTAGAAAAGGTGCACGTTATTAATTTACAGTCAAAATCAGAAAGTAAAGGTGTTATGTATAGGGTGGATATATAGTTAACCTGCACTATATATAGTGTCCTTTTCAAAAAGGAGATATTTATGTGTATACTACATTTTTAATGACTTGTATTTGCAAACTGTTTATTTCTTGCATTTCCTGGTGTTTAAAATGTGTTCCTTTCTGATAGCTTTCAGCCATTTGTTGTGCATGTAAGCACATTCACTATTGCTAATACTCAGTTAGCTTTTTTTTTTTTTTTTAAATAAAACCTCAATCCTTAAATGTTAAACATCAGCACATAAAACATCCAGCACAAAAAACTACTACTGTCACTGCTGAAATGAATGACACCTCCAGTCATGTGGCTTCCTCAAGAGAGGTGTTCTATTATCTTTTTCCAAGAAATCACACTGCATTTTTTCTCTCTCTCTGGTGGACAATAAATGGAGGGAAAAATATTCTCACTGAAAGAAGAACTTTGTCTTTTTACTTGAATTATTCGAATGTTTTGCATAGCCTAAACCTAAAAAAATGTTACTCATTATTCAAGCAAGTTTTTAAATTCATTCATTCATTTATTTTATTTTGGCTTAGTTTCTTTATTCATCAGGCGTCACCACAGCGGAATGAACCACCAACTTATCCAGCATATGTTTTACATAGCCGATGCCCTTCCAGCTGCAACCCAGTACTGGAAAACTCCCATACACACTCTTTTACAATACGGCCAATTTTAGTTTAGTCAATTCACCTATAGTGCATGTATTTGGACTGTGGGGGAAACCGGAGCACCCGGAGGAAACCCATGCGAACATGGGGAGAACATGCAAACTCCACACAGAAATACCAACTGACCCAGCTGGGACTCGAACCAGGGACCTTCTTGCTGTGAGGCCACTGTGTCGCCCTATATTTAACCCTCTACTCCACGCATTATGATAGATCTGTAAAAAAAATATTTGACTGTTATATATATATATATATATATATACATATATATATATATATATATATATATATATATATATATATATATATATATATATATTTTTTTTTGTATTAGGAAATATGAACTTTTTGGAAATAAAGGAAATAAATCTCAATGCGTAAGGTTTTTATAAAGTATTGTTTCAATACTAACTGTACAAAACTTTACAAAAAAAAAACATAATTTTTTACGGTATTAGATTGAAAGACCTGTGCAGTATGATCAGAAGTAGACAAAAGACTCTAACTTTAAGCATTTGTATGGCATATTTTTCAAGTGGAATGTGTCTCTCTTGTTTACCTGTGATCTGATCGAGCAAAATGTGTCTTATTACTGTGTAAACAGGGCAGCATCAGTCATGTTAAATTCGCTGTCTCATCTGTTTAGTCATTCTTGCCTTTCTCACAGTAATCTTCATAAACTAGCTTACGTATGGTGCGTGATAGCCTTGGTTGAAAAAGCAGTGCACTGCAGCACGCAGATGCGCAATGACAAAAGTAGACTTTTTTACATGAAAAAGGCACTCAAATTGCGTAATGCCAAGAAATAATATCGATCGCGCCACCAAACACATGAAAACGAAAGTAACGACTGTGGATTAAAAATTTAAGGAGTAGAAAGTACAGATATTTGTGTAAAAATGTAAAATTATGTAAAAAAAAATGTAAAAGTAAAAAAGTTGTCAAAAATAAATAGTGGAGTAAAGTACTGATATCAGGAAAATCTACTTAGGTACAGTAACGAAGTATTTGTACTTCCCATCTCTGGCGATTAATAAACATTTCTTATTATTACCAAGGTTTAAAACAGCTTTTGCTGCTTAATCATTTTGTGGGAAACCTTTTTGTTTTGTGGGATATCTAATGAAAGAGTTAACATATAACTTTTCAAGTCACTTGCTAAAAAAAAAGTATTGGGAACACTTTAGTTAAGGTCACAATTCATGCTATTAACTACTGGCTTATTACCTGTAAATTATTAAGATATTACTGTTAATTAGTAGTTATAAAGTATGATCTAATTCTACATCCCTAATCTTACTCAAAACCTAAACCCAACTATTACCTTACTAACTATTAATAAACGGTTAATTAGTAGTTTATTAAGCTAGTAGTGTTAGTTGATGGTTTGTTAATACTGTAAATTTTAGAATCTGAATCAGTTTAGAATCAGTTTTTTTTTATTGCCAAGTGTGCTTCACACACACAAGGATTTAGTTTTGGCTACAGAAGCTTCCAGTGTACATAAAGTGATAAGTGACAACACACAATTAAATATGAGAAAAGACGATAAACATTAAACAGAGACGCAGTTAGTCAAAGGATTTGAATGTTGAGTTGTATGTACAGATTTGTTATAAATATACAGGTTATAAGGTGTTGTGTACAAGAGCGTATGAGAAAGTATTGCACGTGTTATTGCACAGTAGGAGAATATTTAACTGTTCACGAGGTAGATGGGCTGAGGAAAGAAACTTTTCCTGTGTCTGGCTGTTTTTGTGCTTGGTGCTCTGTAGCGCCGACCAGACGGTAACAGTTTGAACTAGTGTGCTGGGTGCGAGGCGTCCAGAGTGATTTTGCGAGCCCTTTTACTCACTCTGGAAGAGTACAGTTCTTGAAGTGTAGGAAGGGCAGTGCCAGTGATTCGTTCAGCAGTCTGGACTATTCGCTGTAGTCTACGGAGGTCAGTTTTGGCAGCTGAGCTGAAGCAGATGGTGATTGAAGTGCAGAGGATGGATTGGATGACAGCTGAGTAGAACTGTACGAGCAGCTCCTGTGGCAGGTTGAACTTCCTCAGCTGATGAAGTACAGTCTCTGCTGGGCTTTCTTCACAATAGAGTCTATATGAATGTCCAACTTCAGATCCTGAGAGATGGTGGTGCCCAGGAACCTGAATGACTCTACTGCAGCCACAGTGCTGTTCATGATGGTGAGTGGGGGGAGTGCAGGGGGGTTTCTCCTAAAGTCCACTATCATCTCCACTGTTTTGAGCGTGTTCAGCTCCAGGTTGTTGTATCTGCAACATAAAGCCAGTCGCTCCACCTCCTGTCTGTATGCAGACTTGTCACCGTTCTGGATGAGGCTGATAACAGTAGTGTCGTCCACAATCTTTAGGAGCTTAATGGAGGGGTCTTTTGCGGTGCAGTCGTTGGTGTCCAGGGAGAAGAGCAGTGGGGAGAGAACACATCCCTGGGGGGCACCAGTGCTGATGGTGCGGCTGTCGGATGTGATGTAGCCCATTATGACTAGCTGTTGTCTATCTGTCAGAAAGCTGGTGATCCATTGACAGACAGAGCTGGGGACAGACAGCTGGGTAAGTTTGTACTCAAGCAGTGATGGGACAATGGTGTTAAAGACAGAACTGAAGTCCACAAACAGTATCCTTGCATAGTTCCCTGGTTTGTCCAGATGTTGTAGGGCAGGGGTGCTCAACCCTGTTCCTGGCGATCGACCTTCCAGCTGATTTCAGCTCCAACCCTGATCAAACACACCTGAACCAATTATTTAGAACGTGAGGAGCACTTGATAATTACAGGCAGGTGTGTTTGATAAGGGCTGCAACTGAAAACTGCAGGACGGTCGATCGCCAGGAATAGGGTTGAGCACCCCTGTTGTAGGGTATAATGCAGTCCCATGTTGAATCATCCACAGACCGGTTTGCTCTATAGGCAAACTGCAGGGGGTCCAGCAAAGGTCCAGTGATGTCCTTCAGATATGCTAGCAAAATTGTGACCTAAACTAAAGTGTTACCAAAGTATTCATTTCTTTCACAAAACAAATCTTATTGACCCCACGCTTTTTGAATCATTAGCGTAAAACCTTACAAATTAAAATACGCTGATATAATGTGCGCGCTGTTTGTTTATCATCGGCATTACGTTCACTGAGTGTTACATTGAGCACTGCTCTCCGTTATACAAGCCGACTTGTGTCTCTGATTATCCTACATCGTATCCATGATAATTATCTTTTGCGTTTCCCACACGTTCTATACATCTGACCTTACAGTCTAGGGAGAAACAAATTGTTGTGCTAATTATTTCACAGTGTGGTTTTGCAAGCAATCACACCCTTAGGCCATCTGCCTCTCCAGCACACCAGCGTTTCGTGGGCGCTCGCTCAACTATGATACATTTTTCAAGACTCCAGGGGCCTCCCTTTGGGTTCCTGCCCCGGCCATCAAGCGGAAAAACACATATCCCCTGCTTGAATAAATTGTGGTAATGGTGGTGTTTTCAATATTCCCTCTTTTTCTTTCACAGACACATAGAGAACTGGACTGGATTGCAGATTCTTAGGGATGTCGACATGGAGCTCTACACAGGACTCCAGAGACTGTGAGTATTCAAAACCTGATCCAATCGATGTGTTTTACATTGAAATCTGATGCAAATCATATGAATTAGACCCTTTTGTGACTCGTGGTACACTAAAAAAATGATTCATTGGATTTACTTAGTTTTTTTTAATGCAAGTGGTCGCAAACATTTTATATGGGCTGAATTTAAACAAACAAATTCAATTTAGTAATGTTCAACCTAATTTGTTTCTTTAAATTCAGCCCATATAAATTGTTTGCAACCATACCTTAAAGTAAATCCAATGTATCATTGTTTTCAGTGTATGTTATTGGGCCATGGCCAAGCTGACATACGAGTCACCAAATGGGTTCATATAATTTGATAACACTTTATAATAACTACACACTATGAATCATTTATTAAGCATTTGAATTAGTTAATTCAGTATTTGTTAAGCATTAGCTCTACATTAATAGATGTTAATAAGATATTAACAAATAAAGCTTATGAATGTTGTATTCTTGACTTAACGACTGTATTTTCATTAGCCTTTAATTGTCATTTAAAAGGGATTTACAAAGCATAAATAGTCCTCATTTTAGATTAGATCACAAAACTGGATGAAGTTGATTTAATAAAGCACTTATTAACATTCAAAATAACCATTAATACATGCCTGACTAATAAGATATGTAAATGCTAATTTGAATACTTTATTATAAATGCTAATATGAATACTTTAAATGAAACTACATGAGGACATGACCAACCGTCACCATTTTGTTCGCAAAGTTGAGTTAATAAAGCATTTATTAACAAACAAAATAACTATTAATATATGCCTGAATAATAAGATATGTAAATGCTAATTTGAATAGTTTATTAATCATTTACTTACATATTCTGAATCATCTTAAAAAAAAAAAAAAGTTTTTCTTAATTGTCTGGTTTGTAAATAATGCAACACTTAATTTAGTAATTAAAAATTAAATATTAGCAAAGTATGAAATCACAGTCAATAAAGGGGTGGTCCAGAGTGTATTTTTAAGGCTTGTGTTTAAAATATGCAAACAATGTGTGCTCATGCTTCATTTGTAAAAAAAAAAAAAAAAAAAAGTCACATTATTTTTTTCATTTATCTTACTTTGATTATATACAGCTACTCAGCTAACATGAAAATGACATATTTCCTATTTCCTCCGAAAACCTGCCCTCAAGAGGCTCTGATTGGTCAACTAACATGCTGCACAGGAAACTGATGAGGACTGTTAATGGCGGACGGGAATCCGCAAAATTAGGAAAATACAATACCCCATAACCCCCCCCCCCCCAATTCTTCATTCACATTTAGTTGATATGGAAAAAAAATTGAATTTGTTCCCACTCTCACAAGAAGATTTGGTTTTGTTGGGCTCAGTGAAAAACAAAGTCTCAACTTTCAGATTTCCTTCTATTTGATGAAGAAATTCAAACAATAACTGCTGTTTTGACACTCCTTGATGTGGCGTAACAGATCGCTATATAGTTGCCTATCATTTCATCCTGTTTGCTACAGCATGAAATAAACATCACAAGATGTATCACGTAATCGCTCTATCAGAGTTTCAGCTGCGGAAAGACATCATTAAAACAGGGTGTAAACAATGTGTGATGCAGCATTACATTTATTTACCTCAGGCAAGTCATCCAGTGTCCACAGCTCTAGAGAAGAGCATTTCTCTAAATATTTGCAATATATACAGTTGAAGTCAGAATTATTAGCCCCCCCCCCCCCCCCCCCCCCCCCCTGTATATTTTCCCCCAATTTCTGTTTAACAGAAAGGAGATTTATTCAACACATTTCTAAACATAATAGTTTTAATAACTCATTTCTAATAACTGATTTATTTTATCTTCGCTATGATGATAGTAAATATTATTTTACTAAATATTTTTCAAGATACTAGTATTCAGCTTAAAGTGACATTTAAAGGCTTAACTTTGTTAATTAGATTAGGCAAGTTAGGGTAATTAGGCAAGCTGTTGTATATATACGTATAATACAAGCTGATTTTATTCAGGCCAAAATAAAACAGACATTTTCCAGAAGAAAAAAACGTTATAAGAAGTAAAAATGTTGTCATGAAACTCTACACTCACGCAGGCTGATAGGTCACTTTAAATCTGCTCCTGTGTTATTAACTACGTGGCGCAGGAGATTTGTTGCTGTCACCTCGGAGCAGCAGAAATTTTTCTGTAACCTTCCCCAGCCTTGTGCCTCGAGACAATACTGTCTCTGAGGTCTACAGACATTTCCTTTGTCTTCACACTTGGTTTGTGCTTTGACATGCACTGTCAACCCTGGGATCTTATATAAACAGGTGTATGCCTTTTCAAATCATGTCCAATCAACTGAATTTACCACAGGTGAACTCCAATTAAGCTGCTGGAACATCTCAAGAATGATCAGTGGATACAGAATGTACCTGAGGTCAATTTAGAGTTTCATGGCAAAGGTTGAGATTAATACTTATGTACATGTGATTTTTCAGCTTTTTTATTTTTTAATAAATTTGCAACAATTTCAACAAATCTTTTTTCACATTGTCATTATGGAGTATTGTGTGTAGAATTTTGAAAAAATAAATAAATTTAATCCATTTTGGAATAAGGCTGTAACATAAACAAATGTGGAAAAAGTGCTATGAATACTTTGCTGTTGCACTGTATATATTCATTACCATACAAAATCCAGAGAGTGTTCACAAAAAATTCCTTGCTCTGTTAAACATCATTTGAGAAATATCTGAAATAGAAAAATAGATTCACAGGACCACTAATAATTATAACTTCAACTGTAAGTCTATATATTCATTGTATTTTACTTGACCTGTTTAATTATTTTAACGTGTTTAACTCTGTCATGAAAAACAGGACATGAAAGCCGCTGCATAATTAATTGAAGTTGAAACATGTTTTTATAATTAGATATAGACTTTAATGAAAAGAAAGTGCCTTGAGTGCAATTAAACACCAATTGAATTTAATAGTTTGGTCTCTCTCCCTATCTCTCTATATATCGTTGATGTATATAAAAGATGAAAAGGATTATATGGAGGAAAATGATTAGACCATCTGCTGGAGATCCAGACCTCCTACAGACTTTCATTACTCCTTTCCTTCATCTCTGTCAAGCTCTTCCATCTTTTTCCCTATTGATCCCTAAAGACTGACTTCCCCTTTCACTCCCCTTGATCCAGAATGGACTGTCCCGATCTTCCCATTTGCATTTTCCTCATTAACACTGCTCTGTCTTCTGCTGATGGTGGACTCTTCTGGTTTCTCTCATGCTGAGGAGCAGATCTGACCTCCAGGCCTCTAAATTACTCTCTGAGGTTCCACTAAAGGTCGTCAGCTGTGTTGATCTCGGCACTTCACATTTTTTTAAGCATAACCATTTCAGATAGTAACATTACGTAAGCAAACAGATGAAAGTCAGACTAGTGTGGGGAGGTTTAGCATGGTTCAGTTGAGTCATACCATCTCTCAGCTCACCTGCGGGGTTTAGATGAGTAAGCTGATAGTTTGTTTGCTGCACAGTGGTGATTTGCTGTACATTTTTGTCTATCTATTATAGATTTCATCTATCCATCATAGAATTTATCTATTCACCGCAGGATTTTATACATCTGTTCCTCCATACATTCATTATAGTGTTATCCATCATTCTGTTCACAGACTTCTGTTCAGAGACTTTCATCCATCTATCTATTCATTCATCCATCCATCCATACATCCATCCATCCGTCTTTTCATCTATTTGTTCATCTATTATCTATCCATCTGTTCAGAGACTTTTCCTCTGTCCATTCAACCATCCATCCATCCATCCATCCATCCATCCATCCATCCATCCATCCATCCATCCATCCATCCATCCATCCATCCATCCATCCATCCATATTTCAATTTATTTCTCCATCCATCCATCCATCCATCCATCTTTTCATCTATTTGTTCACCTATTATCCATTCATCCATCCGTCGTTTTATTTATTTGTCCATCCATCCATCCATACATCCATCCATCCACCTATTCATCCATCCATCCATCCATCCATCCATCCATCCATGCATCCATCCATCCAACCAACCAACCAACCAACCAACCAACCAACCAACCAACCTACCAACCAACCAACCAACCAACCATCCATCCATCCATCTGTTCAGAGACCTTACATTCATCCATCCATCCATATTTCCATTTATTTGTTCATCCAATCATCCATCATATAATTTTCTTCATACATTCATCCATATAAAGACTTTATTCTTCTAACTGTCCATCCATTTATTATAGATTTTATTTATTAATTTGTCCAAAACATCTACCTATCTGACCATCCATCCATGCATGAATTCAGCTATCCATCCATCATAGAATCATCATCTGTTCATCCATACATTCATTGTAGTTTTTATCCATCACTCTGTTCACAGACTTTGTTCATTTCTTCAAAGATTCCATCCATCCATCTGTCCATAGAAGCAATATATCTATTGTTCATCCACTATAAGTTTCTATCAAATGATCCATCTATTCATTTCTCATTCCATGAATCTGTCCATTCATCAGTCTTTTCATGTATTTGTTTATCCTTCATCCATCCATGCATCCATCCAAGCATTTATCCATCCATCCATCATCCATCCATCCATCCATCCATCCATCCATCCATCCATCCATCTATCTGTTCATCCCTTATCCATCCAACCAACTTAGCTTATCATTCATCTGTTCAGAGACTTTCCATCCATCCATCCATCCATCCATCCATCCATCCATCCATCCATCCATCCATCCATCCATCCATCCATCCATCCATCCATCCATCCATCCATCCATTTGTTCATCCCTTATGCATCCATCCAGCTTACCTTATCCATTAATCTGTTCAAAGACTTTCCATCCATCCATCCATCCATCCATCCATCCGTCTGTCTTTCCATCTATTTGTTCATCCCTCATGCATTCATCCAGCTTAGCTTATCCATTCACCTTTTCAGAGACTTTCCATCTGTCCATCCATCCATCCATCCATCCATCCAATTTACTTATAGATTTATCCATCTAAAGAGTTGATTCATCTGACTGTCTATCCATTCATTATATATTTTATTTATTACTTTTTTCCAAAAAAATACCTATCTTGCCATTCATCCATTGATATTTTCTTCCATCTATCTGTCCATTTATTAAAGTTGGAAAAAAAAAGTAAAAAAAAAAAAAAAGATTTCAGCCAAATTGTTTTCTAGCTCAAACATGTGGTAGCGACCACCAACTTGCTCATAGGGAGTTCAGGAGCTCAAACAGAAGCACCACTGCTGCAGTGCCAGATTCAAATATCTGCCTACACTTGTAATCCCTCCCCCACAAGTTCACACATGCAGTGTGAAGGACCATCACGTAATAAGCCCCCCTGCATTTGTTTTTACGCTTGTAAGCACTGAATGGTTAAGAGGAAAAAAATTGTAAACATGGCCGACATCACACTGACATCTTTCTCATAAATGAGAAACTCTTTCCAACTATTTGTTCATGCACTATCCATCCATCAAGCCATCCATCCATTCATCCATCTGTCTTTCCATCTATTTGTTCATGGCCTATCCATCCATTCATCCATCCATCCATCCATCTTAGTTTATTTATACATCTGTTCAGAGACTTTTCATCCATCCATCCATCCATCCATCCATCTATTTGTTCATCCCTCATGCATGCATCCATCCATCCATTCATCTATCCATCCCTCTTTCCATCTATTTGTTCATCCCTCATTCATGCATCCATCAATCCATCCCTCTTTCCATCTATTTGTTCATCCCTCATCCATGCATCCATTCATCCATCCACTCATTTTAGTTCATCCATTCATCTGTTCAAAGACTTTACATCTATCCAACTCTATGTTTAGAAATAGTTAATCCATCCATCCTTCCATCCAACTTTATTTCCATCTATTTGTTCATCCCTTATCCATCCATCCATCTATCCACTCATCTTAGTTTATTCATTCATCTGTTCAGAGACTTTTCATCCATCCATCCATCCATCCAACTCTATTTCCATCTATTTGTTCATCCCTCATCCATCCATCCATAAATCCATCCATCCATCCATCCACTCATCTTAGTTTATCCCTCCATCTGTTCAGAGACTTTTTATCCATCCATCCATCCATCCATCCAACTGTCTTTTTATCTATTTGTCCATCCATTCATCCATCCATCCATCCATCCATTCATCCAGCCATCCATCCAACTGTCTTTTTATCTGTGTCCATCCATCCATTCATCCATCCATCCATCCAACTGTCTTTTATCTGTGTCCGTCCATCCATCCATCCATCCATCCATCCATCCATCCATCCATCCATCCATCCATCCATCCATCCATCCATCTTTTTATATATTTGTCAATCCATTCATCCATCCAGCCATCCATCCAACTCTCTTTCCATCTATTTGTTCATCCATCCATCCATCCATCCATCCATCCATCCATCCATCCATCCATCCATCCATCCATCCATCCATCCATCCATCCATCCATCCATCCATCTATCCATCCATCCATCCATCCATCCAACCATCCAACTGTCTTTTTAACTATTTGTCCATTCATCCATCCATCCATATATCCACCCATCCATCCATCCAACTGTCTTTTTATCTATTTGTCCATCCATCCGTCCGTCCGTCCATCCATCCATCCATCCATCCATCCATCCATCCATCCATCCATCCATCCATCCAACTGTCTTTTTATCTATTTATCCATCTATTATCCATCCATCCATCCATCTATCCAACTGTCTTTTTATCTATTTGTCCATCCATTCCTCCATCCATCCAACTCTCTTTCCATCTATTTGTTCATCTATTATTCATCCATCCATCCATCCATCCAACTGTCCTTTTATCTATTTGTCCATTCATCCATCCATCCATCCAGCTGTCTTTTTATCTATTTGTCC
This sequence comes from Danio kyathit, assembly GCA_903798195.1. Lineage (NCBI taxonomy): Eukaryota > Metazoa > Chordata > Actinopteri > Cypriniformes > Danionidae > Danio > Danio kyathit. The sequence continues at coordinate 17,661,624 of LR812525.1, forward strand.
ATCCGTCCATCTATCCATCCATCTCTTTTTCCATCTATTTGTTCATTCATTATTCATCCATCAATCCATCTTAGTTCATCCATTTATCTGCTCAGAGACCTTTCATCCATCCATCCATCCATCCATCCATCCATCCATCCATCCATCCATCCATCCATCCATCCATCCATCCATCCATCCATCCATCCATCCATCCATCTGTTTTTCTATTTCACTCGTAATCCCTCCCCCACAATGCATGCAGTGTGAAGGACCATCACATAATAAGCCCCCCTGCATTTGTTTTTGCGGTTTTATGCCCTGAATGGTTGAGGAAAAATGGTGTAAACATGGCCGACATCCCACAAACATCTTTCTCATAACTGAGAAAAGAGTTGACTATAAAGCCATCATCATAATAGAACTAATTCTGTACTGATTACTGTTCACCGGATAAGGGTGTTGTGAGTGTAATCACTTTTTGCATTAAACTCCTGTAATGAGAAGGATGCAGTCATTACCAATTAATGCCACCAAGACTGTGCACAAAGTCTTTAGGATGCACAATTCATTCCAGCTGCCGCTGCGGCTCAGTGCTGTGAAATTGGGGACCCTGATGATACCATTATTCTAATGACACTCTCTGAAGAGACGGGAAAGATGGTGAACCGAGATTGCTTCTGCAGTTTATCATCATAAACGGTGTATATCAAGCAGCAAGGCTCTAATGAACTGTTGGCTTTCTCGGGTTTGAATGATTGACTCGCAATGCCAGGTGCAAATGACCAACAACAGGGTCTTCAGTCAAAATTACTGGAGGAACTGTGGAGAAAGAAACGCTGGTGGGGAAATTCATTCGCACCGATTGATGGGGGTCATTTGTGCCATATCATTCACACATTTCTGAACGCGCATATTCATATAATGGTCATTTTCTCTCTTTTTTCTTCCCCAGGACAATAATTAACTGCAATCTACGGCAGATCCAGCCACGTGCATTCTCACGGAACCCTCACCTCCGCTACATGTGAGTAAACGTCTTCTACAAGTGTGATGAAGGACTCACTGAGTAAATCCTTTAAATGAATGAATCATTCTCTTCGCTTCCACGCACTAGTAAACAGTGTTGGGCGAGATACTGCAATAGTTGTAAATAGTATAGCTGGTGTTGTGATGCAGTTGACAATCACTGAATGAACTAGTGGATGATTCAAAAGATTAACCAAGATTAATGTGATGGTTGACCCCAAAATGGAAAATTGCTGCTCTCAACCTGTCAAATGCGACTTTATTCTTTGATAGAAGATTGAAGAAGATTTTAAGCTGAAACGTTGTTCTTCTGTGACTTGTAAAATAACAAAATATAATTGTATACCATTACAAAAGTCAATGATTTGCAGCAGTTTGAGAGTCAAAAATGAATACAGGCAAAATTATAATTTATTCTTCCTCATGTGGTTTTAAACCTTTATGAGTTTCATTCTTCTGTTGAACAATTATTTAATTGAACCATTATTTACCAAAAAGCACTTTGTTGTCTGTGAAAGAAAGGTGCTATATAAACAGACTTTTACTTACTTAACACAAAGAAGATATTTTGAATAGTAAGCTGGTACTCCCTGATTTCATAATAGGAAAAAATACTATGGAAGTCAATGGGTGCTGGCTACCAGCATTTTTTAAAATATCTTCCTTTGTGTTCAACAAAGACATTCAAATAGGGTTTTGAACCAGTGAAGGGTGAGTAACTTATGCCAGAATGTTCATTTCTAATGATTCATCTCTTTAATTGCTTTGGTTTTTGACAATTCATTGAGCTAATATTGGACTAAACATTACTTACTGCATTTTTACTTCTAATACAGACCCAGTGTATCATAACTGGACCATTTTAGCTAAAAATCTACGCAAACAAAAGTAATCTACACCTCGGATGGCCTGAGGTTGAACAAATTAACAGCATTTTTTGGTATAACTTTATTTTGACGGTCCATTTTGTTGAACATTAATTCTTAGTAGATTATAAGTAGACTGTTCTTACCTGTCAACATTGGGATGTGAAAATAAGGGATATGCCCACCATAATAAGGGATTGCCCTGATTACCCCCCCCCCCCCCCCCCCCCCACCCGCCTTAAAAAATCCCCAAATTACTAAATATGTTGATTTGGAGCTGTTTCATTGTAAATAAACAGTTAAATGGTCAGTAATATGTTTTACTATTATTATTTACAAAAGAAAAAATAAATAGCATACATTAGCAGCAAATACATTAGCAAACAGTTCAGCTTATTAAAATTAAAAGCTATTATAATGAAATAAAATCAAGCTCTCAAATCTCATTAGCCGTTTCTTAAAGAGCAGCGAATGAATCTCTCATTTATTTAGATTTTTTTCGTTTGATTACATTAAATAACAGGTGTCACTTTAAAAATGCAACCATCTAACGTTATAATGAAAGCATTCGATTGCTTTCCTAACTTTTTATGCTCATTTAGGACGAAATTAGTTGTGTTAAAAAAAAAAAAACACCACCAAGATCGACATCTTTAGATGTTATTATTATTAATTATGTGTATATGTCTGTTCAAACACTCACCCAAAACCCAGACTTTCGCTCCGTTTCAAATCGCGTGTACAGAATCTGTTTGGGAAACAGCCTCTATTTATTACTATGGAGCGAGTCAACTGACAGTCACGCACCGCTATATGACTGTTTTGAGGATTCCATATGAAGGGGACATGGCACCTGTAATAAAAGGTAAGGGAATCCCACCGTTTTTATATTTATTTCAAAGTGTTTTCATGCATAAACAAAGCAAAAGCACAGAACAGACTCACATTTAAGAGAAAAGGGCGGTCCCTGGTGGTTTGGCGGTATGGGTTGCGTATAGGGAGGCTCTGCTCTTTAATGTTTATTTGCCACCCTTCAGAGAAAGACTGAAAATATGAGAGAAATATGGGAAAATACCTTTACGGGATGATAGCGGGATAGAACTGTAAAATACAGGAGAATCCTGGGAAAAACGGGAGGGTTGACAGGTATGGTGTCTACTAATAACTTTATAATAATAATAAAAGGGACCATCAAAACAAAGTCTTACCCATTTTCTATTGCCAGGTGAACTATGCCTTTTCAATCAGAACTTGATTTGATTTTATGCATTGTTTTCCTGAATCAATGTCCTGAAAATTATATTTCTAACCAGTCAACTTATTTACCATGAAATTGTTGGTGGCAGAAGCAGTAAGTATGTTCATACAGGAACAGGATCTATGGAGCTAGCAAAACATATAAATAGAGCTATGTTTTTTTTTTTTTTTTTTTTTTTTTTTTTTTTGCAGTTTTTGTTTTCACGAATCCACAAGAGGTCGTTGTGTACGCTTTTTGAGACCTAAAATTTCTCTCGTGAGTGCCATTCGTGCCTGCTTTTCTCTCGTAAATCCACCAGAGGCCGCTGTCGACTGATTGTTTGACTGACTGAATGACTGACTGGCTGACTGACCGACCCTCCCCCTTCAGTAAACCCCCTTTTTGGAACCGTTCTTCACCAGACTCGAACCCCGTCATCGTGGTCATCTCCTCTCTGCATCTCAAGTCCACCGACATACATGGTGAGCTAGAGCTAACTGGACAAGCTGGCAATAGCCGGAAAGCCATCCATATGGAGGTAAGCACGAAAAGGAACGCCGTCATCCCGCTTCGTATAGCGTTTGTTTAAAAAATGAAATCCAGCCATACGTACTTCAGGCTATATAATTCACGATCTCCAGAAATATACATAGGGCTACATTTTCAGAATGAGCCTATGTTGATCAGTAAGCATATCTATTGATATGTGAATATCAAATACTCATGAACTAATTTCTCTCTTTTTTTTCTTAATATAATTATAAAATATAATTAGGATTATTTATATAGAGCTGTCAAATTTATGTACAGTGTTTAATGCACGTTTATGGTTAATCCTGTGTGCCCTTTGATATCTGATAACACACGCAGTCTGACTGAATGTGGATTAAAAGCCATCCGGCTCTACACAGCGCTGTTGTCCTTGTTGTGCATCTGTTTGAATCTAGAGCTCCACTGACTGAAGCAGGACACGATGCCTAAGGCAACAATATTGTATAATTAAATCACCTAATAATGAAAACTAAGCCCTTAACTTTTTTCAATGAAAAAGTAATCTAATTACAGTAACTACACTGTACAAAGTAATTAGTTACTTAAAGCGAGTAAACCAACTGCTTAAAAGCAACAAGTTGACTTTACAAAAATAGTGTAAGTAAACCCATTGTAACTTGGAACTGTTAAGTTGACTTTTATACACAATATTTGATATTTGGTTTGTCATTAAGTCTTTAAAATCTACACTTATTGCTAGGCCCACACTGGATCTGCGTGTGCAGAAATCTGCAGATTTTCAGCCCATCATTGAGTCTACTGTATGTATTTACTTGTGTAAATGTGTGTAATTTTATATTTATTCAGTTTTTAAATTAATTTCACTAAAATTATTGTGATATGGCGATGCAGTGGTGCAGTAGATAGTGTTGTCGCCTCACAGCAAGAAGGTCGCTGGTTTGAGCCTCGGCTGGGTCAGTCCTCCGAGTGCTCCGGTTTCCCCCGCAGTTCAAAGACATGTGGTACAGGTGAATTGGGTAGGCTAAATTGTCCGTAGTGTATAAGTGTGAATAAGTGTGTGTGGATGTTTTCCAGGGCATCAGCTGCGTAAAAACGTGCTGGATAAGTTGGCGGTTCATTCCGCTGTGGCGACCCCGGATTAATAAATGGACTAAGTAGAAAAGAAAATGACTGAAAATGAATGAATGAATTATTATGATATAATAATATAATATGATTATATAATAATATATATTTGCAATACAGTTTGAAAAGTCATATTTTATATGAGAGACTTATTATATATATATATATATATATATATATATATATATATATATTAAAAGAGAGACTTGCTTTGTGGATCTCATTGGATTTGCATTGTAAACATTAAATAAAAGTTAAAAATGTATTATTTTTAATTTCATATATTACGTTTTTAGTTACGATACTCCTAAAACCATTCTGCATAAATCCGCAGATTTTTACTAAATTCTCAGCAGAAATAGCAAAAAATGTCTGCAGATTCTGTCTGCCCCTTATAGCCTGTATTGAATTTAGAAGACACACTGGAGTCTGGAAGAGCAGATTTATTTTACAGTATGTCATTTTGCTAGATACAGAAAAGCTGAAATATATATATATATATATATATATATATAAGAAAGGTGTATTGGAAAAAAGTGATTAGATTACTATTATTTAAAAAAAGTGAGTACAATTTGCGGGCGACGCAGTGGCACAGTAGGAAGTACTGTCGCCTCACAGCAAGAAGGTTGCTGGTTCGAGCCTTGGCTGGGTCAGTTGGCATTTCTGTGTGGAGTTTGCATGTTCTCCCCATGTTCGTGCGGGTTTCCTCCGGGTGCTACGGTTTCCCCCACAAGTCCAAAGACATGCAGTACAGGTGAATTGGGTAAGCTAAAATTGTCCGTATGTGTGTGAATGAGAGTGTATGGGTGTTTCCCAGTCATGGGTTGCGGCTGGAAGGGCATCCGCTGCGTAAAACATATGCTGGATAAGTTAGCGGTTCATTCCGCTGTGGCAGATTAATAAAGGAACTAAGCTGAAAAGAAAATGAATGAGTACAATTTAAAAAAAATTAAGTCAACTTAACAGTTCCAAGTTACAATGGGTTTACTTACACTATTTTTGTAAAGTCAACTTGATGTTTTTAAGACAATTGGTTTACTCGCTTTAAGTAACTTTGTAACTACACTGAAAAAAAATATTTTTGCAAAATTGTTGCAAACAATTTATATGGGTTGAATTAAAACAAATAAAATTTTGTAATGTTCAACTTAATTTGTTTGTGTAAATTCAACCCAAATAAATAGTTTACAACCACTTATATTAAAAAAGGTATAAATCCAAGGAATCACCTTTGAATCTTTTTTTCAGTGTATTTACACCCAGTGCTGACTAAATAGAATGTACTTTTCTAATGATTATATAGTAAATTCAGTTTTTAAAGGTGCTGTATGTAAGTTCTTGACTCTTCTAAAGCATAAAAATACAATAATATGTGTGCAGATATTTAAGAAACATCCCAAGTGAACATACTTGTTTAACTGACAAACAATGCTGAAGTCAGATATTCTGCTTTGAAAATGTTTTTTTCCGTGCCGGAACGATGTCTTTGTTTAGGTAATTTTCACATGGACATGCCAGTTTAACCAATTATAATTCAGCACCCCGGGTTGCCTTGTTGGAAAACAGCATATTTCATTCATGCATTCATTCAGAAAGACTCTGAAAGCATGCGTCCATGAGCGAAATGCTACAGTGTAGTGGAAAGTATCAGATGTCAAAATGAGACAGATTCAGTTCCACATGACGTTAATTAGCAAATGACATAAATATTAGGAACGTGAGCAGGTTACATCGCGTGTCCTAAGAACACGCTGTGACGAGATTGTTATGAGTGATGAGCCATTTGGCTGTTTGCACCACAAAACACGGCAGAAATTTAAATACAGCCTTTCAGAAGCACAGAATATGCACTCACTCACAAAACGGTAAGGTTTAGAATCTATTTAATACATGTTAACCCTCTTTAACATCATTAAAGGTGAAGTGAACTTTCTGCTTTCAGTATATGGTAATACACGTCATGTAAAATGCATTCAAACTCGCATTGTTAGCATTTAGCACTGAATAAAGCACACGAGGCTTACCTGAGGTGATCTGTCATAGGTTTCTGTTGTTCAGCTGTGAGAAATAGAAGCCGCTTCTAATAAATCAATTCGAGGTGTTGGTTAGAACCAAAACTCCTTTTAATATGGAGAATATTCCCTCAATCGCGTGTCGTTACTTTTATTTAGAACACAGTTTAAAATCACTCAAACTGGCAACCCGGCGTACCTTTATTATGATTCAGGACTGCAATACCAAGTTCAACCACTGGGTGTCAAACTTACATACTGCACCTTTAAGTGTAGTACTACTTGAGTAGTATTTGATTTCAGACAAAGTATTTAGAATTTTTTTTCTTTTTTCCCTTTTTTGACCTAAAGCAATTTTCTGCTGATCATTTTTTACTGCTGAAAGGTGTGTGTCAGTTAGAGGGTAAACATCTTTTGGAGACCATAGCTTTTACTTTTCATGTCAGCTACTGTAACATTTCTTTTAACCTTTGCACAACTAATAGATGGTGATGCTTTTTACCATGGCTAGCAGAAACCATCATGATTTTCTCATTACTACATTTTTTTTTTTAGCTTTCATGCCAGTAAGCAAAATGTCTACCTGTGACCTTCGGTTTTCGCCATCATCTCACAAACCAGAGCAATGTACGGATTTTCGAGAGTATGTGATAATGGTCTCAATTACAGGCAAACCAACTGGCTAAGCACTCGGTGAATGGCCTTAAAAAAGTAAAGGATCCCATGTTCATTTCAAGCGCAAACAGAGCAGATGGACATGCTAATTGTGGGGTCATTAAAAAATACGGTCAGGAACTTCAGTAACAAAGACGATGACTGCTTATGTCTTATTTAATTGCGGCTCTTAGAGGATTAAAGTGGCCGCTTTTGACATTGTAACGGCTGATGGAAATAAATTGTGGAAATAAAACAGGCAGCAAAGACAAAACATGATTAAATGGAGAGAGTACAGTACAAATACTGCAAAGAATGTAACAGATCACTTTCTCTAGATGTTAGACCTCTTTGACTTGGATGAGTTCATATTTTGAGTTGCTCTATAAGGTATTTTTTACACAATAAATGAAAATGACTCATTTAATCTCTCTAGTGTGGTTTTAAAACATTTATGTAATGTAATGTAATGTAATGTGTATTTATATAGCACATTTATTGTGTATGGCCATACACCCAAAGCGCTTCACAATCATGAGGGGGGTCTCTCCACACCACCACCAGTGTGTAGCATCCACTTGGATGATGCGACGGCAGCCACAGGACAACGGCGCCAGTGCGCTCACCACACACCAGCTATTGGTGGAGTGGAGAGACAGTGATAGAGCCAAGTCGGTGGATGGGGATGATTAGGAGGCCATGATGGGTAAGGGCCGATTGAGGGACTTTGGCAGGGACACCGGGGTTACACCCCTACTCTTTACGAGAAGTGCCATGGGATTTTTAATGACCACAGAGAGTCAGGACCTCGGTTTAACGTCTCATCCGAAAGACAGATTTATGAGTTTCTTTCTTCTGATGAACACAAAAGAAGACACTCTGAAGAATGCTGGTTTCTGGCATCCATCGACTTCCAGAGTAGGGTAAAAAAACACTGTGAAGGTCAATGGGTCTCATCAACCAGCATTCTTCAAAATATCTTCTTTTGTGTTCATCAGAAGAATGAAAGGGTGAGTAAATAATAATAGAACTTTCATTTTTGGGTGAATTATCCCATTATTAACTTATATACTTATTTAAGTTTACTTATTACATATTATTACTTATATATTTTGTATATATTTAATGAAGTATAAATATTAGCAAGTCCATACTGTAGGTGCGTCCCAAATCGCAACACTTAAAGCACTCAACTGTCATAGCTTTGCTCATGTAGTGAAAGGAGAGGAGCTATCGAATGCTGAAGTTTGATTATTTATTTTGTATTGTGCAAACAAAATTCCAACCAAGGTTCATTGTGGATATGTACCCTCATCTACATTTCTGAAATATGTACGTGGGAGTACATCTGCTTGCAGTTTTTGTTTTCGCGTATCCACCAGAGGCCACTGTGCACACTATTTGATGATCTCAAATTTCTCTTGAACGTCCTCTTCTTGTGTAAATGCACCAGAGGGTGCAACAACACACACTTCAGTCGAATAACTTGCTGTCAAATGACTGACCAACTGACCCACCCACCCACTCCCTTCCCTAAACCCAACTGATAGTTTTTTCAAAAGCGATCTAGAAAAAGAAAAGCCATGCGTTTCTCCCACGCTTTCAGATTTTACCACGTTTTTGGCCTGTCATTTATGTTTTTGCTTTTGTTTTACCTGCTTTCTGGAACTGTTCTTCTCCACGTCTCATGTCCGCCGGCCTTCCCAGGCGAGCTACTGGTAACTCTGGAAAATTCATCCATATAGAGTTAAGCGGTGAAAATGAACAGAAGCAGTCTGCTGTGTCATATCATCACGTATCATTCATTTTTTACAGATGAAAGGCAACCAGACATATCTCCGAGTACATATTTCGTGGTCTCCAGAAACGTTGACGGAGGTACATATCCACAATGAGCCTGTGTTGCAATATTCTCTTACGTACGTGATTATGCCGCCACTCATCGCAGATACTCTTTGTTAATTTATTTCATTACTTTGGTAACCGTTAAACATTGACCGGAAAACGGTCTAAAATTCAATTTACTTCAAAAACTTTTAGCGTTTGATTTGGGAGGACAGTAAACTCATACACTACACTGTAAAAAATGCAGGGTTTCACACAATTCATTGAGGTTGTCTCAACACAAATCAATTAAGCTAACACACTTAAATGGGTTGAACATGAAACAATTAAGTTGTCCTCAAAAAATCTGAAGAATTGTGTTGTTAAAGATCATTTTACTTAAGTAGTTTGAACAAGCAGCAAAATAAGCTTTTAGTGTGTACACAGGTGACTGTATAAATGCATAGTGTGTAAGTGCATAAGTGCATAGTGTCATTTGGAATGCATCTCATGACTTATCGATTTGTCAAATCATCATTCAAATGATTCATTCAAAACAGTCGATTCATTTAGAATGAAGCAAATGAATACGAATGAATCACTCAATGATTCAAAAATTCAAATCAGATTCATTCAGAAGCAAAACACTGCGTGTTGCTATTGACAAATAAATGCATAGCTCCAACCTGGTTTGGAACCAATTTCATTGACGCAACAGAAACAGACACACAATATGGTGTCTAATTTGTAACTCTTTCAGTATTAACTTGTTCTTTGTTGAACGATTGTATAAAATCAATATGAAAATTGAGCTCACGCAGTGATATTCAAGAAAGCGGCACTCTTGCTTGTGTAATATTACCGAACTACATCTAAATATAAAACAAAATATGCTTTTATAACTTGAATTATTGTGTCTTTCTAACTCCATTAAACAGGCTTCATCACACAGTGAATGCTTTCGGACTCTCAGGATGTGTTTTGGTTTGTTTTTTGAGCGACATGCTTGATAATTTCAGCTCACTGTTAACACAACAACAGTGATATTATCGCAGACAAATATAGCAATTTAGTTCAAATTCAGGCCATGAATTTTATATCAGACTGATAGCATGCCTTCTTAATATCCGTCACAATGGATGACACTAAACTCATACACTACACTGTAAAAAATGCAGGGTTCCACACAAATCATTGAAGTTATCCCAACACAAATACATCAGTTAACAAATGTATTTGGATTGAACATGAAACAATTAAGTTGTTCTAAAAAAAATCTGAAGAATTGTGTTGTTTAAACTCATTTTACATAAGTAGCTTGAACCAGAATCAAAATAAGTTTTTTGATCATATACAGTTGACTGTATAAGTGCATAGAGCATAACTGCATAGTGTATAGCATTATTTTTGGGATGCAACTTATAAGTTATGTCTTATACATCAAATTTTCAAATCATTCATTCAATTGATTCGTTCAAAAGAGTGGATTCATTCAGAATGAAGCAAATGACTGTATTTTTGAATGAATCACTCAATGATTCGAATCAAAACACACAAATGTTTTCCTCCGGCTTGGTTTGGAACCAATTTCATTTATACAACAGAAAAAGACACACAATATGGTGTCTAATTTGTAACTCATTCAGTATTAACTTGTTCTTTGTTGAACGACGGTGTAAAATCAATATTAAAATTGAGCTCACGCAGTGATATTCAAGAAAGCGGCACTCTTGCTTGTGTAATATTACCGAACTACATCTAAATATAAAACAAAATATGCTTTTATAACTTGAATTATTGTGTCGTTCTAACTCCATTAAACAGGCTTCATCACACAGTGAATGCTTTCGGACTCTCAGGATGTGTTTTGGTCTGTTTTTTGAGCGACATGCTCGATAATTTCAGCTCACTGTTAACACAACAACAGTGATATTATCACAGACAATAAATATAGCAATTTAGTTCAAATTCCTGCCACGCATTTCATATTAAACTGATAACATGACTTCTTAATATTCGTCACAATGGATTTTCTGGCTCCCAAAGAAAAAGGCTTGTTAATTCCACACATTAACTTGAACGGACCTTTTGGATTTTTATGTGTCCTAAACGTCCTGTGTGTGCTAAATGACGGAGAGCAGTCTGGGTGGCCAGACATTGTGTCTCCACAGCCCACATATCAACAGGGCCCTAATAAATTTGAAGGAGCCATTGTAAGGCAGGAGGAAAGGTCATATCCTCTCGGGAGGGTGAAAAAAAAAGGCTCTCCCTCATTAAGTCTTTTTCATCTACGTGATTTCTCATGTCCTAAAATGTCACTTTGTTCACCAAACCCCCTCCTCTGACATCCCATTCAATTAGGGACAAATATTACAGTATGTGTTCATTTTAACATGACTTTAATCGGCACAGGAATATTAAACAAAATACGACTTTACTGCAAGGCTGAGTGATCAAATTTTTCAAATACAGCTGGATATATTGCAATAGTATATTATATTAAAATAATATTAGGATTTCCAGTACATGAATATTGAGATACAAGTAAATATATGTGGAAAAAATGCTATATATATGCTATGTATATATATATATATATATATATATATATATATATATATATATATATATATATATATATATATATATATATATATATATATATATATATATATGTATATATATATATATATATATCAGAGGTGGGAATAAGTCACACATGTGCAAGTCATAAGCAATTCTCAAGTCATAAACCTTCAAGTCTCAAGCAAGTCAAGTCAATTTTTGTCAGACTCGACTCAAGTCAAGTCACTGCTTATTTCAAGTCACATCAAGTCAAGTCGTAGCTTTGTCTAGCAAGTCACTTTCAAGTCAATCAAATTTTATATACAGTATATACACATAAACTGTAATTTGAAATGACACTTTCATCACTAGTGAATCAGATGGCTTTCTGCTTAGGGGAATGTGTGTGCTTATTTCAAAATATCTTACTATTAATTAAACGAGACACTAAATCACAAAAATCTTATAGTGCACAGGTACATTTTTGGTCGAAAAAAAAATTAATTATCAAATTAATTAATCTATCAAAATTATCGTTTTTTATTTTATTACAGAAAACATTATTGCATTAAAAGTAAAGGTCATCTTCCTCAAAGACATTTTGTACATTTCAATAACACCAATAAAAAATGTTTTGATTAGTAATGTGCATTGCAAAGAATGAACTCTAAAGGCAGTTTTGAACCTTTAGATTATATTATAGAATATATTATAGAATATATAGAATATATTATATATATTATATAAAGCCCATTTCAAACACGTCACAGGTTTTGAGATCCAATGGGCTGAAATGGTTTCTTGTTTCGCCTAACTTAAAGGTGCAGTATGTAAGTTTGACACCCAGTGGTTGAACTAGGTATTGCAGTCCTGAATCATAATAAAGGTACGCCGGGTTGCCAGTTTGAGGGATTTTAAACTGTGTTCTAAATAAAAGCAACGACACGCGATTGAGGGAATATTCTTCATATTAAAAGGAGTTTTGGTTCTAACCAACACCTCGAATTGATTTATTAGAAGCGGCTTCTATTTCTCACAGCTGAACAACAGAAACCTATGACAGATCACCTCAGGTAAGCCTCGTGTGCTTTATTCAGTGCTAAATGCTAACAATGCGAGTTTGAATGCATTTTACATGACGTGTATTACCATATACTGAAAGCAGAAAGTTCACGTCACCTTTAATGATGTTAAAGAGGGTTAACATGTATTAAATAGATTCTAAACCTTACCGTTTTGTGAGTGAGTGCATATTCTGTGCTTCTGAAAGGCTGTATTTAAATTTCTGCCGTGTTTTGTGGTGCAAACAGCCAAATGGCTCATCACTCATAACAATCTCGTCACAGCGTGTTGTTAGGAAACGCGATGTAACCTGCTCACGTTCCTAATATTTATGTCATTTGCTAATTAACGTCATGTGGAACTGAATCTGTCTCATTTTGACATCTGATACTTTCCACTACACTGTAGCATTTCGCTCATGGACGCATGCTTTCAGAGTCTTTCTGAATGAATGAATGATGAATGAATGAAATATGCTGTTTTCCAACAAGGCAACCCGGAGTGCTGAATTATAATTGGCTAAACTGGCATGTGCATGTGAAAATTACCTAAACAAAGACATCGTTCCGGCACGGAAAAAAACATTTTCAAAGCAGAATATCTGACTTCAGCATTGTTTGTCAGTTAAACAAGTATGTTCACTTGGGATGTTTCTTAAATATCTGCACACATATTATTGTATTTTTATGCTTTAGAAGAGTCAAAAACTTACATACAGCACCTTTAATTCTTCTTTTTAAGAAAGTATCGCATGTTTTAATGCAATCTTTTTTTGATTAAACTTAACCCTTAACATGGCAAAAACTTAAACATTAGCATACGAATACAATACTATCAGTGCTTCTCATAGGTTTGAAATATACTTGCGGTGGTAGCTGGATTGAAACACATCATTTACTTACATCACATAGTTAACTACATGTGACAAACAAAACATAATTAATTATTATTTTAACAATAATTTCATTTATTATGACAATGATATACACTGTTTATTTTCAATGGGTTAACAAAAACTGTTAAAATAAGACATCCACTTTCTCTTACCTTTATGCTATTCAGAGCCATGTGCAACACTGACAGATCAAATCTGCTTCTCTCTTTTAAGTTCAAAGCAAACTTGAATGCCAAAGCATTTTAGATATGTATATAAAATAGCCTATGTATTATAGCCTAGTGACATCATCAAATTAATAAAATGTACAGCAAATAAAAAATAAATAAAAGAAAAAGGAATAAAAACAGAATATCTCAAAAAATTATCATATTTACAAGATTAAAGCATGTATATTATTTAAGGCAAATGCGTTAACTAACCATTCCCAATGGTGTAGGTATATTTTGCAGCCAGTTTAGACCAGTCATTTCATCTTCTTAAATAAAACAAACTAATACCTCAAGTGAATCCAGAGACTTTTTAAGCACGCTCTATTTTTATTTGTCAATAGTGTGCACATATCATATTTGTATATATTTTTACCATAAATTATAGAACAGTTTCTAAAAGTTATTTTTATGACCAAGTCTGCAAATATGATAATTTAACTAGATGCTATAATATTATTAAAATGAGTATGTGCTGACATTGATTCAAGTGGAAATATGAACTGAATTTAGAAAACTGTGCTGCATATTTTAGGCGAATATAAAATTATTTATTCTCGATCTAAAGTTGTTGTTTTTGTTTTACTTTAGCTATAAACATGCATTTTAATCATGCATATTTCGTATAACTTTTTCTAAACTAATTATTATGCATTGCACATGATGTAAAGCACCGATAACACAAACAGCAAGTAAATAAAGTACATGGTAAAACATAAAGGGTTCCACACAATTCGACACACAAACGATCATTTTTACAAATTTAATTGGACTGAACATAAAACAACTAAGTTGAATGATTAGCTTTACTATATATTCTAAAATATAACCTACATAATGACATATTAAAGTCAAATGATGAAGTGGGTTGCCAATAAAGCAAAGGGAACCAAAATAATACCCCAAGCTCAATCCCACTGCCAGATTTTTGATCCTGATGAATTCGCACAGGAGTCAAAAAGGCACATTATATGTTAGCGGACATAAAACCAAATTAAAGTAACTGTCTGTCGTGTCATGAGGAAATAGCTATTTATAAAAAGACTACTAGAAGGCTATAAACAAATTAATGGTAATTAGAGCAGCGTTATCAAATTAAAAATATGCTTAACTAAGCTGCGACTATAAATACGATGACCTTAAAAATAGGTCAAAAGCTTTTTGCTTTAATGAAGGTCTATTTGTTGTTTCATCTGTCGGATCATTTTAGTCCATTTAGACACTCGCCAGAGAATGACATAAGTGTTTTTTATTTTTGTCGCTAAATGTTTTAGTCAGGCTAGTCAGACTCCATTTGGCAGATGCAGCATGTATTGTTCATCGAGACAACAGTGGCGGTAAAATGGTCTATTCTTATTGCATCTATTTACAGTTTGCATCCATACGTGATGTTTCAATGCATTTATCAAATCTGAGATGTTGTTTTTATTTATTTTTTTTTACCAAACTTAATGCAAGAAGAACTATCATGGTGGGATTTGTTCAATATTTATGAATACCTAGGGGTGTGTCATTAGTTAAAACGGTCCCATTATGTGTCTCAGGTGTCCCCAGAATGTTTGCAATTTGGAAAATTGTGAGTTTTGATCATGACCTTTTTTTTTTAAATTATTATTATTCTGAAATAGTTTCATATTAATTCCTGTATATTTCCTCTACAATTTTATGTTATAATTGTATTATTTATGCGTATTATTATTTTCGATCTGAACACTTTCGGCAGAAAAGTTATGTCATAAACAACTCCATTTAGAGTATATTTTCTGGTTTGTATTTTTCCAAGGCTGTGCTTCCAAAAAAAAAAAAAAAAAAACTCGTCAGCCTTAGTAGAAGACTGATCTTAATGCATCGCAACTTAAGTAGCACTTAAAAATTGTCATAGATCTACGAGCCCCATACAGAAATCTGATAGCTGTAAAGCTACTTAGCCCTGTGTAAAAAAAGTGTTTGCCCCTAAACTTAATAACTGCATTTTCGATAATTTGCAATTGAGTCTGTTACAGTGCTGTAGAGAAATTTTGGCCCACTCATCAAATTTTCCGGAAAGGTCTGTATGTGTGAACAGGGCCTTTTTGAAAATACCGGTAAATTCGTTCTGGCTATTTTCAGGAAAGAGAAGTTGTAACATTACCGGTAATTTGCAGGAATGCTGCGCTGTGTGAACGCAGAAGGAAGATTGTCGGAAAGAGCGCGTTCACGTCTAGAACGCGCTGACGTAAGACGTCTACTTTAGCCAATCAGAACACTCGCATTCACGTCCTCGTGGTTTATGAGAATAAAAGCCTGCGAATATTTTTCCAGACACATTTAGCTGCTAGATGTTAGTCAGAGAACATTTATATGTTCCTTCCTAATGCCAACTGTGTAAAAAAAATATCGCTAAAATGCTTATGATAAGCCGTTGTTTGTTTAACTTCAAGCTCTGACGCGTGTGCACGTAAAGCAGCCGGTGAGCGCCAGCACACACACATATTATGTACATCTCGACATGCGAAAGTGTTTCTTTATATGTTTTCATCGAAGTTGTTTACAATACTTATCCATCTACAGAGTTTGTAATGTAGTCAAATGTGTACAAATACATGCGCAGCCGTTTAGAGCTCATTTCTGGTTAATAATGTCAGAATTATTTTGGAATGGATGTGTGAACGGTCTTTTCCAGGAAAAAATCTGTAACGTCCTCGTCTGTGTGAACAGCACTTTTTTTTTATTTACCGGTAAAGTCATTCCGGAAATTTTCCGGATCTTTACCGGTATCACTGTGAGAACGGGGCTAGGCCACTCCAAAGTCTTCATTTTGACTTAAGTAGCACTTGAAAATTGTTGTAGATATATGAGTCCCATATAGAAGTCCGATAGCTGTATGGCAATATATAAACATATATATATATAACTGTAGCTAATATACGCTGTAAAAAATGCTGGGTTCCACACAATTGATTTGTGTTGGGGCAACATTAATAAATTTAATTTACTTGTTAGTTTTTACAAATTTAAGCAGATTGAACATAAAACAATCATGTTGTCCCCTAAAAACCCTCAATAATGGTGTTGTTTCAGCTCATTTTAAAAAAAGTAGTTTGAAGAAACAACAAACATCATTTTTTGAGTGTATGTTAACATTTAAAGCATATATTTGTATTTGTATTTGTATCCAATGGTTGAAAAAAATATATGAACAGCATTTTTTTGCAATATTTTGAAATAGCATTCTGTATATACAGTTGAAGTCAGAATTATTAACCCCCCTTTGAAATTTTCTTTTTAAAAATATTTCCCAAATGATGTTTAACAGAGCAAGGACATTTTAACAGTTTGTCTGATAATATTTTTTGCACTGTTTTAAAAGATTTTAAACTTGTAAAACTCACTCTTGATCACATTTGATGATGATTGATGATCCTAGCGAACTGAACAGGTCTTTTATTCCCGGTTGCTTTGTGCACATCCTGTCTTGTGGATATGATTATACACGTTACTACGGAGACATATTAATACGCGGCTGTCAATCAATTCGGTGGGCGGGGGGACTGCACTTCTACGTCAAGTTGCGGTCGGTCTCAAAACCGCTCCAATTGGTCCACCGTTTTTATGTTGTTCAATTGAAAAAAAGCACTGGGTGTGTTTATATCACCCCAACATGACCGTATATACACTATACCTACACACATGTCTGTCCAAACTGCTTGAAAAGTAGATTTTTCACCATAGGTGCCCTTTAAAAACAATAAAATGTGCTTGAAAAACAATAAGGAAATAGGAATAAACTCTTAAAAAACCCTCTATCAATGACGAGACTCATTCATATATTTGGTATTTCATATTAATAACCTTATGTTCTTGAACTTTTTTCTGTCCCAGTCTGCATGTAGGTGCTTTATATTGATCCAAATGAGGTGATGGTTATTGGGTTAATTACTTGACTTCTAGTTGATCATTTGGTATCAGAAGTGGCTTATATGAAACGCAAAGGCCTCTAGATTAGGCTTATTTTACCAAAGTAAAATATGATCATGCCAGAGATAAGATATAGTCTGGAAAATAAAGTCATGGTGCAGTGGAAAAAAAATTAATATTGTGTCTGACAAATAACTTCTTAATAAAGTCATCTGGAATGGCAAAGAAAGCGTTCTTGCAGGACTCCCAGATTTCTCAAGATTCTTTGGATTCATCTTCTATGCCTCCTCCTTCATCTTACCCCAGACATGTTCAATAATGTTCATGTCTGGTGACTGGGCTGGCCAATCCTGGAGCACCTTGAACTTTTTTGCTTTCAGGAACTTGAAGAACTTGCCCTCTCCTGTGGTTTGTAATGTAATGGGCAGCACAAATGTCTTGATACATCAGGCTGTTGATGTTGCCATCCACTCTGCAGATCTCTCACATGCCTCCATACTGAATGTAACCCCAAACCATGAATTTTCCTTCACCAAACTTCACTGATTTCTATGTGAATCTTGGGTCCATGCGAGTTCCAATAGGACTTCTGCAGTATCTGTGATGATTGGGATGCAGTTCTACAGATGATTCATTGGAAAAATCGACCTTCTGCCACTTTTCTATATGATCAACTAGAAGTCAAGTTGTTATGTGTTGCTTTTACAACTGGGATCGATGATAAGACTTTTGTCTGGCGGTGTACATGGTTATTGAGAAACCCAGCCTTGATCTTTGTTTTATAACAAAAAAGTTTAGTGCAAAAAGTAAAATAGGATCCCTTGAGGCAAAGCTTGAAATCTTTTTTATGCAAAATGTGCACCAGGCCGTCAGAGGACAGACTGTAAGCTACCCGCAGATTTAGATGTAGCTAAGTAGAAAGATTTTAGTGACTGTGAAAGCTTTTCCAAACATCCCCATAAGATATGCATAACGCATAGCATTTAGCCTTAGCGGGGTGATAAGCTAATAGCTGTGGTTGCGCACAGTGCAAGAATTCAGACGGGGTCTGTCCACTAACCTGATATTCTGCTTGAATTAATTGCTGCTTTTGTTAAAGGTTGAATGTTACACCCTTGTGTTTTGTTACGCCACGTTTGTAGAGGGTTTGGGAAGCAAGCTCTGTTATTCTCTGTGGTTTTGCAACATCACTGGAGTCATTTAAAGTGGTGTGAAAAAAGTGTTTGTTTTCTTATGTTTTTATGCATGTTTGTCACACTTTAATATTTCAGATCTTCAAACAAATTGAAATAATTTGGTATTAATTCCCATATATTTGCTCTACAATTTTATGTTATAATTTTTTATTGATTTATGCGTATTATTATTTTCAATCTGAACACGTTTGACAGAATATTAATGCCATAAACAACTCCATTTATATACGTTCATATATTTTTATGCATGTTTGTCACATTTTAATATTTCAGATCTTCAAACAAATTGAAATAATTTGGTATTTGTATTTCAAACAAATTGAAATATTAGTCAAAGGTAACACAAGTAAACACATTATGCAGTTTTGAAATGAAGGTTTTAGTATTGGAAAATACAAAGCTACTTAGCCCTGTGTAAAAAAAAGTGTTTGCCCCTAAACTTAATAACTGCATTTTCAATAATTTGCAATGAGTGTTACAATGCTGTGGAGGAATTTTGGCCCACTCATAATTGCAGAACTCTTGTAATTCAGCCAAATTAAAGGGTTTTCGAGCATGAACCGTCTTTTTAAGGTCATGCCACAGCATCTCAATTGGATTTAGTTCAGGACTTTGACTAGGCCACTCCAAAGTCTTCATTTTGTATTTCTTCAGTCATTCAGAAGTTGTGTTCTGGATTTTGTGACATGAATAGATTTTCATCCATTTAAAACATTTTTCCCTATATGTTAAGGCTCTTTCACATGAATTAATAATGAATTTATTGTTATTAATAATAATATGAATAAGATTACGAATGCATTTTATTTGTAATGTGCTTTTCCTAAACCCAAAGAGCTACAGTAAAAATTCAACACACAAAAACATTACAAAATACAAACTAGTACACAATACAAAATAGTACAAAATACACCAACTAAAAACAAAGTTGAATAAACTCTGACTTCTCAACACACACACACACACACACACACACACACACACACACACACACACACACACACACACACACACACACACACACACACACACACACACACACACACACACACACACACACAAATCTATATATTGAGCAAATTGCCTTTAATATGGTCCAAATTAAGCTATTGGCAATACACGTCAAACAGAAATTAAGTTTTGATATTTACAGTGGAACATTTACAAACTATCTACATGGACTGTGATCATTACTTAATGATTTTTGGCATAAAAGAAAAATCCATAATTTTGACAAATACAACAATGTATTTTTAGATACTGCATTAAATATGTACCCGTGCAGTAATTGAATGATTTTGTGATCCAGGGTTGCATTATGGTCCAGGGTCACATTATATTATATTATATTATATTATATTATATTATATTATATTATATTATATTATATTATATTATATTATATTATATTATATTATATTATATTATATTATTCATTTATTTCATTTCGGCTTAGTCGCTTTATTAATCTGGGGTCGCCACAGTGGAATGGACTGCCAACTTATACAGCATATGTTTTACGCAGCAGATGCCCTTCCAGCTGCAACCCATCACTGGGAAACATCCATACACACTCATTCACACACATACACTATGGCCAATTTTAGCATATGCAATTCACCAGTTCACATGTCTTTGGACTTGTGGGGGAAACTGGAGCACCCGGAGGAAAAACAGGCGAACACATGTAAACTTCACACAGAATTGCCAACTGACCCAGCCGGGGCTTGAACCAGCAACCTTCTTGCTGTGAGGCGATTGTACTTACTGCGCCACCGTGCTGCCCCCTAATAATTGTAAAAATAAGAATGCATTTTGTTTGTAATGTGCTTTTCTTAAACCCAAAGCACTACAGTAAAAATTAAACAAACAGTTAAAAAAACATTTAAAAACTATAAAATTGAACACAATACAAACAGTACAAAAAAAAAATTAAATTAAATAAATTGACTTCTGTTGTGCCAGATTTTGTTTCAGATTTTTTTTTAACGCTGTTCAGTGAACAGTATTCATAAAGCTCTTTAAAAAAATCTAAACCTAGACCACAAAACCATAAATTATATACATTTATGATTTTGTGGTCTAGGTTCAGATTTTTCACATTTACATTAGCTTTCCATTAGATGTATGGTTTGCTTGGATAGGACAATATTTGGCCGAGATACAACTATTAGAATATCTGGAAGATGCTAAATATTTTGAAAATTGTCTTTAGCATTTTCCAAATTAAGCTCTTAGCTCATTATCAATCAAAAATTGAGTTTTTATATATTTAAAGTAGGAAATTTACAAAATATCTTCATGGAGCATGATCTTTACTTAATATTTGAGTGATTTTTGACATAAAAGAAAAATTTATAAGTATGACCCATACAATGTATTTTTAGATATTGCATTTTTCTAAAATGATGATTTTGTGGTAAAGGGTCACATATTAATTAAATTAAATTAAATTAAATTAAATTAAATTAAATTAAATTAAATTAAATTAAATTAAATTAAATTAAATTAAATTAAATTAAATTAAATTAAATTATATTGTATTATATTATATTATATTATATTAACTTAAATTAAATTAAAATACATTATATTATATTATATTAAATTCAAATATATTATATTATATTATATTATATTAACTTAAATTATATTAACTTAAATTAAATTAAATTAAATTAAATTAAATTAAATAAATTATATTATATTATATTATATTATATTATATTATATTAAATTATATTATATTATATTAAATTAAAATATATTATATTATGTTATATTATGTTATATTATGTTATATTATATTATATTATATTATATTATATTATATTATATTATATTATATTATATTATATTATATTATATTATATTATATTATATTATATTAAGTTAAGTTAAGTTAAATTAAATTATAAAATATTAGATTAGATTAGATATTTTTGGCTGGTTTTGTGGTCCAGGGTCACAAATATATTTTTAGATAAGTAGATTTGTTCAACAGTATTGAATCTCTTGCAAGCACTGAAGTCATGTGTCAGCGTTTTTTAATTTGTATTTAATACATATGTTCATTTTTAAAGAAAAAGCGTTGGGAGTCGTCTTACTTCATTTTTGTTAAACGTCCCATCTGTGTTTCATACCATGAATAAATTATCCGTTAAGGAGTACTTCATCATTTACTGATAAACGGCTGCATGTCTTGGGATCCTGTACATCTTACATAGGATTTCTTCACAAAAACAATGTAAATGTGTTACTGTGACTTTGTAGATTAATTTTTTTTTTTTCCCATAAATATTGAATCATTACTCTGAGAGTAGATTTATATCTGATTGCAGATGGCCTTGAGCTTGCTTGCTTGTCCTACAGAGCTGTTTGGCCAATCGAGACACCAGCGCAAATATAATTTGCCATGTTTTGCACCTGTGTGAATTCGGTTGTCAGTCAGCGGTGCTGTGAATTTTTCTTTTCAGTTAGTCTAATGAATATTTGTTTTTTTGCTCATAGTGTGAATAGGTCATCTGGGTTTTGTGTAGCTTCCCATTATGCAGCTGCTATGAAAGATTCATTGAGATTCAAATTGTTCATTTTCATAAAATAGGTTCACATTTTCCATCTTCTCTCTGACCCTTAACATGAGTAAACTGACCATGTTTTTGAACAACAGAAATGTCTAAATGTGGATGCTTGTACATTTTTTTAGAACTGAATTCCTAAGTCTTAAAAAAATAAAGATTATGAAGAAGATGAGGATAATATGATACGATACAGTACAATACGATACGCTATTCATTCATTCATTCATTTTCTTTTCAGCTTAGTCCCTTTATTAATCTGGGGTTGCCACAGCAAAATGAACCGCCAACTTATCCAGCATATGTTTTACGTAGCGGATGCCCTTCCAGCTGCAACCCATCACTGGGAAACATACATACTGTACACACTCATTCACACACATACACTAGTATGGACAATTTGGCTTACCCAATTCACCTATACCACATGTCTTTGTGGGGCAAACCGGAGCACTTGGAGCACATGTGAACACAGGGAAAACATGCAAACTCCACACAGAAATACCAACTGACCCAGCCGGGACTCGAACCAGCGAACTTCTTACTGTGAGGCGATCGTGCTACCTACTGCGCCACCGTGACCTCCACAATATCATGCGATATGATGTAATATAATATAATATAATATAATATAATATAATATAATATAATATAATATAATATAATATAATATAATATAATATAATATAATATAATATAATATAATATAATATAATTAATATAATATAATATGTTACCCTGGACCACAAAAGCAGTCATAAGGGTTAATTTTTTTGGAGTTTTCCAATGATGTATGGTTTGTTAGGATAATATTTGACTATTTGAAAATCTGAAATCTGAGGGATATAATAAATAAACAAATACAAAAATAAATATTAATGATAAATAAAATAATAATAATAATAAATAAATAATTATAAATACATATTTTCATTTATAAATAAATAAAAAGTTTGTTTGCTTATATGTTGTTTGTTTGTTTATTAACATTTGTTTGTTTGTTTGTTTGTTTGTAAAATGTTGTTCGTTTATTAATTTGTTATTAGTTTGTTTGTGAAAATCCCCTTTTCTTAGTTCTTAGCAATGCATACTACTAAACAAAAACCTGTAAGCGCTGATATACTTTTGCAATTAAATTTACAAAAATATCTTAATGGAACATTATCTTTACTTAATATTCAAATGATTTTTGCTATACAGAAAAATCGCTAATTTAAACCCTTACAATGGGTTTTTGTCTTTTCCCGCAAATATATCGATATACAAATACACTCACCGGCCACTTTATTAGGTACACCTGTCTAACTGCTCGTTAACGCAAATTTCTAATCAGCCAATCACATGGCAGTAACTCAATGCATTTAGGCTTGTAGACATGGCCAAGACGATCTGCTGAAGTTCAAACAGAGCATCAGAATTGGGAATAAAGGTGATTTAAGTGCCATGGTTGTTGGTGCCAGATGGGTATTTCAGAAACTGATGATCTACTGGGATTTTCCTGCACAACAACTTCTAAGTGTCAGAGAAGAATGGCCAGACTGGTTCGAGCTG
The DNA here is from genome assembly GCA_903798195.1 of Danio kyathit. Classification (NCBI taxonomy): domain Eukaryota; kingdom Metazoa; phylum Chordata; class Actinopteri; order Cypriniformes; family Danionidae; genus Danio; species Danio kyathit. The sequence continues at coordinate 17,685,819 of LR812525.1, forward strand.
ATAGAAAGACAACAGTAACTCAAATAACCACTTATTACAACCGAGGTATGCAGAAGAGCATCTCTGAATGCACAACCAGTCCAACCTTGAGGCAGATGGGCTACAGCAGCAGAAGACCACACCCAGTGCCACTCCTGTCAGCTAAGAACAGGAAACTGAGGCTACAATTTGCTCAGGCTCACCAAAATTGGACAATAGAAGATTGGAAAAACGTTGCCTGGTCTAATGAGTCTCGATTTCTGCTGCGACATTCGGATGGTAGGGTCAGAATTTGGAGTCAACAACATGAAAGCACGGATCTATCCTGCTTTGTATCAATGGTTCAGGCTGCTGGTGGTGGTGTAATGGTGTGGGGGATATTTTCTTGGCACACTTTGGGCCTATTAGTACCAACTGAGCATCATGTCAACGCCACAGCCTACCTGAGTATTGTTGTCGACCATGTCCATCCCTTTATGACCATGATAATGAGTTCACTGTACTTAAATGACCTCCACAGTCACCAGAACTCAATCCAATAGAGCACCTTTGGGATGTGGTGGAACGAGAGATTCACATCATGGATGTGCAGCCGACAAATCTGCAGCAACTGCGTAATGCTATCATGTCAATATGGACCAAAATCTCTGTGAAATATTTCCAGTACCTTTGTTGAATCTATGCTACGAAGCAGTTCTGAAGGCAAAAGGGGTTCAACCCAGGACTAGTAAGGTGCACCTAATAAAGTGTATATTATATTATATTATATTATATTATATTATATTATATTATATTATATTATATTATATTATATTATATTATATTATATTATATTATATTATATTATGATTTGATATCACAAGCATACTTCATTATCAGGTTGTCTTTCAGACTCTTAAGCTGTAATCTCTCAAAGGAAGACAAAGATGATCTATAGGGAGCCGCTATAATTGCAATATGATAGATATATGACCCACAAGTGAAACATATTGTGGTCTCTGCAGGCTTAAACTAATGTAATTTTTCCCCCAGATTTTCCCTGTCTTTTAAATAAGATTAGAGCATATTGATCCAGCACAGCTCACATGCTTTGCTCAGTCAGCAGGTTGGATTTTGACAGACAGATTCTGGCTCTCAGCCTGACACCGTGTGTACATAGGTAAAGACAGCCTCTCCAAGCCGCTGTCACTCATTCCAGTACGGAGCGTTTTATCACAGCCGTGAGCTCAGGCTCATCACTGTCGGTTCAAACTCCATGGGGATTGTGAGAAGATGTCTTCTATTCACACCCTGTCCACTCACACGCTCGGGGTCATCTTGTTTTAGCCTGCTTTCTCAACAACAACAACAGCTGATAGTTGATTCTGAAGATTCACAGAATGTGTTTTTTTTTTTTTTTTTTTTTTTTTTTGTGGCAAGCCGTTTTGACTTTTATTCGTTTTAATTCTTTTAATTCTTGATATCATGAATTCAATTCTTAAAATCAACGATTAGTATTCTTGATATCTTGATATCTATGTGACCTTGGACATCAAAACCAGTATTTTATTTTTTTTTGTTTTCCATTGATTTATGATTCGTTAGGATAATATTTGACTATATGAAAATCTAAAATCTGAGCATTCAAAACAAAATAAATAAATAAACAAACAAACAAATAAATATAAATAAATACAAATAAATAACAAAAACAAACAAACAAACAAACAAACAAAAAAATAAATAAAAATAAATAAATGAATAAATAAATAAATTAATAAATTTAAATAAATACAAATAAATAAATTAATACATAAATAAACAAACAAACAAACAAATAAATATGAATAAATAAATACAAACAAACAAATAAATAAATAAATAAATAAATAAATAAATAAATAAATAAATAAATAAATAAATAAATAAATAACTGTTTGTTTATTTGTGAAATTCACCTTTCAAGTTTTGGTTCTTAGCAATATTACTATCAAAAAGCTGTAAGTTCTACTTTTGGTATTAAATTTACTAAATATCTAAATGGAACATGATCTTTATTTAATAATCAAATGATGTTCTCAGTATACGAATTCTTGATATCATCAATTCAATTCTTGAAATCAACTATTAGTATTCTTGATATCAAGAGTTCTATGTGACCCTGGTACATAAAATAAGTCATATTTCTTTGGAGTTTTTCACTGATGTATGGTTAGTTGGGATAATATTTGACTATTTGAAAATCTGAAATCAAAACAAAATAAATAAATAAATAAATAAATAAATAAATAAATAAATTGTTTGTGGAAAGGTTCAAATGTACCTAAAAGCGAACCATACCATACCACTTTTTGGGTACTTTTTACAAAGGTTACCTAGCATGCCAAAAAAGTACCAGAGGGCCATTTTTAAATACAATTTTCAAATTTGTAATGCTATATACATATAATAATAAGCCATGGTAGACCCGAGCTCAAACAAACCTTGTCAATGTCTTGATGAACAGCCACAAAGTCAAGAAGAATAAAAACTGCTGTGTCCTGCTGTTGTTTTACGAGGCTGTCTAAAAGCTCACGTGCATTATTGAAGTGCTTCTGACATCTAATCCTTTCAGAAACGAACAAACGCGAGTGAAGCGCGAAAAAACAAAGAAAAAGCCGGAAAAAAACAAAGGAGCAAATGATTCTTTCAGCAACAAACTGCCATGTTTAACTATTATCATAGCCTTTTGAACTATTATGAATTCGAAATGACGGAATTACTTTCTAACAGAGGTTAAATGTGCTGGTGAAGATTAAAGACACAGATAAGAGTTTTGCACTGACTGTGGGCTATATGTTGCGTGTTGTTTTTGAACCCAAATAAGGACTAAATGTATGCTGTGTGTGGTTTTTCTGTAATTGGTAACATATCGGAGACTGTGAGGGTCTGTATGTGTTCATATATGTTGCATTTATTTATTTCTTTTATATAATCACAGATGTTACAGTACGCTATTTCGCACTGTCATTGATCTTTAGTCATAATCAAATCCTTTTCATAGAAATGTTAGTAATGAACATTTATACACAAGTATTGATGTGTATAAAGCATGTGTTTTCTGAGAAGTGCTTCTCATTTGATATATAAATGACCCTTACAGCTTTACTTTGACATTTCGTCGAGCGAGAATGACTTTGACTTTACTTTCTGTCGTACACCACACCCACCAAAAGAGTACCCTTTTGCCAGTGGAAACGCAAGCCTGATAAAGATGACCCATACCGTACCACACTCAGTGGAAACGAGCCATTATGTAAAAGTACTTGTATAGTTCAATATGTATAGTAAATGTATAGTCAGTATAGTCACATTACCGCCTCGGTCTGTTAGTTATGTATAGGTTCAAAAATAGCTCTTACATCCAGTGTTGTGTTCATATTTATGATTATGTTTATTTATGTAGCACCGTGGTTCTGTGAGATATGACATTTTGTTCCACTGTATGTCCACATACAGTTGAAGTCAGAATTATTAGCCCCCCTTTGAATTTTTTGTTCTTTTTAAAATATTTTCCAAATGATGTTTAACAAAGCAAGGAAATTTTCACAGTATGTCTGATAATATTTTTTTCTTCTGGAGAAAGTCTTATTTGTTTTATTTTGGCTAGAATAAAAGCAGTTTTTAATTTTTTATGAACTATTTTAAGGTCAAAATTATTAGCCCCTTTAAGCTATTTTTTTTTTTCGATAGTCTACAGAACAAACCATCATTATACAATAACTTGCCTAATTACCCTAACCTGCCTAGTTAACCTAATTAACCAAGTTAAGCCTTTAAATGTCACTTTAAGCTGTATAGAAGTGTCTTGAAAAATATCTAGTCAAATATTATTTACTGTCATCATGGCAAAGATAAAATAAATCAGTTATTAGAGATGAGTTATTAAAACTATTATGTTTAGAAATGTGTTGAAAAAATCTTCTCTCCGTTAAACAGAAATTGAGGAAAAAAATAAACAGGGGGTGCTAATAATTCGGGGGGGCTAATAATTCTGACTTCAACTGTATATAACAGAATGACAATAAGGCTCAACTTGACTTGAATTGATATCCTGAGAATGATTAAGTAAAAATGGCTTGCCATAGTGTTTCATCCGAGATGATAAAAAGAAAAAAAAAGAAAAGTTTTGTTGGTGCACAGAACATTGTTGAGTCTCAGTTAGGCGGCATGTTTAACATAATTGCAGAAAAATGTGAACAAAAACCCGAACTCACAGTGACATTTATTCAAGTTGTTGTTTTTGAGACGTTTCAGGCAGTGAGCTAAGTTGTTTACATGACTGGTTCAGTGCAACAAATTTGCACATATAATTACATTTTTTTTCCATTTAAATTTTTTTCTTCTCTGTTTATAAGAGACAATCAGCTTTTTATTGAATCATAGTCTGTGGCTTCCTTCGTCTTGTGAATCGTTTCACTTTCTTTAACATGCAAGTTGAAATTTAAGGAATAAATGAGAACATTACGTTTTAAATTGATACAGGCTGACAGGCAGCTTTACTTGTTAGCAGTATTTCCCTTTTGCTTTAGTCGGTTTGTGCATGTCTAAAATCTATAAAAGTCACAAAACTTAGCCTCTGAGAAAAGGGATCTGCCTCAAATGCATCAATCGAAGTCAAATTGTACTTTTGTTACCGCTGTGAAGCGTTTTGCTGGAGTCATACTTTTATACTTGGTTGTTATTGATCTGCATTGTTGGAATCTGACTCAAAACCAATGCTGGTATGAACTGCTTGTTTACAGTTGCTTTAGAAGCTGAAACTGGAGATTATGAGAAGGGTTGTAACATTTCCGTCACATTTCTGAGGTGTTCGGCCAATAACAATCGCAGTCAGCTGGCCAATCAGAGCACAGAAGGCGTGGCTTTGTACAAATGGAAATTAAAGGCTAGATTTAGCGCAACCTTTTTGGTGTTACAAATTGTTAAATACAGTTGGTATTTACTACACACAAGAAGAAGGAATGCTGTTTTAGAACTTGACCTTATTGAGTGTGTATTTGTAGACGTTTAACAGTCATATGCAAATTTTATGCGAGGAGAATATTTAAATGAACCACGCAAGGCAATTTACTAAAATTTGTACCAATATCTGTGCCATTTTTTAACAGCTAAAAAAAGCACGTCTTAAATACACTTAAAAACACATATTTGTCCAAACAAATATGCATTTTTTTTGTTTAATTCAGCAATTAAAAAATGCAAAACAACATTTTTCCAGCAGTGTCACAACCACCAGCAATTCAGGCTTGTAGATCGCTGGGAATTAGTAACTTTCACTCAGGACTACAATCCCGTCACCATATGAACTACAAATCCTGTCATGCACCTCTCACACACCTGTTCCGGTTTATATATATATATATATATACACACACACACACACACACACACACACACACACACACACACACACACACACACACACACACACACACACACACACCTTGGCTGAGTCTTAACTGTTTTGTGACATTACGACACATTTTCCATTGTCTAGCCTCGCTGTGTTTTGACCCATTGCCTGGTGTTATTGTTTTGATTCATTGCTGCCTGTACCGACTATTCACCTGTTCTTTGACCACAACTTTAGATTGCTCTGCATGTACCTGTTTGACCCTGTTGATCGATGGCTGCCTTCTTGTAGTAAATACTGCATGTGGACCCTCAATTCTGTTGTCAGCGTCCGCTCCTTGACACGTAGACAAAATGTGCACAAAATGTTCTCCTTGCGCCTGAACTGTCAAAAACACAAACAGATGCCAAAATGTATATCTTGTGGACAAGCTCACATAAATGTCAGATGTGGCTGTAAATAAAACAGCCTAATAAATGAGAAAATGTAAATAGTTTACGTTTTGTCAGTTTAGTGGCTAATTCAGTTCAGTTGTACGAAAATGTACGATTTTAAAAAGGAGGCACCCAACCCTGTTCCTAAACCCAACCTTCATTGGGGGATAAGCAAATCGTATTAAATTGTACAAATGAGATCAAACGAATTGGTGGTATACGAAGGTGTGCATCCTTTTCAGTTTTGAAAACTTTCACCTTTGCGTGTAAAAGGTTTTTGTCGTTGACATTTTAAAAAGTCAGACATTTAACTTATATATAAAAGTTTCATCCATATACCATCACTGCTTTTATTGATTATTTTCCTAGCACTCCAACATACTTTTCTAGCCTGGCCATAGTAGTTTACTTTGCTTATTGTCCACTATGCTAATTTGAACTGTGTTTATGGGGTTGTTCAATTTGTAAATGAGATGTTATGTCTTTGTTCTTTAATTTGCAGATTGTCTTTAAATCATCCACAGAAATGTTCATGCCCATTGGTGGGGATTTGGAATTGTACAAATTTGGCCATAAATTAACTAAAGTGCTCAACATAAATAAGTACTCCCATTTTAAAAATGAATTTGATTATAGGTCATATATTTTGGTGCAATAATTAAAGAATAATTAAAATAATTAAAAAATTAAAGAGATATATTTGTTAAAATAATATTTTAGTCACCGAACATCTTTAGAAATAGAAATATAATACATTTAAATTCATGCAAAATATTGGAAGTATTAATTTATTATTTTTTTGGTTTCTCTTGAATTTCACTCTTTTTACATTTTTTATACATTTTTTTTCCCTAACATATACATTTTTGGTGTACTAACTTTGGACCATTATCATAAGTTATTTTGTTAGATTAGTTCCAGATTTGACTTCAATACTGACTAATCTAATGTATATGCACAAATATAATATTGTAAAGCTTCCTATAGAAAATAATCAACATAGGCTTATTCTTAAAAAACGTTGCCCTATTTACATTTCTTGAGATTGCAAATTATGTAGCCAGAGCTATGTATGGCTACTTTTGTCTTTAAAACAAACGCTACAGGGCAGTATGTCGCTGTTCCTTTTTGCGCTTACCAGCTTAACTCCGTATGGACGGCTTTCCCACTGTTACCAGTTAGTCCAGTAGCTCGCCGCGTACATTGGCGGAGTTGAGATGCAGAGAGGAGTTGACCACAACAACGGGTTTCAAGTCTGGCGAAGAACGGTTCCAGAAAGTGGATAAGACAAAAACAAAAGCCAAAAAATAAAATTAACAAGTAAATAACAGGGTGAGAATGTGGTAAAATCTGTAAACATGATATAAATCAGGAGGCCGCGAGAGCTTTTCTTTTTCTGGATTGCTTTCTAAAACACTGTCGGTTGGGATTAGGGTTGGTCAATCTGTGCTTTTGAAAAAACTATCGCTTCGGTTTAGGGAAGGAGGAGGGTGAGTCGATCGGTCAGTCAAGTCAGTTTGTCGACAGCGGCCTCTGGTGGATTTACACAAAAAGAGCAGGCATGAAAGGCACTCGCAAAAGAAATTTGAGATCTCACAAAGCATACAGAGCAACCTCTGGTGGATTCGCGAAAACAAAAACTGCAAAAAACATAGCTCCTGGGACATATTTAGTGCTCTCCAGAAATGTATATAGCGGTATGTTTTCAGAATGAGCCTGGGTTGAAAATATTAATTTAAATGAGAGATTTGTGAGAGGTGTTCTCATATATGTTAAGCACTGTACTAAGTAACTAACTAACTAGCATGTTAAAATAGGATCATATTGACTATTTAAGATTGTTTTCTTTTGTGCATAATTATGTAGTTAATTGCATAACTGATTATAATCAATCAAAATAAACTAATTTGCTGAATACTATATTATATAGTATACAATAGTATAGTTTGTGTTGAATCTGAAAGGACTGGAGAGTTATTTGCAGCAGTTTGATGCTCAACATTATGCTCACGCTGTGCATGTATCTGTGCTCATCTGACTGATCTAATTTAAAACCATGGAGGTCTAACAGGCCCCAGCTCTCCTGTCAGGTTAGGGCTCCAGACAGTGGGACACTGGCATTGTCAGGTCGCTTTGTTTGGCATATTGGTCAGCTTGGCAGAGGCGATGCCAGTATCTAAAACGGGAAACTATGTGGGCAGTGTGATTTCATTTCATATCCCACCACCACTCAATCCATCCTTTAGAGTCCACATCTGACAATTTATTTATTTATTGTGCCAGGAGAAGCCATGCTTTACACTTACTGTACCATGATTGAGTCTTAACCATGGTGAAATCACTGTAACACATTGCATCGGGTGTGAGTGAGTGTTGATTTCTTGTAGACAAGATACTGCTGTTCAAGTACATCTGTCTGACTGTCTGTCTGAGTAAAAGAGACTGTAAAACTTTTGTTGTTTAAATGCTTTTTTTAATCAATTCGCAGTTTCGACTCCAATGTGGTATAAAAATTTGAAAAAGTCACACATTTATACTAGTGGTGGGCTGTAATCGGCGTTAACGTGCTGCTTTTCTGAAAGTTGGTTTGGGAGCTGGGTCTATTCTATGCAAGCTATGAAGACTTTCACCTTGATATTTTAGCGTGGATGTACTGTATATCTGGCCGAATTGCACTGTACGTGGCGAGAACGAGTCTTCGAACCTGTGTGTACCCTACTGTGAAATTACCACATCAAACGTGACGTGCTAACATGGATGCAGTTCACTAGAGTAAATCTGATTCATGTTAGCTCCACATCTAACTATCAGGCACCTGTAGAGTTTATGCGTTCAAGTAAAACATATACAAATAAAATGGACCAGGTGCATTTTAAAATTAATGACGGTGAATGAAAGTCAAACCGGTGAACCGTCTGACAAAAAAAGTGCCCTTCTGGATCTTTCACTTACTTTGAAGACACTACTGACTACGCTTACATGGACATCTGTAATCTAGTTCCCCTTCGGAAGGGGAACTTCAATGCTATGTGGAAACTTCCACTATGGGGATTTCGTTCAGAAAGCCAATCATCTGAAAGAGTATGTAAACGGGCCAATGAAATGCCAATGAGTTGGCAGCTTCAGCTTGCGCACCTGATGCTCGTTGCAATTAATCTTGCTATATGAGCACAGAGCTAGCAAGCCAAAGCATCCTTTTCGCTTCAGACGACTTCACAGCCTTCTGAGAGAGTCGATGAGGGTTCCTCCAGCCGATTTCCTGATAAATCTGCGAGAGAGAGTGAACGAGAGCGGTCTCCCGGTCCAGAGTGTGGTACACGCGGTGGCAGACGGTCGAGCTGGGTTTCTCCCTTGCCTGGCGTCCTTTGGGTCCGGTCCTCCCCGAGCGGTTTGTATTGCACTACACCTAAAAGAGCAATACGGTCGTGCAGCGCGTCTTTTTCAAGATGTCGCTCCGACCGTGCGTTTCTGGATGCGGTGGTTTCCTGTCCCCGGATGATGGGCACGAGCACTGCGTGGCATGTCTGGGGGTCCAGCATGTTAATGCGGTGCTCGCGGGCAGCTCATGCCGTCACTGCGATGGCATGACTGTTGCGCAGTTAAGATCGCGGTTAGCCCTTGCAAAAGGGCTAACCACCCCAGCTGTCCCCTGCACTGCAGTGGGCACTCGGGCAGGTCTGAGGGTTCCAGTGGGAGATTATCCGCCGCCCCCGGGCTCGCGGACCTCCTGCTCCTCCAAGCGCTCCATCCAAGCTTCGAGCGGAGGAAGCGATCCGTCTAACCAGATGGTAGCCCTCTCGCTCGATGACACCGGGGACCAGACGTCCACTGCTGCATCGGAGGGTGGGCTGTCAATGTCCGATGAAGATCCAGGCCCGCTCCCTCCCTCCGGGCAGGGGAGCGCTGTCAAAGATCTTGAGTCGGATATGATGGCCGTGCTTTCCCGGGCTGCTTCGGCCGTGGGGTTGGAGATGGTTTATCCCCCAGCTCCGCGGCCGGACCGACTAGATGGGTGCTACGTTGAGGATAAGAAGGCCAGTCCTTCGAAGCCTCTCGTCCCCTTCTTCCCGGAGGTGCACAGTAGGCTCACGCAGTCTTGGAGGGCACCTTTTTCTGCCCGATCTGCGTGCGTCTCCGCCCTCACCACTCTCGATGGTGGAGCAGCCAAGGGTTATGAGACAATCCCGAAGGTCGAGCGCGCTATCGCGGTCAATCTTTGTCCGCGTGGCGTCTCCTCCTGGAGGGGTCTGCCTTGTCTCCCGTCCAAAGCCTGTAGGTTATCTGCCTCCCTCGGAGCCAGAGCCTACAAAGCTGCGGGCCAGGCTGCCTCCGCCTTGCACGCTATGGCCACCTACCAGCGCTACCAAGCGCAGGCGCTGGCCCAGCTGCACAAGGGTGGTTCCGACCCAGGCTTGTTGCACGAGCTCCGCACCGCAACCGACTATGCTCTTCGGACCACTAAGTCCGCTGCGTGTGCGCTGGGAAGGACGATGGCCACATTAGTGGTCCAGGAGCGCCACCTCTGGCTAAACCTGGCAGATATGCGCGAGGTCGACAAAGTTCGCTTTCTTGACTCCCCCATATCCCAGGCTGGCCTGTTCGGCGACACCGTCGGTGAATTCACCCAGGAATTCAAGGCGGTGAAAGAGCAGTCTGATGCGATGGGTAATGTCATCTATCGGCGGGATCGTAACACCGCTCCGCCCGCCGAGCCATCCACATCTGCTGCTCCTCGCCGAGGGCGTCCGCCTGCGAGAGCTGCCCCGCCCCCGCCTGCGCCTCCGGCGAAGCGGCCGCGTCGAGCACCTCGTAAGCCGGCCGCCCCCCCTGCCCAGGGCGCCGCTAAGTCCGGTAAACGGACCGCGAAGCGTCCCTGAGACAGGCCATCCGGAGAAGAGGGAATGTGCTTTTTCCCCGGTGGAGGGCCGGGCTCCATTTCCAACGGCACTTTTCAGTGCCACGAAAATCTCAATGAAAGAGCACTTTTCCAATTCTCCGGATGTGACAGCCCGAACTCTGCCAGTCCGGGACGCTATGCCTTCTGGCTCGCAGGTTCGGTGCATTTCACCAATGGCTCACAGGACCTGGGAGGACGGTCTCCTTTCTCCCACTCCTCAAGCCCCCTCTCCGGAGTTCGGGAGCGAGGTGAGTGTGACTCTCTTATCTCCAGCTCATCCGCGGGACCCCAGCGCTTCCCGGATCAGCCCTCCCACTCCGCGCTGCCCCACTGCAGGTACGTCATCGATTGTAGCGATGAGTGCATTAGCGAGGGCTCTGCCTGCCTGGTTAGCGCGGGCCAGCCCCTCGCGGTGGCTCATACGCACAATCAGACTCGGCTACACAATTCAGTTTGCGAAACGGCCCCCGAAGTTCACGGGCGTGTACTTTACCAGGGTCAGCCCCAGGTCCGCCCCTGTCTTGCGAGAGGAGATTGCTGTCCTCCTGGCGAAGGATGCAATCGAGCCGGTCCCTCCAGCCGAGATGAGGAGCGGGTTTTACAGCCCGTACTTCATCGTACCCAAAAAGAGCGGTGGGTTACGACCAATCCTAGATCTGCGCGTTTTGAACCGCTGTCTGCACAGGCTCCCGTTCAGAATGCTCACGCAGAAGCGCATCCTCCAGTGCGTTCGTCCTCAGGATTGGTTTGCAGCGATAGACCTGAAGGATGCATACTTTCATGTCTCCATCCTTCCCCGCCACCGTCAGTTTCTGAGGTTTGCGTTCGAAGGCCGAGCTTGGCAGTACAAAGTCCTCCCCTTCGGGCTCTCTCTGTCTCCGCGGGTCTTCACCAAGCTCGCGGAGGGTGCCCTAGCGCCCCTTCGGCTCGCGGGCATCCGCATACTCAACTATCTCGACGACTGGCTGATTTTAGCTCACTCTCAGGAACAGTTGACTGTGCACAGAGACAAGGTGCTCCAGCACCTCCATCTGTTGGGGTTTCAGGTCAACCGAGAAAAGAGCAAACTCGCCCCCGCGCAGAGGATCTCTTTTCTCGGGTTGGAGCTGGACTCGGTCACCATGACAGCGCGCCTCTCCGGAGAGCGCGCTCAGCTAATGCTGAACTGTCTGAGAGAGTTCGACAGAAAAAAAGTGGTCCCACTGAAATTCTTTCAGAGGCTCCTGGGGCATATGGCATCCGCGGCCGCTGTCACGCCGCTCGGGTTACTCCATATGAGACCACTACAGCACTGGCTTCACGATCGAGTCCCCAGACGCGCATGGCACGCGGGCACACACCGGGTCTCTGTTACTGCGCTGTGTCACCGCGCCCTCATCCCCTGGAACGACCCCTCGTTCCTACAGGCCGGAGTGCCTCTAGGACAGGCGTCCAGTCATGTTGTTGTCTCAACAGATGCTTCCAGCACGGGCTGGGGGGCCGTGTGCTGCGGGCATGCAGCTGCGGGCCTGTGGAAGGATACCCAGCTGCATTGGCATATCAATCGCCTAGAGCTGTTGGCAGTGTTCCTCGCTCTCCGCCGTTTTTTACCGGTGCTGGAGCGACAACACGTGCTGGTCAGGACGGACAGCATGACGACGGTGGCATATATCAACCGTATGGGGGGTATCCGCTCTCGCCGTATGTCTCAGCTCGCCCGCCGTCTGCTCCTCTGGAGTCATACGCGGCTGAAATCGCTGCGCGCCATTCACATTCCAGGCGAGCGCAACCGTGCAGCCGACGCGCTCTCACGGCAGCTCTTACGTCCAGGAGAATGGAGACTCCACCCCGAGTCGATTCAGCTGATATGGGCGCGATTCGGGGAAGCCCAGGTCGATCTGTTTGCTTCCCCCGAGAACGCTCATTGCCAGTGGTTTTTTTCCCTGACCGAGGGCTCTCTCGGCACGGATGCACTGGCTCACAGCTGGCCTCGGGGCATGCGCAAATATGCGTTTCCCCCAGTGAGCCTGCTCGCGCAGCTCTTGTGCAAGGTCAGGGAGGACGAGGAACAGGTCTTGCTAGTTGCGCCTCTCTGGCCCAACCGGACTTGGATGTCAGAACTCTCACTCCTCGCGACGGCCCCCCCCTGGCAGATCCCTTTGAGAGAGGACCTACTCTCTCAGGGACAGGGCACCACCTGGCACCCTCGCCCGGATCTTTGGAACCTCCACGTGTGGTCCTTAGACGCGAGGAAGACTTAGGTAACCTACCTATGGCGGTGGTTGATACCATCACTCAGGCGAGAGCCCCCTCAACGAGGCGCGCGTACGCCCTGAAGTGGAGTCTATTCACTGAATGGTGCGTCTCTCGCAGAGAAGACCCCCGAACTTGCCAGATCAGCGTTGTGCTTTCTTTTCTCCAAGAGAAGCTGGAGAGCAGGCTGTCGCCCTCCACACTCAAGGTTTACGTGGCTGCCATCTCCGCTCGCCATGACGCGGTGGCTGGCAGCACCGTGGGAAGGCATAACCTCATCATCCGGTTCCTCAGAGGCGCTAGGCGAATTAATCCACCCCGCCCCCCTCTCATGCCCTCTTGGGATCTCGCCCTCGTTCTCACGAGCTTGCGCACAGATCCATTCGAACCACTCGACTCAGTATCTTTAAGATTTCTGTCCCTGAAGACAGCTCTGCTGGTCGCGTTGGCTTCTATCAAGAGGGTTGGGGACCTGGAGGCATTTTCGGTCAGTGACTCGTGCCTAGAATTCGGGCCGGCTAACTCTCACGTTGTCCTGAGACCCCGGCCTGGATATGTGCCCAAGGTTCCTACCACACCATTTAAAGACCAGGTAGTGAGCCTGCAAGCGCTGCCCCCGGAGGAGGCAGACCCAGCCCTTTCATTACTTTGTCCAGTTCGCGCTTTGCGAATCTATCTGGACCGCACTCAGAGCGTCAGATCATCTGAGCAGCTCTTCGTCTGTTACGGTGGTCGGCAGAAGGGAAGTGCCGTATCTAAACAGAGGTTGGCCCACTGGATAGTGGATGCCATCTCCCTCGCTTACCAGAGCCAGGGCGAGCCGTGTCCCCCAGGGGTTCGAGCACACTCCACTCGGAGCATAGCATCCTCTTGGGCGCGCGCACGCGGCGCCTCTCTAACAGACATCTGCAGAGCTGCGGGCTGGGCGACACCTAACACATTTGCAAGATTTTACAATCTGCGAGTGGAGCCGGTTTCCTCAAGGGTATTAGGTAACCCTTGGTGATTGAGGAAACAACTCGGTGAAGGTGTTTAAATACGCTTGCTGCGCCATTCTTTCTAACACGGAGATACGTGCGCTTATTCACTCTGTCAGTAAAGTTCCCCGCTGGCGAACCCTGCAGAGATTCCTCCGCGGCCCCCAGCATCTGGCTCAACGGAGGAGTCAGACGCTGGCCCATTATGTTGTAGGTCTGCCCGCTGGTCAGCCCGCATTCTGGATATAGGTGCCTGCTATGCGCGATCCCCACTAGGCGATCCCATACGCTTATACTGCCACGGTGCAGTCCCCCCTCACAGGCGGACCCGTGTCTTCCCTAACCGCTAACCATCTGATTTTCATATGCTTACTCCCCCTTCTCAGGGTTAGTTCATGTGCTATTTGCCCCAGTCTCCCCACTTGGGTAGCAGGTGGCCTCCGCAGCGTCCTCCCTATCGGGACTGCACGCTTCCCAACGTACTGTCGTATTAATTCCTAGATATTCTAGACGCATTTGCGGCTCCCGAAAAATATATCTAAATCTGTAAATCTTCTGTTGAAGTGGGATAAGTAAGGGCCAGGGAACACGTTGGAAGACCGCGCCTCTGGTGATGACGGTGCGCTCACGCTCTCTTTGCCTGGCAAACCTCTCATCGGGGGCGAAGGTAAGGTTCAATCATTATGGCGTTTTCCATACATTTCCCCATAGTGGAAGTTTCCACATAGCATTGAAGTTCCCCTTCCGAAGGGGAACGCTCTGGTTACTAAGGTAACCCTCGTTCCCCGAGGGGGGGAACGGAAATGCTATGTCCGTTCGCCATAATGATTGCCCCTTGGCTGTTGAGACGAAGTCGCTTCAGCTACAAAAAGGATGCTTTGGCTTGCTAGCTCTGTGCTCATATAGCAAGATTAATTGCAATGAGCATCAGGTGCGCAAGCTGAAGCTGCCAACTCATTGGCATTTCATTGGCCCGTTTACATACTCTTTCAGATGATTGGCTTTCTGAACGAAATCCCCATAGTGGAAGTTTCCACATAGCATTTCCGTTCCCCCCCTCGGGGAACGAGGGTTACCTTAGTAACCAGAGCGTTATTTACCTTAATAGACAATAATATAATTAAGGTGTTTACATGAAGTGCTTTCATGTAAGAGTTTCCTGTAATTTTGGGTGACTTTAACTGCAGTTCGGCAGTTTTACCTTCACTCATAAACATTTCATTCATGCCCAAGTGACAAACTGGGGTACGTTTCCCAAAACCATCGTTAGCCAACTAAGGTCGCAAGTTCTGTCGTTACAAACATAGTTCGTTGATTTGCTGTTTCCCAAATCCATCGCTCCAACTAACATTCGCAAACTGCGTCGCAAACTTGAGCACTTGAAACGACACCTCTGGAGCTGTAAATAAAAGCATAGTTTCTGGCTGTGTGCTATTCGCACTTATCCCCCCTATGCTCTATTCATTTAGAACATTCTAACATTCAAAGTTGGAATTATTAAAAATTAAAAAGCATTAAGTTAATCTCTCTTAGGTGTAATTTTCTTTCAAAGTATTTTTACAGTTCAGTTTTAGCGAACTTCATGCTTACAATTGTGCTCCCTTCGCAGTGCACTTTGAAAACATTAATATCATTTTGAACACAGCCTCATGGCGAAAGCTATAGGTATATTTAAAAACAGAAATTATGTTAAGTCTCCAAAGCTTGTGAAAATAAAAAACATAGCATACGTTAATTATTTTATTTTATAGTGGGTTATTTATTAAGTTTCTCTGCTGTATATGACATGGGCCTGTTGGTTAGAACTTTCTGCTGTGGTTTGCATGTGTCAAACTGTAATTTTATTTTAAATAAATAAACAATATCCTAAATAATATTAATGATAATAATAATAATAATATTAATCATCATCATCATCATTATTAATATTATTATTAAAGTAAATATATTTATTATTAATCGCCTCATTATTTATTTATTTATTTATTTATTTATTTATTTATTTATATGATTTATATATGATATTAGAATAGTGTTAGCTTTTGTAAGTGATTTTATGTTTTAGAATATAATATGTAATGTTCAACTTCTCAATAATATTAGTAAAGCAAACATTGGCCCTATATCTGCCATTTACTTATATTTTAAATAATATGGAAAGCGAGAGGATGTTTTTACCAAAACTAATATTGGATTTTATTTTAAATGCGTGTTTGTGTAAAACAACATAATTTGCACAAAGAAATGATGGGGTTGTTCTCTAAAGAAGTTACTCCACCCCGTTTAGAGCATCATTATGGGCGTTTTACGTTATAACTAAGGTGGTTCAAGCGATGGATCTGGGACAGAGAAACTACCGGTTTTGGGAAACACTCGTCACTACATCGTTTTTTTGCCAAACGATGCATCGCACTATGATAGTTCAGCCGCGAGTTACGTCGTTGTTTGGGAAACGCACCCCTGGGGTATTAGACTCAAATAAGGAGTAAGGACTAGTGAGAGTGTTAGGGAATTTAATAACGCACGCCAAATGGAAAAAAAAAAAACCTTCGCATTTCTCGATGTATGTGTGTGTGTGTGTGTGTGTGTGTGTGGTCCTTTACTGACAGCCGCGTGTGTGGATCTTGTTAGAAAAAATGGCGAAAAGTTCTACATGACGGTAATAGTTTGATTGCGGTGTTTACTTCAATAATGCCACTAATATCTGCATACTCCACGTCTTAATTCCATTTAGATTTAGTTCAGTTATGACTTTAGTTTGACTTTAGTGGGATTAAGGTAATCAAAAATTGCTGTTTGGAGCTTATGTAGGCCCACAGTTCAAAATTCATGTTTAACTGAATAAACAGTTAGTAAACACAAGTACATCTTATTGTTTATTGTTCCCCCTTTATTTTTATCACCAATTATCATAGTAGAACAGTTTCTCAAGCAGTTTGTGATGCATTTTGGAGACAGGAGATGAGCCCCTGGTCTAATGCGCCACCTGGCTTGAGAAACCCATTCTCAAAGACTTACTTTTAGTCATTATTTTGGTAGCACACATATTCTGCATGCCTTCGGCAGAATTCAAATGAGCCATTTTAATCTAGATTAATCTGGATTAATTCCAAGCATACACTGAGATTAATCTAGATTAAAAAAAATAATCTATGCCCACCTATAATTTATACATTAAACATACTCTGTGCCATAGTTGCAGCTGAAGACCCCAAAGCAAAAAAAATGTAGAATTGTCTTTTTTTTCTAAAAGACAATAACACATTTTAATTTTAGAACAAGTATCTGATTTCTAACCTTAAGTATCATATTGTGAATATAGGAATTGGAATTGATTTTCAGTTCCTAACCCTAATAAAAGTATTTACAAATGTACACAACAATTCCGATTCACATAAATGCTGCTCTTTTACATTTCTATCCTTCAAAGAATCTTTTAAATGTTTCTTGATCAGCAAATCAGCCTATTAGAATGAGTCTATTAGAAAGGTCGTGTGACACTGAAGACTATAATTAAAAATCAGCTTTGATGTCACAGGAGTGTATTCAAATTTATTCAGACAGAAAACTGTTATTTCAAATTGTATTAAAAGTCCATTATATTACTGTTTTTGTTGTATATTTAAACAACTAATGTGCACAAATGGTAAGTGTTAAAAAAGTCAACTAATGTCTTCTGGCTGATATCTAGAATTTACAACATCCAATTTCTACCATTTCTATAGTGTCATATCTATATAGTACAGTACAATATTACTGTTTTGAATGCAACTAAAATGAGTATAACAGTATAGACTTAAATGTCTTTTTACGCTTCTAATTACTCTCTAGTATAAACTGCATCCACTTTCTATAGTGTATTTTCTACACTATATTTAATTTCAGAATGCAATATCAGAAGCCATATCAGAAGCCTCTTCACCCTTCTGTATTACTCCGCCCACATAGAGTGACAGCAGATCAATAAACTCATTACAGTTTGACAAATATTGCAGCTGTTGGACAATATAATGTACTTTTGAGGCTTTTTAGGTGAGAATGTAGTTGTTTAGATTGCAACTATGCAGTTTATTTATAAGGATAGTGCCTATTTTATATCGGATATCGGATTCAGCAAGTCGGCATCCATCAGAATGTCACTGAGCAGAGCAAAGACGGTTGACGTTGTCCATCCACAAGATGGTGAGAGACCGCATAATAAGCTCTTAGAGAACCATATAATTGTAGTGTATTGAGTGTGAGATAGGACTCACATATTAGGAATGTGTGTATTTTGTGTTGGCCACTCTTTGTATAACCCTAAGTTACTTTTTGGTTGGCCATCTGTTTGTTTCTAATGCGTCTCCTGATTTTGTTACTGCAGACTAGTTCAGTAAAAAGAAAGAAAGAAGAAATTCCCGCATGTGTTTAACGTTTTTCCTTAAAACAAACACAGCAGTAATCTGGTAGTGATTGCGTTCCTTTGACCTTTTCAGGCTCAATTATTGTGATCTCCTGATTGCAACAGAGAAATACTGGGAAATCTCTGTAGACTGATGACAATTCATGCTGTTCAGCCTTATAATCTTAAAATGTCCGCAAAATCACCTGTTTTGTCATCCCCTTAGACATTACGCAAGAGAATCCTTTAAATACGTTTCAAAGTGACGTTTGTGAAGTAGCAACGGTTTCTGCTGCTCTGACGTCAGCTGCAGATGTGAATGAATGGCGGAGAAAAGTAGTTCCTCATACAAAAGGGTTTTGAGACTCTCCGTGTTTGATTTTCTTTTTTAAATATACGATTATGCTGTCGAACTGTTGCAGTGCGATTTGGCTGTATATCATCACTGGTGGCACACTAAGGCATTAATGCACGCCTCCCACCAGTGCTGATATACAGCCATATCGCACTGCTACTCGTATGATATTGCTCATTTATATATTATGTATTTTATTACAGCGTAATAACTATTAAAACAGTACAATATTATGTTTTTTAATGCAACCATAATGCAATGAAATGAGAGTAATAGTATAGACAAACATATTTTTTATACGTCTAGCTAATCCCTAGTATATACTGCATCCATTTTCCACACTCAACATTTTTTTTTTGCTCGTTCAAACTACTTATTTAAAATAAGCTGAATCAACACAATTCTTGAGATTTCATTGGGACAACTTATTTTTTTAATGTTCAATCCACATAAATTTGTTAAAAGTGTTAAGTTAACTTAATTGACTTGTGTTGGGACAACATGAATGATTTGTGTGGAACCCTGCATTTTTTACAGTGTATACTTTCAGTAGTATAATATCCAACTTGTACAATATTACTGTTTTTGAAGAAAAGATATTTATACTTTCTACACTGTAAAATCTTACAGGTTCCACACAATTGCTTCATGTTGTCCTGACACAAATTGATTAGGTTTACTTAATTGTTTTTACAAATTTAAGAGGATTGAACATGAAACAATTAAGTTGTTCCCTATAAACGTAAGAATTGTGTTGCTTCAACTTATTTTAAATTAGTTTGAACAAGCAGCAAAAGTCCTATTTTGAATGTTTAGTATGCGTCTTATTCTATGGGATGCACAAACTCTGTCCTGAAGGGCCGATGTCCTACATATTTTAGTTCCAACCCCAATTAAATACACCTGAACCAGCTAATCAAGCTCTTAAGTATGCTATAGACCAGGGGTGCCCAAACTCAGTCCTGGAGGGCCGGGGTCCTGCATATTTTAGTTCCAACCCCAATCAAACACACCTGAACCAGCTAATCAAGCTCTTTCTAGGTACACTAAAACTTCCAGGCAGGTGTGTTGAGGGAAGTTGGAGCTAAACTATGCTGGGCCAAACTAATTTGGGCACCCCTGCTATACGTTTTTTGGATGTTTTTAAAATTTCAGTTATGACAAGTACTGAAATTCAATATCATGACATCACTAAGGTTTACTATAGTACAATAATACTGTTTTTTAAATGCAACTTAAACGCAACCAAATGAGCATACTAGTATAGACTTAAATGTCTTTTCTGGCTGATCGCTAGTATACACTGCATGCGATTTCACAAGGAGAAGCAAATCTCCAGTGAATGGGTCAGATCGAGGCAGCGGACTGATTGAGTTTTGCAGGGGCGTGCAGCTTTGCTCCAAACACCATAACCCTGTGCCAGTTCAACATTGCCATCTGCCCCTGTCTCTCAACTCGAGCGAGCAGCTGAAGGTGGTGGTCCAGGTGCCAGGGCACGGCGGCTCCGTGGATGACAGCTTTGAGCTGCTGTGAGGCGCCGGCGGTCTGCCAGGTCTGGGCATGGTGACAGTTCGGCATTCATTAGTGCCCCTCACACCTCTGTCGTTCGCGGGACCCTCTAGTATCTGTCCTGACAAGCTCTGCCCTTATGATTGGTACAATAGAAGGTACAAAGTAGGGTTGGGCCCAATCACAGTGTAGACCGAGATGAGTCTATAAATCCTGCAGATACACTGTGACTGTGTTTACAGAGATCAGTAAGGAGATATAGTTATTACAAAAAAAAAAAGAAGAATTTATTAACGTTTGAAATAAGATTTATTTATTAAAAAACTTTGGTAAAATTGAATTTACAAAGCTGATTGTTTTCAGCCATTATGACTAAAATTTTCAATGTTTGATCAGTCATTTCTGATCAGTTTAAAGCTTATTAGTTGAATTACACTGCATGTTGAGATCAGTCAGGAGATACACTATTATTCACATATTCTACATTTGCACTGTACAAAATCCAACTTAAAAAATTCAAATTACTTCGACAAAAAAACTGTAAAAATGTCTGTACAACAACATTTAACAAGTTTACTTAACCTAATCCAAATTTTCTTCATTAAGTTAAAAAGATTAGTGTTGTGAGCAAAACTTTGCAAGTTCACCCAAAAAAGCTTTTGCCAACTTGTTACTTTAATTTGAGTTAATCTCAGACCTCCTCATTGAAAAAATAAAGGTTGCAGTGTTTCTAACCCTAACAACAACAATCAAAATAATAGTAACACCAATAATATCATTAATGTCATTATTATTAACAACAACAACAAAATACTACTGCAGTAATGCTAATGCTAGTAATGTAATTTATCTTTTTTTGGGGGGAGGGGGGATTTTAATGTGAATTTTCATCTCACAAACACTTAGCACATGTAGACATTTTTTCCTAACTAAATTAAACTTTCAGAACAACTACCCAAATGATCAATCAAATGCTCAAACGCTCAAATAATAGATCAAAATGCGTTCTCAAATGAGAAATCAAATGTATTTGATATTTAATTGTCATGAACAACTCAACAAGTCAACAATGACAATTCAAATGCTCAAACTATAAATCAAATGGAGGAACCAGTTTCTGCTCTTTACACACACACAGCTGGAAGCTCATGATGCACTAATTACAAGGACTATACTGTAAAGACACCTCATTCACACACTCTTTGCTGAGTCTTGTTTTTCCTGTTAAACATTACAAAGCATTTTTCCCTGTTTGTCCTGCCATGCTTTGATCCTTGTCTTGTTTACCGTTATTGTTATTGTTTTGCCTCCTGTCCTGTTTCTAATTCTGCATCTAATAAATGTTTTGTTAACATTTGTCTCTGTTTTAGTTTTTTCAATTGAACTATGTTTGTTTGTTCTGATACTGTGTTATTTCTTAGTACCAATTTCCAAAAGAGTTTTTTTGTTCAATTAACTTTAGACATTTTAGATAAGTGCAATTGATGTTTTCAAAGATTGAATAAACAAGAAAAAAACCGAAAGGAAATAAGGATTATGGGGGTTTTGTTTACTTAACTTCAGGCATTCCAGTTCTGCAGATAAAAAAAATGTTCAATTGGCACAACTTAAAAAGTTTTGTTACAGAGTAGTTCACCTCTCCAGAAAACTGATAGTCTTATGTTAACCCAACTAAATACTACTGACAAATAAATTTAGGTCAGTGCAGCTGATGTTCTCCAAAGTTGAGTGAACAAGAAAAAGTGAAAGGAAATAAGGATTGTTTTTTGTACTGGCTTAAAATTTTTAACAGTGTATTATATTTTACATTTATAACAAATTGAAATAAGTTTTATTTACTAAAAATAATTTGTAACATTGGATTTATTCCTGTTATGGCGAAGCGATGTTTTCAGTCACCATTGTTCAAAATTTCAGTGTTTGATCAGTCATTTCTGACCAGTTTAAAGCTTATTTGTTGAATTGCACTGCATGTATTTACTGAGAGCAGATATAGTACTATCGATTCTTTAATTTTCCTTCGGCTTAGACTCTTATTTATCAGGCGTCGCCACAGCAGAATGAACCACCAACTATTCCGGCATATGTTTTACACAGCAGAGGACATTCCAGCCGCAACCCAGTACTTTATTTATTGAAAATCATTTGTAAAATTGGATTTACTCCTGTCACAGCAAAGCTGATCTTTTCAGCCACCATTACATTACATTTTTATTGTTTGATCAGTCATTTTTGATCAGTTTAAAGCTTATTTGTTGAATTACACTGCATGTATCTACTGATATCCGTCAGAAGATGCACTATTATTTAAATATTTTCAATTACAATTTGAAATAAGTTTTATTTACTGAAAATCTTTTGTAAAATTGGATTTATTCCTGTCACAGCAAAGCATATTTTTTCAGCCACTGTTTTTTTTTTTTTTTTAAGTTTGAGTGTTTTTAACTGTCATTTGTGTTCAGTTTAAAGCTCATTTGTTGAATAAAACATTTTTTTTTTCAGCCACCGTTAATAAAATTTTCAGTGTTTGCTTATTCATTTTTGATCAGTTTAAAGCTTATTTGCTTAATTACGCTGCATATATCTACTGGGATCAGTCAGGAGATGCATTGTTATTCAAATATTTTACATTTATTAACATTTGAAATAAGTTATTTATTGAAAATCATTTATAAAATTGGATTTATTTCTGTTAAGGCAAAGCTGATGTTTTCAGCCACCATTCAAATTTTCAGTGTTTGATCTGTC
The DNA here is from genome assembly GCA_903798195.1 of Danio kyathit. NCBI lineage: Eukaryota > Metazoa > Chordata > Actinopteri > Cypriniformes > Danionidae > Danio > Danio kyathit. Next base: position 17,708,705 of record LR812525.1, read on the forward strand.
ATTTTTGATCAGTTTATAGCGTATCTGTTGAATTGCACTGCATGTATCTTCTGATATCAGTGAGGAGATACACTATTATTTAAAGGGCCACAAAACCCCCTGTCTCAGCAGGGTGTTTTCACACTTCTAGTTTGAAAAAAGTCAGGAAAGTGGGTGTGTCCAGCTCTGGGTGTGTGGGAGTGTCGGGGGAGGAAAAGAGGGAAGGACTTGCAAAGAAGGGCGTTTCCATTTGGGCACGTGCTGATTTCACAGGCAAAACAAACACACAAACACACAGACGCAGTATATTTGATACCGTACGGCGAATGGGAGAAAAAAAATCTCTGCATTTCTCTGTAACTTATGCACTCGGTAGGTAGCGTCAGAAAGCCGTGTGTGTATAGACTATCCTGTCACAAAATGCGGCGAAAATCCTGCATGACAGGAATAGTTTGTGTTAACATGTTTACACTCGGAGAGCAGCATTTACAGCGGATCTTTCAGTCTATAATATTGTACTGTAATATTGCAGTGATATTAACATACTGTAAACTGAGCAACTAAATCATTTTGACTATGGTATGTCTTTAAAAACTAAAAGAGCACTGCTGACGATACAAACTAACTTTGCAATCTGAGTTAAACAAAGGGCACTGATCGCACACACTTACCAAATCTGTAGAGACAGGACAATCAAACTGGAGCTGTGTCTTTTTATTAAAAGGAGACGAGCGGCAAATCCGAATTTCATCATTTCCAGATGCGAAAAGTTCTTGGGTAAAAAATGTTCCTTACAAATGCATTTCTGTCGCGTGTCGCGTGCACTGTAATCCACACGTGATTCCAGCAGCTCTCTCATAGAGGGAAAATGAAAACAAAACCTTCGTTGCAACACAGACGACCCGTGTCTCCAAATTCTAGTTCTTTCACTTGTTTTGGCAACACAACGTGGCGTCTCTCTGCCGTCTGAACACTGTAAACAGTCTCCGGAGCTATCATGCATATTAATGAAGTTTCGCGTCATACACAATAGAGCGCGCTAATTAGTTTGAAGCACGTCTTTGTCATGAATTAATGCCGCACACTCAGATACGTAACAATGTTCTTGAAAGGACAGACAGCCACTCTCCACGCTGGATTTACACCTAAGTATCTCATGGCCGTGACGCAGCTTCAAAAATTCGTTTCAAACCAGAAGAAGGAATTTGCTCAAAATAACGCAAAAACAACCAATTTTCACTTTCTAGTGCAATATATGTGTCCTAATAGTGTTTATAGCAGCGTGGAACACATATATGACTGTCAACAGCTCAAAAAATGTGTTTTGGTGTTTCGTGACCCTTTAAATATTTTACATTTACTAACATTTGAAATAAGTTATTTATTAAAAATCATTTGTAAAATTGGATTTACAAAGCAGATCTTTTCAGCCACTATAACTTAAATTTTTAATGTTTGATCAGTCATTTCTGATCAGTTTAAAACTTATTTGTTGAATTACACTGCATGTACAGTTGAAGTGAGAATTATTAGCCCCCCTTTGATTTTTTTTCTTTTTTAAATGTTTCCCAAATGATGTTTAACAGAGCAAGGAAATTTTCACAGTATGTCTGATAATATTTTTTCTTCTGGAGAAAATCTTATTTGTTTTACTTCGGCTAGAATAAAAGCAGTTTTTAATTTTTTTAAAACCATTTTAAGGTCAATATTATTAACCCCTTAAACTATATATTTTTTTCGACTGTCTACAGAACAAACTATCATTATACAATAACTTGCCTAATTACCCTAACCTGCCTAGTTAACCTCATTAACCTAGTTAAGCCTTTAAATGTCACTTTAAGCTGTATAGAAGTGTCTTGAAAAATATAGAGTAAAATGTTATTTACTGTCATCATGGCAAAGATAAAATAAATCAGCTATTATAAATGAGTTATTAAAACTATTATGTTTAGAAATGTGTTGTAAAAATCTTCTCTCCGTTAAACTGAAATTGGGGAAAAAAATTAACAGGGGGGGCTAATAATTCTGACTTCAACTGTATCTACTGAGAGATACAATACTATTCAAATATTTTTATTCATTAACAGTTGAAATAAGATTTATTTATTGAAAATCATTTGTAAAGTTGGATTTATTCTCGTCATGGCAAAGCTGATTTCTTCAGCCACCATTTATCAAGTTTAAAGCTTAGTTGTTCAATAAAACGTTTATTTAAAAAAAATAATAATCTACTAACCATTAACTTTTACAATGTTGTAGCATTTCTACTGTATTTGTTGGTAGGATTAACATGTTTTTTTGTGGCTGAGAGTGAACACATGAAGTTAAATGCTAATACAAAGCAAAATTGGTTTAAGGTGTTCTTGTTTCAGTACTGAGTGATATTAATTAATAACATGTACTTACTCTACGGTCAGAGTTAGAATGTGGGTTAGGTTTAAGGTTAGTTGCATTTAATTATGAATAATTAATGGTTATTACTATAGTAAGGACATGGAATATGTGTAACAAGGAATGTTACGAAATAAAATAACAGCAGTTTTCATAAAAAGATGTTGATGGAAGACAAACAAATGTCGCAGGTATAAATAAATCCTCGATGATGGAATGATCTTCCCATTCCCACAGGGACTGCTGATTCACTAGTAGCCTATTATTCAAACGACAACTAAAAACCCACTTGAAACCCTGTGAACAAAACCAGGAACCCCTCTTCTCTCCCCCACCACATCACACGACAACCTCAAAACATTATGTAATCCTGAGAGTGCCTCACAGGTGAGTGGGCTTGACAAACCACCTGTAGGAAACACACTCTTTCATCTCTCGGACACTGTAACCAACACTTGCACCAATTTTACACATTTGCACCACACACTCTTACAATGACTCCATGTCTCTAAAAAACTTTGTGCAATTATGAAGTGTACCTCACACAGGTGAGTGGGCTTGACAAACCACCTGTAGAAACTGTAGAAACCTCTTTTCTCTATTAAAAAACAAAACAAAACAATCCTCCCTTCTTACTCATAGCACTATTAGCACTTCTTGCGTGTATTGCCTCTTCTTGTTAAAGTCGCTGATTTTAAGTCGCTTTGGACAAAAGCATCTGCTAAATGACTAAATGTAAAATGTTTAACCATTAACTGGATTTTAAATAAGGACAAATACTAAGTATATTCAGTTATGACATTGAAAACGCAATGTCACATCGAGAACCCAAACACTTTTAAACAACATAGGCTCATTCTGAAAACGTAGCCCTGTATACGTTTCTGGAGATCGTGAATTATGTAGCCAGAGTTACGTATGGCTGACTTTCGTCTTTAAAACAAACGCTACAGGGCGATATGATGCCATTCCTTTTCAAGCTAGCAGCTGACCGCTTATCTTCGTATGGACGGCTTTCCCGCTGTTACCAGTTTGACCAGTAGCTCACCGCGTACGTCGGCGAACTTAAGACGCAGAGAGCCGACTTTCGACGACAACGGGTGTGACGGCCTGAAAGGTTGGCCGCACAGTTTCTGCAACAGTGTGCGTATTTTCACTCCTGCACACACACATGCGCGCAACCATGCAAACGTGCACACAACTATGCAGTAAGACAAATTTCAATATTCCATTTATAGTTTCTTTCTCCGTATTATTCATCATAGTAATCACAATACACAGTAGTTTCTTTCTTATTCTTTATTTGTAGAAACCATACATTTTGTTACTTCGTTATTCATTTGGAGTGCACACAAATTAGTTACGTTGTATGATTAATGTTTGTTTCTTTTGAGTTACCGAGCGGTGCGCTGGAGACAGGAAGTGGTGGCCAGGTGGCTTCCAGGGTGACAAAGATTGGAGTCCGAGCAGGAACTCCGAATTTATCCAAAATTGTTCCGCCTGGGCAAACCAACAGACTAAGTGATGTAGAAGGGGAAGAGATTTTAGATATCCTCCTTGTTTAAATATTTTTTGGGTTGATTTTGTTGTTTTTGTTTATATTGGTTATTGTTTGATTTATTATTTTTGTGGTAATGTTATTGTTGCATTTATTCTGTTTTTGTGTTGTATGTGAATTTTGTTTTCTCCCCTTTGTAATTTAAATGAGCTCATCCTTCTCTTTATAAGCCTGGCTGTTCTCCATTATGTTAGGTCATTTTGTGTTGGTTGGTTATGTTGGCCTCATGCTTCTTTATATTTAAATTAGTGGTGGGCTGTTATCGGCGTTAACGTGCTGCATTAACACGAGACCTTTATCGCGCGATAAAAAATATATCGCCATTAATCTATTCTCAAAGTTGGGTTGGAAGCTGGGCCTATTCTACGCAAGCTATGATGACTTTCACCTTGATATATTAGCGCGGATGTATACCTGACCGGTGAGCCGTCTGACAAAACAGTGCCCTGCTGAATCAGATCAGCAGGAGGCCTGACTTTAACTGCAGTTTGGCAGTTTCACTTTAACTCATGAACATTTCATTCATGCGCCGTCAAATAATGATTAAGGACTGGTAAGAGTGTTATGGAACTTAATAACGCACGCCAAATTGTAAGAAAAACTACCGCATTTTGCGATGTGTGTTTGTGTGTGTGTGTGTGTGTCTCTGTGTGTGTGCGGTCCTTTACTGACAGCCGCCTGTGTGGATGTTGTCGGAAAATATGGCGAAAAGTCCTACATGACAGTAATAGTTTGTCAGTAATGCCACTAATATCTGCATACTCCACGTCTTAATGCCATTTCTGTTTAGTTCAGTTACGACTTTAGTCGCATTAAGGTAATCAAAAATCGCTGTTTACATGGTAGACTCTTAATCAGAGTATTGTTTTAATCATATTAAATCATATTAAAGTATTGTTGCCCATGTAAACATACTCAATGCTTGACACACCGTCAGAGGTCTGTTAACTTGCCTTTGCGAAGCAGCTTTTTCTGTATGTACGTACATCAAATGCAAGTATGAAATGGCTGTTTGGAGCTTATGTAGGCCTACAGTTCAAAAGTCATGTTTAACTAAATAAACAGTAAACACAAGTACATCTTATTGAACATCATTTATTTTCATCACCAATTATCATAGTAGAACAGTTTCTCAAGTAGTTTGTGATGCATTTTGGAAACAGGAGATGAGCCCCTGGTCTAATGCGCCACCTGGCTTGAGAAACCTGTTCTCAAAGACTTATTATTTGGGTAGCACACATATTCTGGATGCCTTCGGCAGAATTCAAATGAGCCATTTTAATCTAGATCAATCTAGATTAATTTTAAGATTAATCTAGATTAAAATAAATTATCTATGCCCACCTATAATTAAAATTTTTTGATTAACTATAATATTTTTAGGAGTTATGTCCTATCTGTTGAGAAATAAATCTCAAATGGAGGATTTTTGGCTTGTGTTCTATTTCCTTTGACCCTAGGTCCCTTACAACGGGGTTCGAGTCCATCGAAAAATGGTACCAGAAAGTGGGTATGACAAAAACAGAAGCCAAAAAATAAGTAAATTACAGGGTGAGAATGTGGTAAAATCTGAAAACGTGGTGAAAATCAGGCGATTTTTATGCTTTTTTTTTAAATTGTCAGTTGGGTTTAGGGAAGTGGGTGGTTCAATCGGTGCTTTTGAAAACACTATTGGTTGGGTTTAGGGAAGGAGTATGGCGGGTCAGTCGATATGTCAGTCGGAGTCTGTCAGTCAGTCGACAGCAGCCTCTGGTGGATTTACGCAAGAACAGCACGCACGAATGGCACTTGTGAGAGAGATTTGAAATCTCAAAAAGCGTACACAGCGACCTCTGGTGGATTAGAAAAAAACAAAAACTGCAAAGAAATGTAGCTCCTGGGACGTATTTGGCACCCTCCAGAAATGTATACAGGGGTATGTTTTCAGAATGAGCTTGGGTTGGATGGACAAACAGACACAAAAGTCCACCCTTTGTCTTACCACCCACCGCAAGCACAAAGAGCCGAATGCATTTCAGAAAAGTGTTTATTCTCTTGCAGGCCATGTGAGAGTAGACATAGACAATGCTTTTGCCACTGGGTGACGGCTGATGAGACTCCGAATGGATTTGTGACTGTAATAGGGGAGCTATTGAAGGAGACACAGAGAGGTAGTTTCACCTGCTGAGTGCAGAGACCACCCGGAGGAAACTAAAACACAGGCGGTGCTTTATTTGGTCTGGCAGCAGTAGCAGCAGATCTTTCATGTCCCAAGTGTTTTTGTTCCCATCCCTCCTATTTTTTTTTCCTCCACCTGAGCTTATATATGCTCTCTTTTCAAGCCTCCCCTGCCAGGATTATGCCTGAAAGCATGATGTCCCATCTCATGAATCTATTTCCTCTACTCATTGTGCAATCACTGAAAACCGGCGTCATCAAAGCCCGGCAATCAAAGGGGACGGTATTTGGAAAGCCATTTGAGGGACGGCGCATCCCATGCAATGCAATCCCTCTAGTTTTTCTAGTTCGAAGAGTCGCAATATGTTACATACAAAGCACCTTTTTATTGTTGTCTGTTGTTTTTCAGTGGCACGGAGCATGCAAACACTGATAAGATGAGTCGGTTATTTTGTAATATTATACGCAGAGCCAAGTCATATTACTGATTGAGCTTTCTTAAAGAAGCTATTTTCTTCTGCAAAGCAATAATTGGACAGCAGCTCCTTTAGATAGGGCATTAATGGAGCCATTTTAAATGATTATGGCACTTTCGCATGCCGTACTATGCAACATCTTAGTAATTAAAGTGTGTTGACTTGTTTTTTAGTAGCTCTTGCTTGTGTCTGGGTATCTAGTGTGGTTTATTTTACATAAAAAGGTTGAAAATATGTATATATTTTTTCCATTTGTAATTTCTGGCCATTATGGTAATGATATGTTTCGTAATTTTCCCAATTTCAAAACCCTATGCTGAAAAATATTTCAAAGCTAGGTTTAGATAATTAAATATGTCCTTCATTGATAAATACGGTGGCTTATGCCGTGTTCAGACTGCATGATTTTAGCCCCAATTTTTACTCGCCGACAGGTTTTGAGGAATCACAGAAAAATGCCTGAAATCGCAATGGTGCTCGTTCACGTGAGTAGAAATCACACAGTGTGAACTATCAAAGACGCAATCTGAGAGAATCAACATTGAGTCACCAACACCCATCAGATATTTGGCATGCTAAATATCTGGACCTGTTGGCGATTCAAATCATGCATTGTGAAATGTGTTCTGATTGAAAATAACATTGGCGATCACCTACAGCCAATGAGAGAGCAGCATCCACTAGTATGGGTATCTGCAGGCAAGCGGGAGTTTGGCGGAGAAGTTAAAAAGGCTTCTTTTCAGTCTATTTGGACTCAAGAAATGGAGGAAAAACTAGTGTAAATTTGGCAGGAGCACCTGTGTCTGTTTGATGTGTCATCTGAGCAATATCACAACTGGATTGAGACAGAAAAAAGTTGAGAAGAAATTGTCAATTCCCTTCAAAACCAGGTGAGCAAAATTACTACATTTCCTACCCCACTAAAGCTTCTTTCTCATTATGTCGTTAATAACAAAAGATATACTACATGACCTCCCATATTTGTCATGTCACTTCTTGGGTGTGTTTGGTTGTGAGACGTAGTTTGTGACAAAGTTGTCGTCGATTTTCCTATTGTAAAGTAATGCAGTGTGAAACCCCCTGTCCCTGATCCATATTTCATTGTAAACACAGCAGCGACTGAATGCTATCCCAGATAGTCATGCAGTGTGAAAACATTCCTGATGCAACTACTTTGAAAGTCGTGCAGTCTGAACCACTATGCAAATGTGTTTGGAGACCCAAATAGCGTCAGACCTGATCGCTTCCTGTTTAGAGCAATTATTTAACGCTAATTATGCAGTTTGTCAGAATATTAATGCTAAAAATATGCAATATATTAGTAGCTCTTGCTTATGTCTGGGTTTCTAGTGTGAATCCTGTTTCTTAAAAAAGGCTGAAAATATATAAATAATTTTTCCCCGTTTGTAATATCTGGCCCTTTTGGTAATGATGTGTTTCATAATTTCCCTAATTTCAAACTCCCACGCTGAAAAATATTTCAAAGCTACAGTAGGTTTAAATAATTAAATATGTCCTTAAATGATAAATACGGTGGCTTAGACAGCTCAAAATCACTGCAAGTAAACACATGCAAATAGAAAAAACAATCAACAAAATATTGAAATACAGACCACTGTGGAAATGTGTCTCTAAATGAAAACTCTAAAGGGGGTTGCACACCGGATGCACCACTCAGCACTGTGCCATGGTGCGCACATGACAGTTGGAAGTAACGCACAGCGGACACACACATTTGCATGTTATTTAAAATGAAACTATTAAGATGGTGCACTATGGTGCAGCAGAAATATGAACAGTGTTCTGAGTCGTAGCTGTGTGCCGCGGACGGACGACGACTTGTGGCGTTGCTGTGTGTACCCTGATAGAAATCATTGATCATTTTTTTCTTTTAAGAATAAGGCCTGGATTTAGAATAAAAGTTACTTGGAAAATGTTTTCTGCATTTAACAACACAGTAGTGTAGGTCAATAGTGAAAGCTGATTTTACTTATGTCAGATTCTGCGTGGTCTCAAAGCCTTCTATAGGTTATTTCCACAATTTATGATGGCATAGCAGTCAAAATAGAACAAATTAGCTCATGTATGGGGCATTCTGGACTCATGTATGGGGAATTCTGCACCTTTGTCAGTGTGTGTGTGTGTGTGTGTGTGTGTGGAGGAGGGGGGGGGGGGGGGGGGGGGGGGGTTAATGAGGGGTCTTTTGAACCCGATCTGGTGTGCGACCCCCTTAAGACTGAAATTAGAATTTATGGCCTTAAGAATGGCCTTTTTTTTATTCTGTAAACAGTAGATTATTATGTTGCTTTATGGTATGTGTAAATAGTAGTTAAGTGTTACAATAGGATTTTTTTTTTTTTTTTTTGCAATGTAAACTAAATCAAAGCAAACACTGTGAACAACAGAACTGTAATTCTGACAATTTTGGGAACCGTCTTACCCATATATCTTCGGTATACCTACATCTACAATTGTAAAGCTTTGAGTGTATGGCCATACACAATAAATGCAGCATATACTGTTGAAGTCAAAATTAGTTGCCCTCCCATTTTTCTTTTTAAATATTCCCCAAATGATGTTTAACAGAGCAAGGAATTTTAACAGTATTTCCTAAAATGTTTTTTCTTCTGGAGAAGATCTGATTTGTTTTATTTCGGCTAGAATAAAAGCAGTTTTTAATTTTTTTTAAAAACCATTTTAAAGTAAATATTATTAGCCCCCTTAAGCAATATGTTTTTCGATTGTCTACAGAAAAAACACTGTTATACAATGACTTGCCTAATTATCATAACTTAGTTAACTTAATTACCCTAGTTAAGCCATTAAATGTCACTATAAGCTAAATCCTAGTATCTATAAATATCTAGTAAAATATTATGTACTGTTATCATGGCAAAGATAAAATAAATCAATTATTAAAACTATTATGTTTAGAAATGTGTTGAAAAAAAATCTTCCTGTTAAACAGAAATTGTGGAAAAAATATACAGGGGGTCTAATAATTCAGGGGGGCTAATAATTCTGACTTTACCTGTAAATGCACATTACATTACCTATAATGTGTTTTATTAGCTTTTTGTTTGGTGCTTCGTGTTACTTTCATGTTTTGAAATTCTATAAAACTCCTTTGATTACTGGCTGGTTTTCCAGACAGGTTCCATAAGAAAAGAAAGGAGAGAAAAAAAAAATCTCCAGACGCTGTTCACCTCAAAATGTCGCAGACAGCAAAGAGAATCCTTTACTAAGCTATTACCGATCAGTGTACAGCGAAGACTGAAGTGGCTTCTACTTTCCTTTTTTTTTTTTTTTTTTTTCTCTGAAAGCCAAACATTTTCAGAGTCGTAAGCTGTGTTTTAAATTTAAAGCAGGTATATCTGCAGTTATGAATAATAGACGGCAGCATGACTCAGCCTCGTGCAGAGGAAACTGAACAGGGTGGGCGGCACGATGCATCTCTCACAACACGGCTTTTTAAAAGTTAGCGTTAGCCAAGCCAAAAACAGACACTGGCAGACCTCCATTTCAGCCCTTGAACCAGAGCTGAGCAATTAAGCTCCTGGTTGGTATTTTTCCCCCTCCCCAGCATGTCATTCCAGGGATTTTTACATTTTTTTTTTTTTTTTTAAACAGAAATATTCAATCTTTAAATGTGTGCAGCTTAACTCTGTTTGTGACTCAATGTGTGCTTACACAGTCTGTAACCTTTTCATGATGGATTGATTGATTTGAGGAGCTTTGTGCAGAGCTTTGTGTGAATGCTTTGCCCGCTAGATGTTATAATGTCATTTTCTGGGGAAAAAGAGCTTGTCAGATGAATAAAAACTGTACATTACTGTAAAATATGGCCTATTAAACATAGAATGGGTTCTGAGAACTTACACACCGTAAAACCCAACAGTCAACTTTATCAAATGAAATGAGTGTAGTTAACTCAAAATTGACTAAGTTAATTTTACTCATTTGAAGAGTTTTAAACTCAATGTTGAAGGTAATGAGTTAATTAAATACCTCATTACTTCAACTTAAATGGATTAAGTTCACAGTACTCATATAGATTAGTTTTTTATTTCAAATGGTTTGTAGCAATCGGTTTCCTCACACGGTTTGAGTTGCCTTAACTTATTGGGTTTTACAGTACTCAGTTGGTTTGAGTTCTCTTCATTTATTGGGTTTTACTTTGCTCAAATGGCTTAATTTACTCAAATGGAGTAAGTTCACAGTACTCATTAGGATTAGTTTTTGAACTTAAATGGTTTGTTGCAATCGGTTTCCTTAAATGATTACTTTTTGGGTTTTGCGGTGCACCAACATTTAAATGTCTTTTGTAAAATCATTTAAGGGGATTTAAGAGCATTTAAGATAGATAAGTGTCTTAGCCTAAAGTCCCCCCCCCCCCCCCCCCCCCCCCCAGTCTTCACACCATAATAATCACTAATGCCGAGGTTCAGACTGAATGATTTTAGGCCTTATTTTGACTCACCGACAGGTTTTGAGAAATCGTGACAGATGCCTGAAATCACAGGCAAATCGGTGCTCGTTCACGCGAGTGACAATCACACAGTATGAACTATCAAAGACGTGATTCGAAAGAATCGCAGATGAGTCGCCGATGCCCGTGAGATATTTGGCATGCTAAATATCTGGAGCTGTCGCCGATTCAAATCATGCCGTGTGAAATGAGTTTTGACTGAAAATAACATCCGCGATCACCTACAGCCAATGAGAGAGCAGCATTCACTAGCGTGGCTATCTGCAGGCCAGCAGGAGGATACGGGAGAAGTTAAAAGCGCTCATTTTCAATTTATTTGGACCCCAGAAATGGAGGAAAAACTAGTGTAATTTTGGCAGGAGCACTGTGTCTGTTTGACGTATCATGTGAGCAATATCACAACTGGGTCGAAAAAGAAAAAAAAAGTTGAGGAGAGATTGTTAATTCCCTTCAAACCCAGGTGAGCAAATCTGTACATGTTTTACCCCATTAAAGAATTCTTTCTTGTTATGTAGTTAATATTAAAAGATATACTACGTGTGTTTGGTTGTGAGACGTAGTTTGGTCAAAGTTGTCGGTGATTCTTCCTATTGTAAAGTAATGCTGTGTGAAATCCCCTGTCGCCGATCCAACTTGCAGTGTAAACAAAGCAGCGACAGAATGCTAGCCCAGATAGTCATGCAGTGTGAAAACATCCGTGACACGACTACTTTGAAAATCATGCAGTCTGAACTCGGCATAAGTTATATTATTTAATTATAATAACAATATTACATGTTCTCCCTGTGTTGGCGTAGGTTTCCTCTGGGTGCTCCAGTTATCCCCACAGTCCAAAGACATGTAGTATAAGTGAATTTAATTAACTAAATTGGCCATAGTGTATGAGTGTATATGTGAGAGTGTATGGGTGTTTCCCAATACTGAGTTGTGGCTGGAAGGGCATCCAATGTGTAAAACATATACTGAAATAGTTGGCGGTTCATTCCGCTGTTGTGACCCCTGTTAAATAAGAGGCTAAGTCAAAGGAAAATGAATGAATGAATGTATCTTTACCCAAGGCATGCATCATTTAAAGTAATATACTGTATAATATTATACTACACAATTTAAAACTATTAAATGTAAATACTTTAAATTCAAGATTTTCAATGAACAATATCAATTTTTCTATCGTTTTATAAGAACACTAAAATGTTTTGTTTATTATTATTGGTAACACTTTACAATAAGCTTAATGTATTTACAGTACTAATATGTACAAACAATGAACAATACACTTATTACAGTATTTAATCAGCTTTGCTAATGATAGTTAATGAAAATACAGTTGTGAGTTGTTACCGTTAACTCACAGAGCATTAACTAATTAAATCCATAATACTAACTAAAGAAACCTAATTGTAAAGTAGGGCTGCACGATTTTGAAAGTATCTGACATTGCGATGTTTTGTTTTTCTGCGATATACATTGCGATATGAATAGAATTTCACCAGATGACTTAAATAGTTCTGTTTGGCAACAATTTAGGTGCAGAAATTGAATAATCAAAGTAAAATTGCGGCTTAGTCCCTTTATTAATCAGGCGCCGCCACTGCGGAATGAACCGCCAACTTATCCAGCACATGTTTTAAGCAGCCGATGCACTTCCAGCTGCAACCCATCACTGGGAAACACCCATACACTCTCAATCGCACACATACACTACGAACAATTTTAGCTTATTCACCTGTACCGCATGTCTTTGGACTTATGGGGGAAAATGGAGCACCCAGAGAAAACCCACGCCAACACAGGGAGAACATGCAAATACCAACGACCAACATGCAAATACCAACTGACCCAGCCGAGGCTTGAACCAGCAACCTTCTTGCTGTGAGGCAACAGCACTACCCACTGTGCCACCGCTCCACCCACTGTATAGTCTTCATTGTATAAATAATTCCATAAAGTATTTATTTAAGTTTCAAATGGTACAATTCCTTGTACCTGAATGCTTTAAACTCTCTTGATATGCTCATACAATCACAGGCCTTAAACCACATGCAAATGATAAACTTTTGCTCCATTATGATAAGAAGCTATATTTTGAATAGACTTTGAATGGTGGACTTAAACAGACTTTAACTTTGTCCTGGTCATTAATGCACAGTAAAGTGATGACATCAGAATACAACTATGATATGATGATGATGATGATGATGATGATGATATGCTGTTTATTGTCACATATACTTCCATGTATTCACATACACTGACATATAGTGAAATTAGACCCCCGCAACCATACACAAACATTTCAGGGGAAGCCAAGTCAGGGGGAGGTATTATTTAGAAAAAGGAAGTAAGATACATAAGGAAAAACTATTAGAAGGAAACTATTTATAATTCTGAAGTTGAATTATTATGTTTGAGACATATGCTTGCAATCTGTCATTGACAACATTATTAGACCAATTCTTTTGGTAAAATCAGACATTTGTCATTATCAGATTCCCTCTTGCATTATATAGGCTAGAGTAATTACACTCACATTGTTAAACATTTATTCTCATGCACAACACTCTGTGTTCGCTATGAAAGAAAAACATATTAAATGCTTGTCGTAATCATCACTCTAAAATGCGATTTGATTATTTAAATGATGATGTGCGTGCTTTCGGTTTCATTTTCACTGCTAAGTGCGCTTTATACTTCCCGCGCGGCTCCCAAACGATCACTCTGTGCAACAAACTGAATGTTATTTACAACTTTTTTACCTGTTATTCACAGCCTATGCAGGTTCTGTTCACTAAAGTAGACATCATTCACAGACGTGCGCCCGCTCTCTCTGTGGTAACAGCTCACGGTCAGCTCACGTCACGTGTGATTTCGCGGCCGCGAATACATCATTACATCAAGACAAAAATGACAATTTTGGGTGAATTATACCTTATAAATACAGTATGTGATTCTTTCAACACCATTTGGAGGCATCCACGTTGCTGGGCAACGTATGTAAAACAAAGTGAAGACTTGTGCGGCCGCCCTTGCTTCTTGAAAATAGAACTTGAAATTTAAAACCAGAACTTGAAAATATGATTGGCAGAATCGCAGAAATGCTGGATTAAGATCGTCTAGCGGGTCGTTTTTTCGATTAATCGTGCAGCTACATTCAACATTGGAGATCCAGCAATGTGACTATTGCGGATGCACACATTGCAATATCGATGCTAAAACTATACATTGTGCAGCCCTATTGTAAAGTGTAACCTTTGTATTATATAATAATTAATTATTTACATGGTTGATAATGTATGAAATAATAATGTTATATTTAAGTTGCACATTCATTCATTTTCTTTTCGGCTTAGTTCCTTTATTAATCCGGGGTCGCCACAGAGGAATGAACCGTCAACTTATCCAGCACATGTTTTATGCTGCAGATGCCCTTCCAGCTGCAACCCATCTCTGGGAAACATCCATACACACTCATACACTATGGACAATTTAGCCTACCCAATTCACCTGTACCACATGTCTTTGAACTGTGGGGGAAACCGGAGCACCCGGAGGAAACCCATGCGAACGCAGGGAGAACATGCAAACTCCACACAGAAACGCCAACTGACCCAGCCGAGGCTCGAACCAGCGACCTTCTTGCTGTGAGGCAAGAGCACTACCTACTGCGCCACTGCGTCGCCAAGTTGCACATTCATTTTATTTAATTATATTTATGAGCAATATCACATTCATAGCAGTGCAATATGGCTGTATATCGGCACTGTTGCACTGTAAAAACCAAAAAGTTAGGGTAACTCAAACTGTTTGAGGGAACCGATTGCAACAAACCATTTAAGTTCAAAAACTAATCCTAATGAGTACTGTGAACTTAATGCATTTGAGTAAAGGAAGCAATTTGAGCACAGTAAAACCCAATAAATGAAGATAACTCAAACCAACTGAGTACTGTAAAACCCAATAAGTTGAGGGAACTCAAACCGATTGCTTCAAACCATTTGAGTTAAACTAATCTATATGAGTACCGTGAACTTACTCTATTTAAGTTGAAGTAAAGAGGTATTTAATTAACAATTTAATTACCTTCAACACTGAGTTCAAAACTCTTTTCAAATGAGTACAATTAACTTTCAGTCAATTTTAAATTAACTACACTCATTTCATTTGATAAAGTTGATTGTTGAGTTTTACAGTTTGGGAAGCATGCGTTGGCTCGAGGCTGCAGGGCGAGTGTCTTAGGGTGCTTTCACACTAGCACTTTTGGTCCGCACCCGGGTTCGTTTGACGTCATAGTACGGTACATTTAGCTAGTGTGAACGTGTCTTCTGAACTCGGGTGCGCACCCATGAATCGTACCCGAGTCCGCCTGAAAGAGGTGGTCTGGGGTACGGTTCATGCGAACTCTGGTACGGTTCACTTCTAGTATGAATGCAATCGTACCAAATAGCGGAAGTGAACCGCCAACTGTACAACAAACTATCGTTTTCATAACGTTCATTCGTGTGTGTGCGCCACGTATTGTACCTTGGTGACAAGCGGGACTGAGCAAAGCACAGTGATACACAGTGATGTCTGCTTGTCTCCTCCAGAAACAGCTTCTGCAGTCACTGTGTGATGTTCTGAATGTTTATAATATTTTTGCGGCAGACAGACGCGAGTCGCTTTCTGTATGTCCAAAACGTATGATTCAGTAAAAGCAAATCAACTGCGATATGTGGAAGTCTCCATTTTGGCGCTTTGCTTTCGTGACCGTCACCTAGCAACAGCAGTAAACAAAACAGCAGCTCTATGACGCAAGCGTACCGGGGTTCAGAAGGAAAAAAGACAGTGTGAACACAAACCAACCGAGAAGATGGCAAGGGGGGACAATCGAACTTGGGTACGGTCCAGGCAATTGAACCAAGTGTGAAAGCACCCTTAGTGCCCCCAGCAGTGCTGATATACAGCCATATCGCACTGCTACAAAAGTGATATTGCGTTTTTTCAACAGTTCAATGGCATAATCATGTATATAAAAACGAAAATTAAACACGGAGAGTCTCAAAAACCCTTTTGCACGAACTATTACGTTTAATGATCCGTTGAAAATAGCTCTTTGTTAAACAACACTTGGGAAATATTTTGAAAGGAATTAAATTTCACAGCAGGCTGACTTGAACTGTATAATTGGACTTTACCAGCTATATTTATTTTGTGTTTATATTCCGTAAATTTGAACAAAATTAAAATAAAATAAAATCTGTTTAGTTGAGGATCATGGCCTCGGCTTCCTGTCTTTGAGCAGAATTCCACCCCCACATGCCACATGTGACAATGTGTGGTTCCTGTTATTAGCACTGAATCACTGGCCTGCCTCTCAATCCATGATTAAAGAGCTGTATGGAAATCGTCCCCTCACTGACCCAGACGTAAACAATTGCTTCAGAAGCGAGAAGCAGAAGATGTGTGAGCGGCATTATGATGATTCATAAACCTCCTCCTCTTTATAACACTCATTGTGGTGAGCTTATATACTGTAGTCTTATTTTTCTCTGTGGAGGTACATTCTTAGATGTAGTTTCCATTGATGACGAAGTGTAATGTTGTGCTCAAAGCTTTGGAAAGACTAGTGGATTTTTCTTTGTAGCAATTGATTACCATATTTTATATTCACTAATACCGAACAATCATACAGCGTGAACTATCAAAGACGAGATCTGAGAGAATTGCTGATGAGTCGCCGACAATTTGCATGCTAAATATGTCGACGATTCAAATCATGCCGTGTAAAATGTGTTCTGATTGAAAATAACATCAGCGATTACCTAGAGCCAATGAGAGAGCAGCATTCACTAGTATGGGTATCTGCAGGCCAGCGGGAGGTTGGGGGAGAAGTTAAGGGCTTCTTTTCAGTCTATTTGGACCCAAGAAATGGAGGAAAAACTAGTGTAAATTTGGCAGGAGCACCCGTGTCTGTGTGACGTGTCATCTGAGAAATACCACAACCAGATCGAGACAGAAAAAAGTTGGGGAGAAATTGCTAATTCCCTTAAAAATGCCAGGTGAGCAAAATAACTACATTGTCCACTCCACTAAAGGCTTCTTTCTCATTATGTAGTTAATAACAAAATATATATTTCATGACCTTGTATTGTTGCCATGTCACGTTTGTTTGGTTCTGAGATGTAATTTGCGGACCGAGACAAAGTTGTCGTGATTTTTCCTATTTTAAAGTCATGCAGTGTGAAACTCCCTGTCGCCGACACAGCAGCGACTGGATGCTACCCCAGATAGTCATGCAGTGTGAAAACAACCATGACTACTTTGAAAATTGTGCAGTCTCAAATCGGCATTCGATGTGTTTTGTGGAACTAAAACCTGTACCTTATTTAAGGCTGTACCTTATACTCCAATGTGCATCATGTTTATTTTTAAATTCGAACAGTTAATTTACAAGTGAAGAGTTCAGATGCAAAACCCTCTAAATCCATCAGAACTCTTTATGTGTAAATGAGCATTTTCTATCAGGCTCCTATAATTAGGTTCAGAAGTTTCATTTTATATGTAATGATAAGGTTATTAGCTAGTAAATAAAATAACTTTTTTTCAAAAATGTCACTTTTAGACAATTCTTTGGTTTTTAACAAGGTCTTCTTTTGGGTCAAAACCAGCTAAATCCACTTGTACTTTTTTTGCAAAAACCTCTAAATCAACTGACAAGACAGTGTATTTAGTTGAAAAATCACTAAATATGCTATTAGAAATTATTTTACCAAACATAAAACACATTACACAGACCACCTAAAACTAAAAAATACATCTGTCAAGTAAGTGGGGGTTCATTCCGCTGTGGCGACCCCTGATAAACCAGTGACTAACCAGAAGGAAAATGAATTAACGAAATCTGTCAAGTAAGCACATTAATCAATAACATTAAAATTTACATTCATTAAATCTTAACAATCTGTTGTCATTTTTGATATTTGGGATTTAGATTTAATGTAAGTAGAACAATGTAAACATTGCAAACATTGTAAATTAAGATTCAAATAATGTAGTGTAAAAACATTGTGAAACATCAATATCTGTGCATTGTCCATTAATATAAAAAGCTTATCAGACATACAGTTGCAATCAGAATTAATCAACCCGCTGATTTATTCGCCCCCCTGTTTATTTTTTCCCCTAATTTCTGTTTAACGGAGAGAAATTTTTTTCAACACATTTCTAAACATAATAGTTTTAATAACTCATCTCTAATAACTGATTTATTTTATCTTTGCCATGATGACAGTAAATATTATTTTACCAGATATTTTTCAAGACACTTCTATACAGCTTAAAGTGACATTTAAAGGCTTAACTAGGTTAATTAGGTTAACTAGGCAGGTTAGGGTAATTAGGCAAGTTATTGTATAATAATGGTTTGTTCTGTAGACTATTGAAAAAATATATAGCTTAAAGGGGCTAATAATTTTGACCTTAAAATGGGTTTTAAAAAATTAAAAACTGCTTTTATTCTAGCCGAAGTAAAACAAATAAGACTTTCTCCAGAAGAAAAAATATTATCAGATATACAGTGAAAATGTCCTTGTTCTGTTAAACATCATTTGGGAAATATTTAAATAAAGAAAAAAAAATTCAAAGGGGGTTCAATAATTCTGATTGCAACTGTATATGAAGTAATATAAATGATGTATAGTTTTATACATTATATTTATCTTTTAAAAAGTAGCTCACATTAGCAAATAAAAATAGGCCTAATGGGCAAAAAGGGGATGTCTCTCAGACACTTTTAGAAGCTGTCATTCATTCATTCTCACCATACTCACAGTCTTTGTCTCTTTTTCGTCTCTTGTTTATCCTCATAGCATCCATGCGAGATAAAAGAACAGCATCTTAACTTCGTCTTTCATGAAATGGAGTTGCCGTTTAATGTATTGTAAATCAAACTCATTCAAAGTAGCGTCACTGCGCAAAAAAAGTTATGAATGCATGTTACACTTCTGACTGTACATTGTGTTTTCTTTTTCTTATAATGCACATAGTTTTGAGGTAAGGGGCATTTTCATTTGCCATTCAGTGACAGTCGGACAGGCTCATCCAGTTCAACAAACTCCATCTTTTAAAATCTTAATTGAAAGCGGAATAAAACAGTCTCCTCATAAAAGCCGGCGCATCAGCGCGCTGCTACATTGAAAACATATGATTCGATTTGCGTCTTCTGATTGGTTCTCTGTACATAGCGGCTTTTGCTGTCAAAGGGAAGTGGCATTTAGAGGCTTTTGCCAACAATCTGTTATTTCTGAATGCGTTGATGCTGCAATTTAGTTGATTTGAAGCAAAACTACTTGTTGAACGTAGTACATGCTTAAAGCATTCACTCAATGTCATTAGCTCATTTTTGGCGGAAATTGTGTTTAGCGGCATTTGTATCTGAACTGAAGTGTTTGTGTGTATTTAAAGGGCCACGAAACCCCCTGTCTCAGCAGGGTGTTTTCACACCTCTAGTTTGAAAAAAGTCAGGAAAGTGGGTGAGTCCAGCTTTGTTTAGGTGGGAGTGTCGAGTGGTGAAAGAGGGAAGGGTTTGTATGAAAAGGGAAGTTTCAGTATGTGCACACACTGATTTTCACAAAGGCAAAACAAACACAGACACAGGGGAGAAAGACAGTGACTATGTTTACATGAACATCAGTAATCAAATTATTTGCCTCAATGTGAATAAAACAATAATCGAGAGAACAAAATACAAAAAAAAAATCCTAACTAAAATCCTACATGACAGTAAAAGTTTTATTAAGGTGTTTACATTGGGAAAGCAGCATTTACAGCAGATCTTTTAGTCCAAAATATTGTAGTGATATCAACGTACTGTAAACTTAGTAACTAAATAATTTTGACTAAGGTATGTCTTTAAAAACTGAAAGAGTACTGCTGACAATACTAACTAACTTTGCCATCTGAATAAACATAAACGAAGAACACTGATCACACACTTACCAAATCTGTAGAGACAGGACAATCAACAAAACCTTCGTTGCGGCACATTTATAAACGCAACACTGATGACCCATGTCTCCAAACAATACTTCTTCTTCCAGTTGTTTTAATTACGGCTGGCAACACAACATGGCGTCTCTCTTAACACTGTAACCGGTAATAACAGTCCTTGTAGCTATATCGTGCATATTAATGAAGTTGCACCTCATTCACAATAGAGCACGCTGATTGGTTCAAACCAAGTCTTTCTCTTAAATTAATGATGAAAACTCAAAGACGTCATGTTGTGCCCACCAGTACAGACATCCAGTGGTGTGGCCGTGATAAAGCTTTAAAATTTATTTTGAAAAATGTGCTTGAAATAACACAAAAACAACCAATTTTCATTTTTAAGTAAAATATATGTGTCCTAATGGTGTTTTTAGCAGCATGGGACACATACAGTTGAAGTCAGAATTATTAGCCCCCCTGAATTATTAGCCCCCCCTGTTTATTTTTTCCCCGTTTTCTGTTTAACGGAGAGATTTTTCAACACATTTCTAAACATAATAGTTTTAATAACTTATCTCTGATAACAGTTTTAATTTATCTTTGCCATGATGACAGTAAATAATATGTGACTAGATATTTTTCAAGACACTTCTATACAGCTTGAAGTGACATTTAAAGGCTTAACTAGGTTAATTAGGTTAACTAGGCAGGTTAGGGTAATTAGGCAAGTTATTGTATATTGATGGTTTGTTCTGTGGACTATCGAAAATAAATTTAGCTTAAAGGGGCTAATAATTTTGACCTTAAAATGATGTTTAAAAAATTTAAAACTGCTTCTATTCTAGTTGAAATAAAACAAATAAGACTTTCTCCAGAAGAAAAAATATTATCAGACATACTGTGAAAATATCCTTGCTCTGTTAAACATTATTTGGGAAATATTTAAAAAAGAGAGAAAAATTCAAAGGGGGGGCTAATAACTCTTACTTCAACTGTATATGACTGTCAACATCTTAAAAAATGTGTTTTGGTGTTTTGTGACTCTTTAATCTAAGCAACATTGTGAGATCAATGCTTTTCAGTGAAGCAGACAAAAAAATGTATTTCGCATTGGATTGAAAAAGTGCAAATAATCTCACATTCAGGCATGATTATTTTTGTGTCTTTCTGCTAGACTGCTGCGTTTTCATTTTTTCATCACATTCAGCGCGTCTCCCGCGCAACTGGTGCCAAATTAATTTATTTCCTAAATCATTAACTACCATCCGCCCTGTTCAATTTGCACTGACATTTTTCCTCACGGTGCTGAAAGATGACCTTTTAAAAGAGCAGCTCCTGAAATATGCAGGTGGCTTCGCACAAAACAGCAAAACATTTAGATTTACACTGAAGGCATTTAGCGGATCCTCTTATCTTCTGCAGCTTGCAGAAGTGTTTCGGATCCTTTTCTGAGATTTGCTGCAGTGAGCTACGAGAACAGGTTCAAAAGAGAGTTCATTTGTTAATGTAGCAGTATACTATACTCTTCTTATATGCTAAGACGCTCTGACCACATCATTTGAGCCAGTGAATCGTTACATAAAGACTCGCTCTGACTGAATCATTTGAATCAGTGAGTGTTAAATGTGTGACACTTAATCTGATCAGAACATTTTAGTCAGTAGACTTGTTCTGAATAGGTTGTTTGAATCAGTGACTTGTTAACTGGAGACTCTCTGTGACCAGACCATTTGAATCAATGAATCGTTAACTGTAGACTGACTTTGACCAGATTATTTGAGTCAGCGATTTGTAAAATGGAGACTTTGTGTGACCAAATAATTTGAATCAGTGAGTCGTTAACGGTAGTCTTGCTCTTAATTAACCATTTGAGTCAATGAATCGTTAACTGGAGACCTGCTCTGACCTGACCATTTGAATCAATAGGCTGTTAACTGTAGACTCACTTTGACCAGATTATTTGAGTCACTCACAAACTTGACTTGATATGACAGAATAATTTGAATCAGTAAGTTGTTTACCATACACTTGCTCTAAATAGGTCATTTGAATCAATTGATTGTTTACTGGAGACTTCCTGTGACCAGACCATTTGAATCAATGAATCGTTAACTGTAGACACAGGTTGACCAGATTAAGTCAGCAAGTTGTAAAATGGAGACTTGGTGTGGCCAAATCATTTGAATCAGTTAGTTGTTAATTGTAGACTTGCTTTTAATGGGTCATTTAAATCAATGAATTGGTAACTGGAGAGCTGCTCTGAACTGACCATTTGAATCAATGAATCAATTACTGTAGACTCACTTAGACCAGATTATTTGAGTCAGTGAGATTTTAAACTTGGCTTGATATGACTGAATCATTTGAATCAGAATACTTTAAATGGGTCATTTGAATCAATGACATGTTAACTGGAGACTCAGTGTGAGCAGACCATTTGAATCAATGAATCGTTAACTCTAAACTCACTTTGACTTTGAATTTGACTTTAACGATTTGTAAAATGGAGACTTGGTGTGACCAAATCATTTGAATCAGTAAGTTGTTTGTCATATAGTTGCTCTAAATGGGTCATTTGAATCAATGAACCATTAACTGTAGACTAACTTTGAGCAGATTGAGTCAGTGAGTTCTTAAACTTGATATAATATCACTGAATCAGTAAGTTGTTTATCAAATACTTGCTCTAAATAGGGAATTTGAATCAGTGACTTGTTAACTGTAGTCTTGCTCTTAATTAATCATTTGAGTCAATGAATCGTTAACTGGAGACCTGCTCTGACCTGACCATTTGAATCAATAGGCTGTTAACTGTAGACTCACTTTGACCAGATTATTTGAGTCACTCACAAACTTGACTTGATATGACAGAATCATTTGAATCAGTAAGTTGTTTACCATAGACTTGCTCTAAATGGGTCATTTGAATCAATTGATTGTTTACTGGAGACTTCTTGTGACCAGACCATTTGAATCAATGAATCGTTAACTGTAGACACAGGTTGACCAGATTAAGTCAGCAAGTTGTAAAAAGGAAACTTGGTGTGACCAAATCATTTGAATCAGTGAGTTGTTAATTGTAGACTTGCTTTTAATGGGTCATTTAAATCAATGAATTGGTAACTGGAGAGCTGCTCTTAACTGACCATTTGAATCAATGAATCAATTACTGTAGACTCACTTAGACCAGATTATTTGAGTCAGTGAGATGTTAAACTTGGCTTGATATGACTGAATCATTTGAATCAGAATACTTTAAATGGGTCATTTGAATCAGTGACATGTTAACTGGAGACTCAGTTTGAGCAGACCATTTGAATCAATGAATCGTTAACTCTAAACTCACTTTGACTTTGAATTTGACTTTAACGATTTGTAAAATGGAGACTTGGTGTGACCAAATCATTTGAATCAGTGAGTCGTTAATGATAAGATGCGTTCGACTTCATGCAGCGCTGCGCAGACCGATCGAAATCTGTATTAAAGCGGTGCATGCCGGCTAGAAATTTTGGCCGGATTGATGCTGCGCTGACGCCATGTGACTGTCACATGTGGCATCAAAGTACCGCGACAGCGCTCCGAGATCAGACGATTGAGTCAGCCCGCGCAGCACCTGAAGAGCGCCTGCTGGAGCTGTGATGACGACACTGATGTCACACGATTGGCCGAGGTCACAGCATGACAACAACCACGTGTGTTTCGGGTTTATTACTGGACAAATTCCGGTTCACAAATTTCAAAACAAACAATTAAC
The DNA here is from genome assembly GCA_903798195.1 of Danio kyathit. Classification (NCBI taxonomy): domain Eukaryota; kingdom Metazoa; phylum Chordata; class Actinopteri; order Cypriniformes; family Danionidae; genus Danio; species Danio kyathit. The sequence goes on from LR812525.1 coordinate 17,732,479, forward strand.
TGTTCATACCCTCTCTATTGTGTACACATCATGCTTATTAAAAGACTACAGATATTTTACTGCAGTATCATCTTTTGTTAAATTATTTATTCATAATGTCTAGATTGTTTGAACAGGTTTATTCGGCCTTTTTTACAGACTACTGTATTATACATTTTAGTGAATAACCAAATATTAACTCAAATAAGTCTTACAGACTTATAATAAAATAAATATCATCATTAAACCTGACACACCCCTATGAAGATTTCTTAACATATTAAGTAAAAAATATTTTATAAAATATAAAAATACATGATTATAAAATATTTTATTTCCTGTTAAGCCGTTTATGCAGAAATGTTAAAAATGACATTGATGAACCTGCTCTTTTTAGGTATTTTCTATTTAGTGTAGCTCATTTATTGTGGTCTTTTTGCTCAATTTTTTTGGATTAAAGTGCTTTTAAAAAAAATGATTTTATTATCCAAAATAATCATTGTTTAAAACTTAATCAAAACACCTTGTTTTGGGTTTTACACTAATATATATTGGAAAGTTTTATATCTAGAAATGTAAATAAATGTAAACCCTTACAAGCACTGGAACAGTATTGACATCCCATTCAACATCTAGTAGCCCAAAGACTGATGTTTAAACTCCAAGAATTTGTGCTTATTGTTTTGTTTAATAGGCCAATTTGTGGATATTTATTTTCTTTTTATGTGCTCTCTCGTTTTCCACTTATTTCTCATGCGTTTGTTATATAGGCTACTTAAATTTAATTCATAATTCCCTTGTTTAAAAATGAACTATAGTTTGTAGAGACTGTATTCTGTTTTATGTGTACTGTAAACCTTTTTTTGTTATTGCAATAAATAAACAAATAAATAAATGATCTCGCCATGTGATCGGTCATCATGACAGCAGCAACTTTGAGCCCCGAAGTGTCCGGCTTGACGGCTCCGTTTTCAACTCCGCCCCCGCCTGCGCACGGCTAATCTCGTTGATCACCGGCTGCAGCTGTGCTTCATGTCGAACGCACCTATTAACTTGCTGTGATCAGACCATTTGAATCAGTGAATCGTAAACTGTAGACTCATGCTGACTAGATTATTTAATTCAGTAGCTTGTAAAACTTGACTTGATATGACAGAATCATTTGAATCAGTAAGTTGTTTACTGTAGACTTGCTCTAAATGGGTCATTTGAGTCAATGGATTGTTAACTGGAAACTTGCTGTGACCAGACCATTTGAATAAATGAATCACTAACTGTAGACTCACTTTGACCAGATTATTTGAATCAGTGAGTCCTTAAGCTTGACTTGATATGACTGAATCATTTGAATCAGTAAATTGTTTGTCATATACTTGCTCTAAATGGGTCATTTGAATCAATGAACCATTAACTGTAGACTTACTTTGAGAAGATTGAGTCAGTAAGTTCTTAAACTTGATATAATATCACTGAATCAGTAAGTTGTTTATCATATACTTGCTCTAAATAGGTAATTTGAATCAGTGACTTTTTTGACTGGAGATTCACCGTGACCAGACCATTTGACTCAATGAATCGTTAACTGTAGACTGACTTTGACCAGATTATTTGAGTCAGCGATTTGTAAAATGGAGACTTGGTGTGACCAAATAATTTGAAACAGTGAGTCGTTAACTGTAGTCTTGCTCTTAATTAATCATTTGAGTCAATGAATCGTTAACTGGAGACCTGCTCTGGCCTGACCATTTGAATCAATAGGCTGTTAACTGTAGACTCACTTTGACCAGATTATTTGAGTCACTCACAAACTTGACTTGATATGACAGAATAATTTGAATCAGTAAGTTGTTTACCATAGACTTGCTCTAAATGGGTCATTTGAATCAATTGATTGTTTACTGGAGACTTCCTGTGACCAGACCATTTGAATCAATGAATCGTTAACTGTAGACACAGGTTGACCAGATTAAGTCAGCAAGTTGTAAAATGGAGACTTGGTGTGACCAAATCATTTGAATCAGTTAGTTGTTAACTGTAGACTTGCTTTTAATGGGTCATTTGAATCAATGAACCATTAACTGTAGACTCACTTTGACCAGATTAATTGAGTGAATGAATTCTTAAACTTGACTTGACATGACTGAATCATTTGAATCAGTGAGTTGTTTACCATATACTTGCTCTAAATGGGTCCTTTAAATCAGCGACTTGTTAACTGGAGACTCGCTATGACCAGATTATTGGAGTCAGCGTGTTGAAAACCACTCACTCACTAAATCACTAACTCTGATCAGATCATTTGAATCAGTTGTGCAATGTTATAAGATATTTAATTGTATTTTACCCAACATCTCTGGCACCAGTACATATATAATTACGGCCAATCCCAGAGTGCATTGCATTAGAAATGTTAATTCTAAATACATTTCATACAATCAATCAATCAATGAAAAGCACAGCACAAGGTTACGTCAAACCAAGCATTGCATTGTATTTTTTTGAGCCTGATCCAGGCATCAATAGCTGAGGAAATTCATATGAATACGTTGCCTGAAAATCAGCTGGGTTGCTGCATTCTCCATGTGCTGCAGATATTTTATTGCTTACGCTGGGCTGTCGGCCAACACTTGCAGTAATGAAGATGAGACCAGTATAGAGCCTGTACTCTAGTAAATCTCCTGTCCGCCTGACAGGAATAGAGATCTTGTGCTTCGAATTCACAGGTTTGTCATTATCCTAAAGGGGTCACATGATGAGCAATCACACTTGCCTTGATCTTAGGAAATAAAAGAGTTTGATGTAGTGTAACCTGCACAACTCCAAGCTTATCTGAATGAATCTGCAAAATTGGCTCCTTTGAACTCCCACAGCTTTCTGATGTCCATCAGATATATACGGTCTGCAATTATATGCCAATGTTGCTTTGTTGTGCAGACATGAGGCTGGGTTGGTCTATGTTTACATGACAACAATGTAGCCAAAAACAGAGAACTTTTTCCCTTGCATTTTTAAAACGTTTCAAGTCTACGTGACAATGTTATACGGTGGCCAATAGATTTTAATGCACTACATTTTAAGAACGCACATGCAATAAAAAAAACACCAGTATATTAAGAAAAGATCTTCATTGGTTTTACAACATACACTACCTGACTAAAGTCTTGTCATTGATCCCAGTTGTAAGAGCAACAAATAACAACTTGGCTTCTAGTTGATCATCTGGAAAAGTGGCAGAAGGTAGATTTTTCAGATGAATCATCTGTTGAACTGCATCCCAATCATCACAAATACTGCAGAAGACCTATTGGAACCCGCATGGACCCAAGATTCTCACAGAAATCAGTCAAGTTTGGTGAAGGAAAAATCATGGTTTGGTGTTACATTCAGTATGGGGGCGTGCAAGAGATCTGCAGAGTAGATGGCAAGATCAACAGCCTGAGTTATTTGAGTCATTGCAGAGATGTATGGATGCAGTCCTCCAAGCTCATGAGAGTCATACACAATATTCATTATTTTTCCACTGCACCATGACTATATTCAGTGTTGGGGAGAATACTTTGCAAATGTATTTAGTTACAGAATACAGAATACCTGCTTTAAAATATAATTTGTAACGTATTCCGTTACTTTGCTTAATCCTGGTATTGTATTCTAAATACTTGGAATACTTTCCCTTGAAAACAGCCTTCAAGTCTATTAAATGTCACACTATGCGTTGGTAGCAATTTCTGCAGGAAAACAGAGGGCCTCTAATGATAAACATTATTGACTGACAGGGAAAAATAAATAAAACAATACAATTATGTTTATTCAATAATGTTTATTTATCAAAGTGTCAACAAATTTTAAATTTCTGTTTCTGTAATAAAGATAAAAAGTGCTTGAACATAGACAGCATTACTGTCTGTAACATACAGTATATGTATATAATATGCATTTTGCTTACCCTTTGTATTTCACAGTCTGCACAGAAAAATATCAGGTATACAAGAAAAAAAAAACTTCAAAATAGTTTATGTAAAACCAAGGTAATGTAACAGGTTCTATCCAACATTTTAATTTCTATTATGAAAACTTCTCATCTAAGAACAATTGCAAATATTAGAAGAATGCTAAATGTGTTTGCTTTACAAAAACGTAAACATCAAAATGAACAAGTTTTGTTTCAAGTCAAACATATTAGCCACTAGCCACCTATCTACAGTACCTTGAACTACCTTGCTTGAACTTCCAAGACGTGAATGCATTTTTTCCTTTACTGCTGCTAAAAAATTGCTTCGGTTGCGTCTCCAACCCTTCGAGCTCCTGGTCTGAATCCTCCATATTTGTACACTCAAGTTAACCAGGGCTGCCAACTTTGGCTAAGATACCCATAAGTCCCGCCCACATTTGTGTCAGAAAAGCGAACGTAAATTTAAGAAGCGTAAACGAAACCTCTGAAAGCGCAAACAAAACATCAAGCAGAATTCACGAACAATGACGGCAAAACAAGCAGTTTGTTTGAAAATCATGGTTGTTGTCCGGTTGTTCGGTGTTTGCGATCGTCCTTTTTGCTGCTTGAGAAAATGGAGGTGTGGCGTGAGAGTGTGCGAACACATTTGCGTGAGTCTCACTGAGTTAACGCTGGTGATTGCAGTCGGGAGTGTAGCTTTTGTTTCTATGGTTTCGGCGGCAATTTAGTAATATTATTATGGGCCAGACACGCATCGCCCGTAGTATTCCAATGGTATTAGGAAAGTAACTGTATTCTAAATACCCAGTTTAAAAATAGTAACTGTAATGGAATACAGTTACTCATGAATAGTATTCTAAATACGTACCGCCGTTACATGTATTCCGTTACTCCCCAACACTGACTATATTTTATACATTATTTCTGTAAAGTGACAAGACTTTTGTCTAAGCAAAGTCAGATCTTACTGTCCTAATTAAATAATTAAAAATCAAGGCATGATCATATTTTATTTTTGCATTTTCTCACAACACATGCAAATAGCAAAGAAACACAACAAAAATGTTTCAAGGGTACCCAAAAATGTGATGAACCCAGCTTTTTAGGATGTTAAAACTCACCTTTCAAAGATCACCTAACTTCACTGAGCAACAGTCACAGCACAATAAGCAAATCCCAGCCAGGTCCGTCATGTTTTTGGGTCCCCTTGACATTTCCATTGTGTTTAATGCGATTTGCATGTGTTGTGAGAAAATGCTGGTGTTTTCTTAATTTGTTTGCATTGTGAGAATGTCGCAAATGGCACACTTTAGTGTACTTCCTCAAAGTCCGCACTCATATAGTCCAGACCTCATAAAGCTGAATTTATACTTTCGCCTGGCGCAGCATCGCACACCTCCGCTGACTGCGCGTGCACCTTACAAAACGGATGAGGCTTTTATACTTGCCACGTTCGCCAATGTGATATTCAAGAGTTCACACTTAGCTGATGATTGATAATAAAAGCTTGTTTGGCATGCTGTCCCGGGAGAGAGCCCTGAGCTTGTAAGATCCTCGAGCCCTAGGCTCCCTCCCGTTTGCAGGGCGAGAGGGGAGTTTAAGCTCAGGCAGATCTCGATAAACTCCCCCGGCTTATTCTAGCTGAATGATGGAAATGCATGACTGAGCAGAGGAGTGTTTTCTTAGAGCTTGACTATGGTATTAATTTTGTGTGTTCAATTTACTTAGGGTGCGTGTTATTTGGACTGTGGGAGGAAACCGGGGAACCCGGGGAAAACCCACGCGAGCACGGGGAGAACAAGCAAAACTCCACACAGAAATGTCTTCTGGTTAAGTAGGGACTTAAACCAGCGGCATTCTTGCTGTGGTAGTCGCTGGGCCACCGTGTCGCCCGTCTAAAAAGGAGGGAAAATAGAGGTGGGTGGGGTTCTTCAAGACGAAAAAATTGGGATAAGAAAACTCTGGTTATTTATAGTGAGTTAGGAGTCGTCTGATTGGATAATCGATCATGGGATAATGCTGGAACAGCTGAGAACAATCATAAGCACGTGATCCTCTCAAAATTTGTTTATACATAAACTTCACTTCTTCAAAACGACAGGGGGCGGTCAAAAGAAACTGACCGTAAAGTCAGACGGATAAACAGAAGTAGGAAGTTTCTGGAGCTACGTCATATCATTAATATCCTTCAATATTTTAAAACTAATTAATTTTATTAATTAAAATTATTTTATTGATTATAAGGATTTTTATAACCATTCAAGACTTTTTTGTAATCAAACTTTGATGCATCACTTGCTTTTGTTCATATCAAACAAATATATATTTTTTTATTATGGTGAGAATAAAAGCAAAAAAAAGTACACTTATTTAAAAATGCAGATGTTTTTATAGATTTAGCCCGCTCCACAATTCACACACTACCGTCTGGCTAATTTCTGTCCTATACTTATGCTAAAAAGGCAATATCCCTGACCATTATCACCAATAACACCTATAAAAACAGAGCATCAGTATATTATAAACCGACAGGTTCAAATATTCCTTTCCAGTCATCAAAAAAATAATAATGTGTTCCTTAATTTAGTTTTAAATTCAAAATTCTAATATATACATCAGTGCTAAACCTTTAAATGGTGGAAAAACATTTCTGTAATTGTCTACCTGGGTCTCCACTTTTGCCATGGCCTCTTTTGGCTTTGACAAACTCATCCCTCAGGTTTTTCCAAACTTTTTAACAAAAACTTTCCTTCTTTCCCACGGCTGTTGCAATTTCTAGCCAAGAATTCTTGATCATCTTGTTATCTCTATGATCACGGATCATAAAGATGTGTGTACAGTCATACTCGTTTCAGACAAAATCCCTTCAAAGTGGTTCATATTCAACTCAACTATTCAATTCAACTGTTCGCTCTAGTCTCAAAAAAAATCATGCACTCCCCAGCCGAAATCATGTCGCGTGCACCCAAAGTGAACCTTCGCAAATACATTGATGACGTCACATTCGCCGCGCACACTCAAGCAAAAAAGTGGGTATAAACCAGGCTTTAGACCTATTGGAGAGAGTACACGTATGAAGTTTTTAAGCTGAGTTTTTAAGCATTTTTGCCTTTTCAATCCCAAATGTAAATGAACAGACAAAATGTATAATAAGTTTACATTTGTGGCTGAAAACATATTTGTGTAAACGGCCCCCTGAGTTAACAGGAGAAAGCTGCAGAAATACTGCTATTCCTAAACATCAATATGAAAAATCGTGTGCTATTCCTAACGTGTGTGTAGCACCTGTCGCTCTGCATATCCTTCTAGAAATAAGCAGCTGAAGTCTATTTTTAACAAAATGCCTGATCATTTCGGTCTGATTTTATTCATTTATGCGGCATATTTCAGCATACGCTGTTTTACAATTCCATCACAATGTTGCATGCCATTGCAAAAAGCAGGCTGCTTTTGAAAGATGAGACGGTTAAAAACTATTTTGGAAACAGCAGCAAAAAAAGCAAAGCATTTCTTAAAGGCACAGCAGCAAAACAACAGGGCTATAGGTGCATGACTTGATTCTCAATATAGACTAGATCAGTTGTGTCTTCTTGCACTTCAAATTCGTCGCCTGAACACAAGAACAGAAGTGTGTAGGCTGAGAAAGAAAATATATACAGCTGCAGTCAGAATTATTAGCCCCCCTAAATTATTAGCACCCCCGTTTATTTTTTTCCCCAATTTCTGTTTAACGGAGAGATTTTTTTCAACACATTTCTAAACATAATAGTTTTAGAACAACAGTTCAAACTTTTACATCGTCTCCAAATTACCCCATCACGTAGACATAAATTTAATTAAAATAATTCTCCATTCTGTTTAAAGTGCAAAGTTGAAGAAGGTGATTTCATACATTGTATTTGGAAATGTATATATATCAAAGGCTATTGGGTACAGATTTGTAGGAGATTAAGTCTGATATTTAATACAAGATGTGACTTCAATTCTCTCAATTTTTTGTTAGGTCTTACTGATAATAATTTGAAGAGTGCAAGAAACAGGAAGTTGTTTAACTTTCTTACCTATGCTGCCCGTAAGTGTATTTTTCTCAAATGGATATCTGATAAGCCACCGACAGTATCAGAATGGCATAAGGTACTATTTGATTTTATGTCACTGGAATATTTTACCCACTGGTCCAGGGGAAAATGTGATACTTTTTATCAGATCTGGACTCCTTTCCTTGAATATGTAGGTCCCAGGATTTCAGGTACATTTTTGCAAAACCTTAGATCATCATAAAGCTTGGTTAATTTATGTATTCCTCAATTATTATTATTATTATTTTGTATTTTTATGTCTTCTTCTTGATCTTTATTATGTGCTGTGATGCTAAGAAATTTATTGGTTTTAATCTGTAGTCATTGTTCTGTTGTTTTGTTTTGTTAAAATAAAGGCAAAAAAAAAAAAACATAATAGTTTTAATAACTCATTTCTAATAACTGATTTATTTTATCTTTGCCATGAGGAGAGTAAATAATATTTTACTAGATATTTTTCAAGACACTTCTATACAGCTTACAGTGACATTTAAAGGCTTAACTAGGTTAATTAGGTTAACTAGGCAGGTTAGGGTAATTAGGCAAGTTATTGTATAACGATGGTTTGTTCTGTAGACTATCGAAAAAAAATATAGCTAAAAGGGGTTAATAATTTTGTCCTTAAAATGGCTTTAAAAAAATTAAAAACTGCTTCTATTCTAGCCAAAATAAAACAAATAAGACTTTCTCCAGAAGAAAAAATATTATCAGACATACTGTGAAACTTTCCTTGCTCTGTTAAACAGCATTTGGGAAATATTTAAAAATGAAACAAAAATTCAAAAGGGGGCTAATAATTCTGACTTCAGCTGTATGTGATATATATATATATATATATATATATATATATATATATATATATATATATATATATATATATATATATATATATATAATATATATATATATATAATATATATATATATATATATAATATATATATATATATATATATATATATATATATATATATATATATATATATATATATATATATATATATATATATATATATATATATATATATATATATATATAATATTTTATATATTTTTTATGACCCGTATGTCTAGTTTTATGGTCAATGTCACATATAGGGCCTAAAAAATAAACATTGCAAAAATAAATATTTCTGAAAAATCTAAAACAATGTTAATACATTATATAATGTCTTTATATTTTACATTCATACTCTGTACATTGTTCAGATATCCATTTCTGTAACACAAATTATGTAATACCATTAGTAACTGCACCATTTAAAAAATAATAATAATGTTATTTTATTCATTTTACTTCATCTTTAGTTTGGTGGCACCAGCACCACTGCACACATACGTTAGCTTGGATTTGGTTAGAAATAAACATTTTAGCCGAGTGGGGAAAGAAATAGACTTTAAAAAGCTTCACCCTTAAGTAACACCCACAAAGATGTGCAATTACATTGATTGACTTACGCAACACATTTTAAGACTCCATCAGCAGCTCTCAAGGCAGAAACTGAATGGTTGAATACTATGAGTTGAAAATAAAATGTAAAAAAAAAACAGCCTAATGCTCAGAGGCTTCAGAAAGAGTGTGTGTATGTGTGTGTTTGAGTGTGTGTTGTGGGTGTTGACACTTTAAAGCGCACAGCGGCAACAAAACCCCTCCTCCTGCATCAGGCAGCATCAGAGAGCTTGTTGCTATGGCGACGGGCTTTGGCAGCCAGCAGTGCTTGTTACAAAACTCATAAGAGTTTCTAATGACCCTGAGAAGATGCCAGTCGTCTAGTCAAGATCGCTTCTCGATAAGATATGCATCCATCACACCAGTCACACCGCACCTGTGTGGATCTACATATGGAGAAAAGATTTCTGAGGGGGAGATTATGGCACAATCACAATTCCCTTAGTGAAGGGGTAGGGGTGTCCCAATTCTTTTCAGCTTCGAGGTGTAGGGGTAAGGGGAGATTTTTTCAGGACTACACTACAAACGAAAGGGTTTGAGAATCGGCATCATGTCAGCATTTCCCAAAAAGTAATGTTATTGTATTTTGTACTACTTAATAATTGTACCTTAAATGCCATTGGAGGAGAGTGTACTTGCAACTGATTTTTGCAAACTAAATGTCAAATGATGTAGAAAATAAGACAAAAAACAAATACTCTATAAAACATTACTTTAACATGATATTCTTTTAATGTAAATCAATGGGAAAAAAAACAACATAGGCTTATTCTGAAAATGTAGCCCTATATACATTTCTGGAGATCGCGAATTATGTAGCCAGAAGTACGCACGGCTGCATTTCGTCTTTAAAGCGAACGCTACAGAGCCGTATGATGCCGTTCCTTTTCACGCTTACCAGCTGACTGCTTATTTCCATATGGACGGCTTTTCCGCTGTTACCAGTTTTTCCAGTGGCTCGCTGCCTATGTCAAACAATTTTGCGGAGTTAACCATGACGTGACGACGGGGTTTGAGTCTGGCGAAGAACGGTTTCAGAAAGCAGTTAAGTCAAAAGCAAAAGCCAAAAAAAAAAAACCCCAAACAAGTAAATAACAGTTTACTTTAGTTTTAGTTTTGTTTACAGGGTCAAAGCAATTTAATAAACATCACTTTAAAATGTGCCAGAATTAGCCAAGAATGGCTATTTTTCATCTGTAGACCCCTTACAGAATGTTAAAAAGTCACACCTAAAATAGAAGCACAGCATAATAACAAAGTACACTATCATATATAAAATACAATTAAAAAAGCAGAAAAACAAAAACAGATTGATGGCAGCAGAAAAGGACAAAAAAGCCAAAGACAAACAGTACAAATAAGTGTCAAGAATACAGTACTAATGCTGACAATGCTGATTTGTCAATAACCAATTTTTAACATGAAACTGAAAAGAACAAAAAGTAAGTGATCTTCTTATTGTTGGTGGGATGGTGTTCCATTCCCTAGCGGCTTTAACTGAAAATACCGCCTGACTGAATTAACTTTTTTTCAGAGGAATAATACAGTCCCCTCTTTCACCACCTCTAGTAGTTCGGTGAGCAGTCGATCTAACTTTCACAAACTGATTTAGTGATGAAGTCGGGTTATGTAGGGTCTTAAACATTAAATAAATATGTACATATTTAATTAAATTTTCCCAACTAAGCAGGTTTCTTTAATATTAAGTGTGGTTTATTTATAAACTAATTTCGAGAGGATCACGTGCTTATGATCAACACGGCTGGCACCTTATCAGCTCCGTAATCTGCCCTATTAGATGATTACGGACACACTATAAATAACCAGAGATTTCACTTCAGTTATCATCGTCTCGAAGTTCCCCCCTCCTTCCACCCCTACTTCCACCCTTTCCTATAGGGTGACACGGCGGCCCAGTGAATAGCACTGTTGCCTCACAGCAAGAAGGCCACCAGTTCAACCTCCCATTAAGCCGGTTGGCGTTTCTGTGCGGAGTTTTCATGTTCTCCCCGTGTTCGCGTGGGTTTCCCCCGGGTTCCCCGGTTTCCTCCCACCGTCCAAAAACATACACCATAGTCAATCGACTAAACCAAATTATTGCCTAAGACAACTTTAGTTTACACTTTTTACACGACGATAAGCGGGGGAGTTCTCGAGACCTTCCTGAGCTCGAACTTCCCTCTCTCCCTTCTAACGGGAGGGAGCCCCGGGCTCGAGGATATACGAGCTCAGGGCTCTCTCCTGGGACAGCATGCCAATCACGCTTTATTGATCATCAGCTAAGTGTGAACTCTTGAAACAATGGTGAAATTGAACTGATTTCTTATCAAGGGTTTTTAAGGATTGTTTGTATAATGATTCAAGCGGCTTCAAAGTAGTAATGCTAGCTTGGGACCAAGTGGTTAAACGAAAGGTGATATGAGAGATAATCATGGAGTGATAATAGATTAGGGCAGCCTCACAGGACATCTGATCATGAATAAATCTAAAAATTGCTAAACTGAACCTGACCCAGTTACAAATCTTTATAACCTGTGACTTAAACGATAGTTTTGAATCTATCAAAACACCAAGGTACTTGTACTCAGATACAACTTGTAATCTTTCCCCTGATAAAACAGGGTGAGAATGTGGTAAAATCTGTGGTAAAATCTGAAAACGTGGTAAAAATCAGGGCTTTTCTTTTTCTATATTGCTTTTTAAAACAGTCGATTGGGTTTAGGGAAGTGGGTGATCTGGGCCCCGTTTCAGAAAGGAGGTTAAGTGAAAACTTAGTATTTTAACCCTGAAATGAGAGAAACTCTGGGTTTTCCGTTTCAAAAAGGCAGGTTTGTCAAACTCGAGAAAGCAGGGTAAGTCAAGCCTGTTTCTGAAAGAGTGGTAACTTACTCTGTGAACCTAACCTGGTCAGGAGCAGGTTTTATATTCTAAATTCTGAGTTTCTGTCAGTCTCCTCCCCTTTTTTAAAGACTAAGCAGCATTTCTCGCCTTAGCCTTACGTTTCCACCTACCTATTTTTATGCGCATTTTGGATATGTGCATAAAAAAAATCGGTTGATGGAAACACCAATATGCACAGAACTTTTGAAAATAGACATAAAAAAACATATGCTCATAACTGAGTAGGATAAACTTTTTATTCGATAAGAAAAGATACGCATAAACTATGGAAACACTTTTTCTGAACTAATTATACGCATTAATAAAGGTTTGTTATAAGAGAATGACGAAAATGTGTGTGAATAGACAAACCAGCAGGCTGAGCACACTGTAAAACATCTGAAATGTTATTTTGGTCATTCTAAAACGCCTCAACCGTTTTAGTATTATTATAATATTAATGACCTACAGAGAGTCTGGAGCGTGTGAAGAGATCTCAAAAAGCGTACACAGCGGCCTCTGGTGGATTTCGTGAAAACAAAAACTGCAAAAAAACGTACCCCCTGGGACGAACTTGGTGCTCTCCAGAAATATATATAGAAGTACATAATCAGAATGACTGGCTTGGTAAAAACACAAATATTTTCACTTTTAAGTTGAAAACTTAAATAAATAAAGGTAAATATGCCTTGGCCCTCTATTTTATCAAAAGTTTAAGGGTTTTTAGGCTATTTAAGGTTTATTTTCATAAAAATTGTATGTCCTTAAAAACCTTTAAATAAGAAAAGTTGCTGTAATAGCATTACTAATTGTTGGAAAGTTTCACGTACTTAAATGTAAATATACTAAATGTAAACCCCATTCTATGATTTTTGAATTTCTAAATGTACTTAAATACAATTTCTGTGTCTAATAATAAGAAAGTGCGGTACAGTGGGTAGCGCTGTCGCCTCACATCAAGAAGGTCACTGGGTCAAGCCTCAGCTGGGTCAGTTAGCATTTTTGTGCGAAGTTTGCATGTTCTTCCCGTGTTTGTGTGGGTTTCCTCCGGGTGCTCCCGTTTCCCCCACAAATCCAAAGGCATGAGCTATACAGTAGGTGAATTGGGTAAGCTAAATTGTCCTTAGTGTATGTGAGGGTTTCCCAGTGATGGGTTGCAGCTGAAAGGGCATCCGCTGCGTAAAAACATATGCTGGATAAGTTGGCGGTTCATTGCACTGTGGAAACCCCTGATTAATAAAAGGACTAAGCTGAAAAGAAAATGAATGAACAATAAGAAAGCAGTTAAAACTTTAAAATTTGTGCTTTGTTTAATATTCTGCATTAACTTTAATTTCCTTTTCATGTCATCTTTCGTCATTGTTCTTTCTTTCTTTCTTTCTTTCTTTCTTTCTTTCTTTCTTTCTTTCTTTCCCCTTGTTATACTACTTTCAATTTAATTTATACAGTATTTCCCTTATTGCAAAAAAGAAATCTCTGTATGGTTGTTAATACTTTTTTTGTCTGTTTTATTTACATTGCAATTGTTTTGTTGTTATTGCAATAAAAAAAATTTAAAACATTTTTTATAAAACGTATCACTGATGAAAAAAACGGTATTGTTATTATAATGTATGCTTTTATAATTAGAAATACCTTTCTTGATACATATTAACACAAAATAATGCTGATTTTGTGTTCGGAAATATTTCTTATTATTCAAAATTTTGAAATCAGTTATACTTTTTTGCGTAAACAATAATATAAAAGATTATTTGCAAAAGTTCAAAAGGGCTGCATTTATTTAAGCATAACTCTTTCGTAATATATTATACAAGTATTTACTGTCATTTTTAATCAGTTCCATCTGTTTTCGTGCAAAAAAAGTACCAATTTCTTAGTACTGGCCACTAACTTCTGAACTGTAGTGTACATTTGACTTTTTTTTTTTTTGATTCTTTTCTTTTCTTTTTTTTTTATTGAACATTTTGGTTTTGAACAAAGCCTGAGATCCACCCAACAAAAAAAAAAAAAAATTAATAGAATAAAAACAGTAATACTGTAATAATAGGTACAAAATCAGGATTGAAACATATCTGACACAGTCTCTCTCATATTTAACCAAAATTGTACAGTTTTTTTTACTGGCACCATTTATTTTGGCTGTGGTGTATTCAAACTAATGATGTCCAGTAGATAGAGCCTCCAGAATAGATCAGTTGGAGCGGATGGATCCAGCCATAGTTTCAGGATTTGACTTTCTTTTTTTTAAAGTACAGCCTTCATACAGTATCATTGAGCCAGATGTTCTGTAAAGGACATTATCTTTTTAATGCCGCTGTGTTTGCTGATAATAACCCTATAACTCTTCTATGAGGGAAAGATAAGTTTCTTCTGAGAGCTTCCTAAATGTATTATTTGATATATTTGAGACAGATAGGAACAGATGTACCCAAAGGTTTCAGGCCATTGACAATTTATAACCATATTTTGAGTCTAAAAATATGCCACAAAAAGATGATATAACCACATTTTGTTCTTAAATACGATTACAGACTTTTAAATACTATTTCCGACTCCATTTCCCATCATATCACGAATGTCCATCTGTCTTTATAACCAGTCCCCTGCCACATATTATGCCTTTAGCTTTGTTGGTTACAAGTTCCAGACCACATCTTTGTATTGAATTTTTTACACTGACTGATGAATGAACATTATTTCTAGTGGTGGGCCGTTATCGGCGTTAACGTACTGTGTTAACGCGAGACTCTTATGGGGCGATAAAAAAATATCGCCATTAATCTATTCTGAAAGTTGGGTTGGGAGCTGGGTCTACTCTACGCAAGCTATAAAGACTTTCACCTTGATATTTTAGCGCGGATGTATACCTGGCCGAATTGCACTGTAGGTGGCGAGAACGAATCTTCGGACCTGTGGGTATCCTACTGTGAAATTACCACATCAAACGTGACGTGCTAACATGGATGCAGTTCACTAGAGTGAATCTGATTAATGTTAGCTCCACATCTAACTATCAGGCACCTGTAGAGTTTATGCGTTCGAGTAAAACATATAAAAAATAAAATGGACCGGGTGCTTTTTAAAATGAATGACAGTGAATGTAAGTCAAACCGCTGAGCCGTCTGACAAAAAAGTGCCCTTCTGCATCAAATCAGCAGGATGCCCTTCTGGATCTTTCACTTACTTCGAAGACACTACTGACTATGCTTACATGGACATCTGTAGTCTAGTTATTTACCTTAATAGACAATAATATAATTAAGGTGTTTACATGAAGTGCTTTCATTTAAGAGTTTCCTGTAATTTTGGGTGACTTTAACTGCAGTTCAGCAGTTTTACCTTCACTCATAAACATTTCATTCATGCCCCCATGACAAACTGGGGTATTAGACACAAATAAGGAGTAAGGACTGGTGGAAGAGTGTTATGGAATTTAATAACGCACGCCAAATGAGAAGAAAAAACTTCCGCATTTCGCGATATATGTGTGTGTGTGTGTATGTGTGTGTGTGTGTGTGTATGTGGTCCTTGACAGCCGCGTGTGTGGATCTTGTTAGAAAAAATGGCGAAAAGTCCTACATGACGGTAATAGTTTGATTGCGGTGTTTACTTCAATAGTGCCACTAATATATGCATACTCCACGTCTTAATTCCATTTCTGTTTAGTTCAGTTATGACTTTAGTGGGATTAAGGTAATCAAGGTAATGACGCGCAAATGAAGTGGATTTGATGCGCAAATGAAGCGAGTAAACTCAAATGTTCACGTGTCTATTTACGCGCTAATAGCGCGATTTATCCGCGCGTTCCACGTCTGGTGTGAACGCAGCATAAGAGATAACTACTTACTAGGAGCATGTCTATTGTGCCGAATTGGATTAGTCAATTAACTTAAGTTGCATGTTTTTGGACTGTGGGAGGAAACTGGGAAACCCAGGGAAAACCCACGTGAGCATGGGGAGAACGTGTAAACTCCGCACAGAAATGTCAGCTGGCTTGGTAAGGACTAGAACCATCGATGTTCTTGCTGTGAGGCAACAGTGCTAACCACTTGGCCACTGTGTCACCCGTCTAGGAAAGAAGGAGATACAGGGGTAAAAGGGGGGTTTCTTCAAAATGAAGATGGCTGCTATATGGAACTTAGGGTATTTATAGTGGCTTAGGAATCATCTGATTGGTGAATCATAAATTGGATAATGCGGGACCAGCCGCAAGCAATCATAAGCACGTGATCCTCTTGAAATTAGTTTATATAAATAAATTTCACTTTGGGTTCAATGGAATAAAGATAAGATTGGAATCACTCGAGGGTGAGTAACATTTTTGAATGAAATGTCCCTTAAATATTTAAATATATTTTGTAGTATTTTATAATCTTTACTGTAATTTTAATCAGTTAGATGCATCTGTTTTAGTTTGTTTGCTTTTCGGAAATAAGTAATGATTTATTTACAAAAAAAGAACTGACCATAAACATCTAAACTGTTTTTCACATAATATATAAATTAATAAAATGATAATTGTTATATAAAAAGTACAGCCATCAATCCATTGAGCCAGATGCTCTGTAAATGATGTTATCGTTTTAATTCCTCAGAGTTTACTGATAACAATCTTTATGTCTTCTCTGAGGGAAAGATAAGTTCTTCTGAGTGCTTCCTAAATGTATTATTCTATGTATTCAAAGGTTTTCAGGCCATTGACAATTTATAACCACATTCTGCAGAGAATCTAAAAATATGTATGCATTAACAAAACAACACAACCAATTTGACCAAATTCTGATGCTAAACATGATTAGAGACTTTTCTGTGATGCCTTCCCCCCATATCACGAATGTCCATCTTTCTTTATAACCAGTAGATTTATTTTAATGCCCCCTGCCACATATCATGCCTTCAGCTTTGTTGGTTAAAAGCCATTTACAAGTCCCAGACCACCTCTTTGTATTGAATTTGTTGGCTTTTAAAACCTGCAGTCTTTCATTGCGTCTAGTGAATTTGTAGACGGCGAACTGCTCAAGTTCTCTTTATTGATTTGGCTGAGCGGCTCCTGCAGCTGCTCCTTTTCTCTCAGCTCCTCTTGGCAGTGACGGAGCCTCTCTCTGATTTCCTGTTGCATAAAGTCCTTCTCTCTCATGTTAACTCTTTCCTTAAAGAAACACTCCACTTTTTTGGGGGGAAAATACACTTATTTGTACATGTCACCTAGAGTTAAACTGTTGGGGTTTACCATTTTTGCATCCATTGCCATGTTTTCAGGTGCTGCGTAATATCATTATACCTGCTGCAGCCATTGTACGGCAGCAAAGTTCCTTGATTATTACGCCTAATGAGAGTGTTCCTAGCCATATCATATCAGCGTATTGTTTACAGTGTCCAGCTTGTACAAGAGTTACATTGATCGCCACTGATGCGATCCAAGACCAGCGACGAGATGATCCCAAGGTTTTCATAATCCTGGACCAAGCTGTATCCTGAGCAGCTGCTGTGGTGGTCATGGAAGAGTGGAGAGCATGAGACTGATTCCTGTGATGCTCCAAGGACAGACGGGTCTTCGCTGAGGTCCAGCTTCCTGCGCCTAGACTGCAGCTCTGCACAAGACGTTTGGCCATAGGAGAAATTGTCATGCCCAACTGAGCCTGGTTTCTCTCGAGGTTTTTTAAATCGTCACTTTCGCCAATTGGTGAAGTTTTTTTCCTCGCCGCTGTCTCCTCTGGCTTGCATGGTTCGGGATCTGTAGAGCTGCGCATCGATGGATTTGCTCTTCAGTGTTTGGACTCTCAGTAGTGATTATTAACCCACACTGACCTGAGCTAAACTGAACTGAACTTAATCTCTGAAAACTGAACTGACACTGTTTCAATTCACTATATTCTTCTATGTGAAGCTGCTTTGACACAATCTACATTGTATAAGCGCTATACAAATAAAGATGAATTGAATTGAATTGAAGAGTCAAGCTTTAAATAGGTAATTCATCAGAAGTTTTTTTTTTTCTTCAGTGATATGCTAATGGACTAATACGATTCAATGATCTAAGCTAAAGCTAAAAGTGCTTCCGCCAGACCGGAGCATGGCTGAATGAATTAAAAAATTATAAAACTCAATTATTTAAGTCTATGTGGCTTGAATCCATTGCGATGTTTTCAGGAAATATCATTTCAGTAATATCATTGCACCTGCCGCAGTCATGGTAAAGCAACAAAGTTCCTTGATTATTAGACTGGAAATGAGAGTATAGTTCCTAGCTATATCAGCGTAGAAAATGGCAACTTTTCAATTTTTGTCCATCTTAGTACATGATGCAACTACAAACGAGTCAAGCTTTAAAAAGGAAAATAAATGGTTAGAAAATTATTTTTTGGATTTTTTTCTTCAGTGATATGCTAATGGTCTAATCCGATTCAATGATCTACGCTAAGCTAAGTTTAAAGTGCTTCAGCCAGACCTGGAGAATGGCTGAATGGATTTAAAAATGATAAAACTCAACTATTTAACTCTATGTGACTTGAATCCATTGCCATTTTTTCAGGCAATATCATTTCAGTAATATCATTGCGCCTGCTGCAGCCATAGTACCGCAACAAAGTTCCTTGATTATTACACTGGAAATGAGAGTATAGTTCCTAGCCTTCATCAGCATAGAAAATATCAACTTTTCATTTGTCATTGGTCTTAGTACATGATACAACTACAAAAGTCAAGCTTTAAACAGGAAAATTATCCGAAGTCTTTTTTTGGATTTTTGGAGCAAGATGCTAATGGTCTAATCTGATTCAATGATCTATGCTAAGCTACGTTAAAAGTGCTCCTGTCAGACCCAGAGACTGACTGAATGGATTTAAATATAATAAAATTCAACTATTTAACACTATGTGACTTGAATCCATTGTCATGTTTTTAGGGGCAATAGCATTTCAGTAATATTGCACCTGCTGCAGCCATGGTACAGCAGCAAATTTCCTTGATTATTATACTGGAAATGAGAATATAGTCTCTGGTCATATCAGCATAGAAAAGATCAACTTTTCATTTTCAGTCGGTCTTAGTACACAATGTAACTACAAAAGAGTCAAGCTTTAAATAGAAAAAACTATCAGAAGTCTGTTTTTGCATTTTTTGAGTGAGATGCTAATGGTTTAATCTGATTCAATGGTTTATGCTAAGCTAAGGTATAAGTGCTCCTGCCAGACCCAAGAGACAGGCTGAATAAATTCAAACATGATAAAACTCAACTGTTTACCTCTATGTGACTTGTAAAATGAACCTGTTTTTAAGAGTGGAGTGTTTCTACATTTTCTAAAATTCACATCCATATACAGTTGAAGTCAGAAGATTTTTTCAACACATTTCTAATCATAATAGTTTTAATAACTCATCTCTAATAACTGATTTATTTTATCTTTGCCATGATGACAGTAAATAATTTTTTACTAGATATTTTTCAGGACACTTCTATACAGCTTACAGTGACGTTTAAAGGCTTAACTAGGTTAATTAAGTTAACTAGGTAGGTTAGGGTAATTAGGCAAGTTATTACATAACGATGGTTTGTTCTGTAGACTATCGGAAAAAATATAGCTTAAAGGGGCTAATAATATTGACCTTAAAATGGTTTTTAAAAAATAAAAACTGCTTTTATTCTAGCCGAAATAAAACAAATAAGACTTTCTCCAGAAGAAAAAATATTATCAGAAATACTGTGAAAATTTCCTTGCTCTGTTCAACATCATTTTGGAAATATTTAAAAAGAAAAAAAAATTGAAAGGGGGGCTAATAATTCTGACTTCAACTGTATATGCTTGTATGTTGTCGTTTTGGACTGTTTTGCGCCATCTTGTGACTGAATAATACATAGGTTAGTGTATGCTCCATTCAGCCATTTTACTTCAGATTCAATGTTACATGGTCCTTTGGAAATATTTCTAATATACAGTTGAAGGCAAAGTTACTACAACAGAAGATTAAAGAAACAAAAATAATGAGTAAAATGACAATATTATCTTAATTATTCTAAAATAAGAGTTGCACACTTATTAGCCCACCTCTGAAATTGTAATACTTTTTCAAATATTCCCAGGTGATGTTTTCTTCTGGAGAAACTCATATTCCTTTTTGTTAATCTGGAATTAAAATTTTAGAATTTATTTATTTTTTAAACATTAAGATATTAAGATAATATTATTAGTCCCCCTAAAAATTAACACCCCCCTCCCCCCGATTGTTTACAGAACAATGATTTGCCTAATTACCCTAACTTACCTAGCTAAAATAATTACCCTACTTAAACCTTTAAATTGCACTTTAAGCCGAATACTAATATCTTGCAAATTAACTGGAAAAAATGTCATGTACTGTCATCATGGCAAAGACAAAGGAAATTAGCTATTAGAAACTAGTTATTAAAACGATCATGTTCAGAAATGTGGTGAAAAAAATACCCTCTGTTAAACAGCACTGTAAATAATTTAAAAATAATTAATATTTCACAGGCTAATAGTTTTGACTTCAACTGTATAAAGCATTTTTAACAGCTCTGTTGATGAATATGTTAGTGGATTTTTTTTAATAACACAGAACGCTTAATAAGAGATCTTAATAAAGAGCATAAGAGCTTGAATCAGGGGAGTAAATATTACAATTAAGTGTCATTTTATGGGACAGAAGAATGTTAATGTGTATTTTTCAGTTACGTTTGACATTTAAAAGAGATTGTTATGTAGTTCTGCTTCCTGTTGTGCTGAAGGGTTTATTTGTGAATGGTCTACATCAATGAAGATTAGTATAGATGCATGTTAACTTAACTGCTGGTTTGCTGCATGGATTGTATCTGCATGTAAACGTAAGAAGCGATGAGTTACTTTTTAAAAAAACTGGGTAAACTCATTGTAACTCAAGTTGTCAAGTTGATTCAATTTTTCTATTTTTTTTTACTTTTTAGGTACAGTCAACTAACCGTTTTTTACAGTGTATGAATATAAACAAATTAGGATCTATTTGATAAAAATCTGTGAATATAAATAAAAGTGCATCTTAAATTGTGTAAAGTAACTTCCTTTTATAACCTACTGAGTATAAAAAATTAAAAAGCTGTTTTCTGCTTATTTTCTCTTCTAATCTACATTAAATACACCATCATAATATATGCATACACACTGTAAATAAATTCTTTGTGCCTTATTTTTTTTGTCAATCAATTTTACTCAAAATATTAAGATAAACTTTTACTTATCTTTAAAAATGTAGTTGAAACCTGATTAAGTGATTTAAATAAGTTAAAGTAACTTAGAATTGGACTAATTTTAGAGTTTGCCTTAAAACAGATGTGCAGAAGTGATTTAATCAGAATTATTAGCCCTCCTGAGTTATTATATGTACTCCCCCTCCACAATTTCTGTTTAACGTAAAGAAGATTTTTTCAACACATTTCTAAACATAATAGTTTTAATAACTCGTCTCTAATCAATGATTTATTTTATCTTTGTCATGATGACAGTAAATAATATTTTACTAGATATTATTCAAGAAACTTCTACAGTATACAGCTTAAAGTGACAATTAAAGGCTTAACTAGGTTAATTAGGCAAGTCATTGTATAACGATGGTTTTTTCTGCAAAACTAAAAGAAAAAAAAATGCATGTTGCTTAAGGGACTAATAATTTTGACCTTAAAATGGGTTTTAAAAAATTTAAAACTGCTTTTATTCTAGCCGAAATAAAACAAATAAGTTTTAATAAAAGAAAAAAATATTATAGGAAATACTGTGAAAATGTATCTACTCTGTTAAACATCATTTGGGCATATTTGAAAAAGAAAAAAAAAAATTCACAGGAGGGCAAATACTTTTGACTTCAACTAAAAAATATTAAATGAAGTATGAAAACAGTGTGTGAAATAACCATTGTGATTGAGCGTCAACTAGATTTTATTGTTCATTTATCTAGCCTGAACCTTTTGATTTATTATTAAAGTAAACCTTCAGTTTTTATTCTACAGCATGTCAGAAAACCAGAAAGTAGTTCACCCAAAACTAAAAATTCATCATCATTTACTCAACCTTAAACCTGTTTTGAGTTAAAGAATATGTTGAAGATATTTTGATAAATGCTTAAAAATGACTTAAATTTATTATATAAATATACAAAGTACTGTAGTATGATTACTGCTGCTTGTTCAAACTACCTGGTTAAAATGAGCTGAAACAAAACAATTCTTCTAATTTCTTTGGCCAATTTCTTTGTTTTATGTTCAGTGGTTCTGGATTTGTAAACTACTACGTTAACTTAAGCGTTTTGTGTTGGGACAACATGAAGGAATTGTGTTGGTCCAACTACCTGGTTAGGGGATTTGTAGTTCAGCATGCTTTGCATGGGATTGAATTAAGAGGGAAATGTTGACAATAAAAGTAACATTTGGTGTTTAATGTTAATAGAAAGACTGGTTCGAGTTTAATCTTCACTTTATTTTAAAGATTTAGAAGATTTTCATGTAATGCTTTGAGCTTTGAGATTACCACATTGCAGACGTTCTTATGATTTGGGTGTTGGCAGCTTAATTAGCAAAAATACAGTTTGTTGCTTTGCTCAGTGAGCAATAACTGTCTGAAAATGAGTTCTGAGATCAGTCTCAATCAACTGTATTTGTAACTCATGAAATATGCTTAAAAATGGCTCTTTTAGTTCATTTAGGATAACTTCAAATAAAACTAAGAGACTTTAAAATGTACAATACATAATAGGCATATATGATATTCTCAGACCTTTGAGTTTAAGTTAAATAAAAATACAAATGTATTTAAACTTTTATTTGATAAAATCATGTTGGACCAACTAAATTGCATTTAATTGTCTAAATAGTTTTTATTTTTTTAGTTGGTTCTAAACAAATTTGTTGGATGGAAATCCTGCCCTCAATTAAATTTAGTTCATCCAATGAGTTTTTTTTTTTTTGAGTGAATGATTACAGGTTTCTAAAATAATTTTTCAAAATGTCTTCTTTAGTGTTCTACAGAATAAAGAAATTCAAAGGTTTAAAACCACTTGAGAATGAGTAAAAAGTCAAATTTTCATTTTTGGGTGAACTACCCCTTAAATGTCTAGTTTCTCTTCTAAAATGTAATAGTAAAATAGGTTGCAAATCTTTTTTGCATGATGGTTTTACACTGAGAAAAAAATGATTGAGTGGATTTACAAAACTGATGTCAGATGTTCAACGCCAAACGTAAAATCAACCAAATATCATCATCTAATGATGTTACAGCTTGACGTTGTGTGGACGTTACCACTATGACATCTATTACACATTGAATTTTGGTTGCCATACCTGACAACTAAATCAGAAAAATAAATTTGACATCAATATGACATTGGTTTGATGTTGGATTTTGGTCACTTTTCAACACAACCTAAAATCAACAAAATATCAACGTCATTTGACGTCATTGCTGGACTTCAAAATAATGTTGTCCTTAGACACTGGCTAGACATTGAATTTTGGTCACCTGACATCACAACCTAAATCTAACCTAAAATTAACATCTTATGATGTTGTGTGCCTGCTGGGTCCGTTCACGAGTTCACAGCTGAATCCTAAACCTCTATCTTTTCTTTTCCCCCTACAGAAACCTGTCCAGGAATCCTCTGGCGTCTCTTTCTTGGCAGCTTTTCAAGCACCTTCAGCTGGTCGAACTGTAAGTCCTTTTAATGCTATTTTACCAAAGCGAGAAAACTACATGAACATAATTGCCAAAATCGCACCACAGCACAAACCCAGCAAGCAATAAACTCCTCAACTCTCTCTGCATAGATTTTCGGTGATAAGCAGCACTTGCCAAATTGGACGCTGCAAAAATCCAGGCTTGATGCTCGATTGCATTGCTGTGTTCATTAGAAATGTTTTCAGCACTTTACAGTCAACTAATTTGTTTGCGCGCCCCCCTGCTTTCCCCCCAATAGGCTCGACTAGCTTCTGTCAAAGCAAAAACATCTCCGGTGATGAAGCAGAAACGTTTTTTACACGTCTGCTGAAACAGTCGCTGGTTAATTAAGGCATGGCAGTGAAATGTATTGGTCTTGTCTGCTGGGAGCCTGACCTCATTTTCTTGTTTGTCATGAATATTTGAGCAATCTGCATGTACACGAAGTGATGAGTTTGTTTATTGATTGTGAGAGATGACATGGCGCTGTTGCGTTCGAAATGACAAAACAATTCAATTTTTTAAATATTTGACACGTCCTCCCCGTCCTCGTTCTTTGTTGTGGCTGAACGCAACTCGCAGTGGAGCTGACATATGTCCTGCTTAATTTTTTATTACGCACATTTTTTTTAGGGGCCTTTCATTTCAGAATGTGTTAGATGATGATTTCGGGACTGTGTCTCTGTGTATGTGTGCAATGCTGTCTTCTTGTTTCTCACTGATGTGGATATTGTGGTTGATGATATAAACATCACATGTCAGTCGTCTAAATGGCTCCTCCAGGAAATTAGTTTTGCCAAAAATCGTATTTGTGATGAATTAGACATGTTTACCAGGTGGGAGGGTTAGAGATCATTTCAGGATGGTTTATTGCTAAAATGGGATTAAATTATGTACTAAAATATACAGTGAAATGCTAAATTATTAGCCTTTCTGTCTAATTTAAATTATAAATATTATTCTTTTGTATTTTCCAAGTGATGTTTTACGTTAATTTTTTTTTATTTTGAAAAAAACACACTATTTCAGTACAAATAGTTCCATATCATTATTTTTGTTGTTGTTTTTTACAAAAGAGAATAAAAAAATTATAAAAAATAAAAAAATACTGAAACATAATAATGATAATAATAATAATAATAATAAGGGGGGAAAATGGAAACAAGAGTAATAAAAGTGTACAGAAAAGTACAACCAACTGAATGCAGACATTCAAGAATCACAATTAAATGTTCATATACAGTTGCAATCAGAATTATTGAACCCACTTTATTTTTTTTTTAATTTTTTTAATATTTCCCAAATGATGTTTAACAGAACAAGGACATTTTCACAGTATGTCTGAAAATATTTTTTCTTCTGGAGAAAGTCTTATTTGTTTTATTTCGGCTAGAATAAAAGCAGTTTTGAATTTTTTAAAACCCATTTTAAGGTCAAAATTATTAGCCCCTTTAAGCTATATTTTTCTTTGATAGTCTACAGAACAAACCATCATTATACAATAACTTGCCTAATTACCCTAACCTGCCTAGTTAACCTAATTAACCTAGTTAAGCCTTTAAATGTCACTTTAAGCTGTATAGAAGTGTCTTGAAAAATATCTAGTAAAATATTATTTACTGTCATCATGGCAAAGATAAAATAAATCACTTATTAGAGATGAGTTATTAAAACTATTATGTTTAGAAATGTGTTGAAAATTTTTCTTTCTGTTAAACAGAAATTGGGGAAATAAATAAACAGGGGGGCTAATAAATCAGGGGGTTGAATAATTCTGATTGCAACTGTACATTGTCAATGTTGAACGTAATTTTTTACAATTAAACAGTATAAGATAATAATAGTGAAAAACAAACAATAATTATATTACTATGACATAAATAAACAAAAAATTAAGGAGATTGCATCTATTAAATGGAAGGCAAGATGTTAAGAGAGTTAAAGTAATTTATAAAACATTGCCACTTTTTACAGAAATTAGTTTTCCCAGAGCATCTAACCTTTTCCATCTTTAAAAAAATGCATGGTATCCACAAGCCATTGGAATGTATTTGAAGGCTTATTTGATTTCCAGTGAAGTAGAATACAACACCTAGCTAACAATGAGGTAAAGGCCAAAATATGAAGTTGTTTAGTATTAAACTGGAACCAAAACTTTGGAACCTCAAAAGTGCCAACATCAGGGGATGGGTCTATATTTACCTGCAACACCTTAGACATAATTGTAAAATAATTAATCCAGTAATTCTGTAACATAGGGCACATAAAGAACACATTACTTAAATTACACTGTGGTGTATGACATCTGTCACATCTGTCATCAATATTGGGACAAATTTCAGATAGTCTGGTTTTTGAGAAATGGAACCTATGAAATACTTTAAATTGTATAAAGCGAGCACAAATTGTACTAGAACGTATTCTGTGGAGTGCACCAAGCCACCATTCTTCCTCAAAACATAGTCCCAATTCATTTTCCCATGATTTTTTTTTTAAATTTTAGTAAGAGAACAATCATCCAAGCTTAAAATGCACCCATAGATTTTAGAAATTTTTGATTTGTGTTGAGGGTTTAGTTGCAGTAACTCTTCCCATATATAGCTAAGGCAGAGATGGGTAACCTGAAAATAAAGTAGCAGAGCAATGTCTAGTCCAGGGGTCGGGAACCTTTTCTCAGCAAAGAGCTGTTTCTGATTTTTTCTTTTAGCAAATGCATTTTTGTAAAGAGCCGTTTGGATGTCTATATATATATATATATATATATATATATATATATATATACAATCTCAAAATGCCTTTTTAAAAATGCATTTGCTACTGTATTACTATAAATTACTAAAAAATATTATAGTATTACTACTAATACTATATTATTATTTGTAATATTACTATGAATAATACAGGTTTAAACAAAACCTTAATTTATGTCCATGCACAACTCAAAAATAAACAAATATGAAGCATCACATGTTGAGCAAGTCCATGAATGAAGAAAGAACAATTAATAGCAGGGGTCATCAACTATATTTGTCAGAGGGCCAGAGTTTTACTAGACAGTCTCCTTGGGGGCCGAACCCCCAAGAAGAAAATCAAATAAAAATCTTATTTTGGCTTAACATAATGTTTAATGTTTATACTTTTTCAATTTCATTACAAAACTGAAGGCATTTGATTCAGGCTCCCATCACCTATACCACAGTCAACCACTAGGAGTGATAGATATTTTGCCTCAACTCATTTAAAGGTGCTGTATGTAAGTTTTTTTACTCTTCTAAAGCATAAAATACCATAATATGTGTGCAGATATTTAAGAAACATCCCAAGTGAACATACTTGTTTAACTGAAAAACAATGCTGAAGTCAGATATTCTGCTTTGAAAATGTTTTTTTCCGTGCCGGAACGCTGTCTTTGTTTAGGTAATTTTCACACGCACAATGCCATTTTAGCCAATTATAATTCAGCACTCCGGGTTGCCTTGTTGGAAAACAGCGCATTTCATTCATTCATTCATTCAGAAAGGCTCTGAAAGCGTGCGTCCGAGACCGAAAAGGACAGTATGGGAGACAAGATTCAGTTCCACATGAGGTTATTAATTAGCAAATTACATAAATAATACGAACGTAAACATTAGGTGAGCAGGTTACATTGTAACCGCGTGTCCTAACAACATGCTGTGACGAGAGAGGCAGTGATCAGCTATTTGGCTGTTTGTACCAGACGAAACACGACAGAAATTTGAATACAGCCTTTTAACCCTCTTTAACATCATTAAATGTAAAATGGCATTCAAACTCATATTGTTAGCATTTAGCTCTGAATAAAGCACACGAGATTTACCTGAGGTGATCACTGTCATAGGTTTCACAAGTTCAGCTGTGAGAAGCCTTTTCTAATCATTCAATTCGAGGTGTTGGTTAGGACAAAAACTCCCTTTAATATGGAAAATATTCCCTCTATCGCGTGTCGTTGCTTTTATTTAGAACACAGTTTAAATCACTCGCTCCTGTACTCAAACTGGCAACCCGCGCTCACGTTTTTGATCCAGGAGTGCAACACCTAGTTTAACCACTGGGTGTCAAACTTACATACTGCACCTTTAAGCTAAAAGTCAACAAGGGGAAATGTAACTTTAGCCATTGATTAAGCACTGTGAGTAGCCTGTTTCAGCATTGTGATTTGAAGTCAAGCCAACTTAACGTTTCATTTGATGTGCGAACATTATTTGTGACCTGTTTTGTTCTGGTACCAGGTTATTCATTTACCATGCTATTTTAAGTTGTGCCAGATTGTTTTTCCTCCTTTTTTTAGTCCTGAGGCAGACATCCTAAGTCTCCCGGAAGTTCTGTGAGTCTCCCGCAAATGCATAGAGACTCCCGGATGCCCGCAAACGAATGATAATCTCCCGGAAATCACGCGTCTTCCTCCCGCTCCTCAAATACTACACGCACCTCTCTCCACCGCATCCCTCCTTGCCCTTCATCACACACACGCCTACACCCCACCCGGTCTTCACTTATGCTAAAACCTGTTTGAAACAATAAATGCTTAACGCCGCATGGTTTGTCTGAGTCTTTCCTCATTTCGAAGTGTAGCCTAAATATAGTCATAAATTGTTATTTTTAGTTGCTTTAATAGTGTGAACCACTATTTTCTTTTTGATCCTCACAATTTTAGAATTTTGTTTGCCCTTTATTGGTGTCGCAATTCAAGTTTATCTACATTGCCACAAACGCACATTGGTCGAAACGTCCTTTTACTGTTAACTGAGTTCTTATCATTGTGCTTTATAAAATTACAATTTAAAAGGGGATTGTAATTGTATTTTCGATAGGAAACTGATTTTTAGTGATGGTTATAGTTTTTTTAAATGGTGAAATAGTATCGAAGTAGGCAGCTGGAGAGCCACATTGAGTTGCTGTCATGTGATTGGCTGATTAGAAAGTTGCGTTAGCAACGAGCAGTTGGACAGGTGTACCTAATAAAGTGGCCGGTGAGTGTACCTGAATACTGTTAGCTCTCCAGACGACTACAATTCACTTTTATCTTTGCTATATTATATGTATCTATGCTTGTAATTTATTTGTTATATATATTATTTAAGACGCAATCCCCTACAAAATCACTGCGATAAATTTAAAATGAAGGATTATGTCCAAATAAAGCTGTTAGTCATATGGAAATTGTATTCACATCACAATACATACCGCAGAAATACAAAATATTGCAATTTCAGATTTTTCCAATATCGTACAGCCCTAGTTGGTGTTTTATAGTACAACAACTTTGTAATAGTACATTTACTGTTATTTTAAAAGCTTATTTCTCTTTCTCTCTCTCTTTCTCTCTCTCTCTCTCAATCTCTCTCTCTCTCTCTATATTTTTTTTCTTCTATACATTATATTATTTTAAACTACTAAATGTGTCAATGATTTGTCAATAAAAGTCACCATGTTAAACTGTAGAGTTGAATTTTTAACATCAAAAGTCGGCAGAGCAGAAATCAGCTTCCCATAATGCAATTCACATCCGTGAATAAACACTTGCGAATCGCAAACTATGGAAACTGTTAATTAACAGATGTATATTTACAGTGTAATAACTAACTTGTTTGGTCTTTGCCATGATTATGGAAACATAATATTTTACTAGTTATGTTGCAAGATACTAGTATTCAGCTCAAAGTGCAATTGAAAGGCTTAATTAGGTTAATTATGATACGTTCAACTAATTAGGCAAGACACTGACAACAGTGGTTTGAAAAATAAATGTTTCTTAAGGAGGCTAATAATACTGACCTTAAAAATGATAAAAACTAAAATCATTATCAAACTGCTTTTATTCCCGCCAAACTAAAAGAAACAAGACTTTCTCTGGGAGGAAAAAGGATATCATTTAAATCTAAAATCTAAAATGTTAAAATATTGATCATTTTGCGATCAACTGTAAGTGTGCAACTCTTGTTTTGGCATAATTTAGATCATATTGTGATTTTATTAATTATTTTTTTACAGTTTTAATTTAAGTGTGGCTCAGTGGCTAGCAATGTCGCCTCACAGCAAGAAGGTTGCTGGTTCGAGTACCAGCTGGGCCAGATGGCGTTTCTGTGTTGAGTATGTTCTCCCTGTGTTGGTTTGTCTCGATCACCAGCGATCTAACCTTCATAGATCACTGGAGAACATTCATATTTACACGGACTACAATCCTGTCTCATTATGAACTACAAGTCCTGTCATGCAACACACACCTGATCCAATTCTCCATTGATTACACTCACACAGCTGATGCTGCTCAAGTACTGATTACACACACATATATACTGCTCACTTTGAGACACTCATTGCTGAGTCTTGTTTTACAGTTTTGTGTCATAATGACGCGTTTTCCTTGCCTTGCTATGACCCTCGCCTTGTTTGGTTGTTTATGTTGTCTGCTCCCTGCCTGTACTGATCTATTGCCTGTGTTTTTGACTACAACTCTGGATTTTCCTGATTACATTTATTTGCTCCTGATTGTGACCGTTGCTTGCCTGACCATTCTCAATGTTTGGATCCGCACTCCCTTGTCAGCGTCCCACTTTACATTACAGGTTTCCTCCAGGTGCTCCGGTTTCCCCAGCAGTGCAAAGACATGCGGTATAGATGAATTGAATAAATTAAATTGGCCATAGTGTATGTATGTGTGTGTATGGGTGTTTCCCAGTACTGGGTTGCGGCTGGAAAGGCATCCGTTGCGTAAAACATATGCTGGAATAGTTGGTGGTTCATTCCGCTGTGGTGACCCCTGATAATTAAGGGACTAAGTCAAAGGAAAATGAATGAATGAATATTTTTTAGTGTTTTTTTATATGCCTGTGTAGTTTTTAATCAATTTAGTTTTGGTTATTTAAGTCAAGCCACAAAGTTGCACTAAATACACTGTAAAAATGATTAGTTGACTTTACTCAAAAGAAGTGAGCAAACCTCTTGATTTTAAAACGATTAGTTGACTTTACTCAAAATAAGTGAGTGAAACCATTGCCTTGAAATTTTGAAGTAATTGAACTTTATGAACATAATGTTACTACAGGTCTACTTACTTTTTTAAGTAAAGGAAATAATCACTTTTTACTTTATTTAACATTTTTTTGTATATTATTTAAATATATGCATATATTGTTAACATTACTCTCATTTCTAGGGTTTAGAGTTTCATTTGAATCTCTAAAACGTGCCATTATATGAGCCAATATTCAAAGATCATCCTGGCTCAACCTTTTGGTGATTCTTGATTTTTGGGCTAATTACAGGTATCCATTTCTAGGGAATATAACCTTTCAAAAGTCAGGGTAAAATTATAACACACAGATCTCAAAAATGTGTGACATATTAAAGATAAATCTCTAGTCTATAATGGTTCTGTTTATTAAATCTGGCTTTTTTGCTTTAACTAATTAATTTTTAAATAAATGAGAATGACACTTGGGCTCCAAATGTAAAAACTTTTCATTTTCTCCAAAGAGAAATACAGTTGAAGTCAGATTATTAGCCCTCCTGAATTATTAGCCCCCCTGTATATTTTTCCCCCAATTTCTGTTTAGAGGAAGAAGATTTTTTTTAACACATTTCTAAACATAATAGTTTTAATAACTCATTTCTAATAACTGATTTATTTTGTCTTTGCCATGATGACAGTAAATAATATTTGACTAAATAGTTTTCAAGATACTAGTATTCAGTTTAAAGTGACATTTAAAGGCTTAAATAGGTTAATTAGGCAGGTTAAGGTAATTAGGCAAGTCGTTGTATGATGATGGTTTGTTCTGTAAACAATCATACAAATAGAGGACCAATAATTTTGACCTTTAAAAAATTTAAAACTGTTTTTATTCTAGCCGAAATAAAACAAATAAGACTCTTTCCGAAAGAAAAATACTGTGAAAAATTCCTTGATCTGTTAAACATCATTTGGAAAATATTTAAAGAAAAATTAAATTCACAGGAGGGCAAATAATTTTAACTTTAACTATATATATATATATATATATATTTTTTTTTTTTATTAGTGGTGGACCGTTATCAGCGTTTTATCGTGCGATAAAAAATAAAATAATCGCCGTTAATCTATTCTCAAAGTTGGGTTGGGAGCTGGGTGTATTCTATGCAAGCTATGCTGATTTTCACCTTGACATTTTAGCACTGATGTATACCTGGCCGGTGAGTCGTCTGAAAAAAAAGTGGACTACTATTTTAATAACTATAACTTTGACTTTCCATTCAGTTCGTGGCGTCATATTATTTGTAACACAGTAAGCTATGACATTGTCTTGCTTTTTTACTACAAAGATGCCATTTTCACACACAAGTAACATCGTAAACAATGTAAACAACAGGTCTCTGGCAGAAACGGTGACATAAACAAATGAATAACCATCCGTAATTCAACACTATTGTGTCGGTGGACTAAATGTGTACGATGGGATGTTGTTCTGAGGACTCTTACTTTTCAAAATAAACCCTGATGTACAGCAATGAATGCGCATGTGTGTTGTCATTACAATGATATTCTCCATATCTAATTAGCATTTTCTGTACAACTTAGACAAATTTAGCAAATACATACTTTATAAGCTTCCCATTCCAAAAACAACTAGCTACAATGGCTGCTTGAGGGTTTTAGCTTTAGACTGATGTATAGTTTGTCAAGATTACTTGTGTTCTTTGTGATGTAATCTATTCATAAACACTGACATGTGCAAAAACAGCGACCCAGTGCGTCCGCGTCCTGGCGATGGCTACTTGATTGTAACTGCATTTAAAACAGTGAGCTGAGGTTGAGGAAGTGATAAGAGACATTTCCATTTTTGCAGGAACTATGCAGAATGTCAGGACAACAGTGTGTGTGATGCATTCATTTATAATTGTTTGAGAGTTCAATCTGAGCATGTAAGATATGGTAATCTTCTTGTTGCCTCGTATTATCTGAGAGAGAAACATTCAGCACTGGCATGACGTGTCATCCAAGTGATTGATCACATGGTTAAACTGTACTTAAGATGAAAATGAAAGGATGCATTGCAATAAATCCAACAAAGTCATTGTCTTCAAGGACACTTGGCAACATAAACATCTCGCTTCATTAGCATACGATCGGAGTGCTTCTCTTGAGTGTTATTTTCTTTTAAAAGGAAATGACATCAACACTGGCTATGGGTTACAGATTATAGCTCATTATTTAAGCCTTTTTTAAATACACCGTGTGTACGGTTGAAGTCAAAATTATTAGCCCTTACTAGCCCTCAGCTCTTTGTCAAATATTTCCCAAATGATGTTTAACAGAGCAAGGAATTTTTCACAGTATTTCCTATAATATTTTTTCTTCTGGAGAAAGTCTTATTTGTTTTATTTTGGCTAGAATGAAAGCGGTTTTTATTTAAAAAAAAAAAACATTATTAGGTCAATATTATTAACCCTCTTGAGCAATAATTTTTTCAATTGTCTACAGAACAAACCATTGTTATACAACAATTTGGCTAATTACCAAACTTTTTAATACTTCCAAACAGTTTGCTGCAATTGTAAAGTGCACACGTCTTGAGGTAGTTCATTATGATGCGATTTACCTTCTACGATATGTGCGATTTGATTGGACAGGAATCTCAGGACTGATTTTTCTAATCCCCATAGACAAGAAAAATAAAGTAGTGACTGCAGGTTGAAGGAAAGTAGTGGAGTAAAAGTACTGATACTGCACTAAAAATGTACTCAAGGGAAAGTAAAAGTACACATTTTTAATACTACTCAGTAAATTACAATTCCTGAGAAAAACTACTCAATTACACTAATTTGAGTATTTGTAATTAGTTACTTTACACCACTGCAAATGACTGATATCTCTGGGAATGTCTGACACCGGGGCATACATATTGTAATAGATGTGGCAGGCACAAAAGCTTGACAGACAAAACAACAGTAACTAAGGAGGGCGGAGCCTAGTGAAGGGTCAATTGAAATGCCCAACCATAAATTAAGTCATCCAACAAAATCAAACCATAAAACAAAAAATAACAAAATAATTCCAAATCATGAACAATAAAGTAGCATATGCTGTTTCATTACAACCTAGTTAAGCCTTTAAATGTCACTTTAAGATGAATAAAAGTATCTTGAAAAAATCTAATCAAATATTATGTACTGTCACCATGGCAAAGATAAAATAAATCAGTTATTAGAAATTGCTTATTAAAACGATTATTTTTAGAAATGTGAAACTCCATTAAACAGAAATTATGGGAAAAATATACAGAGGGCAAATAATTCAGGAGGGTTAATAATTCTGATTTCAACTATATAGTATATGACTGACAGGCTAAAATGACAGTTCCTTTGACTGTTATAACAGAAAATATGCATTTATGAAATGGTTCAAAGGATGTTTTTTTACCCTCCATTCAGCAAAACAGTAATTAAAGCCAATTAGATTCAAAAATGCTTCATGCAAAACGTAAAATAGTCATTCTTTCCGCAGATTTTCAATCATGTAAACAATACTGATCAAAGTATGTATTATTATTTTCTTTGTAAAGTAAGAAAAGGCAAAAATTGCGTTTATTTCCACTGAAAATACCTTGTAAACAAACTAATTTAAACTTAACAGAACAAATTAGTGCATTATGGATATGAATGGTGTTGCTTTGGTGCTGTGATAATGGTATAATCTTCAAAGCTAGATTAGAATCATGGGCGTTATTGATTTTCAGACCTAGTAAATCCATCCTAACCGTCACTGTAATATAATATCAGCCTGAAGGTTTGCTGAAAGAATTGCGAATTTAGACTTTATCCTTTAAATCAGCGGTTCTCGATGCAATTTTCAGGTAGTGTGTTGGATCTCCACGTATTTCTTCTATTATGCCATTGAGATGCCTTTGTTTGTCTCCTATTTTAAGTTTACACCCATCACTGCTGCAATGTTTTACATTACAGCTTCAGCTTCCTTTCTTATAATGCCTGAAATGGTTGGTTCGAGGATTTGATCTGAATAAGCTGAGAATCTACTTTCATTTCAGTATGCTGATGTACTTACAACTGAAACGGAATATTGAGTAGGGGACGGGGCTTTTTTTTGAGCATCAATGGTTAAGAATATTGTGGCTGAAGCTGTCAAACTGACGTCAACAGAAAAGAACTGCCAATTCAAATGTGGTAGCACATGGAAGATTGAAGATTACCAAAATAACATTTTTTTCAGTGTATTAACTTGCACAGATTAATTGTTTACTTTAAGAATAACGATGTGCTCATCAATAAAGATAAATAATGTTTTGGTTGTAAATTTTGATTTCATACAGACCTTGATAGCTGCTTATTCTGCAAAGTTTGCTTCATATTACATACATTTGACATGCTTACTTCATATTGCATAAATCCTAATCAGTAATTAGCAAATATATCGAGTTTATTACAGGTATTAAAGTAGTCAGATGTGCATAGCAATATATTGGTACCATTTTGTATATTATCCTTCCATCCATCCATCCATCCATCCATCCATCCATCCATTGATCCTTTGTTCCATCTATCCATCCATAATTCCATCCATCCATCCTTCATTCCATCCATCCTTTATTCCATCTGTCCATCCATCCTTCATTCCACCCATCCATCCATCCTTTGTTCCATCCATCCGTCCATCCATCATTCATTCCATCCATTGTTAAATAATTCCATCCATACATCCATTGTTCCTTCTATCCATCCATCTATCTATCCTTCAGTCCATTCATCAATCCATTCATCCATTGTTCCATCCATCCTCCCATCTGTCCATCCATCCTTCATTCCATCCGTCATTCCATCCTGTTCCGTCCATTCATCCTTCATTTCATCCATCCATCCATCCATCCATGCATCCATCCATCCATCCATCCTAATTTCCATCAATCCATCCTTTATTCCATCCATCCATCCATCCATCCATCCATCCATCCATCCATCCATCATCCATTCCATCTGTCTCTCCATCCTTTGTTCCATCCATCCTTCATTCCATCCATCCATCCATCCATCCATCCATCCATCCATCCATCATTCCATCCATTCATTGTTAAATTGTTCCAATCATCCAATCATCCATTCATCCATCCATCGTTCCTTCTATCCATCCATCCTTCATTCCATCCATCCATCCATTCTTCAGTCCATCCTTCAGTCCATCCATCTATCCATCCATCCATCCATCCATTCTTTAGTCCATCCTTCAGTACATTCATCCATCCATTTATCCATCCATCCATCCATCCATCCATCCTTCAGTCCGTCCGTCCATCCATCCTTCAGTCCATCCATCCATCCATCCATCCATCCATCCATCCTTCAGTCCATCCATCCATCTATCCTTCAGTCCATCCATTCATCCATCCCATCTTATTTATCCATTGCATATTTTTCTGTTTATTATGGACTTGTCCTTGTTTGCTGATTTTTTTAACCAAGATCTGGCAACACAAATGAGTAATGATTTGCACCTTTTTCACAGTCATTTCAGTAACAATTTACTTGAAGGAGGTGTTCATAAGACTTTCATGAAATGTTTATAAACATGACATGAGATGAGCATGTGCATGCATGCTTATGACAACTGTCATTAAATGTCATTCGCCTTAGTCATGTCATTTTAAATGCAAAGATGACATTGTTTGTCATGACAACTTGACATTACAAATACATAATTTGTCATAAACATGGTTGTCACAAGGCCAATATAATTGTGTGGTAAATATTTTTATGATCACTTTTTTCAGCGAAACAAACTGCATTGTCATTAAAATGTCTCATTAATTCATTAATTTTCTTTTCGGCTTAGTCCCTTTATTAATCAGGGTTTGCCACAGCGAAATGAACCACCAACTTATCCAGCATATGTTTTACACAGCAGATGCCCTTGTAGCTGCAACCCATCCCTGGGAAACACCCATTCACTCCCATTTACACACATACATTACTGCCAATTTAGCTTACCCAATTCACCTACTGTATAGAGCATGTCTTTGGACTGTGGGGGACACCGGAGCACCCAGAGGAAACCCACGCGAGCAAAGGGAGAATATTCAAACTCTACACAGAAATGCCAACTGACCCAGCCAAGGCTCGAACCAGTGACCTTCTTGCTGAGAAAATGTCTCATTTAAATTGTAATTACTCTGTCAATTAATTTTAGAATAGCACCAATACAATTTAATGACATTCTAATGACAAATTCAGCTGTTCACTGTGGTCAACATAGGCTCATTCTGAAAACGTAGCCCTATATACATTTCTGGAGATCTTGATTAACGTAGGCAGAAGTATGTATGGCTGCATTTCGTCTTTAAAACAAAGGCTACGGGGTGGTATGACACCGTTCCTTTTCGCGTTACCAGCTGACCGCTTACCTCTGTATGGACAGCTTTTCCACTGTTACACTGTTCAAGTCAGCAGACTTGAGACGCAGAGCAGAGTTGACCGTGATGATGGGGTTCGAGTCTGGCAAAGAACGGTTCCAGAAATTGGGTAAGACAAAAACAGAACCCAGAAAATAAAATAAACAAGTAAATAACAAAGTGAGAATGTGGTAAAATCTGAAAACAAGATAAAAATCAGATGAGGGCTTTTCTTTTTCTGGATTGCTTTTTGAAAACACTGTCAGTTGGGTTTAGAGAAGTGGGTGGGTGGGTCAATCTGTGCTTTTTAAAACACTGTCAGTTGGGTTAAGGGAAGTGGGTGGTCGGGTCAATCGGTGCTTTTTAAAACCCTGTCAGTTGGGTTTAGGGAAGGGGTGATTGGGGGAATCGTTTGGTTGGTCATTCAGTCAGTCAGTCGACAGCAGTCTCTGGTGGATTTAAAAGAGAAGTACAGGCACGAATGGCACTCATGAGAGAAATAATGTACTTGCTGGGATGTATTTGGCACCAGAAATGTATATAGGGGTATACTTTCAGAGTGAACCTGGGTTGAATGTAGTTGAGGTCAAGAAAAATATGAACAACACTATTTTAAAATTGATGACATAATTATAGTGGCTTCATGACAATCACATTTATGACAGGTTTATGACAAGTTTTGCTGTGTGGTAATGTCATGACAAAGCCAAACACAGGTTGCGATGTATTTGTTTATGTCAAGCTGTCATAACAAATAGCATCTTTGCTTTTAAAATGCATTTAAAATGTCATGACTGAGGGAATGTCATGATTATAAAGCTTTCATGACAGTCTTATGAACATCCCCTTGAGTAAATTGTTATTTCTCAATCTTATATTTAATTATATTTTAATTTAATTATTTAAATATATCATATTCAGATTATTATTATAGTTATATCATTTTTTAAATGTGTGCACACAGAAGAGATGGGATTTAAAACACATGCCCAACCACTTGTTGTTCAGTCTGGTTAAGGACAAACTTTGTGCAGTTTTTGCAAAAATGGAGTTTGCAATGTTCCATTAGGCCAAATTTAGGTGGTTTTGTGATTTAATTACTGTTTACTTGGTCTCTTTTGATAGACAGTAAACTCCACTTATTGTGTTGCCGACCTTTTACATTCAAAAACTGATACAGCAGACCCCTCATGAAAGGTAACATCCAAAAAAGTTAACGTCCAGTGTTAAATCTGTATTCTGAAGTATACGGTTTAGATCCCTCTTTCTACTGCAGCACCTCTATCTTTTGTTCTATTCTTCAAATGAAAATGATCCCATTACATTCAGAAGAGTTTGCATCTTGTAGCCTTGCTCAATAGCTTTCAGGTGCTCATGCACAAAGTAAACCTCATCAGCGTGCATAATGATGTTACGGGCTGTCAATCATCGCTGATGATAGTCAGCCCCCCCGTTGGCCACCGCTGAGTTATTCCTGGCAGCGTAAATGATGCCTGAGTTTAAGCTCAAAGCACAAGTAATTACTTAGAGAACAAAACTCGTCTTTTTTGTTGATGCTGTTGTTGTTGTTCGACTCTCTAGCAACTTCATACTTCATAATTGTATCTGCCGATTACTTTGGCCATTCTCGTTCCATGTCTTACAGATGCGTTTGTTCTCGAGGGTGACCTGACTTGTGCAGGTTGGCAGAAAGGGATTTGCAAAATAATGAAGGGATCTAAAAAACATACAGTGGTGTATTTTCTAACCCGAGCGTGGAGATTAATGGACTAAAGTTTCATGCTGGGATCAAAGCCTGTGGGTAATGATATACAGTTCATCACGTCGTGAGCGCCTCGTCGTTCTTGCCGCTCAGCCACTGCCACTGTGTTTTTCAAGGCTGGCCAACTAAGCTGAGTGATCAGGGGAGAAGGGCCTTAGTCAGGGAGGTGTTCAATAACCCGATGGTCACTCTGTCTGAGCTCCAGCGTCCTTCTGTGGAGAGAGGAGAATCTTACAGAAGGACAACCATCTGTGCTGCAATCCACCAATCAGGCCTGTATGGTAGAGTGGCCAGACGGAAGTTACTCCCTCCCTGGAATTTGCAAGAAGTCATCTGAAGGACTCTCAGACCATAAGAAACAAAATTCTCTGGTCTAACGAGACTAAAATTGAACTCTTAGGAGTGAATGCCAGGCGTTACATTTCTAAAAAACCAGGCAGCGCTCATCATCAAGCTAATATCATCCCTACAGTGAAGCATGGTGGTGGCAGCATCATGCTGTGGGGATGTTTTTCAGCAGCAGGAACTGGAAGACTAGTCAGGATAGAGGGAAAGATGAATGCAGTAATGTACAGAGACATCCTGAATGAAAACCTGCTTCAGAGTGCTCTTGATATCAGACTGGGGCGACGGTTCATTTTCCAGCAGGACAATGACCCTGTATCAAATATCAATGGAGCGGCTTTACAACAACCCGGTGAATGTCCTTGAGTGGCCCAGCCAGAGCCCAGAGCTAAATTCTATTGGATCTCTGGAGAGATCTGAAAATGGCTGTACACTGTCACTTCCCATCCAACATGATAGAGCTTGAGAGGTACTGCAAAGAGGAATGGGCAAAAATTCCCAAAGGCAGGTGTGCCAAGCTTGTGGCGTCACATTCAAAAAGACTTGAGGCTGTAATTGCTGCCAAAGGGGCATCAACAATTGGGCACTTTGTATTGAATACTTATGTAGATGTGATTTTTCAGGTATTTTATTTTGAATAAATTTGCAACAATTTCAAAACTCTTTTTCACATTGTCATTATGGGGTATTGTGTGTAGAATTTTGAGAAAATAAATGAATTTAATCCATTTTGGAATAAGGCTGTAACATAAAATAATGTGGAAAAAGTGAAGCGCTATCAATACTTTTCGGATGCACAGTAACGGAACATGATCCTTGACATAACAGCATGTTTCTATAAGGCACACACACTGAAAACATAGTCTTTTATTACAGTTTTCTGTAATTTGTGATTCATTTTTTTTATTAATTTGTGATTATTTTTTAAATTTTATTTAAAAAGGTGACTTTTGATGTTTTAATAGTATTGAATTGACATTTTATTAAAAGTGGTATATTGTCTGGATTGGTGTTATAAATTATGGTACAAAATCCATAATAAAGAAATAAAGTACCAGTATTTTTTATTCTTTTACAGACAAATCAATGAATCAATCCATCAATCCATCCATCCCTCCATCCATCCTTCATTCCATCCATCCATCCATCCATCCTTTATTCCATCCATCCAACTTTCCATCAATCCATCAAGCCATCGTTCAATCCATCCATTGTTAAATCATTCCATCCATTCATCGTTCCTTCCATCCATCCATCCATCCATCCTTTATTCCATCCATCCAACTTTCCATCAATCCATCAAGCCATCGTTCAATCCATCCATTGTTAAATCATTCCATCCATTCATCGTTCCTTCCATCCATCCATCCATCCATCCATCCATCCATCCATCCATCCATCGTTCCATCCATCCTTCATTCCATCCATCCATAAATCCATCCATCTTTCATTCCATCCATCTATCATTCCATCCATCCATTCATTGTTAAATCGTTCCATCCATCCATCATTCCTTCTATCCATCCATCCATCCATCCTTCATTCCATTCATCCTTCATTCCATCGATTCATTGTTCCATCCATCCATTGTTAAATAATTCCATCCATTCATCGTTCCATCCATCCATCCATCCATCCATCCATCCATCCATCCATCCATCCATCCATCCATCCATCATTCTATCTATTTTTTAAACTGAATTCAAAACATCAAAGTGGACAGATCAAGATTTTTATTGTAGAACTTGAAGTTTTTACAACTGTTCAAATATTTGAGGTCAGTAAAATAAAAAAAGTCTCACAAATCTTTTAAAAGTCTCCTAAAGTCTCATATACCAGGTGGTGTAACATACATACAATATGCATGTACCAAACGAATGACGAAATCTGCATTCTGCCCACAATTTAGTTCAGTAAAGCATGTCATTATACATTCAAAGTAAACGAGAAGCCCTAATGCTGACACCCTGTGTGAGTGTACCATAACAAAGCCTCGATTACTGAAATGACGTGACTTTGCATAACATTTGAAGGAGTCTAATTTGTTTACTTGTATACATATATAATTATTAATACATATCAAAATGCTTTCAGACAATATATTTTGGTTATTTTTTTGTATAAACTTTACAACATCACCGCATTTGAGTAACTGAATCTTGAGTGTCGCTTCTAGGAATGGGATTTGTGTGCTTTGTGCGCTTGCCAGTTTTACAGCTTTGAAATGTAAATAGCCGTGTTTGTAATGCTGTGCATGTTATGCATCATGTATGTGAGATGCAGTCAACAAAATACTCGTGTGAACTGCGTGTCATGAAATGGTAAATACAGTGCAGTCAATTAGTAAATGCACCTTATCAAAGACACCCTATGGAGCAGCCTATGGTTATTATATATTGAGTTTTTCTCAAGGGCACTATAGTGAATGCTTATGGATCTCCGTGGGAAACCTACGGGCTTTTAGTAATCAGACCAGGTCTCTATTTCATATGAGACAGTGTCACAAAACTGCAGTTTCATTGATTTCGCATTCAAATCTGCATGAAAATCAGGTGGTGCACATATTAATGTGTACTAACCCAGCAATAAAATTTGCAACCTCCTACCTACATAAAAGCTGAAGTGTACTTTGGTCTTGTTTGCATTAGTAAAACTAATTCAATTAAGTGCACTGACTGCTTTGCAAAATGATTCAACGATTTGATTACACACAATGGTGACACCTACTGGCCAAACATGGAAATGTAACAAAAAATAAATGTATTAAAAACCATTTTTACAAACCCACTGCAAATGTTTTATTGAAGGTGTCTATTATATGCAATTAACAAATCACCTAATACCATTAAATCTGAAGCAAACTGTAAATTTAATTGTTTGGCTTTTTAATTTTTATGGTGGCTGAGAGAGCTCAAATGCTCTTCAAGAAAACCCACGCAGATAGAAAAACATGAACAAATTGAGAAAACATTTTTTGATAACCAGTGTTCTCTATAATGTAAGCATATAATGCATAATTCCAGCGATTTTTTTTTATTATTTATTTTTTTATAATTTTTTTTAAAAATAGATTGATTGATTTAATTGATGGATTTTTACAAAACCTGACAACTGAAATGAGGCTATAAGAAAGTCTTATGCTGCGTTCACACCAGACGCGGAAGAAGCGTCAAGAGCGAGTGATTTACATGTTAAGTCAATGCAAACGCGCGAATAGGCATCCTGTGGCGCGATACACGCGAATGGCACGGCGCGAATGATGCGAATTGCGTGAATGGCGCGGCGCGGATGGCGCGATACGCGAATTGAGCGTTTTGCGCGTTAAAAAATCTGAACTTCTGCGGACATTCGCGCCGCGTTAACCAATCAGGAGCTTGCTCTTGTGGGGGCATGATTGTGACGTAGCACCTGATGTTGGTGTTCCGAGGGAAATCCTTCAGTCGACACCAGTTCATCAAACTGGGCTTGGCTCAGTCAGAAGCACCGCTGAAAGCCTCCGTCATCCAGGTTAAGTTTCTGGAGGAGTTTATGAGCTCACAGAGCTCACAAAAGCTTGACCAAAAAGATGCGTCTTTAAATGCTTTTTAAAAAGATCAACTGATGCTAGAGATCTCAGTGCTATAGGGAGAGAGTTCCAGAGCCGTGGAGCCACCACACAGAAGGCACGGTCACCTTTAGTCCTAAGACGAGTTCTGGGAATGGCTAAAAGGTCTTTGCCAGAAGACCTCAGAGACCGGCTACATGAGTGACTGCGTAAAAGATCTTGAATATATAGGGGTGCTTGACCACGCAGAGCTCCATATGTAA
This sequence comes from Danio kyathit, assembly GCA_903798195.1. Lineage (NCBI taxonomy): Eukaryota > Metazoa > Chordata > Actinopteri > Cypriniformes > Danionidae > Danio > Danio kyathit. The sequence goes on from LR812525.1 coordinate 17,775,828, forward strand.
TGACCAGAATCTTAAAATTTACTCTAAAATTAATAGGAAGCCAGTGAAGTGCCTTAAGCACAGGAGTAATGTGTGACCTCCTATTAGTGTTGGCTAAAAGCCTCGCCGCTGCATTCTGCACAACTTGCAATCGATCCATAGAAGATCCGTTCAAACAAGTGAACAGAACATTACAATAATCCAATCATGAAGAGATGAAGGCATGAACAAGCATCTCCATCTCTTACTTTAACACAATATCTCTGATTTTTGTGATGTTCCTCAGATGAACAAAACACGTACGAACAACAGACTTAACATGGCTATTAAAACAGGGCTCGATCAAAGATGACATCAAGATTTCTAATATCCCTGCAATTTGAAGATGACAACCCCCCAAAAACTTGCCTGATCATTGGGCAAAAATCAACATTTCTGTTTTATCAGTTGCAGAACATTGTCTGCCATCCATTTGTTAATGGAGACTAAACAAGAGAGACAGTTTGTCTAGCCTGTCAGGGTTAAAATAAATTGTCTGCATAGCAATGGTAAGATATAACTTTAAAACTATTAATAGTCTTGCTGAGAGGGAGCATATATAAATTAAAAAGAAGAGTATGTATACAATTATGTGGCTAAGAAATAGCTATTATTTATTTATTTTTTTTTTTGGTGTGGCCAGTGAAAATTTTGGCAGGGCAAGTACAAATCTGAACTCAGTGTTGAACCCTGGATTGTATAGATTAAAACGAATAAGCCACCTAAAGCTTGACAGGTTTCCTGTGCGTAGCTACGGTTGCAAAGCCACGATTAGTGTGGCGGTTTTCGGGTGTGGCTTAGCGAAGGGTCAATTAAAAAGTTATGAATTAACGTGCTTCTGCGGAAATATTTATTAATAAGAATAAAAACGCTTTCAGAGAATAATGTTGTTTCCATATATTTTTATTTCTACATGTACATTTACTAATCTGTAACTGTTTTAGCAACTGAATCTCGAGTGTCGCTTCTGGGAATGGGCTTTGTGTGCTTTGTGCACTTGCCAGTTTTACAGCTTTGAAATGTAAATAGCCGTGCTTGTATGTAATGCATCATGTATGCGCCATGAATATATCGGTGTGCATTGCATGTCATGAAATGGTAAATACAGCCCAGTCAGTTAGCAAATGCTTTTTTTTTTTTTAAAGACACCCCATGGAGCAGCCTGTGATTTTGGATCAGGCTTAGTCCGGTTACTATTTAATACGATTTCTATGTGAAGCCACTGCAGGCTGGATTTCATTGATTTTTTGCACGCTCATCTGCATGAAGATGGCGGTGTTGGGGGATTGCATAATAACCGTTGGCTGTGTGTTGTTGACACAGGAGGCTGGAGGGGGTTGTCTTTGACTGCGGCTGTAAGATTCGATGGATTCAGCTGTGGCGGCTGCGAGGTGAAGCCGGTCTGCACACCCAGCAACTCTACTGCAAAGACAGCGCATCCAAGATTAGCCTGAGATCAATGAGCATCGCACACTGTGGTAAGACATGCATCTTCTGAAATAATACAGCTGTAGGCCAAGCTCGCACTACATATTGTTATGTGAGGTTAAAATATTTGTATTATGCAATGTTTGTCTTACATTACGATGCAGTATTGGGGAAGGTGGGGGAAGATTAAGTTAATTGTCCTACATTTTTAATGTGCAATGATTTGTTATTGAACTGAATAGACAAACATTTTCACATGCAAAATAGAGATTTTATGCATTCAAGTGTAATATTCAATCATGAATTATTACAATAAGCATTTTTAATGCATTTAAATAAAATGAAATGACGCAGGAAAACAGTATTGAACACATGAAGAAAGCAAGGTGTAGAAAGGCAATGAAAGCCCAGACAACAGCTGAAATCTTTCAGTAGTTCTTCAGCAACCCTCTGCCCTTCCTCATTGTAAACAAATATCAGCTGCTTCAGTCCAACATCTACATTATTAAGGCTGATTTATACTTCTGCGTCAAGCGCACACGCATGCTACGGCGCAGCCTACGCATGGACGCATAGCCCCTCGCCGTGGCCGGCGGCGACGTTGATGCTCACCTCTCAAAAAATGTAACGCATACGCATAGCGCAAGCTCTGTGATTGGTCGGCTTGGTAGCGCTGACGGAGGTGAGAGCCGCACGCCCGATGCAGTGAGTGTTTACAAGTGTGGAGTCCCGTGAAGGAGATCCGGATGGAGACTGATGTTTTGTGTTTACCTTATGATTAAAGTTGTTGCACGTTCACCGGTTCCCGCCTCAAAATGAGCGAATTTGAGCCACTTGTCCATTAAGGAAGCGTTCAGAAAAAACAAAACACCAGCGAAGAAACCCGACACAGAGGAACATAAACACCTACTGCCAGCTAGCGTTTCGGAAGTGTATTGCAGAAAAACAGAAACAGCGCGCAGAAGTATAAATGCACGGCTACGCGTGAGGCTTGCGCTGTGGGTCACGCCGATCACTTGACACAGAGATATAAACCAGGCTTTAGAACGATGAAGATGAAACCAGGGTGGAAATTTCAGCAAGACAATGACCCAAAACACAGCCGAGGAAACTCTCTAATGCTTTTTTAGAGAAAGACAATCAAGCTGTAGAATGGCCTAGCCAATCACCTGATTTGAATGCAATAGAAAAAACAAAATAAAGATCATTGTTTTATTTATTCTGTTTTATTTAATAGCTTTATAACAATATATTATGGTGTGACATACTAACTAATTTCTAGCTTAGAGGAAAACTGTAATTAGTTACTTCAAATACTTCCCACAACAATTTGTTTTGAAGTCTAGTAGACATCTAAACATAGACGGCTTGGCTCAAACAAGGCTAAACTTGTCAATGAAAATCTAAACGACACCTATGAATAGCCCAAAAATAGACTTGTCATCAAATACACAGGAACCGTCTATTTTTGGGATATTCATAGACATCTGTTAGATTTTCAGTGACAAAAAATAGCCTTGTTTTAGCCAAGCCATCTACGTTTAGACCTCCATTAGACACCGTAGACATTTTTTAACTTTCATATCTATTTTGGTTGCCAAGTGATCACTTTCTGTCTCTCATTTTAGTTTTACATTGACAAAAAGCTACAAAAATGTTCAATGTATTTTGCCTTCATTATATTCATTTGATACTTATATACAGAGAGGGCAAAAGTACACACATCCTTTACTCAAGTAGAAGTACAGATGCTCATGTTTAAAACCACTCTGGTAAAATTTGAAGTACTGACTACACTTTTGTACTCAAGTAAAAGTAAAGAAGTACGGTCTGAAAAATGTACTTAAAGGGGAAATGAAGCTGTAATGGAAATATATATAACAAACTCGATAACATATTCCCTTTTCAAGTTGATCAACTCGATCTCTCAACATGCATGAAGGATATAAAAACCTGCCATGTGAAAAACCTCGTCAATCTTAGTTTGGTTTGAACACGAAAAGAGGTGAGCAGTGGTAGTTATTATACTGCACATCATGTATACATCTATACAAAATAACCTACATTTCGAATTCCTTTGTAAACATTTTGTTGCCAATTTTCAGCTGCAAAATAACCAAGCAACATTATTGTCCAACAACACTGCTCAAAAAGTTGCCCTGTGTATCATCACCTGGGGCCTCATGTATCAACGCTGCGTACGCACAAAAACTTTGGGTATGCCAGATTTCACTCACGTTTAGATTTACTAACGATGAAATTAACGTGAGAATGTGCGTTGGTCCACGGCAACTTCATGTCTGGTGTACGTGCATTTCTTGTGTGTGTTTGTTTTATTTCCATTGACGACTCCTAGAGGCAATTATGTTAAATTGCACACTACAAAGTATAGTTGAGCCGTGCAATGCCAGCTGTATGGGATGGGATCATCCGCATGCCTAGCAGCTATATAAGGTTTCCATACCATGCAGTTGACCAGCCAAACATTTGGCATTTAGCTAAACATTTGTTTTCCCAATGTAATCGGAGCAATCGACTGCATGCACATTGCTATAAAGGCGCCATTTGAAGACGAATTTGCACATGTGAATCGGAAACATTTCCATTCAATAAATGTGCAAATAATATGTGATGCTCAAATGCGCTTAACAAGTATTGTAGCAAGGTGACCTTGGTCAACCCATGATTAATTCATCCTCACAAACACCATGGTTGGCATGAGGCTCCAAGGTGGCAGGCACTCGGTCAGTTGTAGAGCGGGCGATTGGGCAGCTGAAATGCCAGTGGCACTGCCTTGATAAGAGCGGAGGGGTGCTGCTATACCGCCCTAACAAAGTGTTCCTCTAATACATCTGTGTCTCCCACAGACACGGATACTACTCCAGACAGTAAAGTGTCACCCACAATTGAGGCAACTCTCTCCTCAAAGGGTGTTAGTTAAGCATGCCCTGTTCCCCGGCCTGCTCGGTCCACATTTTGACGGTGCACTGCTGTTCTCCTCTTAACCTGCACCTTTACATCGGACCATTTCTTTTTAATTCACTCACAGTGAGATGTTCAGACCCCACTGCGTTAACCGCATCAGCTAAACTCTCCCACTCAATTCTTTTTCTTTTGTTATTAATTCCGGAGGACAAACTTGCAAATAACACAGTTTTTCTTGGGTCTACCTCTGATAGGAGCGCCTCCAATTCACATTCTGTGAAGTTTCTCTTCTTGCTTGCTTTTGCCATTGCTTTTTAATTTGGTTTTGCCAAAGTGGAGTCATTACCATATTTATACGGGGGAGGAGGCAGGGAGGGGTTTTGCGCTCGTGCACGTGCGCTCAGTTTCACATTAATTCGGATGTACAACGAGAATATGCGTGGGATTCCGCGTACGCAGTGTTTCATACATTTGAATTTATTACTACGTACGCACATTTACAGCTTTGTCCGTACGCAATGTTTTAGTATTAATTCAACGCAAGTGTTTGTACATGAGGCCCCTGGTCATAAAACTTAACTTTGGCTAGTAAGAACAGCTGCCATACTCGTTCACTCTAACACATATTTCTGTAGGCCTGTATATTTATAACTAATGAATGTCTTAAATTTAACACTTCATTTTGTCCAAAACATACTTTTGATAAGATAAATAAACTTAATGCATTTGACAACAAATAATTGTTTGCATTATGCTAAAGCTGCTTCATTTTCTTCAAACAGCAACATGCAGCTCATCTGATATCACTATTTGTTTTTGTTTTTTGTTTTGTTTGTTTGTTTTCAGAGTATTGTGTATATTTTATTTAACAGATAAAATGTATTAATGCTTTTAATACATTTTTGAAGCATCTATTTTTCACGTGATAAATTCCTGATCCTTTGCATTATATTTAGATTCATAAGTAGGCCCACACGGAATCTGCGCGCGCCGAATTCCTCAGATTTTTAGGCCATAATGATTCTGTTTATGTATATGTGTTAATTTATATTTATTCAGTTTTTTAATTGATTTCAGTATAATTATTGACTAATATGAAAATATTCATATGCTTTATTAACAATGCAGTTTGTAAAGTTATATTTTCTGTATTTTAGTAGATATATTATATGAGAGACTTGCTTTGTTTACCAAATAAGTGGATCTAATTGGATTTGCATTGTAAACATTAAATAAAAGTTAAGGTATTATTTTTTTTTATTTCATATATTACGTTTTTAGTTATGATACTCTCAAATTATTCTTCATAAATCTGCAGATTTTTAATAAAATTCTCCGCAAAAATAGCAAAAAATGTCTGCAGATTCTGTCTGGTCCTATTCATAAGTCAAACAAAACGCATCCTATGACCTGGTATAAACATGACATCAGTCATGTTTACATCACCGACTCCCTCTGTCTCATCCACATTCGACAGTCTTGCCCTTCCCATGGTAAGCTTAATAAACAAGCCGACTTACGGTGTGTGAGATATAAAAAAAAAAAGCTGCCCACTGCAACGTGCAGGTGTACGGTGACAAAAAAACATATTGATTGAACGATGTTCAAATTGCGCAATGACAAGAAATAATAGATCGCACCGCAAAACACATTAAAACGAAAGTAACGAGCCTGATTTAAAAATGTAAAGGGTAGAAAGTACAGATATTTGTGTAAAAATAATAAGTTGTCAGAAAAAGAAATAGTGCAGTAAAGTACTGATACCAGAAAAATCTACTTAAGTACAGTAACAAAGTATTTGTACTTCGTTACTTCCCATCTCTGCTTATATACAGTTGAAGTCAGAATTATTAGGCCCACTGAATTATTAGCCCCCCTGTTTATTTTTTTCTCGTTTTCTGTTTAACAGAGAGCAGATTCTTTTAACGCATTTCTAAACATAATAGTTTTAATAACTCATTTCTAATAACTGATTTATTTTATCTTTGCCATGATGACAGTAAATAATATGTGACTAGATATTTTTCAAGACACTTCTATACAGCTTAAAGTGACATTTAAAGGCTTAACTAGGTTAATTAGGTTAACTAGGCAGGTTAGGGTAATTAGGCAAGTTATTGTATAACAATGGTTTGTTCTGTAGACTATCGGAAAAAAAAAAATAGCCTTAAGAGGCTAATAATTTTGACCTTAAAATGTTGTTTAAAAAATTAAAAACTGCTTTTATGCTAGCCGAAATAAAACAAGTAAGACTTTCTCCAGAAGAAAAAATTATCAGACATACTGTGAAAATGTCCTTGCTCTGTTAAACATCATTTAGGAAATATTTAAAAAAGAGAAAAAAATTAAAAGGGGGCTAATAATTCTGACTTCGACTGTAAATATTGGTAAAAAACGTGGGTACCAATTCTATTAACTTTCTACTTTTTCCAATTCTAGTACCAACACTAATAGCTTGTGACTTTAAAATGACTGAATTACACTGCATAATTCTGTACGTAATCATGTTTGCTGTGATCTAGATCTACCAGATATCAGTGTTGCTCACAGTAACCTGACGGTGCTGGAGGGAGAAAACGTGACGCTTAGCTGTAACGGCTCGGGTTCTCCTGTACCTGATGTGGACTGGGCTGTGAACGGCCTTCACTCCATCAACACACACCAGGTGAACACCATTCATCCCACATCCCAACCGATTAACCTTATTCGCAGTCGAACCGTGCCATAATGCGTCTTTGTCTGCCCTCCAGTCGACTGTCTACTTGCCCAACATTCACTCCATCAACCTGACGCTGGTTAACATGAGCAGAGACGACAATGGATTTGTTCTGACCTGCATCTCGGAGAACGTGGTCGGGATGAACAACGTGTCCCTTCAGCTGGCTGTGCTCTGTACGTATATTTAGCTTGTTTACAGATTTCTCCATATCTCTTAATGTTGCATGTAGTGAGGTGTGTCAGATTATGTGGTTTGAAGAAAAAAGAAATGCTGGTTCTTTTAGCGATCAAGATACCATGGCCCATTTTCCAATCCAGGCTCAGAGAACTGATAAATATGTACCCTGTACAACAATTTCTTGCTATTTTGTTTTCACAAATCAACTAGAGGGCGCAGTTTTGACAATCTCATATACGTTATAGCAGTGGTTCCCAACCTTTTTCCTTGGGGCCCCCCCATGTTCGTATACAAAAATTTAAGCCCCCCCAAACCCTATGATGGTACAGTATGTACCACACATACACATGTATATATATATATATATATATATATATATATATATATATATATATATATATATATATATATATATATATATATATATATATATATATATATATATATATATATATACACGTGTGTGTGTATGTGTGTGTGTGTGTATGTATATATATATATATATATATATATATATATATATATATATATATATATATATATATATATGTGTGTGTGTGTGTGTGTGTGTGTGTGTGTGTGTGTGTATTATTATTATATAATTATATAATATGTTTAGAAAGCATAAATTAATCAGTTTTACATTTATTAAAATTAAGTTGCATTAAATTTTTACATCATTACACAGGAATTTATATTTGAATTTTTAAACAAATAAATGTTTTATTTTTTTCATCTGTGTATGAAAGTGTATGTATAACACTAAATGTTATAATGAACATGAACATTACAATAGCTGGCCATTTACTTTCAAGTAAGTACAGATTGTAAGTAAAGATGTACTGTCGATTTCATTTTGATTTTTACAAGGCTAACACAAAGCTAATGTCCACCTTGGGGTTGCATGCTTTTGACTAGTGATGGAATGTCAGGTGTAATGCCAGTGATAGCCAGTCTAAAATCGCTGTGGACTTCCAGTCTGTTGCGGGACTTTGTTTTTATAGCCACAAGGGTACTGAAGGCTGTCTCAGAGAGGTAGGTGGTACTGAAAGGAAGAATGATTTTTGTAATTGCATAGTTTGCAAGTTTAGGTGCGATAACAGGTCCCCTTACTATCCAAAGCCTTTTGAATCCATTCTCCTGAAAGTACTTTTTTGATAGTGAATCAGCTTGAAGTTCAGCGAGCTCATCTTCACAGCCGAGGTATTCCACATCTTCAAGTCTGGATGTGAAGGGATCCATAACCCACAACTCCTTGGATAATTTGTCAACATCCGAGAAGCGGGACTTTAAATCCGCATGTAGTGACGTCATGTGATGACAAAACTCAGTGCGCAAATACGCACTCACGGTATCGCCAGAGTGTTGAAGCAGAAGTGGGAAGTGTTGTAAATGCCCCTGTGACATTTTTCCAGCCCTGTACTCCAGTTTGCGCATAAAAGCATCGATTGCTTCTTTGCAATCTAAGATGGTTGACTCTGAGCCCTGCAGTCTCTTGTTGGTCTCATTATAAAGAGTGAATATGTCAGCAAGGTATGCCGTTTTAATCCAGAACACATCTGTCAGCTGCTCCGACTGTGTGTAGTTTTGACTTTGCAGAAATTCCAAAATTTTATATCGCAGTTCTAGAAAGCGCACGAGCACTTTGCCGCGCGATAGCCAGCGCACCTCAGTGTGTAGCAGGAGAGTTTTGTGCGCTTCATCCTCACACAGTTGCGCAAATAATCTCTGGTTGGTAGGACGAGCTTTAATGAAATTTACGACTTTCACAACTGTTGACAGTGTGTCGCTAAGGTCACTGGACAGTTTTTTACTGGCGAGTGCTTGGCGATGGATCATACAGTGGAAGATTACACAGTGTGGGCTCTTTTCCATAAAACGGCTGTTAAATCCCTTATTTCTACCCATCATCGCGGCAGCCCCATCCGTGCAGCAAGCGAGATTTGCATAGGGCAGATTGTAGGATTTGAGGTAAGAATCGACAGCCATAAAAATATCTTGACCTGTAGTTGTTGTGGGTAAATTGGTAGACAGTATGTCCCGTTTCAACTCATCTCCGTCAACATACTGTACATACACGATAAGCACAGACTCTCCCGCCACTGTGGTCGTTTCATCCAGCTGTATAGCAAACTGGACTTCTCTAAGCTTTTCGTGCAACTGATTTTTGCAGTTTTCTGCCATTTTATCAATTCTGTCTTTCACAGTGTTGTTAGAAAGAGGGACAGTTTTAACCTTTTCAGCTGCTTGCGGGCCACACATTTCCTCCACTATTTTAATGCAGGCGGGTTTGATTAGCTCCTCTCCAATATTATGCGGCTTTTTTGCCTTGGCAATCATCAGCGAACAGTCAAACGAAGCTTTAGTGGCCTTCTGTAAATCACTACCTGCTCTTTCAAATGCTTTTCTGATGTCTGTCGATCTTTTTGACAGAGCCATCTCTTTGTTTCTCTCAAAGAAATCCTGATCTTTACTTAGTGTCTCTGGATGCTTCGTTTCCTGGTGTCTTTTCATTTTGCTTGGTTTCATGCTGTCATTTGCCAGTTTTTCACCACAGAAGACACATTCTGGCCGAAACTTGTCTTGACCTTCAATAAAACCAAAATTTAGGTAGGTTTTGTCATAGTGTCTAATCTTTTTCTTCGCCTCTGAAGGATCACTGCATTTACGTTTCTCTGCCATGTTTTGTTTTGATTTTGCCTTTACGTTGACAAGCACGTTGCGTGAGTGAGCAAAAATTAAATAATTATTTAGATATACGATTTTTTTTACTATTACATTTAAATTTTAAGCACATGTTTATATTTTTTGTTCTTTTGGTACTTAATATATATATATATATATGTATTAGTGGAGCATTTTATGCATTTTTTAACTCAACTCTTATCCGCTTCGGCGCCCCCCTTGTGAACTCTGGCGCCCCCCTAGGGGGGGCGCGGACCCCAGGTTGGGAACCACTGCGTTATAGGGCACATTTTCTCATACGTGCTATTTCTCGTAAATCCCCTGTAAACATTTATGCACATGTTAACGTCCTTCTAGTGCACATCCATGAGAGAAGCCGGTCGGCTTGTCGTCATGCATAAAATATAAGCTTGATAATGACTGACCCACCCGCCCCATCCCTAAACCCAACCCATAGTGTTTTCAAAAGCAATCTACAAGAAAAAGCCATCGTGGCCAGGTGCTTCTACTGTGGCCTCACGCTGCTTTTTTGGGTTTTGTTTATATTGGTTTCTGGATCTGTCCTTAGTCAGCTACTAAGCAAACCAGTCACACCAGAAAACCCATCCATATGTAGGTAAGCAGTCAGCAGTACCGCACAGTAATGTTAGTTTTACCCGTGAACACATACTGTATTTCTCAGTTCTCAGAAATGTACCCCTTGGCACATACTGCCAATGTGTTGCCATTTTGCATCGGTGTTGTCATTTTGCACCAATGTGTTGCCACAGAGCATCTTAAACTGATAGCCCCCCCACCCCCCCCCCCCAAAAAAAAAAAACTAGAATGACCCCATCCTTTGTTCTTCCTCATGTAGTTTTAAACCTTTATGACTTTCTTTCTTCTGTAGAACACAAAGAAAGATATTTTGAAGAATGCTGGTAGCTGGCACTCATTGACTTCCATACTAAAGTAATGAATTAAAATCAGACTGAGTAACTGCGTTCTAGTCATTTTTAGAACATATTTGGGAATCTTTATTCTGAAGCCATATTAAAACTACACATTTTTACATTTTTTATTTATTATTATTATTATTAGTTTCAGTAATTTTAGTACTCTTCATCTTTTCCTCATTGTATGTTTTATTTAAAGAGTTTTAGTTAATAATATATTGTAATAATAAATTATGGTATGCCACAATCTATTCAATTAATTCCCAAATTAGAGCAAAACTATAATATAGCTACATCAACAAAAGTTTGGGTAACACTTTATAATAACTACACACTATGAACCATTTATAAAGCATCAGCAAATAGTGAATTCATTATTTGTTAAGCGTTAACTCCACATTAATAAACGTTAGTAAGCAGTTTATAACTGCAGCTACAAACACTGTATTTTTGACTTATAACCACATGAATAATGCTTAATAATTGTACTTTCATACTTTAATGTTAATGATTCATTTTTCATTACTAATTTAAGTATTGCATTATTTACAAACCAGTTATTTAAGCATGTTGTTTTTTAAGCATTGTTGTTTTTTAAGATCATTCAGAATGAGTTAGCAAATGATTAATAAACTATTCAAATCAACATTCATATATCCTATTATTCAGGCATATAGTAAAAGTTAATTTGCATGTTAATAAATGCTTTATTAACTCAACTTCATCCAGTTTTGTGACCTAATCTAAAGTGAGGACTATTTATGCTTTATAAATCCCTTATAAATGACAATTAAAGGCTCGGTTACATTCTAAACAGGAAAAAAGTACATAAACAACATTATTCATTTCTATTTGTTAGAAGATCCACAAATGAAACTCATTCATTCATTCATTTTCTTGTCGGCTTAGTCCCTTTATTAATCCGGGGTCGCCACAGCGGAATGAACCGCCAACTTATCCAGCACGATTTACGCAGCGGATGCCCTTCCAGCCGCAACCCATCTCTGGGAACATCCACACACTCATTCACACTCATACACTACGGATAATTTAGCCTACCCAATTCACCTATACCGCATGTCTTTGGACTGTGGGGGAAACCGGAGCACCCGGAGGAAACCCACGCGAATGCAGGGAGAACATGCAAACTCCACACAGAAACGCCAACTGACCCAGCCCAGCCGAGGTTCGAACCTGCGACCCAGCGACGTTCTTGCTGTGAGGCGACAGCACTACCTACTGCGCCACTGCATCGCCCACAAATGAAACGTTATCTAAAATAAAATTACTGTACAGTTTAAACATTGCATCCTATTATTGTTAAATTATTGTTAAATTGTTATATTGTTGTTGCTTTATCCAATTTTATGTTATATTTTGCCACTCCTGTTATTCAGCCATGTTTAAACATTACAGTAATTTTACTTTTTAGATAAGATTGCAAAGATTTATTGTTCATTTGATACCAAGCCTTTAATTGTCATTTATAAGGGATTTATAAAGTGTATAAATAGTGTAGCAATATATAAACCATATCAACATTCTTGGGATAACAATTTGACAGAAGGATCTCTGGAGAGCAAAAGCACGAAAAGAGGAGGAAACACAAGGCACAAATTGTGAGTCTGCATCATCTGATGGAGCGAGAGCAGAGCATTCGCACGTGAGCAGCCAGTGTTTTGAGTGCACGCGAGGAGTTTTGTCCACATACAGAGGAGACCGGCGCGTTCGCTCGCTCATATTACATGAATGCACTCTCGACTTGTAATACTGCGCTTACGACATTTGTCAGTGAAATAACGCCATATGCACGTACATCCATCTCGCAAATGTACTGTCTTCTGTCATTTTCATCTATTTGCCGCTTTTCTGCTGCACGTTAGGGCTTAACATTACTGCGAACCGGGCTGAGCCAATAGTCCCGGGCCTCGAGCTCAGAGGCTGAAATCATTCTGCATTCAAAGTAAACAGTTCCAATAGCCAGAGAGAGATTAATGACAACACACACGTATATTCACTCACCACCAACAGGAAATAGAACTGCGGTATTTTTTATTTGTTAATGTCTTGCGGGCGAAAAGTTTGTTGTAACGCACGCGTTACTGAACATGTACTGAGTAAAATATTACTGAAAATGAATTAGTAATGCTTTACACTACTGCGTTACAGGAAAATGTAATGCGTTACTGTAATACATTACTTTTGTAACGCATTACTCCCAACACTGCTAACTTCGCACAGAAATGACAACCAGCCTATTTAAGGACTAGAACCGGTGACATTCTTGTTGTAAGGCAACAGTGTTAATCACTGGGCCACCGTGCCGCCCTATGAAGAGAAAGGTGGGGGAGTAGGGGTGGAAGGGGGGATTCTTCAAATCGAAGATGACTGTAGTGAGAAACCCTGGCTCTTTATAGTGGGTTAGGAATCGTCTGATTGGTGAATCATACAGTTGCGATCAGAATTATTAAACCCCTTTTGAATTTTTTTTTTCTTTTTTAATTATTTCCCAAATGATGTTTAACAGAGCAAAGAAATTTTCACAGTATGTCTGATAATGTTTTTTCTTCTGGAGAAAGTCTTACTTGTTTTATTTCGGCTAGAATAAAAGCAGTTTTTAATTTTTTAAAAAGCATTTTGAGGTTAAAATTTTTAGCCCCTTTAAGCTAAATTTTTTTCTCGATAGTCTACAGAACAAACCATCGTTTCACAATAACTTGCCTAATTACCCTAACCTGCCTAGTTAACCCAATTAACCTAGTTAAGCCTTTAAATGTCACTGTAAGCTCTATAGAAGTGTCTTGAAAAATATCTAGTAAAATAATATTTACTGTCATCATGACAAAGATAAAATAAATCAGTTATTAGAAATAAGTGATTAAAACTATTATGTTTAGAAATGTGTTGAAGAAATCTTCTCTCCGTTAGACAGAAATTGGGGAAAAAAATAAACAGGGGGGCTAATAATTCAGGGGGGTTAATAATTCTGATTGCAACTGTACATTAGTTAATGCAGAACCAGCCGTGTTCAATCATAATCATGTGATCCTCTCGAAATTAGTTTATAAATAAACTTCACCTAAAATGACAAAAAATTACTGTAATAAATTGAGATATTTTCTGTAAAATATATTTTTTTTTTTACATTGTGGCTTATAAAATGAATGCAAATTACACTGAATAATTGCTGTTCAGTCAATTTTATCAGACCACTTTATGTATCTTTATTTTGAACCCATAATAAAACTGCACAAATAATTCATGTTGCAAACTTTAACGCACATAACACCATACTGTCTTATGAAAAAAATATGGACACATTTAAAAATAAAGCAAGGTACTAAATGAATTGATAAACCAATTAACAGCTCTGAACCTGTAAGCCTTTGTGTTAATTTAATCAGAGGCCGCGTGTGTGTTTGGGGAGTGTGTGAGGTTGTGATACATACATAAAAATAGACCTCCTTCCCTGCGCCCTGTTAAACTGGGTTAAAAAGGTATATGATGAGAACGAACCGCAGGCTGAACTGAATCTGCAACAACTTTCTGTTTTTTAATACGAACTGAGGATTTTTTCTCTCACTTTTTAAGACGCTGATATGATCTGACACTCAGGCATCATTATGTTCATTAAACAGCACATGGTTTTAAGACAGCGAGTAGATGGAAAGCATTTGATCAGTCTGCTGACTAATGACTTTGACGTTAAATTGAAATGACAGCAGCAAGATTTGCAGGCTCTAAGTAGAAAAATTGTCAAGTTTGGATTTGATAAGCAAGTACAGGGTCTTGTCTTTATTAAAGAAGAATAATGAAAGATTCCTGATGGTTATAATCCTTTTATTTGAAGAACTGTAATATATTTAGCTTTTTATTCTGTTAATATTTTGTATCCTATTCTAAAATCGGATATGTCTGGACTGATATTATAGAGAATATTTTAAACTTAGAAACTTAATATGTGACCTTCGACCACAATTTAAGTCTTAAGGGTCATTTTTTGGGATCTGAGGTTTATAGATAATTTAAAGTTGAATAAGCTTTGGAAATCTGAGCGTTCAAAAAATAAAATCGAAATATTGAGAAAATCGCCTTTAAAGTTGACTAAAGGGTGGGAAAGTTGACTACCTTAGGTGCGTAAAAATGCTATTTATATATTATTACTTAGCAAAATGTTATGAATCTAAAATGAAACCAAGTTAATATGATACAAAACACACAAACAAATACAGTGCCCAGCATAATTGAGTACAGCCCATTTTGAAAATGAATATTTTTATAGGCAATGTATTTTGGTGCATTTAAACAAACAGATTTATTAAATAGATACATTTATTCAAATAATATTTTAGTCACCAAACATATTTAGAAATTGAAAGATAATACAATTAAATTCATGCAAAATATTGCAAAATGTAATATTTTTCTCTAACATTTAAATTCGGGTGTATTAGTTTTTGGATTGTTATCGTAAATTATTTTGTTAGATAAGCTCCAGATTTAGCTTCAGTACTGACTAATCTAATGTATATACACAAATATAATATTGTAAAGCTTCCAATTAAAAATATGAATTTAAAAGAGAGATTTGTGAGGGGTGTACTTATATATGCTGAACACTGTACATGCATGCATATACTGATTTACAGTATCCTCCACAATTATTGGCAACCCTGTTTAAGATGTGTTAAAAGCAGTCAAATAAATTCATTTTTTATTGCAAAAGCATAATCTCAAACAGATTTTTTTTAAATCTAACCTTTAACTCAGTTTAATAATAATACAAAAAATATATAATAAAAAAAAACATATACTGTATATATCTTTTTATAAAATCACATACAGTTAAAGTCAGAATTATTAGCCCCCCTCTGAATTTGTTTTTCCTTCTTAAATATTTGCCAATTGATGTTTAAGAGAGCAAGGAAATTTTTACAGTATGTCTGATAATATTTTTTCTTCTGGAGAAAGTCTTATTTGTTTTATTTCGGCTAGAATAAAAGCAGTTTTTAATTTTTTAAAAATAATTTTAAGGTCAATATTATTAGCTCATTTAAGGTATTTTTTTCTCGATAGTCTACAGAACAAACCATCGTTATTCAATAACTTGCCTAATTACCCTAACCTGCCTAGTTAACCTAATTAACCTAGTTAAGCCTTTAAATGTCACTTTAAGCTGTATAGAAGTGTCTTGAAAAATATCTAGTCAAATATTATTTACTGTCATCATGACAAAGATAAAATAAATCAGTTATTAGAAATGAGTTATTAAAACTATTATGTTTAGAAATGTGTTGAAAGAAATCTTTTCTCCATTAAACAGAAATTGGGGGATAAAATAAACAGGGGGGGTAATAATTCAGGGGGTTTAATAATTCTGACTTCAACTGTATTGCACAATTATTGGCACCCCTAACAATTTCTATAAAGAAATAATAATACTTGAGGCATTTTTTAAATATTTTTCTGTAGTTTTTAAAGTTGGTCAGAATATCTAGTAACCTTTAATTAGTAATTCAAGACTTCGGGTTTCCTTGCGATATAAATATGATGCGACACAGAGGCTTTTTTCTCTTATCATCTTTTCAACACGGCAAAGACATGAGAACACACCACTGAAGGCAGATGTGTCGACTTTCATAAGTCAGGAAATGGCTACAAAAAAATAACCACTCGGTGAATGCCCTTGAGTGGCCTAGCCAGAGCCCAGACCTAAATCCTATTGAACATCTCTGAAGAGATCTGAAAATGGCTGTACTCCGTCGCTTCCCACCCAACCTGACAGAGTTTGAGAGGTACTGCAAAGAGGAATGGGCAAAAATTCCCAAAGACAGGTGTGCCAAGCTTGTTGCATCATATTCAAAAACATTCGAGGCTGTAATTGCTGCCAAAGGTGCATCAACAAAGAGCAAAGAATAAATAAATAAGTATACAATATCAGTACAGACATATATGAGTTTCATTATTCTTCTTTATTAAAGATCAGACCCTGTACTTAGCTATAAGAACAAGATTGATACTGGACAATCAGTTGTAAAGATCTGATTTGAGATGCACCATAATTGGATAAGGCCTCAAAAAATAATAAATAAATAAATAAATAAATAAATAAATAAATAAATAAATAAATAAATATGTATAAAATATCAGTCCAGACATATCCGATTTTAGAATAAGACACGAAATATTAACAGAATAAATAGCTAAATATATTACAGTTCCTTATATAAAAGGATCATAACCATCAGGAATCTTTTATTCTTCTTCTTTAATAAAGACAAGACCCTTTACTTGGCTATTAGAATAAGGTTGATACTGGACAATCAGTTCTAAAGATTTGTGAAGTGATAAGTGATTTGAGATGCAATTGGATACAGCCTCAAAAAAGTTACTCTCTGCTCCACTCAACCGCATTAATAATGCCAACAAAAAAGGGCTCCGTTTGGGATTTCAGCATTCTGCTCACAAAAGCGGAGGAATACGAGATGCACATATGTGATGCGCTCTCCTCATTTCTCCTGGTGGGATTGCAGCAGGACTCTCTAAATGACAGGCCGAGAGCAAGGGTGCTGCTGCATGCATGCTGAGTCTAAAACACATGTCATCTGTTTAGACGAGGCGCTCGACAGGAGGGATCCATCTCTCGTCTGGTCTCATCAGTCAGCCCAGCGCAAATCACTGCGGCTGGTGCTCCTCATTTGAATGACAAACCAGTGCGCAGTGTTGGACCAGACGTTTTTTTTTTTTTTTTTTTGCGTGTGCTCTTTTGAACGGTGGACCATAATATACGGTCTGTGACAGCAAGATTACGAGCTGTCCCTCTGTCAATTTATGCACTGTCTGTTTTTCTTTGAAGAGCCAAATTGGGGACATATAAGTGCGTATTACCATAATCATAGGCTTGAAACAATAGCTTAAATGTCCTGACTTAACCTGGTCTTTCATACTATGTCTTACAATAGACATTTTAATTGAAGGAGTAGAGATTTTACTCACTGTTGTCGTTGTCATCGTAATATTGTCTGTCTTTTCATTTCTGTAAAAGAAAAAAACAAATGATATTAGATGTTAAGCAGGATGTCTCTATATGAGTTTGACTGTATGCAGTTTTAGTGCTACTATTGCATATGCTAATGTTTAAAGTATATTCAGGCACTGGTGCAACTGACCAAATTGGAGCTCAAAAAAAAAAAAAAATGTAATTAAAAAACTACAAATCCCAATTAAACACGTGTACTTTACGTTGCTTTGTACCTACGGATGGAACAGATCATGAAAAACCCAAATGTGTGCACGGTTCATGCATTTTTGTTTGTTTTTTAATCATTTGACAGGGAAGTGAGTGTTTGGAGTGTTTTGGTATCTGATTGGAATATGTGATCCTGCTACTGGCTGTTGACCCCTGCTCCTAAATAAAAATAAAACATTTATTATTATTTTTTATTTAAGAGCAGAAATAACAAGTATTGTGAGCTGAATCTGCCAACTTCATTTAAACCATGAGTTTTCAATTGGGTTAATGTCAGGGGATTGAGCTAGCCACTCCATTACCTCGATCCTTTTTTTCCTCCTGAAACCAATTTGTTGCCTTGTTTCTCATACCCTCTTAAGGCCCAAGATGTTTTTTTTACATGCATTTTTTATTTCTCTTTGCTTTTTGGGCTTATTGAAACCTAATTAGAATAAAAATCTAAGTATCATCTATTGATATTATGTACTTTTAGAGAAAAATGATGTCCATATATGTGGACTCGTGGTCCGAATTTACATAAAACACTTTTTTACGAATTTTCTTTTATGCATATTTAACATACAAATTTTTTTTGAACTTGCTTTGACTATCAGAGAGTAAAAACAGCATTTTTTTTTCCATTTTGGACAGTTAAAAATAGGGTTTGGGACATTTCATATGCTGAAAAACAGTTGCAGTATTTTAAAATGGCCACTTAAAAGCTAAAAATGTGCTGTCCACATATGTGGACACTCGGGCCCTAGGAGGATACTGTGGTGTTATGCCTATGTACTGTTTAGATGTTTTTGTGCCACTCTTCACAGTGTGCTTTACTAACTTCACAGTGTATTTTATAAACTCCACGAACTGGATCATTTTAACAAGTATCGCTTAAAGTTAATTAAGATGGCAATACTTCGTCACACTCTTTCCAAGCATATTAACACCTCTGTCAATGATGGTTTTGTTAAATTCATCAACCATAAAAAGTCTTTGGTGACTACAATGTTACATTGGTCACAAGGGAACACAAAAGCCACAATATTTGGTGCTATTTCATAACAGATTTGATGCCTTGTTTGTAAAATTCTTTCCTTTGTCTGATAGCAAATGATGAAGTGTCATTTTTGCTTCCTAGCTTTTTATTTGAAATTAAGAAATGTCCATTTGAATTGAAAAATTAACGATGTAGAACACCAAAAAAGTTTCACAGAACTAGTTCAAAAAAAGTTTAGCAGAACACCAAAAATGTTATTTCATAACAGACTTGATGCCTTGTTTGTAAAATTCTTTCCTTTTCCTGATAGCAAATGATAACACATTGCTTTAATTCACCCAAGTGTCGATATTTCTTTCTAGCTTCTCATTTGAAATAAAGATTTTCCATTTAAATTGGAAAATTAATGATGTATAATGGATTTTGGCATTTCTTTCTTTGGTCTGAATACTGTACATTACACAATTATTTTAAGGACAAAAATGTAATTCTCTGTACTCCTTAATAAAAATAAAACATTTATAAAATAACTAGCATTGTGAACTGAATCTGCCTACTTTATTTAAACCATGAGTTTTCAATTGGGTTAAGTTCAGGGGATTAAGCTGGCCACTCCATTACCTCAATCCTTTTTTCCCCCTGAAACCAAGTTGTTGCCTGGTAAATGACAATACTTCACACTCCTTCCAAGCATAACACCTCTGTCAATGTTGAATTAGTTAAATTCATCAACCATAATGAGTCTTTGGTCACTACAATATTATATTGGTCACAATTAGTTAATACCAAATGCACGAGATGGCAGATCACCATTTTTTTTTATATAAAAGACTTGAGTTTTCAATTGGGTTAAGATCAGGGGATTGAGCTGGCAACTATATTACCTTAATCTTTTTTTCCCCCTGAAACCAAGTTGTTGCCTGGAAAACAGTACATAGGCCCAAAAATCAAAGTATGAGAAAAGTTAAATTAATCAAGTCTTTGTGCACTAAAATATAACACCAAATGCACAAGATGACAGAACGCCAAAAAAAAAAGTGTCTATTTCATAACAGACTTGATGCCTCGTTGAGCACTGTGAACTGAAACTGCCTACTTTATTGAAACCATGAGTTTTAATTGGGTTAAGGTTAGGAAACTGAACTGGCCACTCCATTACCTCAATCCTTTTTTCCCGCTGAAACCAAGTTGTTGACTGGTAAACCGTACATAGATGCAACACCACTTTATAATATATCAATGGAATTGAGCTGGTCTCTTCATTACCTCAATCCTTTTTTCCCCCTAAAACCAAGCTGTTGCCTTGTAAACGATACATTGGCCCAAAATCCCAGTGTAAAAAGTTCAATTCATCAAGTCTTTGGTCATTACAATATTACTCCAAATGCACAAGTTGGCAGAATGCCAAACACGTGTCTATTTCATAACAGACTTGATGCCTTGTTTGTAAAATTCTTTCCTCTGCCTGATAGCAAATGATCCATGGATGAAAAATCTGTGTGTTTCACTGATTAAAACTGCTGCCAAGCATTCTGTCCTGTATCTGCTATACACAAAGCCGCAGTGTCTTTACAAACTCAATTTTCTCTCCTCATATCAGTTCCTCCAGTAATCCTGAAGCTGGACGAGCCGGAGCGCCGACATCACACCTGTATCGAGTTCACGGTCAGAGGTTTTCCTCATCCCACACTGCACTGGTTCTACAACGACCGCGAGATCTTGCAGAGTGAATATATTCGCATGGAGATGGACTACTACCAGGATTACTTAGAAGGCTGCTTGACTTTTGAGAACCCGACGCATTATGACAATGGAAACTACACCCTAGTGGCCACTAACTCTCTTGGATCGGTTAGCAAATCTGTCTTTGGCCATTTTCTTGATCCACCGTTCATGGAGGACGACGGTAGGTCTGCATACTGTAATTTATCATTTATAATAAGGTATGTTTGTACTCTATTTATTAATTTTGATACAGTTCAGATGCAAGTGCCTTCGGAAATCTTCATATAAAATAAGCATTTTTCTCAGGTTACTGTGTGTAGGTTTAGTAATTTCACCATTATGGTAAGAATAGGTTCTTTTCATTGCCTTTAAATTTAAATAACTGAACATAAACATAGAAAGCTGAGAGAAATCCTCATTTTAGAAGACATTTCAAATGGCACTTTTGAGGTTTTTCCATCTAAACTCTTTATTGTATAACTATCTGTCTACAGTAAAGGAACATTTTCAAATGTAAAGTCCCCATGAAATCAAAATAAAGTGCTTTTTTTAGATGTTAGCATCATGTTAGTATTAAAATATCTATAAGCTAGTGTGCTCCAAAACAATTTGCATTTCACATCCAAAGCTTGCAGTTTGTCTCTTCTGCCTAAATAGATCAACAAATTACATCACCTCACACTTCAGTTTCTCATCAAATATTCTGACCAATCAAATGCTCCTTAATATCTGACATGTCCCGCCCCCTTCAAGACGCTGCTACATGTGCATGAGCTCCAACACTCTCACTGGCAAAACTGTGATAAAAACTTAACACTGTTTTTTTTTTTTAAGAGGGAGGAGCTACTTTATTTCCCACATTGTCTTCAGGTTTCAGTTCAAATTGTCACACATCAAACAAAAATACACATTTCAAAGCACTTCACGGGACCTTTAAATAATAAAGAAAATCACTATATTTAAAAATACATATAGTGGGTGACACTTCAAAAGGACCATTACCGCTGCATGTGGTGCCACCGTGGCAGTAAGAGATTAAGAATGTGTTTTTAGGTGTACTTTTTTTAAACAATGAGTTTTCAATTGGGTTAAGTTCAGGGGATTGAGCTGGCTACTCCATTACCTCAATCATTTTTCCCCTGAAATCAAGTTGTTGCCTAGTAAATGGTACATACTGTAGGTGTTTGCGAATATGCTGCCAGGGCTATGCTTCTCACCATGTATTACAGACATCTTTTCTAAAACATACAAACATACAGTATAGTGTAAAAGCATGTTTATTACTAAGGAAACCAAAACAACTAAACAAAATTATTTTGTAATTGAACACATCACATACAGTACCTTTGCATAAGGTACACATGCTGTACCGTCCTATCTAGTATTGTGAAAAGGCAAAGCTAAAAATTGCATGTTGATGTTTTAGCAGAGGAAGTCTATGGTTAAATCACCACCCAGCGGTCAAAAGCCGTAGGCGCATTTACTGACAGTGAGTGGGGCAGCAGAGGGAACAAATTGAACTGTTAACATATGCATATTGATTCATGAATATTACAAATATAACAACTCATATCAGATAATTATTCATAACTGCAAATACTGTACAGGGCATCCGGAGAGTATTCATATCGCTTCACTTTTTCCACACTTCTTTATGTTACAGCCTTATTCCAAAATGGATTAAATTCATGTATTTCCTCAGAATTCTACACACAATACCCCATAATGACAATGTGAAAAAAAATTTGTTGAAATTGTTGCAAATTTATTAAAAATAAAAAACCTAAAAAAAATCACATGTACACAAGTATTCACAGCCTTTGCCGTGAAGCTCTAAATTGAACTCAGGTACATTCTGTTTCCACTGATCATTCTTGAGATGTTTCAGCAGCTTAATTGGAGTTCACCTGTGGTAATTTCAGTTGATTGGACATGATTTGAAAAGGCATACACTTGTCTATATAAGGTCCCAGGGTTGATAGTGCATGTCAAAGCACAAACCAAGCATGAAGACAAAGGAATTGTCTGTAGACCTCAGAGACAGGATTGCCTCGAGGCACATGGCTGAGGAAGGTTACAGAAAAATTTCTGCTGCTTTGAAAGTTTCAATGAGCACAGTGGCCTCCATCATCTGTAAGTGGAAGATGCTTTTAACAACCAGGACTCTTCCTAGAGCTGGCCGGCCATCTAAGCTGAGTGATCGGGGGAGAAGGGCCTTAGTCAGGGAGGTGATCAATAACCCGATGGTCACTCTGTCTGAGCTCCAGCGTCCTTCTGTGGAGAGAGGAGAACCTTACAGAAGGACAACCATCTGTGCAGCAATCCACCAATCAGGCCTGTATGGTAGAGTGGCCAGACGGAAGCTACTCCCCGCCTGGAATTTGCCAAAAGGCATCTGAAGGACTCTCAGACCATAAGAAACCATATTCTCTGGTCTGATGAGACTAAAATTGAACTCTTTGGAGTGAATGCCAGGCGTTAGGTTTGGAGAAAACCAGGCATCACCAGGCTAATACCATCCCTACAGTGAAGCATGGTGGTGGCAGCATCATGCTGTTGAGAAGTTTTTCAGCAGCAGGAACTAGAAGACTAGTCAGGATAGAGGGAAATATGAATGCAGCAAAGTACAGAGACATCCTGAATGAAAACCTGCTTCAGAGTGCTCTTGAACTCAGACTGGGGCGACGGTTCATCTTCCAGCAGGACAATGACCCAAAGCACACCGCCAAAATATCAATGGAGCGGCTTCACAACAACTCGGTGAATGTCCTTGAGTGGCCTAGCCAGAGGCCCAGAGCTAAATCCTATTGAACATCCCTGGAGAGATCTGAAAACGGCTGTACACCGTTGCTTCCCATCCAACCTGATAGATCTTGAGAGGTACTGCAAAGAGGAATGGGCAAAAATTCTCAAAGACAGGTGTGTCAAGCTTGTGGCATCATATTCAAAAAGACTTGAGGCTGTAATTGCTGCCAAAGAGGCATCAACAAAGTATTGAGCAAAGGCTGTGAATACTTATGTACATGTGATTTTTTAGGTTTTTATTTTTAATAAATTTGCAACAATTTCAAAAACTCTTTTTTCACATTGTCATTATGGGGTATTGTGTGTAGAATTTTGAGGAAATAAATTAATTTAATCCATTTTGGAATAAGGCTGTAACATAAAATAATGTGGAAAAAGTGAAGCGCTATGAATACTTTCCGGATGCCCTGTATATATCGATTTGTTTTAAAAAGTTTTAATCTCTATAAAATTCAAATTACAATTTTTTTATTAGCACTATGCATTTGCAATGGTTTCCTTTTTTATTTCCCAATTTTTAATCGTTTGTTTTTCTCATTTCTCCTCTTATGCTGATCTTTAAGGAATAATGGAGTACAGTAAGTGACTCGTCTTTTTAACCTAAATAAATAAATTAAAAATACAGACAGAACATTAGTCACATCTCATGTCCTTGTAAAAATCTAAACCAATATTTTACTTCAAATACACTACAACATATGACTTTAAATGCAACATTGACTACGTTTACATGGACATCAGTAATCAAATTATTTGCCTTAATTTGAATAAGACAATAATAAGATTAAGGTGTTTACATCAGTTGCTTTTTGAATGTTCCTTTCATGATCCTGTTTTACATGTTATAGCACATAATTCGATTAACGTCATTGTGTCACTGCACTATCATGAGCTTCATGTAATTTTGGGTGTTTGTCGACTTTAACTGCAGTTTGGCACTTTCACTTTCATTCAGGAACATTTCATGCATGCCCCCATGACAAATGAGATATTGGATGCGAGTATGAACTGCTGGAAGAGTGTTGTTTTAATGGAATTTGATACTCCATGCTGTATGGGGAAAAAAAACAACTGCATTTCATGATGCGGGTGTCTGTGGCCCTTCACTGACTCGGTAGGTGCAGAGAATAGTGTCAAACAGTCGTCTGTGTATTGACTATCCTGCAAAATGCGGCGAAAATCCTACACAATGGTAATAGTTTGATTACGGTGTTTACATGTCTGTACTGCACTTCAATAATGTGACTAAAATCAGCATACTCCACATGTCTTAATTTTATTTCTGTTTAGTTCGATTATGATCTTCATCGGATTAAATTAATCAAAAATGGCTGTTTACATGGTAGACTCTTGATCAGAGTATTGTCTTAATCGTAATAAAATCGGCTTATTGGTGTCCATGTAAACATACTCATCAAAGGATGTGATTTAACAATTCCCTTTTCAAAGCAGTATCACATATTATAATAGTTTCAAAAATGTAAAACTTGGCATACAAAAATAACCTTGTATTATGTAATACTTGAAAATCTTCCTTATACTGTCCAGCATCAATAAAAGAGAACACCATTAATGGCAGAAACCCTGCAGATGAGCTTCAGCACATATAAAAGGTCTGTGTGTGCGAAGAGAAATTGTTTTTGGGTTTGTGATGCTGCAGTATGTGAGCCCTGCAGCACCTCTGCCATTACGACTCAATTAAACGCCAATTCCTCTCTGACACCTGTGAATAAGCCACACGGGTTCGCATAAAACCCTTCACAAATAGTGCAGCTTCCAGATAGTGTCATATATAGACTCAACTGGAAATAGATTTGTCTAGTAATGAAAATATATAATTTAATATACAGTACATAGGGGACCAGGAATAGTTTGTATAGTGGATTAAAGGGATAGTTCACCCAAAAATGAAAATTTACTCACTCTCGAGTAATTCCAAACCATTATGAGTTTTTTTTATTCTGTAGATACACTAAAGAAGATATTTTGAGGAAAGCTGAAAACCTGTAACCATTGACTTCCATAGAAAAAACATAAAAGAAGATATGTTGAGGAAAGCTAAAAACCTGTAACCATTGACTTCCATAGAAAAAACATAAAAGAAGATATGTTGAGGAAAGCTAAAAACCTGTAACCATTGACTTCCATAGTAAAAACATAAAAGAAGATATGTTGAGGAAAGCTAAAAACCTGTAACCATTGACTTCCATAGTAAAAACATAAAAGAAGATATGTTGAGGAAAGCTGAAAACCTATAACCATTGACTTCCATAGTAAAAAAAAAATACAATAGAAGTTAATGGTTACAGGTTTTCAACATTCTTCAAAATATCTTCTTAAGTGTTCAACAGAATAAAGAAACTAAAAAGATATAAAAGAAGATATTTTGAGGAAAGCTGAAAAGCTGTAACCATTGACTTCCATGGGGAAAAATGTACTATAGAAGTTAATGGTTACAGGTTTTCAGCATTCTTCAAAATATCTTCTTTATTGTTCAACAGAATAAAGAAACTAAAAACATATTAAAGAAGATATGTTGAGGAAAGCTGAAAACCTATAACCATTAACTTTCATAGTAAAAAAAAAAAAACATATAAGTTAATGGTTACAGGTTTTCAACATTCTTCAAAATATCTTCTTAAGTGTTCAACGGAATAAAGAAACTAAAAAATATATAAAAGAAGATACGTTGAGGAAAGCTGAAAACCTGTAACCATTGACTTCTCTGGTAAAAAAAAAAAAAAGTACTATAGAAGTTAATGGTTACAGGTTTTCAGCATTCTTCAAAATTTCTTATTTTCAGAAAATATAGAAAGTCAAACATGTTTTGAACAATATGAAGGGTAAATAATTGATGACAGAATGTTCAATTTTGGGTGATCTCTTTAAATTGTAAACAACACTTGCATACTTTAAGATTGTAGTAATTTTATGTACATAATTGGTCAAGGATGCAAAGCAGTTTTCAAGCATCAAAACAATAAAAATATAATGCATTTTAAATGTATTACTCCTTTTCTGTACATTACAATGTGTCTTGGCTCATTTTTGTCAGGTACATTTAGTGCAAGAATCATTTGTTGACATATTAAAAGACTAATTAAAGTTTACAGTGTAGTACCAAAATAATTCTTTAATATTCAATCTTTGTACATTTCCACTATGATGCATAAACAACCTAGTTCTAGCCATTTGTTTTCAAGGAGATTCATGAAATAAAACAAATTAAAAGTAGTATGACTCCCAGTAGGATGACTATATGTTTCCCAGTACTGAGTTGCAGCTGGAAGCGCATCCGCTGCGTAAAATATATGCTAGAATAGTTGGTGGTTCATTCCACTGTAGTGACCCCTGACTTAGCTGAAGGAAAATGAATGAATGAATGAATGAATGAATGAATGAATGAATGACCCCCTATTAGTGCATATTTTGCAGGCTAGAATACGTATTTCCTTACTTTGTATTAATATATCTACTTTTTCATAACTTGTATTTAGTATGCAAAGTATACAAAATGACTTTTTTTTTTTTTTTTACATTTAATTAGATGCATTTTCACAAGAAGATATTAATAATATAAAACAAATTAAAAGTAGTATGACCCCATATTAGTGTATAAATGTTTGCTATTTTGCAGGCTAGAATAAGTATTTGCATTATATATATATATATATATATATATATATATATATATATATATATATATATATATATATATATATATACATACAGTTGAAGTCAGAATTATTCCCCCTTAGAATTTATTTTCTTTTTTAAATATTTCCCAAATGATGTTTAACAGAGCAAGGAAATTTTCACAGTATGTCTGATAATATTTTTTTCTTCTGGAGAAAATCTTATTTGTTTTATTTTGGCTAGAATAAAAGCAGTTTTTTAATTTTTTAAAACTATTTTAGGGACAAAATTATTAGCCCTTTTAAGCTATATTTTTTTTTCTACAGAACAAACCATTGTTATACAATAACTTGCCTAATTACCCTAACCTGCCTAGTTAACCTAATTAACCTAATTAAGCCTTTAAATGTCACTTTAAGCTGTATAGAAGTGTCTTGAAAAATATCTAGTAAAATATTATTTACTGTCATCATGGCAAAGATAAAATAAATCAGTTATTAGAAATGAGTTATTAAAACTATTATGTTTAGAAATGTGTTGAAAAAAATTTCTCTTCGTTAAACAGAAATTGGGGAGAAAATAAACAGGGGGGCTAATAATTCAGGGGGGCTTGTAATTATTTTTTATATATATATTCATAACTTGTATTTAGTATGCAATGTACATAAAACTTTTTGTTTTTACATTTAATTAGATGCATTTGTCAGCAAGAAGATATTAATATTATAAAACAAATTAAAAGTACACTATAAAACCCAACAGTCAACTTTATCAAATGAAATGAGTGTAGTTAACTCAAAGTTTACTGAAAGTTAATTCTACTCATTTGAAAAGAGTTTTGAACTGTGTTGAAGGTAAAGAGTTAATTAAATACCTCATTACTTCACCTTAAATGGAGTAAGTTCACAGTACTCATATAGATTAGTTTTTTAACCCAAATGGTTTGTAGCAATCGGTTTCCTCAAATGGTTTGAGTTACCTTCACTTATTGGGTTTTACAGAACTCAGTTGGTTTAAGTTCTCTTCATTTATTGGGTTTTACTGTAGTCAAATTGCTTCGTTTACTCAAATGGATTAAGTTCACAGTACTCATTGGGATTAGTTTTTGAACTTAAATGGTTTGTTGCAATTGGTTTCCTCACTTTTTGGGTTTTACAGGGTAGTTTAACCCCTTATTAGTGTATATATTTTTGCTACTTGCAGGCTAGAATATGTATTTTCTTTATATATATACAGTATATATATATATATATATATATATATTCATAACTCATATGGAGTATGCAAAGTATACAAAATGACTTTTTTTGCATTTGTCAGCAAGACAATATTAGTAATATAAAACAAATTAAAAGTAGTATGACCTCTTATTAGTGTATATATTTTGCAGGTTAGAATACGTATTTGCTTTATATAAAGATATATTTTGTCATAGCTTGTATTTAGTAAGCAATGTATGTCAATTCATTTTATTTTACATTTAATTAGATGCATTTTTCAGCAAGAATATATTAATAATATAAAACAAATTAAAAGTAGTATAACCCTTTATAATGTATATATTTTTGCTATTTTGCAGGCTAGAATATGTATTTCCTTTCTTTATATAACTATATTTATTTATTCATAACTCATATTGAGTATGTAAAGTGTACAAAAGGACTTTTTTACATTTAAATAAATGCATTTGTCAGCAAGAAGATATTAATAATATAAAACCAATTAAAAGTAGTATGACCCATTATTAGTGTATATTTGCAGGCTATAATAAGTATTTCCTTTCTTTACATAATTACATTTAATTGGATGCAAACAGCATAGTAAACAGTGAGAAAACTGGTTCAGCTCTTTTCTACAGCAATGTAATTTTACATTATTTCAGGCTTATTTAAGTTAATTATTTACTGAACAATACTGCCCTGCATGCTGCAAGTGAAAGCATCTTTTGGCCTCCTTAAAGCGATAGTTCACCCCAAAAATTAAAATGTACAAAAATGTATGTGGTTAAAAACCTGTATGAGTTTATTTTAAAGAATGTTTGAAATCTCCACCTATTGACATCCATAATACACCCAAAATAAAAAGATTAATTGGATTTACTATTTTTTTTTTAAAAAGGTAAGTGGTTGCAAACAATTTATATGGGCTGGATTTTAACAAACAAATTAAGTTGAACACTACTCAATTGAATATGTTTGTTTATATTCAGCCCTTATAAATTGTTTGCAACCACTTACCTTAAAATAATCCACTGAATATTTTTTTTCAGTGTAGGAAATGCTACAGTATGAAGTTCAATGGCTGCCTGTTTCCAAACATTCTTAAATTGTTAAATGATGCCAGTTATTATTATTATTGGTGCAGCAAGCTATTCATTTAATGTACAATGTCCTTTCATTCCCCCATAGCTCCACCACCTGAGGATGAGGGGAAGAGACCTGAAGATTCATTTGGAGTAAGACATCCATTCTGTCTGAAAAGAGCAAAAAAAAAAAAGGCTGACGTTTTCCTTTAATTTAAAGAGTGTTTTTCAGCAGACGTACTGTAGCTGTGTCATTGACTGCTTTATTGCTTTTTTTTTTTTTTCTTGCTGTAGATGTCGATCGCTGTTGGTCTGGCTGGCTTCGGATGCGTCTTTCTCATTGTGATTTTCGTCCTCATCAACAAATACAGCAGACGCAACAAGTTTGGAATAAAAGGTACAAGCATTTTCTTCGCTTCAAAATTATACTCAAAGGCAACTTTTTAATCCAATTGTTTGGAAAATAAAATAGATATTTGGCTGGATGTGGTTTTGATTCATTGCATCATGGTTTCTTTATATGGGGCGACATGATGGCACAGTGGTTAGCACTGTCGCCTCACAGCAAGAAGGTCGCTGGTTTGATTCCCGGCTGGGTTAGTTGGCATTTCTGTGTGGAGAATGTTCTCCCTGTGCTCATGTGGGTTTCCTTCCAGTGCTCCAGGTTCCCTCACAGTCCAAAGACATGCGCTATATAGGTGAATTGGGTGAACTAATTTGGCCATAGTGTATGAGTGTGCATGTAAATGACAGAGTGTATGGGTGTTTCCCAGTACTGGGTTGTGGCTGAAAGGGTATCCGCTGCGTAAAAGATATGGCGGAATAGTTAGTGGTTCATACTGCTGTGGCAACCCCTCATAAATAAGGGACTAAGCCGAATTTTCTTTATTTTACAAAGCTGTGATTGAAAGCATAATACGCTATGGATTTACTGTGTGGTAAGGAAACATTACAGTTCAATCTAAAGCTAAACTTGGAGGGCTGGTAAGGACATCCATGAGAATCATAGGGAAAAGGGAATACCGATCTTTACAATCTCTCTATGAGCAATCGGTTTTGCGACGAAGCTATTAAAATATTAGCTGAGCCCTCACACAGTTTATAGAGTATGAGTTACTGCCTTCTGGTTGACGATACAGGTTGCCTGTGTGCAGATGTAGCGGAGGCCAGCTAGTGAAGAGCTGTGTAGGTAAACCTCACTCCTTTTAGAGCAACCGACTCCCATGCGCCGGTTCAATCCCAGCTTAGAGCGGGTTGGGTGCAGTAGGAATGGCGGGGTTACATTGGTGTCGTGACCTGGAAGGAAGTGAGGTTTAGGGGGGTGAGTGTAGTAGAGGTCAGGTATGAAGTGAAGTGCTGTGCAGGTATACCTCACTCATCTGACCTCTAAAGGTGCTCTAGCGACAGACACTAGAGCAGTGGTGGGCAAACCTTTTAGGCACGAGGGCCACATCAAGTTTTGCAAACCAAGTGAAGGGCCACGTGTCAAATCCTTCAAAAAATTACTTTTATTTATAGTGGCAGTATGCATGGAACATGTAATATCGGACAGAAACGTTTCACAATAACACACATTTTTTTTAGTTAATATTGAGTCATGTAAATATTTATATTTACTTATCAATCATCATAAAATAATAAAATAATTCCTTATAAAATATAATAATAATAATAATAATAATAATAATAATAATAATAATAATAATGTAATAATTTTTACAGTGGAGAATAGAAAAGATATTGTCTGATAGAAAAAATCTCATATTAACACATTAAAAATAATTTGAATGTTTGCATGAAAAATACTGACTTAGGTTCTAGTCTTTAAAAATAGCAATACTTTCTTGGCATTAAGACATACCACTTTTTGTCCGATATTGGTGAAGAAGTATTTTGTTGTCCATTATTCCTTAAACACACGACATTCAAAGTCAACTTTTTTTTTTTTTTTTTGCCTGACTCACTTTTAGTCATTAATGGTCGAGTGCATTTTAATATCCGAGAGTGTGTTCTAACTTTACTGGTTGCACTAATTGTACCGCATGTAATATTGCCATCAAATGGCGTTCACTTGTATTGCATCATTATTTTACGTTACTCAGATGCAGCATTTTAAAAACTCCCTCGCGGGCCGGATGAAAGTGTTTAGCGGGCCGCATATGGCCCACTCACCCTAGTTTGCCCACCTCTGCACTAGAGGCTATGGTCATGGTCATACTTGTTTGAGCAACCAACTCAGGTTGCCAGTTCGATCCCAGCTCAGAGCGGGTTGAGTGGTGTAGGACCGGCGGGGTTACACAGATAAAATCATTTTTAGAAATCTTTCTTACCTACATCAATTTGCTTTTTAAATATGTAATATCTGTTAATGATTGAATGTTTGTGTTGATTTGTGTTTTTGAAGTCTATTTTTTGTGGGCCTAGAGTCCAAGTCAAATTTCCCCATTGGGGACAATGATGTGAAAAAAATCAATGGTTTCTTAATGGCAGATGGTTGGATTAGAGTCTAGCTGGACAATCAATTGTAATAATAATAATAATAATAATAATAATAATAATAATAATAATAATAATAATAATAATAATTCTTGAACACCTACGAAACTACAAAAGTCTGTGTGAAACAGAAGTTGTTGAGACTTTTATTCCAGTATGTTGATGTACATCCAATCGAAACAGAATTTAGAGTTGGAAGCGGGGCTGTCTTTTAAACATCATTCCCTCATAGCAAACTAATGTAAGAGGGGCGTGGCTAATTGTATTGTGGTTGAAGCCATCAAACTGACATCATCAGAGATGAACCACCACTCCAAATGCAGAAACAAATGATCAGACTTTGATTAAAGATTATCTACACATTTTATTCCCACTGGAATAACTTGCACAGATTAATTGTTTCTTTTTAAGATTAACAATGT
The DNA here is from genome assembly GCA_903798195.1 of Danio kyathit. Taxonomy (NCBI): domain Eukaryota; kingdom Metazoa; phylum Chordata; class Actinopteri; order Cypriniformes; family Danionidae; genus Danio; species Danio kyathit. Next base: position 17,808,329 of record LR812525.1, read on the forward strand.
GAGCTAGCAAAATACGCATGTGTAACATGTTCCACAGTAAAGATCTTTGCACACTGAAGTGCGAAATTTTCATATGTATTTTCTTCGTATTCATATGCGAAAAATTCATCATGTAAACAAACTTTGCACACCGAGTCCGATGCGTATTATTTAATCCATTACAAAAAAAAACGCGAAACATTTCGGAGTCAGTTTGAGCAGTGATACATTCTTCTCCTCTCTCTTGTCCAAAGTAGAAAAAGGAAGAGGAATAGGCTACATGTTGTGTTCATCCACTAGCCTACATAGAGAGGAAGGAGACGTCTCCTCCTTATCAAAGAGCTGCGTTATGATTATTCCCAAATGCAAAGTTTATTTCAGGAAATCAGTGGAATTTTGATACATTGCTTATAATAGTTCACACGTTTACATACGTAAACAAATCCTGAACAGAGACTGGAAGTACCTATAGACATAATAAATGATGGCCGCATTGACGTATCGGAGCAACGGACTGAAGCCGACCATGAGGCGATCATGTCTGTACACACACCCAAACAGCAGCAGGGGAGAGGTGTGGCAGTCACAGAATCCATCATGGGTTCTCAACTGTTCGCCACATTCTGTCTTATATTATGCACTGTGTTTGTCAAAATTATCTGTGGCTCAAGTGACGGCATTTTGTATTTTGCCGTTCGCTTGTAGGGTGGCTCTGAACTGTCAATACACTTCTTAAATTTCTTTTTTGGATGTGAAAAACAAAAAAAAATGTTGAACTCGGAGCAAAAATTTCGGATTCAGTGTGAATTAAGCTTACTGTATTTTAATTACATTTTTGGGGAACGCAGTAATGTAACAAATAAAATTTTCAATTTGTGTAATTTATTTACAGTTACTAAAGTCAATGTAATTGCGTCACTTACGTTATAAACATAGTTAGTAGAAAAAAATGCTGTTTTTAAAATCACGTTTTCTGCTGCAACGTCAGTTAATTAGCATGCAATTTTAAATTGCTGGTGAACGTGAGCTGAAATAGCTGCTGACAAGAGTAGTTGCTTCTTCAAGTGGAAATACAGAAGTTACTTTGAATTCACTGAGCGTAAAAACAAAAACATTGCTGTGAAATGCAGTCTATGTCCAGTCTCTTTTGACTTCTTTTCGACCAGTAAATTGTTCAAGCACTTGAATAGAAAGCATTCTATGCCAACACTCGTCACCAAGGAGGACACCGGCACCCAAAAACATGGTGATCCAGCTCCAAACTGGATTTTTGTGCAGGATCGGGAGTGAAGGTATCTTCTGAATGTGAAGAGAAGCGTAGCTGCTTATGCGACCGTTCACATATTGCGTCTTTTGCGCTTACATTTTCCAGGCACACGTGACAAGGACTGACCGATCATCTTCATACTTTGTATGAAATTTACACATTTCGGTAGACTAATTACCTCAGACAAACACAGAACACCTAAACACTGCAGTACTTTTGCATACTATGGATGTCAGTGGTTACAGGTATCCAGTACTTCTACATGTCTTCTTTTGTGTTAAAAAAAGACAGACAAGTTTGGAACAAGTCAATGATGAGAGAATTTTGAGTTTTTGGCGAACTCTTTAAGTCTTTTGAATGTGTCAAGCTGCTGATCAACCCATTCAAATGTTTTTCAGGAAATATTAAATTTAGTGTTGGGCAGTAGCGTCACTATAAATAGCTTAACTACATTTCTCAGTAGCGTGGTTGTAGCGTCACTACTTTCTAAATCAAATAGCTTTTCAGTAGGGAAGTCAAGTAGCAAAGTAGCATCCACACAAGCTACATTTACTGATCACTGACCAATAAGTGACTGCACTGACATTCACGGAGCTGCGAAGCCAGTGTCTAGCCGATGAAAGTAAATCCATATGATGGCGAGAATGACGATTTCTTCTTCTTTTTGTTTTACGGTGGTCGACAAAAAAAACTTTTTGGTGCGTTACTGCCACCTCTCGCTCTAGTCGGTGACTTCGCCAACCAATTAGGCTAACAGGAGAGGAGTTATATAAACAGAGTTTACTGTAGTACAGGCTAAAGCATACTATGGTAATTACTATTAGTTAATGATAGTTACTAATACTACATTATGTAATTTAATTCATTAATGAAGAGTTGTAAATATATATACAATATAATTCTTATTCCTAAATATTTCCCTTCACTATAAATTACTATAGTATTTTAAATGCGTACACCTGGTTTTATTGGATTTTTTGTTTTTGCTGTTACTGTATATCAGGGCTATTCAATTAGTTTGTCACGGGGGCCAGTTCATGAAAAGCATCCCAAACGAAGGGCCGGAGAGATATGACTTGCAATATAAATGATGACACAACTGCATTTAAGAGCCAATTATGTATTTTTGCTCCTTTAGACACCCACGTTGTATTTGTCTACATTAAAATGTTAATATATTGTATTTTGAAACTATATAATATCACTGCATTGTACAATAAGTTTTTTTTAACAAACATTCAAATGTTGTATTTCACAGCACAACAAAATCAGTGTATTGCTTAAGTAGGCTTCTTCTACATTCAGATACGTTCATATGTTATGTTTTGAACTGCATAACAATTATGGATGCAACAATTATAGATTTTGGTTGTACGATTATAGTGTGAAGAATAATCAGTGTTTCACAGTTATCACGTCTAATGTAAATTTAAGCTTTATATTAGCTAGATTTAGATCTGGACATCTCTAACTAATATTAAAAAACCTTTAAAAGGCATTTTCATTAGTAATAGTTTTTATGCTGTAGGTTTTTCTGTGCTTATAGGGCTACACAATTATGTGTGTGTTTATAGAGAGGAACGGGAGAAAATAATATAATAATAATTGTTATGAAGGTCGGCGCCAATATTTAGATTAACTGTTGTTATCATCTGCGTTCATACATACATACATAATCATTTTAATAATAGTTCGTCTAACATGTCTTTTGTTTACATTGCACTGCAAGCTAAGCACAACTCTCACCGTTACAGTATGAGATGTTTTCTACTGCGTGCGCCCTGACAGCCGCGAGCGCGTTGCTCCGCTTGCGCTCGCATATTGGCATACATTCTTACGACATAACAAACTTGCGCGCGGGAAAGACGTGATATGGGAACGGCCCGCGGCTATAGTTATTACAGTGTGCGTGCGTATTAGCTTCGGTGGACAAGCTCGGAACTTTAAAGGGTCACGAAACACCAAAACACATTTTTTGAGCTGTTGACAGTCATATATGTGTCCCACGCTGCTATAAACACTATTAGGACACATATATTGCACTAAAAAGTGAAAATTGGTTGTTTTTGCGTTATTTTGAGCAAATTCGTTCTTCCGGTTTGAAACGAATTTTTGAAGCTACGTCACGGCCATGAGATACTTAGGTGTAAATCCAGCAGTATAGTGGCTGTCTGTCTTTTCTAGGGCGTTCTGACGTATCTGAGTGCGCAGTATTAATTCATGAGAAGACGTGCTTCAAACCAATTAGCGCGCTCTATTGTGTATGACGCGAAACTTCATTAATATGCATGATAGCTCCGGAGACTGTTTACCAGTTTACAGTGTTCAGACGGCAGAGAGACGCCACGTTGTGTTGCCAAAACAAGTGAAAGTACAAGAATTTCAAGACAAGAGTCGTAGGTGTTATTAGTGTGTTGCAACGAAGGTTTTGCTTTCATTTTCCCTTTATGGGAGAGCAGCTGGACTCACGTGTGGATTACAGTGCACGCAACACGCGACAGAAACGCGTTTGTAAGGAACATTTTTACCCGAGAGCTTTTTCTCTAGTCTATAGAGGATAGTCTATACACACACGGCTTTCTGACGCTACCTACCGAGTACATAAGGTACAGAGAAATGCGGAGGATTTTTTTCTCTTATTCGCCGTAACAAATCAGCCTCTGTGTGTTTGTTTTTCCTGTCAAACTTAGCGCGTCCCTTCTATGCAAAATCTTACCCTCTTTCCCTCCCCCGACACTCCCACACTCCCAGAGCTGGACACGCCCAACTTTCCTGACTTTTTTCAAAACAGAGGTGTGAAAACACCCTGCTGAGACAGGGGGTTTCGTGACCCTTTAAACTAGCGCACAGTTGGCAACTTGGCTTAACTTTGTTCAGCAGTTTCGTTTCGTGCGGCAGAACAGTAATGCAGAAATGCGGGTTAGAGAAGCCTTTACGATTAATTAACCATGACGAATTAAAGCGCAGTTAATAGTGAAATCGGTTAATCGTTTCATCCCTAATAACGATATCAGTGCATTGTACAAAAAACATTTCTACAAACATATTCAAATGTATTCGGCTGCTCTCGCCACTGTCAGGTGACTCACGCTCTGCGCAGCTCATGCTGTATTGAACAGACGCACGTCACTTCATAACTATAGCGGCCGTTTTTTGACTTTACTAAATTTATTCTTGATGTCTTGGTCACACTATTTGGAAGGCCAGAACAAATTCCCTCGGGGGCCGGGTTTGGCCCGCGGGCCGCCAATTGAATAGCCCTGCTGTATATAGTATAATTTGTTTCTGTTTAGTACAGCATATTATTTACAGTAAATAACTGAACTGAACAATTCTGCCTCATATGTTTCATTGACAGTTTTATTAATCACTAACATATGATTGACTTGGATTTAAGTTGCTTTGATTTAAAAATAAAAATTGTTAAAAGATGTTTTTGCCAAGTAGCTTTTAGCTTAGAGGTTAGCTTTTAATAATAGCTTAGCTCACTACATTTCTCAAGTAACTTGTCCAACACTGATTAAATTACTGAAAGAGCTGCAGTTTATTTTGTATTTTTATAGGTATATTTTATATGTGTTAAAAGCAGCTGTAATGTCATTATCTGATTACTTTATACTTTAAATAATTAGTAATGTAATCAGATTACAATTTTCCAGTACTCAATCATTTGTAAACTATTACTTTTTTTAAAACACTGAAAATAAGCATTGAAAATTTTGATTTTAAAAGCAGACCAAGTTCTCATAAACGATTATTAAACATTTGTCCTAACGCATCTGAAAGTAAAAGGGTCCATTTTGATTTCATGTTGACTTTGAATATTTTATTCCCTGTGACATAAAGCAAAAACAAACAGGCAAGACGTGTTAATTCTTTTCAGCGTTTCTCGAAGCAGCACAATAGATTTGCTCAGTCTTTCAGTTGTCAATCATCTCGAGGGACTCGGTAACATAATAGGAGTTGTGGGCTTTGGTATTTTGGGCTATGTTTAGAGCCTGCTTTTAAACAGTGGTCTGGCACATCATGAGTCAGATAGGGTTTGGTTTGTGCTGTGTGGGTTTGTGTGAATAGAATTTGAGTTGAATGCATCCTCCAGTCTCAGACCTTGGGGAGGCAGTTGGCGGAAATGCCTGCGAGCTTTTTCTTTGGTTAGCCTGACTTCCTCTGCTAATATAATAGTTTTTATCACCGCCGAGCCAGTGTTTTCAGAGATATGCTTTTATTCAGTCCTACGTTTGTAGAACGGGTGGGCAGTTTCACCCAAAAAATGAGTAATTTTAGTTCGTGGTAACCATATATATCACATTAGAGTTGTTTTGGATGGAAATCCAGTGGATAAGAGCATGAGGTAATACCAAGCGGCAACCTCCCGCTCTTCCTCGGAAAGCCAATACGGAAGTAACTGAAACTGCAATTCATCGAAATTCCGCTAGTCCTGGCTCCATAATAGAGCAAATTTCTATTGAGCCCACTGTTAGAATGGCCAACTTTACAGCAGAAAAAAAGGTGTTTACAGCCTGGTACAAAGAACGATTTTGGTTCATATAGCTAATATTACCCCTCAGAGACAACTGTGAGGAGGGTGAATTTTTTTATATCCTTTTTATATTTTTTTATATCCTTTATATTAGGTTACGTTAAGTTTGCATAATTAAGGGCGTGGCCACTTGAGTGACAGCTAGGTCTCGCTGGTCGCCGTCACTTCACCTCAGCTGATTACGGCTCATTAGCCACTGATCTCGGCATATTCATTGTATTTTTGTGTTGTTTTATGTGGCTTTACACAGTCGGTTGCCTTTTGGAATTATTTCCTACAATTATCAGATGATATAGCATGCTGTGTGCACTTAATTGTGCTCACAAGCATTCACATGGCCTCCATTTCCCAGGTGAGTGAAATATATAATTATATACCATCTCTATGAATGTATTTGTTTTATTTAAGATCATTATCATTTATAATGTTCTTTAGAGCTGTAATGCACTCCAGAATCTGACAGATTAATTAGCTGTAGGCTCTAGAACAGTCATCTGAAGCGTTGTCATACAGTGTTCTGCCTGGACTTCATAATTAGCCTTGCATTTACTAACACAGACTATATCTGAAGTTTTTGGAAGTAATTCGCACTTTCCTCCTGTTGAAAAACGTCATAAGCACAATGCTTAGTGGCTCAGTGTGTAATGCATTGAGCCACTAAGCATTGCGCTTATAATGTTGCATATGAAACAGTGTTTTTAAAAGTCTAAACACTTTATTGATAAAGTGTACAACCAACCACATGTGGTCAGAACACAAACGAGTCGCAGGTGATGAAGTATTAAGCGTTTCTCCCTTAGGAAAGCCCGTCTAAGCAGAATGCCAGAATGAGTCTGTAGCTCCGCTCACGCTCCGCCTCTTTGCCCTTGTATGGTATGCCCGGGGTTGGTGCGATGACACGCGAACAAAATGGCAACGGTCAGCCACGCCTTCTGGTAGCTTCTTTTGGGTTCTTCATAAACCTATGGGTGACGTCACTCATACTACGTCCATATCTTTTACAGTCTATGGGTAATACCTATTTTTGGATTATAAACTGATTTAATACTCAACAAGTGGAAAATGTGTTTCTTTTTGACGTACGAGTGAGTTATAATAAAAACTTTAATTGTTAGCATAGGAAAATTACTCTTGGTTTTTATTTGAAGCAACCTCCAACTGAGGAGGCATTCAGAGATTCAACAAGAAGAGGCAATACACACAAGAAGTGCCAATTATACACTCAATAAATGATTTTTGCTGCTTGTTCAAACTACTTATTTTAAATAAGCCGAAACAACACAATTCTGGAGATTTTCTGGGGGGAAATGTAATTGTTTTATGTCAAATCCACTTAATATTGTTACGTTAACTTAATCGATTTGTGTTGGGACAACGTAAATGAATTGTGTGGAACCCTGCATTTTTTTCAGTGTACAAAGGAACTGTTTGTGCTCTGAGAGCTAAGTGCTAGCATTAGCAGGGGGACTGTTTTGTTTTAGAGTCAGATGAGTGCTTCTACAGGTGGTTTGTCAAGCCCACTCACCTATTTAAAGTACACATCATAATACTTAAAAGTACAACATTTTTATTAAGTATAAGTATTCCTAATTCAACACAAAACAATTACTGGTGTTGCATAATTGGGTATCTTCAGCAATCTGTAATGCTTTTCAATGCCATTTAAGGCCTTGCATTTTTCACATTTAATTATATGGCTTTTAATGCTTTTTAATGCCTGGCGGAAACCCTGATAATGTAAAGATTATTTTGCATTGACTGCCCAGCAGGCAACGTTAATAGTAGGTTAGATTTAGGTCGTGACATCAGGTGACCAAAATTCAATGAATGGCCAGCGTCTAAAGACAATAGGTGTGTTTGACTTTATGCAGCCTTGCGCCGACTGATCGTAATCTGTTATAAATCGGTGCATGCCGGTTAGAAATTTTGTCTGGCTTGATGCTAAACCGACGCCACGTGACGGTCACATGTAGCATCAAAGTACCGCGACAGCTCTCCGAGATCAGAAGACTGATTCAGCTGGTGCAGCATCTGAAGAGGGACTGCAGGAGCTGCAATGACGACACCGCTATTACATGATTGGCCGAGTTCACCGCATGACAACAACCACGTGCGTTTCGGGTTTATTATCGGACCACTTCCATCCCACAAATTTCAAAACAAACAATAAATTTTTATGCCAAATATATATATATTGGGCAACGCAGTGGCGCAGTAGGTAGTGCTGTTGCCTCACAGCAAGAACGTCGCAGGTTCGAACCTCGGCTGGGCTGGGTCAGTTGGCGTTTCTGTGTGGAGTTTGCATGTTCTCCCTGCGTTCGCGTGGGTTTCCTCCGGGTGCTCCGGTTTCCCCCACAGTCCAAAGACATGCAGTACAGGTGAATTGGGTAAGCTAAATTGTCCATAGTGTATGAGTGTGAATGTGTGTGTGGAAGTTCCCAGATGGGTTGCGGCTGGAAGGGCATCCGCTGCGTAAAATCGTGCTGGATAAGTTGGCGGATCATTCTGCTGTGGCGACCCCGCAAGGGACAAAGCCGACAAGAAAATGAATGAATATATATATATATATTTATTTATTTATTTATTTATTTATTTTTTTTACATGTAATGATTTTTTTGAATTAACAATATTTGAAAAATTACATTAATATTTTAAATAATAACTGGTATCGATATCGGTATCGTAAAAATTTTAACAAAAAGTATCGGTATCATATCGAATAAAAAAATTTGTGGTATCGCCCATCCCTAATGACTATTGTTTGCACAGGTTTGTTCTGCCTTTTTGTACAAACTACTGTATTCAGCTCCATAAACTATTTAAATTATATATATTTAATGAATAACCGAAATATTAACTCAAATAAGTCTTACAGACTTGTAAAAAAATAGTTATCATTGATCCTGACACCCCTATAAAGGTTTCCTAACAAATTAAGTAAAAAAAAAAGTTAATATAAAATTATAAAATATATATATTTTTTCCTGTTGTGACATTGATGTTTCTGCTCTTTCTGAAAAATTTCTACTCAAAGTGTAGCTCATTAATTTTGGTCATTTTGTTCAATTTTTTTGGATTAAAGTGCTTTAAAAAATGCTTTTATTATCCAAAATAATCTTAATCATTGTTTAAGACTTAATCAAAACACCTTGTTTTGGGTTTTACACTAATATATATTGGAAAGTTTTATATCTATAAATGTAAAAACTGTAAATGTAAACCCATTTTAGCATATTCAAAAAGAACTGGAAGAGTATTGACATACCATTCAAGACATAGTAGCCTAAAGACTGATGTTTCAACTCCAAGAATTTGTGCGTATTGTTTTGTGTTTAATAGGCCTATTCGGAATAATTTCCGACCTCACAGCAAGAAGGTCACTGGGTCGCAGGTTCGAGCCTCGGCTGGGTCAGTTGGCGTTTCTGTGTGGAGTTTGCATGTGCTCCCTGCGTTTGCGTGGGTTTCCTCCGGGTGCTCTGGTTTCCCCCACAGTCCAAAGACATGCGGTATAGGTGAATTGGGTAGGCTAAATTGTCCGTAGTGAATGAGTGTGTGTGAATGTTTCCCAGAGATGGGTTGCGGCTGGAAGGGCATGCGCTGCGTAAAACACATGCTGGTTAAGTTGGCGGTTCATTCCGCTGTGGCGACCCCGGATTAATAAAGGGACTAAGCCGAAAAGAATATGAATGAATGAATGAAATTTCCGGTTTGTATTGTAATTTAATTTACAGTATAACAAATCAAATTTAGCATTATTATTATTATTATTATTATACGTGTTTATAAAGTGATAAAGCAAATTGTCAAATGTTTAAGTTAACGTTTTATCAAGCATTTATAAATAAGCTCAAACTACAGTATTTCCAACTCAAGGCAATTCGTAACTTTGATTTAGTGGCTAATTTGTATAAAATCGTATGATCTCATTCATATAATTTAGTACGATATGCTTATCGCCCAATGGTGGTTGGGTTTAGGGGTGGGGTTTGATGCCACGCCTCCTTTTTAAAATATTACATTTTCCTATGACTGAATTTGTACGAATTCGTAAGAATTAGTTACGTTTCCTTGTGAGATCAGGCTGGAATTTCAGGTATCCCTTCTCTACCTTCACCTTCATACAGTAGCCATAGACTTGCATTGCCCTAATTTCTTCAAATAATGACTGCGTGTCCAAGGCAATACGTCAAAGAGGAAACAAATGACAGAAAATGATCTTTTGTTTCCCATTCCAGACCTCATATCCATCTACACATTTCAAAAATTGCTTTTCTAAACTAACACACACCCACTCGTCTCCGTGTAACCCTCTTGACCCGAGACTCCCTGCTCTTTTCTCATGTATGTTTCATAACAATAAAGCGCTGTCACTTTATTGTGACAGTCCTGCAAGAGACGGCGGATGCGAGCTCCGTTCACTCCAGCTTATTATGTCTCCTGATCATCAGCAAGGTTGAAGAGGCATAAAAGGATTGACACTCAAAGCGTGACGTAAATACCAGCCCCTTTCAGCATGCTGGCCTTCCCACAATACACCACTTGTACTGTTTTTCTCTTCAAATCAGCTGGAGGTCTTAGGCAGCCATTACCACAGATTGAGCTGTATCGGATTTTTGCCTCGCTCAATCATTCTAGAGCCTTTTTTTTTGCCATTGGAGTTTGATCACAGACTATTTTGGGGCAGCCGGTATAATCTGATTTTGTGTGTGTTTTTCTCGCTTTCAGTGTTTAGATCCTTAGATGGCTATTAAATCATCAAATCATAAAGGGTTATTGTGCAACACAATGTCCGATTGATTTTGCTTGCCTTTTCAAGGCACTTCTGCTATTGATCAAGCACTTTGGTGGTTGGTTATAATTGTATGTTTGTAGACTGATAAAATTCAAAGCATATTTAAAAAAAAATCTAGTATGTATTCTTCATTTAAGACCATCAAGTTAAAACTTTACACCAAAATGTCAATACTTTCAATGTATGTAAAGGTTTAGTCAAATCTAATAAATTTCATTCATTCATTCATTTTTTTTTTTGGCTTAGTCCCTTTATTAATCTGGGGTTGCCACAGCGGAATGAACCGCCAACTTATCCAGCATATGTTTTACGCAGCGGATGCCCTTCCAGCTGCAACCCATCTCTGGGAAACATCCATACACACTCATTCACACACATACGCCATGGACAATCCAGCTTACCCAATTCACCTATGGACTGTGGGGGAAACCGGAGCACCCGGAGGAAACCCACACGAACACTGGGAGAACATGCAAACTCCACACAGAAATGCCAACTTACCCAGCCGAGGCTCGAACCAGCGACCTTCTTGCTGTGAGGTGACAGCACTACCTACTGCACCACTGCATCGCCCTCTAATAAATTTACTTTATATAAATGTACATGCTTTGGGTCTTGGCATTTGTATAATTAACATTAATGGTGCAGTATGTAAGTTTGACACCCAGTGGTTGAACTAAGTATTGCATTCCTGGATCAAAACAAACGCAAGTGCAGGTTGCCAGATTGACGACCAACAGAAGCGAGTCTGACTATCGAGCCTAAAGACTGATTTAAATCATGTTCTAAATAAAAGCACTGGCATGCGATAGAAGGAATATTTTCCATATTTGATATTTTAGATACAACTTCTATTTCTTGCAACTAAACAACAGTAAACTGACAAAAACTGACAGAAAACTGACAATAATCACCTCGGGTACACCTCATATTCAGTGTTAAATGCTAATAATGTGAGTTTGAATGCCATTTTACATCACATTTATTGCCATACAACTGAAAGCAGCAGCAGATAGTTCACCTCAGATCTTTAAAAATAAAATAAACCGTTTAAAATTGAACTTCAGAACTGTGACTAACACATATCAATGATTCAGCATGTACATTAAATAATGTTAAAGAGGTTTAATATGCATTCGTTGGATTATAAACCTTACCATTTTGTTGGAGTCCAGTGAGTGTACTATTCGGTGCTTCTAAATTCACTGTAAAAAAAATCCAACTTACAAATTGTTAACTCAGTTTAAAATTGTAAGTTATTTTTGAGCTCAGAGTTGAATTTACTCATAAAAATGATTTAACTGCATGTTTGGAACTGTTTGTTCAATGAAAGTAAATATTCAGTTGAGGAGACTTTAAATTTTTATTACTCCATATGTTCAAAAAATAAAAAGTTGAGTTAATTTTACATTTTAAAGCAACCGGCTGCAAAGAAATTTTGAGTTTGTTAAGCTTCAGTGTTTGAAGTTGTGCCAAATTATTCCTTAAAGTATACTTGACTTAAACCAGCCTTTTCGGTCAACTTAAAAAATTAATTTGGCACAACTTCAACCACTGAAGCTTAATAAACTCTAAATTTATTTGCAGCCGGTTGCTTTAAAATTTAAAGTTAACTCAACTTTTTATTTTTTACAGTGTTGCTGTATTTAAATTTCTGTCATGTTTCGTCTGGTGCAAACAGCCAAATTGCTCATCGCTGCAAATCTCCTTACCTAGGGTGTTGTTAGGGCATGGGGTTACAATGTAACCTGCTCTCCTAATGTTTACTTTCATAATATTTATATAATTTGCTAATTAATAACCTCATGTGGAACTCTGAATCTGCATCTCATTTCAGAGTCTGCTACTGTCCACTGGAGGTCACTTTTGGTACTGACGCATGTTTATAGAGCCTTTCTGACTGACTGAATGAAATACGCGGTTTTCCACCAAGGCGGGGTGCGGAAATATAATTGGCTAGAGTGGCAGTGGGCGGGTTAAAAAAACCAAAACAAAGACAGCATTCCGGCACGTAACGCACATTTTCAAAGCAGAATATCTGACTTCAGCATTGTTTTTCAGATATACAAGAATGTTCACTTGGCATGTTTCTTAAATATCTGCAAACATATTATGGCATTTTTATGCTTTAGAAGAGTCAAAAACGTACACACAGCACTTTTAATGTTTGGCGCTTCACTCAGAGAGCCATTGCTGTGCTAATAACAATAGCTCTGAGATCTGTAACCATTTTTTAGGTAAATTTACTCTTGGGTTCAATTTGCTTAAAATAAAGTGAAATAACACATTTCAAGTAGAAATGTGTGTCTTAATAAACCAAGTTACACCAAATGTACTAATTTGTAACTAATATGATTTATTTAAATTGATAAAAGCAATGTTCCTTCTTCTAAAACAAGAACTTACTTGGTTCATTTGAATGAATATGCTAAAAATAAAGATAATCAATTACCTTTTACTTAATTAATTTAAGAGTGTTAGGTTAAACATTAAGCACATTTTACATGATATTGACAAGCTAACTGTACCTGATATAAGATAGTAAAAAAAATTAAAAGTAAATCTTAAGAGTTTTTTTTCCAGTGTACTCTCTCCATGCTTTATGGGATAGTTCACCCAAAAATTAAAATTTGCTCACAATGTGCTCACACTCAAGTGGTTCTAAACATTTATGAGTTTCTTTTTTCTGCTAAACACAAAAGAAGATATTTTGAAGAAATTTAAAAACCATTAACTTCCATAGTAGGGAAAACAAATACTACAGAAGTCAATGGTTACAGATTTTTAACTTTCTCTAAAATATCTTCCTTTGTGTTCAACAAAAGAAAGAAATCCAAACAGGCATGAAGGGTGAGAAAATTATGACATCATTTTCATATTTTCTTGTGAACTATCCTTTTAAAAGGAGAGCTTTCAAAAGGGTGTTTTTGCACTGAAGAACCATTTTGAGTTCTTTCAAAGAATCTTTCAGTAAACATCTCTCTTTTTATCTGAAGAACATTTTAGTTTCTAAAGAATCGTTTCCACTATAACGAACAAGTTATGGAAAAGAAACGTTCAATGCATATTGAAGATTCTTTTTAGGCAAGTCTAACTAGTTATTACTTAAAGAGCCCCTATTATGCATTAGAAAAGGTAATATTTTGATCTTGGGGGTCTTCAACAACAGGCATGCAAGATCAAAAAAACAGTTTTATTGTCTTATAATATGCATTTATTTTTAGCTAACTATCCCAACGACCCCCATATGATTTGTTCAGCAATTCATTTGTTTCCAAACCCCTCCTTAGCGTGACATTAATCTGCGGTAATTGATGACCCAGTCTGTTGTGATTGGTTGACTGGAGATGGAAAGGAACACCCACCATGGTCATGAAGTAGTACAGAGTACATGTGTGAGCCCAATGCATAGAATGCATTAAAGCAGTTAAACACCAGCATATTGCTCTATTCTTAACCATAACCCCAATAAAAATGGCACACATTCTGTATTAATCCACACAGTTGCAAAAATGTTAAAAATTATTTTTAACCTGAGAGATGTCTCGTATTAACGTTGATACGAGCAGGCAAAAGATTTGAACGAAAGACGATTCATTTATTGTCGACTCTTGGCTTGAAGAATCAATCGTTTTAAACACAGTGCACTTTCAGATTTAAACCTCAGCTGGATGTTTTTATTCACTTAAAGCTGTGTTACACACTACATAGAAGGTAATTTTCAAAAACCCATAATAGGGGCTCTTTAAAGCCATTAACAGCTTGTAATGAAATTTAACAATAGAGACCTCCCGAGATCATATTTTGCATTCTGTGGCACATGAAAAAAAGACTTAGAAAATGTTAAAGTCTATATCTGTAACTTTAAAATCTGTCTATATACTTCTATATAAATATATATAGAATAATAAATAAACAATACAGACCCCCTAGTTTTTCACGATTGCACAATCGCTGAATCCAACGCAAAATCAACAAAAAGTCTGATTTTTTTTGCGATCCTGCAAAATTCTTAATTAAATGCAAAATAAATAGCAAAAAATGTAAATAATCTCATACAACATCCAAATCCAAACCATATAATCAAAATATATTTATTTCAGTTTGCATGAATTGTGTTTTATTTGTGCTTAACATGTATGGCTGGTATTAAGATAAGCGTTTTATCAATAAATGATTTCCTTTAACTCTTTCCCTGCACTTAACAAGAGAAAACGCTTCCCTGCCATTGAAGAGTTTTACAGCAATCCGTGTTTTAGGTGTATTACGATAGGGGAAGCCCTAACGCATGTCCTATGTGTGACATGATGTCAGATGCTCCAGGGAGTGAGATCTGAAAGAAAGTAAGATTGTGGATAAAAATAAGAGCAATCCAACCTAGCTTAATCCCTACCGTTTCAGATCTTAACTTGACAAGAGACTAAAATAAAGAAGCTATTGTGTGTCATATATGTGTCATTGCTATTGTTTCAGATTGCACACCTAATATAGTAGGCTACTTAATATGCTAAATATATATATATTTTTACGTTTATATATATATATATATTTTTTTTTTATCGAAAAATTGTCCGCAAATTTCTGTGAATTATCGCCAAATAATCAGTCATTTTTATCTAAAAAAAAATAAATAAAAAATCACAACAAAAATCGTAAAAAAAAAACTAGGGGGTCTGATAATATAATAAATGAATGTAACTCTACATCTGTAACTTTAAAAATTTTTTGGAAATAGATATTGGGTGAATATGGCTGATTAAATGGATCATTGTTTCTTTATGGCAGATAGTTGTATAAGACCAAGAAAAAAAAACAACTAAATTCTCAAATACCTTCAAAACTTTAAAGTCTGCGTGAAACGGAAGGTGCTGAGACGTTTATTCCAGTATGTAATATACTTCCAACCTGGTATATGCAGAAGAACTTTTAATTTTTCAGTAACCTGGGTGAAACGCTTCCGGTGAACTGTATCCTGCTACAAAATCGGCATGTTTAAGGTCTGTTTTCTTTAAAAATGAATGATCTTCACTGCCTGATTGATATTCAATATGTAGTGTGTCTCAGATTGTGCAAGAAGCACTGCATTAAATTCCATTTTTCCACGCAATGCCTTTAAAATATGAACATTTATTTTCCCCCAGTATTTTCTGTGGAGTTTCTGCATTATATTTTTAATTACATTACAACATCAATGCTGTAAAAGGAACCATGTAAAATTTTTAAAAAGTCACATTAACCATTCACCGGAAGTTTATCTGTATGGGAAGAAACACTAGCTGTGCATATACCCTATCGGAATATTGATCTGGGAGCAGGGATTTCTTTTTTGCGCATTATTCTCTCACAGCAAACTAATAGTAAGATGGGCATAGTTAAGAATATTGTGGCTGAAGCCGTCAAATTGACGTCAACAAAGAAGGACCACCACTACAAACACAGAAGCAGAGTTATCAACCTATAAAATAACAACTTTTTATTTTCCTTCAGTCTCAGTACACAATCTAACTACAGAAGAGTCAAGTTTTAGACAGGAAAAATAATCAAAAATCTTTGCTAATTTTTGAGGAAGATGCTAATGGTCTAATTTGATTCAATGATCTATGCTAAGCTAAGCTAAAAATGCTCCGGACAGACCCAGAGATCGGCTGAATGGTTTCAAAAATTTGAAAACTTGACTGCTTATCTATTAGGGACTTCATATGGCCCAGTTTCACAAACAGGGCTTAGCTTAAGCCAGGACTAGACCTTAGTTAAATTAGGATATTTAAGCCACATTCATAAAAACGGCCTTAAAAAAATACATTACTGGTGTGCACCTGGAGACAAAACATGACACTGACATGTTTTAAGACATCTCACTGCAAGTTATTTTCAGTTGAGACAGCTCAAATATGCAATTTAATCCATAACTATCCTTAAACCTTGTTTGTGAAACCGGGGGTATAAGTATATTGTGTATCGAATCACATTATTGAGTATCTTGTGTGCCCAAGAACAATAGACCATTTTGAGGGATGTAAATAAAAACAATGGTCCCAACGTATTTCCTGTTTTACATTTTTAATTTCTAGAGCTTCTAAGAATCAAAAAAGGGCCACATATTAATAAATAAAGTTATGAAAGCTGTTTTAGCAAAGTTATGATTGAATTGCCTCTTGTTACATTTATGAAATAGTTTGATAACAAGCAGGAAATGTTCATGGGTCAATGACATCACAAAATTGAAATGGTCTATAAGTTGCTGGCTGCAGTTCACTAAACAGCCACCGGTGTCACTAATAACAAGGGTTTATAAATTCTACAAAATGGCCTCATAAAGGTAATGGGTGTGAATGAAAAAACACACTTAGCATCTGTCGCTTGACAGAAAGAGGAAAGTTCTTTCAGGAAACCAGGTACACCGTAGTTATTTTCTGTAAAATGGCCAGCATTGTTTCACAGCATTGAAGCATAGCTTACATCTTGCTGCCATTATAATGATCAATACTAGCAGTTTACCTGATTGGATTGTGGCCATACTGCACTTAGGAGTACTGAAAAGGCTGTTTTTCACAGATTTTTGTTCTCCGTTTTCATTAAGATGTCAACTGAAAAGCTTGTTTTTTGTCAAACCACAGGGATAAAACCACAAAGCTATTGTTTATGAATGAAAAGCCTACAAAAGGTTTTGTTTTCAGTAGTGGTTCGATCATATTCGGTCTCATCTTTTAAGTAAATGTGCATACGTTTAAAACTGGTTGTTTCTTGCATCAATTCCTTGGAGAAATTAGAGGGAAAATTTCCTGTCCACTATTAATCAAAACGCCATTTGGAAACAGATAATTTATTTGCATTAACAAGAAGAAAGTGCACAGGAAATGTAGTTTTCCAAGCATTTCTCCTTGGATTTTCCAGCATTTCCACTGCATATTTAACAAGTTTTATTGAGTTGAGTTCCATATAATGCATTCATTTCCTGCCAGAGCAGAATGTTTTAAGAGAGCTTCAGGCTTTGTTTCATTTGCTCATTGTTTTATTTGCATTTTAACTATAATCAGACATTTTGTCCAGTCTCAGATCTGTAATATAATCAGATGACTTCTTCATCCCTGAAGGATACAGATGTGATGTTATAAACACTGTACAACAGGCCTCATTTTCTAACTGACCATACATGCAAGTATGTAAAACTTGTAATCTGGTTTAAATCAGAAAACGTGATCCACAAACAAATAAAAGAAATAAAAAAAGCTCATTTATTTAAAATATTTTTTCTAGATATTTCAATGTTTTATTTTTATACACTCGCCGGCCACTTTATTAGGTACACCTGTCCAACTGCTCGTTAACGCAAATTTCTAATCAGCCAATCACATGGTAGTTACTCAAAGCATTTATGCATGTAGACATGGTCAAGACAATCTGCTGCAGTGCAAACCGAGCATCAGAATTGGGAAGAAAGGTAATTTAAGTGACTTTGAACGTGGCATGGTTGTTGGTGCCAGTGCTAGCTGACAAATCTGCAGCAACTGCGTGATGCTATCATGTCAATATGGACAAAAAATCTCTAAGGAATATTTCCAGTACCTTGTTGATTTTATGCCCCGAAGGATTAAGGCAGTTCTGAAGGCAAAAGGGGGTCCAAACTGGTACTAACATGTACCTAATAAAGTGACTGGTGAGTGTAAATTCAACAACTAGTTAAACAACATGTTCCGACAAGTCTTAATTATACACAAAATATGAAATTCATATCTCAAAACAAAATGTATATTCATTCATTCGTTCCCCTTCAGCTTAGTCTCTGTTTCAGAGGTTGCCACAGTGAAAAACAAGCTAATAGCCGTATGTAATATCTTATTTACACAACAGCATGTCATTTCTGTTCTGCGCCCGCGTCACAGCAGCTAAAATACATACAGATGCAGACATCCCAAGTCTCTCGAACGTTCCGGGTGTCTCCCACAAATGCATAGAGACTTCCGGATGCCCACAAACGAATGATAATCTCCCGGAAGTCGCACGTCTCCCGCCCGGTCCTCAAATACGTCCCGCATCCCTCCCCGCTCTTCAGATACGTCGCGCACATCCATGCTGTGATGTGAGCGGAGCTATCTCCTCTATCTAGTGTCTAGTTATGACCTCTTCCAGAAGCTCTGCGTGTCTTCCGCAAATTCATACCGGCTCTGTGATCCCCCAAAATTAATTAAAATACCCGGAAATCATGGCGACGAGAGTGAATGAGCAAGTAAACAGATCGCGAGAGGCACAGTAATGGTCTAAACATTACATTTGATAAGTTAAACGAATAGAGCAGTAAAGATATCGCGAGTGCAAATCCCTCTCTCTCTCTCTCTCTCTCTCTCTCTCTCTCATTGAGTGATCTGCTGTCAATAGTTGGAGACGAGCAAAATATTGGAATGGTCCTGCATGTATTTAGGCCTTTTTTACATATAAGAACTGAAAGCTCTGTGTTTTTAACAATATTACAAATTCACTAAAAGCTGGCTGGAATTATTAGATAAAACCTTTTTTAACATAAATATTTAATAATATAATTTCTTGTACACTCATTGCTATAAGTAGTAGTTTATGGGCCTATTTCCTTTTAGTAAAGTAATATTAGATTTATAGATGTGCATTTAAACTAATTTTCATCTTTCATCATTTGCAATGTTTCCAAATTGCATTGTTTGTAATTTTTCTGTGGCGGTTCATTCTCCTTTGGTGACCCCTGATAAATAAGGCACTAAGCTCAGTAAAACGAATGGATGAATTATTTTCTGTAAAGCTGCTTCTGGCCATGACATGTTCACATCTACATTCTTATAAGAGACATGTTTAATAAATGTCTTAATAAATGGACCAGACATTTCTGACTTTCCGTACCAAGTGTCTCAGGAAATGTTCTTCCAGAAGCCTATCATGCAAACTCCACACAGAAACGCCAACTGACCCACCCGAGGCTCGAACCAGTGACCCTCTTGCTGTGAGGTGAACGTGTTACTCACTGCGCCACCATGCAGCCCAAAACAATGTATATTTAAAGAAAAAAATGCTGCATTGCTCTGATATTAGAATGATTTTTATAAGATATACAAAGTTACATTTGCATAGAGTGAGCAGAAAGTGCTTTTAGATAGGTATTATGTTAATTACTAACTGCCAGTGTACGCTACTGCCTTTAGAATAATCCGGATTCATCAGGATATGATGCTTCGCTCTAAGGCTTCTGTGTTAATAAATAATACATCTCAAATAACACATAATTATACATTTAAAAGATAACATATAATGTGTGGTTCACTTTCCTGCAATCAAGCTGCTTTGAAGTTTGTAGGAAAGAAGTTAGACGGTGATGTTTACATCCTACATTTGTTCACAATATTTTTATGATGTAAAAAAAACCCTGAGTGTTACTGACAGGATGTTTGGTTGCATGAGCAACTCTCAACTTGAACGCCATCTTTACATCATATACAGCCTATCATACTGTATGTCTTGATTTAAAAAAAAAAGTGTTATGAGTGATGATCATAGAGCCGATAGCTAGTTGTATTATTCTATTGGTTAGGTTGTGGCATCAGATTATAAACTGTTAAAAAATTCCATAAAATTTACAGTAAAAAATGGCTGCTGTGGTTGCCAGTATCTTATTGTTAAAATACAGTACAAACCATAAAATAAATGTTGAATATTTAAGGTAATCAACTGTATTAATTTATAATGTTAATATACCAATGTTGAAGTACTAACATCTACACATTACATCCTTTGTTACATACACAGACAAAAATGGTATATTTTATTATACACAATGATATTATACACAACACAAAGTCATATAATGAACCATTGCTCATGTAAGGTCCAGCCAGTCAGTCCAACGACAGTGTCTACTGGTGGATGAAGGTTCACTGCCTGTTCAGTCTTTTTAGTGCACAATGTTGATTTACTTTAAATTTAACTCATATCTGACTCCAATTTTAATATGAGGTGGTCTAGAATATTAATATACTGTATCCTCGTTGTATCTGACTCCAATTATAAAACATTGATCAGATTATTTTCTTTCCTTTAATATTACTTTAGATTATGATTGAATATTCTTTTCGATTCGTTATTGTATGTTATTCTTGCTCATTCGGATTCCTATAACATCCTGAGTTTTGTATCTGCCGAGTATACAATCTCTTAAACACAAGCATGTCAGTCTTGGTCATTAAACAGAGGAGATTAACCACTATTTTAAAAAGGCAGAACCCTACTTACTCAGATTAGACTATTTTTTGTGTGGTACCCATAGATCTGCTATCTACTAAATCAAAACAAAGCTATTTAATCATATCATACCCTGCTGAAAAAAACAGCTTAAACCAGCCTAAGCTGGTTGGTTGGTTTTAGCTGGTTGACCAGCCTGGTTTTAGAGGGGTTTTGGAGATTTCCAGGCTGGTTTCCAGCCATTTCCAGCCTGGTCTTAGCTAGTCAGGCTGGAAAATGACCAGCTTAAACCAGCTAAAGCCAGCTTGACCAGCCTGGTTTCAGCTGGACATAGCTGGTTTTGGCTGGTCAAGCTGGTTTTAGCTGGTCAACTCCCAACCTGACCGGCTAAGACCAGGCTTGAAATGGCTGGATACCAGCCTGGAAACGGCCAAAACTTCTCTAAAACCAGGCTGGTCGACCAGCTAAAACCAGAAAACCAGCTTAGGCTACTTTAAGCTGGATTTTTCAGCAGGGCATTACTATAGAATTTAGCAGACTGATTTACTTAAACTGTTAGTAACTTTAAGTAATCACCATACAATTTAAATAGTATTATGAGTTTAGAGATGAAGGCCTATCCCCTTAGATAGGCCTTTTACAGTCTACTGGAATTAATGCCAATGTGTTAGTTGGAGCTCTAAGAACATCGTATAGCGTGCCACACTGCTCCGTCTATCGTGTTTTAGTCAATAATAATAATAATTCAAAAACGTAAAAATTCAAAACATAACAATTAATTAGTCAGGTAAATATGTATTATGCCAATTCATTCAGTCAAATCATAAACGATCAATTCAAGATATCAAATTCTCAAAGATAAATCCAACTTCAAAAGATGCATAACTGACTTCAAAATATACATAATATGGAGCATGAGAGCTCCACACTATGGGCTACTCTGGTTACAGAATCGCCTCAAACATTTTGAAACTTTCCCTTAAGTAGTCAAACCAAGGATCTCCTTTAAAGATGGGTGTGTGTCATTTGCGTGTTAGATCTGAAGAGTTTCTCCCTATAGGGAACAAATGGTAATTTGAATAAAGGCCCCCTAGGTAAAGGCACACCCTTAGCAATGGTTCAAAAGATAACTGAATTTACATATCTATTATTTTGATTATGTTTATTTCTGAGGGAATGAGACCATTGTACCAGTCGCACTGTGACATTTCAAATGATATCAAACGTGATAAAGTCAATTGGATTGATATAGAACATACATACTTTGAAATGACCATTCTGTGTGAGTATGTATGAAGAGAGGGTGAGTGAACAGAGGGGGTTGTGGGGATGCTTCAAATGTAAATGAAGGAGAGGAGTTGGCTTTCCCACATTGCCACCTGGTGAGGTGTGGAGCCGATTGTCTCTGTGTTTCCAGCTCATGTTTGAATTGTCAAAGACATCAAAGTATTTGTGGTATCTCAAATCTTACACTCATATCAAACAACTTTTTCAGCAAGCAGGGAAATTTACTAATATACTGAAAGGGCTCAGTGTCATTCACACAAACACAAAACACCATAATTGTAACAAACATGAAATTAAAGTAATTCAATAAACATTATTGGCTCTATTTTAACGATCTAGGCACAAAGTCTAAAGCGCAAAAGCATTAAGGGCATGTCTGTATCAACTTTTGCTATTTTAAGGATAAAATAATACGCTCTGCGCCCTGGTGCATGGTCTAACAGGGTTTTGCTTATTTTCTTAATGAGTTCTGGGTGTGTTTTGAGCATAACATGCATTAAACCAATCAGAGTCTCATCTCCTATTCCTTTAAAGATTCAGTTGTGGCCCGCCATGGGGCATTTGCTATTTACATGGCCGACTTTGTAAGTGAAAAAACTGAATGCTTCACTAGCAAGAAAACAGTTAAAAAGACCATCTGCAGCGAGAGAATAAAAAACGAGCCTCCTCCATTCAACCTCTTTACTTTACTTTTACTCTTTACTTTACTCCTTTATTTTTGTGGATAAGGAAACAGTGTTGTACGCACTCCACTCAAGACATCCATTAGCCTACATATTTAATTACATTTGTTAAGCGCAAAGATTTGTTTCAAAACTATTTCTAAATTCAGTTCTAATTTCCAGCAAATTAATAAATAAACAAAAATACCGAAGTGTGGTAAAAAACTTATATCCAAACACACGTCCTATTCTTTTGCTCCATATGGTGATGCATATCTCCAAAACCCGACAGGTGAAGAAATCTAAACTTGTCTTTATTAAGACAAATATAAATATGAATATAATAAATAATCATAATAATAATCATAATAATAATAATAATAATAACATTATATAAATGCAAATTGTCAAGAATAAACTGAAAAAAGCCCCCTGACATAATGGCATGGAGGTAGTGGTTTTTACCTCTATGTAGAAAATGTATGTAAAACCCCTTAGTTTAGGTCTTGCAATCATTTAGGTCTGGTTTCCACCAGGTACAACCTGCGTTTTCCTATCACAAGTGGTCAGCTGAGGCGCATTACAAGCCATTTCCACATTTAAATGAATCACTTGTGGCCACTTGTGTTCAGCTTTCGTTGAGACACTTTCCGCTTATTCCGTCATGCTCTACATCACTTTCATGGAAGTGCTCGGTGCGAAACACAAGGGCTATTGAAACGAACAAACTCATGTTACACAGCTTATGAGTGAGCGAGAAAGCAAACAAATGAAAAGGATGTGAATAGCAAGGCATTTTGATCATAATTCATATTATGGTTTTGTCAAATGCATTGAAAGACTGATTGAAGGACTTTCATTCATTCATTTTCCTTTAGCTTAGTCCCTTATTTATCAGGGATCGCCACACCAGAATGAACCGCCAACTATTCCCGCATATGTTTTACACAGCAGATGCCCTTCCAGCCACTCATATACTTATTCACACACGCACATACTCATACACTATGGCCAATTCATTCATTCATTCATTCATTTTCTTTTCGGCTTAGTCCCTTTATTAATCCGGGGTCACCTCAGCGGAATGAACCACCAACTTATCCAGCATATGTTTTACGCAGCGGATGCCCTTCCAGCTGCAACCCATCTCTGGGAAACATCCATACACACTCATGCACCACGGACAATTTAGCTTACCCAATTCACCTGTACCGTGAGCACCTGTCAGCTTTAATTGTGGGGAAAACTGGATAATTTTTAGCTATTGTCAGCTAATTTCATCTTCCGGGTTTAAAATAATTTTTGGGGCTGGACCAAAATCAGTGACGAAGCGCAAATCTGCAAGTGGAGTGATGATGCGTCGGTTTCTCATTATTATTCATAGCAGAGTTTTCTTATCCTGTGAGAAGACCCTGCTTCTTAATTAGTATATTAGTCGTTCATGAAGGGTCATATGTGTTTGTGTCCATAATCCACGGGGTTTGTTGCTTGTTTTTCCCCCGCGATTCTGTCAGGGCCGATACAGCAAAGCTGTTGGTTTTCAGCAAGCATTTTTGTCGGGAGAGCTGTACGAGAATTGGAGAATAGCGGACTTTGGACCCTATCATACATGCGGCGCAATAAGGCGCAAGACGTGTTTCCACGATGTGTTGCTAGTTTCAGACCAACGCAACCCTAATTATCCCGTTTTCCGCCACGTTGTTTAAATAGCTAATCCATTAGCGCCACTTTGTGGACTCATGGGTGTTCGGGTCTGGAAAAGAGTTGTGTTAAGGTGCATAGTTGTCGCGTTGCTATTTTGAGGAACTAAAATAGACTGCTCAATAGACCAGCTAAAAAAGCAGGTCTAAAGTCCAGTGCAGAGCGCGTCAGTTGTGCACCTCGCTTAAACATTGCTTAAAACACGCAGGATGTAGAGCAATACACAAATGTCTCTACAAATGAAAAAGAATTAAAGGATTAAAATGTTACAAAAATTACTACTTTCTACATAAATATAAAAACCACTGCCTACATGCCTTCTTCACCTCGGGGGCTTTTTTTCAGTTTATTCACGACAACTTTTGTATAGCTTTGTATAGCATCTATCTGTCATTTCATCTATTCATTCATCCACCCATCTATCATTATGAATCTGTTAATCAATTCATCCTTCCTTCCATCCACCACTCATCCATCTGTTAATCCATTCATTCATCCGTCCATCCTCCATCTGTCAATACATCTTTTGATCCATCCATCCATCCATCATCCATCAGTCAATCCATCTATCCATCCATCCATCCATCTGTCATTCCATCTATTCATTCATCCATCATCCATCCATCTGTTAATCCATTTATTCATCCGTCCATCATCCATCTGTCAATACAACTTTTGATCCATCCATCCATCCATCCATCCATCCATCATCCATCTATTCATCAGTCCATCATCCATCTGCCAGTACAACTATTGATCCACCCATCAGTCAATCCATCCATCCATCCATCCATCCATCCATCCATCCATCCATCCATCCATCCATCCATCCATCCATCCATCTGTTATTCCATCTATTCCATCTGTTAATCCATTCATCCATCTGTCTATTATTTATTTGTCAATACATCTATTGATCCATCCATCCATCCATCATCTACCTGTTATCCATCTGTCAATCCACCAATCATCAATCTGTTAATCCATTCATTCTTCCGTCCATCCTCCATCTGTCAATACATCTTTTGATCCATCCATCCATCCATCCATTCATCCATCCTCCATCTGTCAATACATCTTTTGATCCATCCATCCATCCATCCATCCATCCATCCATCCATCCATTCATCCATCATCCATCAGTCAATCCATCTATCCATCCATCCATCCATCCATCCATCCATCCATCCATCCGTTATTCTATCTATTCATCCATCCATCTGTCATTCCATCTATTCATTCATCCATCATCCATCCATCTGTTAATCCATTTATTCATCCGTCCATCATCCATCTGTCAATACATCTTTTGATCCATCCATCCATCCATCCATCCATCCATCCATCCATCCATCCATCCATCCATCCATCCATCCATCCATCATCCATCTATTCATCAGTCCATCATCCATCTGCCAATACATCTATTGATCCATCCATCAGTCAATCCATCCATCCATCCATCCATCTGTTATTCCATCTATTCCATCTGTTAATCAATTCATCCATCTGTCCATTATTCATTTGTCAATACATCTATTGATTCATCCATCGATCCATCCATCCATCATCTATCCGTTATACATCTGTCAATCCATCTATCCATCCATCCCCCAATCATTCATTCATCCATCCATCATTCCATCATCATTCATCCACCCCTCCATCCATGAATCAATCCATCCATCCACCCTTCACCCATCCATCTGTCAATTTATCTAGTCATCCATCCATCATCATTCATCTGTTTGTCCATCTATCTGTCCATCCACCAGTCATTCATTAATTCATCTGTCATTGCATCTATTAATTCATACATCCTTTCGTTTTCCATCCATTGGTCCATCTTACCATCCATTCAACCACAAGTCATTCATCTATCCATCTGTCATTCCATCTATTTATCCATCCATCTATTCATTATCCACCTATCCATCCCTCCATCTATTCATCCACAAGTCATTCACCTATCTATCCGTCATTCCATCTATTAATCCATCCATCCATTCATTATTCACCTATCCATCCCTCTATCTATCCATCCATCAATCCACCCTTCACCCATTCATCTGTCAATCTATCAATTCATCCATCTGTCAATCCATCTATCTATCATCCACCAGTCATTCATTCATCCATCTGTCATTCTATCTATTAATTAATCTACCCATTCGCTTTCCATCCATCCCTCCATCTATCAATCCAACATTCCATCCATCCACCTGTCATTCATCTATCCATCTGTCATTCCGTCTATTAATCCTCCCATTCATTCGTTAGCCATCCATTCATCCATCTCTCCATCTGTCATATATCCATACATGCACCCACCCATCCATCCCTGCATGTCAATCCATCTATTCATCCATCCATACATTCATCTATTCATCCATGCATCCCTCACTCCCTCCTTATAAAATGATTCGTAAATGAAATTAACCCTGATTTACCGCTGTAAAAAGTCGTCTGCTTGTGATCAAATATACTGTGCGTCTACATTTCAGCTGTAAATTGGACTTTGTCACCCTCAGACATTTGAAACGGCATGAGATCTGCTTTTTGCCCAATACAGGAGAGGAAGACTGAGTTATGACTCATGATCATAACATCCCTAACTGTATGTGACAGGGTTTATTTTAGCTTCATTTCTAAAAACCCTCCCCTTTACTTCTCCTCCATGCTCTTTGCCCTGATAGCTCACCTGCCTATTAAGATCTTATCATCGCTGTCACAAGGGCTTAAACCTTCCTCGTCTACATTACCGCAGTAAGCCAAGGGCTGTTTAGCACACATCATCAAACCCGAAGATTTCACGCCTGACTGACTCACCTTGCCCCAGCGACTGAAGCAGTCAATGGAGCCACACACAGAACAACAGCTCACACAAGAAGACGTCTGCGAAACATGTCTGCGACAACTCTGACATGCACATTCTTTGGCAGGCGACAGCGCATAAAGACATGCTGAAGATCAGAGCAAGGAACAGTTGCTTTTTCCCCACATTCTCAGTGATAAGGTCAAAAAAAAAAAAAATTTCCTGGCCAAAATGTATTTTTAATATGTATTAAATATATATTGTATCTTTATTTTGAAATCGAAAATATATTTAATTTTGACCTATATTTCTTAATGAGATTTTTCTAAATATACTGTATATATTATGGTAAATAAAATAGGATTCCAACAACAACAACAACAACATATATATGCATCTTACGTATCATCAAAAAAAAACTGTTGGTTACAAAAAATAAATAAATAAAAATACATACCTCGGTTTTTTAACACGGTTTTCGGTTCGGTTCGGTTCGGTTCTGATGGCTTGACACATAAGTGTTTTTTTTATTGTTATTCTATGCTTAGGCAATAGGAACAGTAAGAAAGAGAAAAAAATTAAAACGATTTATTGCAATACTCCTTTATATTACTTCAAAGCCAAGAAAGGTACACTAGTTCCTAGTGTTTTGTATAATAATAAAAAATTAACACTGAAATCTCACAGCTGCTGGTAGCCCATGTACAAACTGGGCAACACATAAATTCCTACATTTTAAAAATAAACATTTATGTGAAGTTAATAAATATAAATTGACCATTTCAAATAAACACATTTTTACTTTATATAAAGTAATGTATTATTTTAATGATTATAGGGATCTTTATAACAATTCAAGATTTTTTTTAATCTAATTTGATGCATCACTTGCTTTTGTTTATATCTCGGACAGTTTTACCTATTAAAGTTTATTAAAATATTGATGACAACAGAACATGGGCTGCTCTACAAATATATTCTTTATTATGGCAAGAATAAAAGGCAAAATAAAGCGCACTTACTAAAAAATAGATTTAGATTTTTAGATTTAGCCCGCTCCACAATTCACACATTACTGTCTGGCTAGTTTCTGTGCTATACTTATGCTAAAAGGGTAATAATGGTCCAACATTACTGATCATTATCACCAATAAAGCCTAGAAAAACAGGGCATCAGTGTAAACCGAAAGGTTCAAATATTCATTTCCATTTCATTTTGGTTTTGTAGCTATTAAATTGTTTAAAATTCAAAATTGTAACATATACATCGGTGGACAAACATATTTCTGTAATTGTGTACCTGGGTCTCCATTTTGCCTCTTTTGGCTTTAACAATCCCTCAGGTTTTTCCAAACCTTTTAACAAAAACTTTCCTCTTTTCCCACTGCTGTTGCTATTTCTAGCCAAGAATGATTGTTCATCAGGTTATCTGTATGATCACGGATCATAAAGATATGTGTACAGTCGTACTGTTTCATACAAATTCTCTTCAAAGTGTTTCATATTTAACTCAAATCAAACGCGGCGCCGCGCGCACTGTTCGCACTCAAGCAAACTTGCGGACGCGTCGAGTATAAACCCGAAATGTCTCAACACTGCGGAGTTGAAAGACACCGGCGCTTCCTCCTCACTTCACCATGTTAAAGTGTGGAATGATGGTTGAGCGCCCCCTAACTTTAGAGCATAGTGATTGAATATTTACTCGCGGGGAGGAGTTTCCTCATCTCAGCCCGTAGATTTACAGGCACACACAAACAGTCTATTCGGAGAGAAATAAAACGCACATAAATTATTTAAACGTAAAACCGGAAAAAACGCAATTCACAAGCGCGTATTGAACCGTGGATGTCGTACCGAATGGTTCAATATTGTATTGAGAATTGTGGCATCTCTAATATATATATATATATATATATATATATATATATATATATATATATATATATATATATATATATATATATCTCAATTGTGCAGGTGTGCTGTAAACTAAACTAGAAATACTGTAGACTGTAACACTGTAAGAAGATAAGTCTTCATGTCAAGTTCATGTTTATTTCATGTCAAGTTAGGTCTTATAATCTTAAAATGTCAGTAAAATATCTTGAGAATCATTCAAACACTAGCTCTAAAGTGACGTTGGTGAATTAGTAACAGTTTCTGCTGATCTGCAGACGTGAATAAATGGCGGAATAAAGTAGTTCCTAATACAAAAGGGTTTTTAGACTCTCTGTGTTTGATTTTCTTTTTTATATACAAGATTGTGCTATTAAACTGTTATATAAACATAATATCACACTCGTAGCAGTGCGATATGGCTGTATATCAGAACTGGTGGGAGGCTAAGGCACTCGGCCACCCTCCCACCAGTGCTGATATACAGCCATATCGCACTGCTACAATATTGTGATATTGCATTTATACAACAGTTTGACGGCATAATTGTGTATATTAAAAAGAAAATCAAACAGAGTCTCAAAAATCCTTTTGTACAAGGAACTACTTTCTTCCGCCACTCATTCACATTTGTAGCTGACGGTCAGAAAAACAGAAACTGTTGTTAATTCACAAATGTCACTTTAAAGTTAACGCTAGTATTTAAATGATTCTCTTGCATAATGTCTAAAGTGATGACAAAACAGGTGATTTTGCTCACATTTTAGGATTATAAGGCTGAACGGCATGAAATGCCATCAGTCTAGAGACATTTCCCAGTATTTCTCTGTTGCAATCGGGAGATTACAATAATAAACCCCATAAAAGCCTAAGCAAAGCAAACACTACCATATTACTATGGTATAAATACAGCACCACAACATATAAAAAGGAGAAAGATTGACTTAGAATGTCATTTAACTATTTTATAATGATTTAATCAGCTTTAGTTTGAAATTTACACTGAGTGTTTCTCCCCTAAGGACTTATTATGCAGTCTCTGTGCTCTGCTCAGTATGACAGGCTGATGGCTGCCAACACACTGGATCCGATATTATAAATATTTAAAATAGGCACAATCCTTATAGATAAATAATTAGCCCCTTTAAGCTATTTTTGTTTTCAATAGTCTACAGAACAAACCATCGTTATACAATAACTTGCCTAATTACCCTAACCTGCCTAGTTAACCTAATTAACCTAGTTAAACCTTTAAATGTCACTTTAAGCTGTATAGAAGTGTCTTGAAAAATATCTAGTCAAATATTATTTACTGTCATCATGGCAAAGATAAAATAAAACAGTTATTAGAAATTAGTTATTAAAACTAATATGTTCAGAAATGTGTTGAAAAAATCTTCTCTCCGTTAAACAGAAATTGGAAAAAAATAAATAAACAGGGGCTAATACTTCAGGGGGCTAATAATTCTGACTTCAACTGTGTATATATATATATATATATATATATATATATATATATATATATATATATATAGCTTTTTTTTAAATGCTTTTGCCCATTTTCTGTATATTTTAAAATATATATTTTTACTGTTTGGGTGAAACAGGGTCATTCAGCGCCATTTTTTAATTCTGAAAAGCACTTCACTCCTTTATGATTGTGGTTTAAAAGAATACTTTCCCCATTGAATTAATAAACTGCTTTTTTTGACCACTTTTCCTGCCCAGTGACCAAACGAGTATCTGTAATCACATCATTTTGGTAATAAAAATGGCCATATACCCCTCTGGAGATGGAAAACACCTCTGTTCCAAAAAATCCTTGCTCATCCCATATTTTATCATTGTTTCTGGTTCATTTGCTGCCTAAGTGCTCCCTAGCTCATGTACAGTGCCAGTATGAAGCCATTATTCCTGACTATTGCAGTATTTGGAATTATAGGTGGTGTTTGCTAAGGCATTTGAGCAAACCTGAAACCCTAAGTATTAAACTTTGACGCGTCCTGCACCGTTTGCACTGCAGACATGACTGGAATCCTATGGCTTAGTGATGAAAGATGTGGAAAAGTGACCAAACTTGCATTATTTTGCTCAGTGAAATATAAAATAGGCGAAAACCCCCATGGACTCCTCCATGGCACATCTAGAGACCAGAAATGAGTCAAACATTTGACAAGGTCCTTTTTGGGTATGAAGGTCAAATTTGAATTGAAATATACTGTACTGTATATGTCTGTCTGTATGTCCACGCATGCATCCATCCATCCATCCATCCATCCATCAATTCCCCCATATCTATCCATCAATCAATCCATCCATGCATTTATTAGTCCCAGTCTATCCATCCATTCATCCCTCAATCAACCCATCAATCCATTAATAAATCCCAGCCCTTCCATCCATCAATTAATCCGTTTGTCAATCCCGGTCTATCCATCCCTTTAGCCATACAATTACATCCACCCATCAATCAGCCTGCATTCATTTGGGGCAGCCAATATATTATTTTTGTCCTTTTATAATATATATCCCTCCATCCATCCGTCAATCTAACTATTACTCCATCGGTCCATTTGTCATCCATCCATCAAATCATAAATCATAGTCTATATATTCATCCATATCAATATCTATCCATCAATCAATCTATCCATCAATTTATCAATCACAATGTATCCATCCATGCATCTCTACCCATCCATTAAGTACATCCATACATCCATTTATCCATTCCCAATTGTATCTATATCTATCTATAAACTCATCCATCCATTTATTAATCTTTCCATCTTTTGCAAAATTGTCTTTCTGTCCATTCAACTATCCATCTATCCCAATTTATACATTATCAATCTATCAGACCGCCCATCCATTGTCCATCAGCTATCAGGCCTTCCATCTGCACATCCATCCATCCATTCGTTGTCCATCCTTCTGTCTCCCCATCTATCTGTCCATCAGTCCATCCACCCATCCATCCATCCATTCATCTGCACCTCCATCCATTGTCCATAAGTCCATCCACACATTCATCCATCCATCCATCCGCCATCAGTCTATCCATTTATCCATTTGCACATACATACATCAACCAGTCCATCCATCCATTGTCCATCAGTCCATCCATCCATCTCCCCATCTATCTGTCCATTAGTTTATCCACCCATCCATCCATTTATCAATCCATCCATCTGCCATCAGTCCATCCATCCATTCATCTGCACGTCCATCCATCCGCTTTCAGTCCATCCATCCATCTATTCATCCATGTATCCAATCTATCCATCTGCTATCAGTCCATCCATCCATCCATTGTCCATCAGTCAATCCATCTCCCCATTTATCTGTCCATCAGTCCATCCATCCATCCATCCATTGTCTATTTAGTCCATCCATCCATCTGTCCAT
Source organism: Danio kyathit (assembly GCA_903798195.1). NCBI lineage: Eukaryota > Metazoa > Chordata > Actinopteri > Cypriniformes > Danionidae > Danio > Danio kyathit. Next base: position 17,840,877 of record LR812525.1, read on the forward strand.
CAGTCCATCTAACCATCACCCATCCATCCATCAATCCATCAATCCATCTGCCATCAGTCTTTCCATTCATCCAATCCATCCATCTGCACATCCACCAATCGCCATCAGTCCATCCATCCATCTCCCCATCTATCTGTCCATCAGTCCATCCACCCATCCATCAATGCATCCATCTATCTGCCATCAGTCCATCCATCCATCTATGTGCACATGCATCCATCCATTCGCCAACAGTCCATTCCATCTATCTCCCCATCTATCTGTCCATCAGTCCATCCATCCATCCATCTGTCCATCAGTCCATCCATCCATTCATCTGCATCCATTGTCTATTTAGTTCATCCATCCATCTGTCCATCTATCTGTCCATCAGTCCGTCTAACCATCACCCATCCATCCATCAATCCATCTGCCATCAGTCTTTCCATTCATCCAATTCATCCATCTGCACATCCACCAATCGCCATCAGTCCATCCATCCATCTCCCCATCTATGTGTCCATCAGTCCATCCAGCCATCCATCAATGCATCCATCTATCTGCCATCAGTCCATCCATCCATCTATGTGCACATGCATCCATCCATTCGCCATCAGT
>LR812525.1:17846473-17913973 GCA_903798195.1 Danio kyathit
ATTTAAAGCGACAGTCACCAAAACGGCACAATTTGGATCAAAGCCTAAAAGGGTCAGTTTCAAAAAGATATAAAACATTTTTGTGTGGCATTTTGAGCCGAAACTTCACATACACACTGCAGAGACATTAGAGATGTATTTTATATCTTGTAAAAAAAAAGCATAATAGGTCCTCTTTAAAACAAAATTATTATGATTTTTAATTAGATTTATGCACCAGTACTGATCCTTATCCTGATTATCCTCACTCTATATTCTAGTGTTCCTGTCTTTCTGACCTGTGCAATGCCTTTTTGAAAACACGGGGGCATTTCGTGCATTAACTTTAGCGGAACTGTCATCTATAATAGGCAATTTCTGTGATCGTCATGGTGTGTTGTCACGCTTGTCACTGGAGAGGGGGATGCGATAGTGAAGAGTGCTGTAGGGATGGAGAAATCATTTCTTTTCTACGCTGAATCAAGACTGTGTTTCCCCCTCACCGGTGATCTGCATCCATTGATAGGTCACTTGATTTAATAGAGCCTCTACAATGCTCACAACGTCAATGGAGTGAACGTGACTGTCGGTTCATAGTCTGTGTTTATTCATTTTATACTTTGAAGGAGCACTCCCCTTTTTTTGTAAATAGACTAATTTTACCATTTTAAAATTTATTCAGCCAATCTCTGGGTCTGGTGAGAACACTTTTAGCTTAGCTTAGCATACATCATTGAATTGGATTAGACCATTAGCATCTTGTTCAATTTTTTTACATAATTTTTTTATTTAAAGTTTAAATTTAAAGCTTGATTGGTATGTAGTTACATCGTGTACTAAGATGAAAAAATATACCTTCTAGGCTGAGTAGGTAATGTCATTGCACATCAGCATTGTACGACAGCAAAGTTCCTTGATTATTACACTGGAATAAAAGTATATTTCCTAGCCATTTGGCCTAGAAAACAGCTACTTTATTTTTCTTTTGGCCTTAGTGCACGATGTAACTATAGAAGAGTCAAGCTTTCATTAGGAAATTTAGTTTTTTTTAGGAATTTGATTAAGAAACTTTTTTTTTTTTGAATGAGATGCTAATGGTCTAATCCAATTCAATGATTTATGCTAAGCTAAGCTAAAATTGTCAAGACTCAACTGTTTAACTCTAGGGAAGTTAGACTCCCCCCCCCCCCCCCCCCCCCCCCCCCCCCCCCCAAAAAAAAAAAATGTGGTGTTAATTTAATAGTGGATGTTGGTGTCTTAAAGGAAACAAGATAACAAAAAATTAATTTTTTTCTGTGCAAATTTCGCACCCGCTTCGAATGTTATCACTTGATTGAATGGCCATTATCAGTGGTTATAAGCTAATAGATATGGGCCGGTAGGGGCCTTTTGCGCCTACTCGTAGGCTCAGAAGGCTGTTATCATCCATCCACATGGTTAAAGTAATACACAAGGGTGAAGAGGCTGTATGAGTGCTTTTATTACAGGAATATTGCACGGCTATCAGCCAATCAGATTCTAGAACCAGACAGAACTGTTGTATAAATGTGAATATAGTGAGAGGTGTGATTAAACAACACAAAGACACTTTTTGATGTTGACTAAACATCGTTGCATTATTATTTTCCTATTTTTTCATGTGCAAAACATGTAAATAGCATCAGTCAAAGATCCTTCTATAAGCACAGACACTCAGGATGGGTATGGGAATGAAATGGTCCACATGTTCAGAACCATTGTAGTGTCTTTGCTGATAAAGCCATACTCTTATTCTCAAGTGTCAGACACTGATTTGGAAGAGGTCTATCACTGACAGACAAAAAGCTATTTCAGCCTGAATGAATCCCAGACCAAAAGAAAAATGAATTCACTCTTCCATAAGGATTCGATATATTACTGTTCAAAAGTTTGGCGCTGGTACACTGTTTTTTCCCCCCCACAAATCTGAAATAAAGTGTTTGGAAATACAGGAAATACTTTTAGTATAATAATAAAAAATCTATTTCAAATAATAATAATAATTCCTTAAATTTATTTTCTGGACACTCAAAGTGCTTTACACATTTTTGGGGGGAATCTCCTCATCCACCACCAGTGTGCAGCATCCACCTGGATGACGCGACCGCAGCCATATTGCGCCAGACTGCACACCACACACCAACTGATTGGTGGAGAGGAGACAGAGTGATGAAGCCAGTTAAGATATGGGCATGGTTAGGAGGCCATGATGGACAGAGGGCAAATTTGGCCAGGATGCCGGGGTTAAACCCCTACTCTTTTTCGAAGAACATCCTGGGATTTTTAACAACCACAGAGAGTCAGGAACTCGGTTTAACGTCCCATCCGAAAGATGGTGCTCACTGAGTAGTATAGAGTCCCTGTCACTATACTGGGGCGTTAAGACCCACACAGACCGCAGGTTAAGTACCCCCTGCTGGCCTCACTAACACCACTTCCGGCAGCAACCAAGCTTTCCCATGTAGTCTCTCATCCAGTTACTGATCAGGCGCAGCCCAGTGGGCGACCATGTGAGAGTTGCAGAGCTAGCTGCCGGCTGATGATGTTTGCTTGTTTTTAACAAACAATGTTAAGCACCATAACCATTTCATTGAATAAATATATAAAGAGTTTTGTTCCAAAATGCTATAAATTCATATAATTTGAGCAAAAATTGAGTAAATAAAGAAAGTGGCAAGATGAAAAGCACAATTTTCTGTTTCAAAGTTTCACAGAGAAAAATGCAGGGTTCCACACAATTCTTTCATGTTGTCACAACACAAATCGATTAAATTAACTTAATAATTTTTACAAATTTAAATGAATTGAACAAAACAATAAAGTTGTCCCAAAAGAATAGTGCTGTTTCATACTCACTTCAAAAATAAATAATAGTGTAAAAGTAAAAAAAAAATATTTTTGTAAAATATTTTTCCAAAGTTAAAGTAAGTAGTTTGACACCAAACGTATTTTTGAGTGTACAGTAGGGTTGGGCCGATAGACGATGTCATCGTCCATCGCCGATGGCTGATAAACTTCACGATGCTGAGCCGGCATCGTGATCCATCGCCCCGCCCCACATGTATATTGACATATAACCTATTATTTGTCATCTTAATAGCAATAACGGTCTTTTTATGAGCTGTGTTTTATTTTACTTATAGCTGCTGTTTGCACGGCTGACAGCATCGTGAGGATTAAATACATCGTGAGGATTATACAGCTCCTCTCACGCTTAAAATGTGTAGATTCAGTGGCAAACGCTGTTACCTGCAAACCCCGTCCCACAGACTGTACAGTGAATGGCTTTAGTTATTTTCATAGCGGACTTGAAGCCACTGGAAGTCTTTTCCCCACTCTTGGAAAAGTGTAAATGGTGGATTAACATTCAGCATATGATCACTAATAAGATGTGCCATTATTTAACTTTAGGTGCTTTCTAAAACTAAATCTGTCAGTGTTGTTTTCATTCTCTCATCTTCAGCACGTCACATTTCCGCGGCTGTTGCTCCTGTCATGTGAAGGCAGAAGGCGTTGACTGAGTGATTGACAGCTGAAATTAACCAATCCATTCGCGTTCAGTTCTAGCGCAAAGGCGGGGCAAGCATTCCGGGTTTTTTTTACTTCAGCAAGTTCTCAATCGCATAACAACAGTTTTAATCTGTTCCTGAGCGCTGCGTTTGGCATCTTTAGGTGCAAAGATGCATCCTGCATAAATGTCTCCTAAATCCGCGCACGCGTCGAGGATTTTGCAGTGAAAACAGGTCGCACGGTAAAAATGTATGCACTAGCACAAATGCTTTCAAATGCATATTTTAGGTCGCATAAAATATCAGGCGCAAGTGTGACTAAAACGGTCGAGCTCTAGCATCTTTACTTGTTATTATGTCCTCATAATAATAATAAAATAAGGAAGTTATCATTAATCACAATACAAATTACAGTGAACTCCAAACAAACTCTTGTCTCGTCTCCGCCACCTGCTGTGGGGAAAAGCCAATATATAAGGACACAGATCACTCCGCCTGATCATGCCAGAGTCCCGCGGAAAAAAGTGATTGAAAGGTGGTAATTTGTGTATAACTTTATTTATTTATGGTTTGGTCATGGGTAAAGCAAAGACCATGTGGGTCAGGTAGTGAAAACGATAGGCATACAATTTTTAAATTCGTTATGAATTAATTGATATTTAACAACAACCACCCCCACCCCGCCTACGACGACGATACCATCGTCCATTGCCGATGTTCGCATTAGACATCGTACGATGCCAAATTTGTCAACATCGCCCAACCCTAGTGTACAGTAGCATCTTTAGGTTATAATAACATTAATAAAGGAAACCAAAAGTTCTTAGCAGTGCATATTACTAATAAAAGTTCAATTTTTATATATTTATGGTAGGAAATTTACAAAACGTCTTCATGGAAGATGACCTTCTATACTTAATATAATGATTTCTAGCATAAAAGAGAAATCAATCATTTCGCCCCATACAATGTATTATAAAAATACCTGAAACATAAGACATGAGTTTCGAGGTATGGGTCACATATATTAAAATACAGTGCTGCTGTTTTAAAGTGAATTTATTTTGACATTGTACTTTTATTGCAGTCATTGAACTGTAATTACATTGTATTGTGCTTGCCTAACCTATTTAACCTAGTTAAGCCTTTAAACATATCTAGTAAAATATGATGTACTGTCATCATGACAAAGATCAAATAAATCAGTTATTAGAAATGAGTTAATAAACTATTATGTTTATAAATGTGTTGAAAAAATCTCTCCGTTAAACAGAAATTAAGGAAAAATATATAGCTAATAATTCAGGAAGGCTAACAATTCTGACTTCAACTGTATACATATATATGTATTTTTATGTACTTAGAAATAGCTACTTAAAAAAAACCTAAAGATTTAGGGAGAAAAGTTTTGTTACGTATTGTAGAGAACTACAGAAAATGAAAGAAAAAAGACTGAGAAAAAAAATGCATAGCCTCTCTTAGGACTTACTTAATGCATGTCCTGCTTTAATTAATGACTGCAAAATTAGTCAGCACCCGAAAGGCCGATGTTTAGATGAGCGTTCCCTTCTCAAAGGCTTCTGTTCTCATGTCACAGCTTTTGTAACTTAATCTGTCTTAGTGCTGCTTTTCTGCTCCACTGGGAACAAATGCAGCCAATTTTTACTCATTGAGCATGATAATTAGCAACAATTGTAAAAGTAATTTCCCAAATTAGACAACCTCAACAGAGCAAAGCGTGCCTATTAGCTTAAAGCTGGGGCACGCTGTATGATTCTTGCCACGATTTTGACGTCCGAGACTAAATTTGCAGGTCACATAGTGTGACATGCTCACCAATGGCTGATTAATTGCCTTTGTGCTGAAACTTGTACAATCGGAGAAGCAATGATTGTAAAGGACAGTAAGAAGCACACTCTGTGCACCCGGTTAAAATTGAAAAAAAGGCACATGGTGACTTTTCTTGGAAAAAGCGTTCACTAATTTAACACTTAAGGGATTTCGACCAATGGATCACCATTAAGAGGACATCTTGTGTTTAGTTAATTAAAGAATGTGTGTTACGTTAAATCAGTAAGACTCCACATTTCCAGTGTTAAAATGGTCCTATCATCCTATTTAAAGGGATAGTTCACTCACAGATTTAAATGTACTCACCCTCAAGTGGTTTCAAACTGTTATAAGTTTCTTTTTTCTGTTGAACACAAAAGAAGATATTTTGAAAAAGGTTAGAAACCTGTAATTATTGACTTTAATTGTAGGAAAAACAAATAATATGGATGCCAATGGTTACAGGTTTCCAACATATTACTAATAACATTTTTTTTAGATTTTGATATATTTATTATAGGGCGGCACGGTGGCTCAGTGGTTAGCACCATATCCTCACTGCAAGAAGTTTACTGGTTCGAGTCCCAGCTGGGCCAGTTGTGATTTCTGTGTGAAGTTTACATGTTCTCCCTGTGTTGGTGTGGGTTTTCTCTGCATGCTCTGGTTTTCCTCACAGTCCAAAGACATGTGCTATATGTGAATCGGATGAACTCAAATTAGCTGTAGTGTATGAGTGTGTGTGTGTGTAAATGTAAATGTGTATGGGTGTTTTCCAATACTGGGTTGTGGTTGGAAGGGCATCCGCTGCATAAAATGTGCTAAATAAATTGGCGGTTCATTCCACTGTGATGACCCTGATAAATAAGGGACATGGTGACTTTTCTTGGAAAAAGCGTTCACTAATTTAACAGTTAAGGCATTTCCACCAATGGATCACCATTAAGAGGACATCTTGTGTTTAGCTAATTAAAGAATGTGTGTTACGTTAAATCAGTAAGACTCCACATTTCCAGTGTTAAATGGTCCTATCATCCTATTTAGGGGATAGTTCACTCACAAATTTAAATTCTCACCCTCAAGTGGTTTCAAACTTTTATAAGTTTCTTTTTTCTGTTAAACACAAAACAAGATATTTTGAAAAATGTTAGAAACCTGTAACTATTGACTTTAATTGTAGGAAAAACAAATACTATGGATGCCAATGGTTACAGGTTTCCAACATATTACTAATAACATTTTTTTTAGATTTTATATATTTATTATAGGGCGGCACAGTGGCTCAGTGGTTAGCACCGTATCCTCACTGCAAGAAGGTCGCTGGTTCGAGTCCCAGCTGGGCCAGTTGTCATTTCTGTGTGAAGTGTACATGTTCTCCCCGTGTTGGTGTGGGTTTTCTCCGCATGCTCCGGTTTTCCTCACAGTCCAAAGACATGTGCTATATGTGAATCGGATGAACTCAAATTAGCTGTAGTGTATGAGTGTGTGTGTTTGAATGTGAATGTGTATGGGTGTTTCCCAATACTGGGTTGTGGCTGGAAGGGCATCCGCTGCATAAAATGTGCTAGATAAGTTGGCGGTTCATTCCACTGCGATGACCCGGATAAGGGACATGGTGACTTTTCTTGGAAAAAGCGTTCACTAATTTAACAGTTAAGGCATTTCCACCAATGGATCACCATTAAGAGGACATCTTGTGTTTAGCTAATTAAAAGAATGTGTGTTACGTTAAATCAGTAATACTCCACATTTCCAGTGTTAAAATGGTCCTATCATCCTATTTAAGGGGACAGTTCACTCACAAATTTAAATTCTCACCCTCAAGTGGTTTCAAACTGTTATAAGTTTCTTTTTTCTGTTGAATACAAAAGAAGATATTTTGAAAAATGTTAGAACGTTGAAAGCATTGACTTTAATAGTAGGCAAAACAAATACTATGGATGTCAATGGTTACAGGTTTCCAACATTTTTACTCAAAATATTTTCTTTTGTGCTCAACAAAAGAAAGAAACTCAAACAGGTTTTGAACAAATGAAGGCTAAGTGTAAATGTTGAGTTTTTGGTGAACTATCCCTTTAAATGGTTTCTAAATTTGTTTTGGAGCTTTTCTACTATAGTTTTACATGCATGCAAGGTCTAAAAGCACTTTTGTGGTCTCATAAATACTGTACACATTTCATATCAATCTATTACTCGAAGTTTGTAAATGATTACTTTAAAGATTTTTGGCACTTAATATTAGCTCACAATTAGGGAGGATGAAGTGTATGTACACTTTGACTTCAATAGTAGTAAATAAAAATGCTATGGAAGTTAATGGCAACCAGCATTTTTCAAAATATCTTCTTTTGCATTTGTCATAAGACAGAAACAGGTTTTAGCACTAAAGTTTGAGTAAATGATGGCAGAAATTTTATTTTAGGGTGAACTATTCTTTAAATTATACAGATTTTAGTAGTAAAAATGTGTACAAGCCCTAAGGAGTGAGTATACTGCATAGAAATGTCCTGTGGGTCATTATTTGAGCATACTTTGCTTTTCTGGTGAGCATGTGTGGTTCATGCATAAGTATGTGCGGACATGAGCGGAATATCCATGGATTGCAATATTGAGCGATTTTGAACTTTGACCACAATGCGCGTACAAGCTATAGTCAACAGTGTGCTTTGCGGCTTTTGTTTCAATAGATATAACTGTTTAATAAAACTGTTTGTATAAAAACACCAAAAAATATTGCCTATATTCACTGAGAAATTAATACAATACTCATTTATGGTGAGCAATATATATGTTTTGAACTGAAAGTTTTTTTATTTGGAAAAGCCAAGATACAAAACGACATGCATAGCCCTGTGTGAAAACGTGTTTGGAACCATGAATTCTGTTGTGTACTAAAATATCCTGAAGGAGAATGTCCAGCCATCTGTTAGTGAGCTCAAGCTGAAGCAAACTTGGGTTCTGCAGCAGGAAAATTATCCAAAGCACACAAGCAAGTCCACTTCTGAATGACTGAATAAAAATAAAATGAAGAGTTTGGAGTGGCCTAGTCAAAGTCCTGACCTGAATCCAATTGAGATACTGTGGCATGACCCTAAAAAAAGAGGGTTTCCTCTCAAAAATCCTCAAATGTGGCTGAATTACAACAATTCTACAAACATGGGTGGGCTAAAATTCCTTCACAGCACTGTAAAAGACTCAAAAATAATTGATTGCAGTTGTTGCTACTAAGGCTGGCCCAATCAGTAATTAGGTTTAGGCGGCAAACCCTTTTTTTACACAGAGCTCTGTATTTTTGTATTTTGATTTGCCTTCAAAATCTGCGTGATGTGTTTAGTGGTGTTATTTTTGACTAATATTATATCATGTTTGATAATCTGAAACATTAAAGTGTAACAAATATGCAAAACAAAACAAGAAATCAGTAAGGGGCAACACTTTCACAACACTGTATGTACAATATTTAATACGGTATATGGCACTATAGAGGAATTTTGGCCCACTCATCTTTACAGAACTGTTGTAATTGAGCCACATTGGAAGGTTTTTAAGCATGAACTGCATTTTTAAATCTCAATTGGATTCAGGTCAGGACTTTGACTAGGCCACTCCAACGTCTTCATTTTAATTGATATATTAAATATAAATTTTAGTAACACTTTAAAATAATGGTTCATTCGTCCATCGTAGTTCAACATTAACTAATGTTAACAAGCACATCTTTGGTTTTTAATAATGCATTAGTAAATGTTGAACTATGAATATTAATAAATGCTGTACAACATTATTCATACTTGGTTAATATTAGTAAATACATTGACTAATGGACGATTATTCGAAAATGTTTCCTAAATTTCTACAAGCTAGTCACCAGTGCGATTCGAGAACTTGCAGTTTGGTCGGCGCATCAACAAACTATCATTGCTAAAGCTAGCAGGGCAGTTTGAGTCCTAGAAGTTCAGATTCATCAGGAACTATCACCGTTGTGCCTTTGAGTAAAGCATCAACTGCATTGCTCCAAAGAGATTTGTGTTGTCAAAAAAAAAATCACTGCAGGTTGCTTTGGATAAAAGCATCTGCACATAATGACAATAAATCTGTCATTTTTTTTGGTCACCAGGGTTAAATTGCTACCCTTCCAGACAGGATCATTTGCACAATTTATGGCACATTTGTGATAATATTGAATTGTGAGATCCTTGGCAACTCCCAAACCAAACATTTCGCTTTTTTCTATTATTATTATTTTATTTCCAGCATATTTAGGGTCGACAGCATGCGAACAGTCACGTATTTCAGACATTAGTCAAAGACACAGTCATCCATCCAGTTGATCTGCTAGAGAAACACTTGTAGCCTTTCACTGTACGTCTGAAAAACAGCGTCTGCCATGTTCTGATCCTCACAGAGCGTCATGTTCACTGTAGATGAGTGGGCGAATGCAAATCAGTCGTATTTCCAGCGCTCCGGTGTTTGTTAAGCTGCACAGAAATCACTGCGCTCTCAGAATCGCACACCCTGAAAATAGTCTATAATCGTTTTAATCCCAGATGTAGGAGGAAGTCGCTGCTTCTTTTTCTATTTCTTTAAAGATCACAATTTGCTTTTGAGAAATGTCAGCACACACCGAGTGTTTGAGAACGTCAAGCACTCATTTTCCTCTCGTGTTGATCAAACAAGAGGAATATTCCTGGTGTCAGTTCTCTTTTTTTCTTACCTTTTGCCCTTGGCCTTTAACAATGTGAACGCTAACAAGACAGAACTGTGAAATGCTACTCGTGAATTATAAATAAACTGAGAGAAAAAAGAAGTCACAATTAATAAGTGCTTTAAATATGTTTTAATATATTTAGTGACGTGATTAATTACTAGATTTGTACTAGACATATTTTAATAATTGAAGGTTTAATTTAAATGCAATTTTAAAAATGTATACATGTTACATTTACATTTTAACCAAATTTAAAAATGTAATTTTATATGTGAATACAATTAAATATATTTATTTTCGTTTTATTAATGTATGATTGCAATTATACTTTATATAATTGCAATTTATAAAAATGTAGCAAAATGTTAAATTATATTAATAATGTTACTTATATGTTACTGTATATTTCTTTATTACATTTATTATAAATTATATATTTCCAGACAGAGCTTTGACATGAATTATAAATAAATTGTTAAAATTAATAAGTGCTTTAACCTTGTATTTGTAGAATTAAATGGGATTTTTGTTCAATTTTACATTAAAATTTTAAATATTGACTTTAATATACTTGATCACAGTAAAACATAATTTTTTTCCATTGTATTTATATTTATTATTAATATATCATTACAGTTATATATGATAAATGTACAAGATGTACAACAATATGTTAAATGATATAACACTTCATATATATCAATTGCGGATTTATTTATAACATTATATATAAGGTTAAATATATATATATATATATATATATATATATATATATATATATATATATACACACACATATATATATGCATATATATATATATATATATATATATATACATATATATACATATATATACATATATATATATACATATATATATATATATATATATATATATATATATATACATATATATATATATACATATATATATATATACATATATATATATATATATATATATATATACACACATACATACATACATATATATATATATATATATATATATATATACACACATACATACATACATATATATATATATATATATATATATATATATATATATATATATATATATATATATATATATACATACATACACCCCCCTTGAAGTCAAGTTAATTATATTTTATAAACAGTGTCAGATCACAACTTATTTAAATAAACAAGGTAATATCTTATTTACACAAAGGCATGTGATTTCTGTCTCTACATGGTCGCGCGATTACAAATTTTTGCTCTCTGAATTGGGCACAGTGGGGTTCCACACAGACCCTCTCTGCTGTATGGGAATGAGAGTTCGCGCGCCACATCTGACAGGACCGCACGTGTGCTCCCGTATATTAGGCCTATGCATAGCCTACAAGCAGCCACAACACAGGCAAGAGATGTGTGGCGCGTCACACAGCTAAAATGTATACAGATGCGATGGGACCTCTGTTTAGTTCGTTGGCGCAAATCGCGCGAGTGATGCTCTTTAATGCAGGTGCAGCTATTGTATTTCCACTGTTTTGAGCTGCTGTGACGCGTTCCCCCCTATCTAGCATCTCATCCAACCTTGACCTCTCCAGGAAGCACCGCGAGTCTCCCGCAAATTTTGACCGGCCCTGTGATCCCCCAAAAATTAGTTAAAATACTCGGAATCATGGCAACAAGAGTGAATGAACAGATCGCGAGAGGCACAGTGATGGTCTAAACATTACATTTTTTAGGTTAAATGAATAGAGCAGTAAAGATATCGCGAGTGCAAATCTCTCCATCTCTCTCATTGAGGGATCTGCTGTCAATAGTTGGAGACGAGCAAAATATTTGAATGGTCCTGCATGTATTTAGGCCTTTTTGCATATGACAACTGAAAGTTCTGTTTTGACAATATTGCAAATTCACTAAAAGCTGCCTGGAATTATTAAATAAATAAAACTTTATTTATTTTAACATGAATATTTAATAATATAAATTCTTGTAATACACTCATTGCTATAAACAGTAGTTTATAGGCCTATTTCCTTTTAGTAAAAAGTATTAGATTTATAAGTGTTCATTTTTACCTTCTTATGAATCAAATGTGATCTCCAAGCTTGTTCTTGATTGAGACATGTTGAACTCTTCTTTCATCATTTGTAATGTTTCCAAATTGCATTGTAATTTTTCATAACAATTTTTATATCTGTGATATTATTTATGTGGCGACCCCTGATAAATAAGGGACTAAGCCAGAGTAAAATGGATTAATTATTTTCTGTGAAGCTGCTTCTGACCATGACACGTCCACGTCCTAAATGGTTATAAGAGACGTGTTTAAGGTATTACATGCAGCATTCTTGATTTATTCAAGGTAAGGCAAGATCTTCTCTTAAGGTTCATACTTAAAGGGGAAATGTGCTCAATGCATTATGAAGCTTGAAGCATTAGAATCGGTACTCAGTATCAGCCAATCACCATGACAAGGAATCGGTACTCAGTATCAGCTGCAAAACTCCTGATCGCAGCATCCCTAGCTTTGACCCAGCTTGGCTGTCAGAGCAGCAATACTCCCCCTGGCTTTACAAGACCGATCTTGGTAAGTCAGTAAATACACCCTTAGGAAAAAGAAGTAAACTTAAGTAAAGGTCAAGTATAAAAGTATACTTTATTTATTAAGTAAATAAGCCCATTAAGATACACTGCAGTGACAAAAGCTCCACACTTTGTAGATAAAAAAAGATATAAAAATAAATGTTCATTTTTAGCTTGTACGGTTGTTCAGTTCAAGTAATTGTTCAGTTTTTTACGGCTGTCAAATTAATATCATGACTCCTTGTGTCAGTGTCAGGCTGAACACACAGAACTGATTTCTCACAGTCAAGTTTGGTGAAGGAAAAATCATGGTTTGATGTTACATTCAGTATTGGGGTGAGCGAGAGATCTGCAGAGTGGATGGCAACATCAACAGCCTGAGGTATCAACACATTTGTGCTGTCCATTACATTACAAACCACAGAAGAGGGCAAACTCTTCAGCAGGATAGCGCTCCTTCTCATACTTCAGCCTCCATATCAAAGTTCCTGAAAACAAAGAAGGTCAAGGTGCTCCAGGATTGGCCAGCCCAGTCACCAGAAATGAACATTATTGAGCATGTCTGGGGGAAGATGGAGGAGGCATTGAAGATGACTTCAAAGAATCTTGAACTCTGGGAGTCCTGCAAGAACGCTTTCTTTGCCATTCCAGATGACTTTATTAAGTTATTTGAGCCATGTATGGATGCAGTCCTCCAAGCTCATGGGAGTCATACACAATATTAATTCTTTTTCCACTGCACCATGACTTTATATTTTATACTGTACATTATTTCTGTTACGTGACAAGACTTTAGTTTAAGCAAAGTCAGACCTTACTGTCCTAATTAAATATATATGTATTAAATGTATAAATATTAAAAAAGTAAAAATCCAGGCATGATCATATTTTATTTTGCTAAAATAAGCGTAATCTAGAGGCCTTTGCCTTTCATATTAGCCACTTCTGATACCAAATGATCAACTAGAAGTCAAGTTATTATTTGTTGTTTCTAAAACTTGGATAGGCGACAAGACTTTTGTCAGGTAGTGTATAACACTAATCATTTATGCCAGTCATACATTATGCATTTCCTTACCATATATGGTCAGGACTCTGAGTGACAATCTAATTACCCCCTCTGGGACAGCAGCTTTCTGGAAATCACTGGCAGAAAATATAAGAATAAGAAGAGCATGAATCGAGTGGAATTTGATGAATCGTGTTGGTTTGCAGAACGCCAGCGACTTTAAGTGGCACCAAAAAGCCGCTCACTTATGTCAATCTCAGGCATTAGCACAGCGTCTAATACAGCAAATAAGATACAGATATTTCTCTTCATTCGTGCATAAACAAAAATGACTTCAAGGGCAGCATCGCAGAATCAAAACAAGGGTGGAACTTCAAAAATAAAAAAATAAACGCTGCTATCATTTAGCAGCACACGGACTGCTGGAGGATATTCTGCCTCATGCAAGAAAAAAAAAAAACACTGAATGGACGGAATTTATTGAAATCCCAACAAGAGCTGTTTGCTTTCTCTGAAACAGTGATAAGCCTCGGGCAGCATTCAGAGCTCCAAAGCCCCCTCATCGAGTATTTATATGACATCTTGAAAGAGCAGGAATTAAGAAAACACTGTGCGCACGTTTGATAACCGCAGAAATGATTGAAATGCATCGGATGCTCTCCTTCCGACTGAAGCATAACATTGAAGTTCGTCATTAGCGCTGTTTAGAATAGAAGTGCTGTCTCGCATAGAAAGTGGTATATGCTTGAAGGAGTCGTGTCGGGAATCTATATTTTGATGGTTTGAAAGTAAAACATTTGATTACCTCGAAAAGATTTTGAAGAGTATTTATCGCCCTGTAATTGAAAGAGGGAAAATGTCATTTGTCAATTGATGAAATCGGATCAATCAAGAAAATGTATTAATAGATAAAAATCGGTCAGTCAATAAAAACAGTGGATTAAATGAATGAACTGAATTGGTTGAAACAATGAACTGAATCAGTGAATCGACCAAATTAATTAATAAATGAAGTTACCTACTACTCAATACACATTTACACTGATCTTCATTACTATTATAAAACTTGTATATACAATTTATTCAATTGATGATTGTGAATGTTTGGATTTTTTCCACATAGTGAGAAACAGGAGAATGGGTGCAAAAAAAAAATTAATAAATAAATAAAATAAAACAAAATAAAATAAAGCTAAATGAAATGAAATGAAATGAAATTTAATTTAATTTAATTTAATTTAATTTAATTTAATTTAATTTAATTTAATTTAATTTAATTTAATTTAATTTAAGGGGCAACCCAGTGGCGCAGTAGGTAGTGCTGTTGCCTCACAGCAAGAACATCGCTGGGTCGCAGGTTCGAACCTCGGCTGGGCTGGGTCAGTTGGCGTTTCTGTGTGGAGTTTGCATGTTCTCCCTGGGTTCGCGTGGGTTTCCTCCGGGTGCTCCGGTTTCCCCCACAGTCCAAAGACATGCAGTACAGGTGAATTGGGTAAGCTAAATTGTCCATAGTGTATGAGTGTGAATGTGTGTGTGGAAGTTCCCAGAGATAGGTTGCGGCTGGAAGGGCATCCGCTGCGTAAAATCGTGCTGGATAAGTTGGCGGTTCATTCCGCTGTGGCGACCCCGCAAGGGACAAAGCCGACAAGAAAATTAATGAATGAATGAATTTAATTTAATTTAATTAACTACACTCCGTAGTGTAGTGTAGAGGAGGAAAACTAGGTGCGGATCGAAATGCAGCATTTAACATATATTTATTGAGGGATTATAACAAAACAAAACTAAAACCAAGACAAGGCAAAACAAACCAGGGAACTCACAGGAATCATAGAAGCAACAACAACAACAACAAAAAACAGACAACGAGAGGGGAACATAAACTGGTATATATAGTCCTGTAATCAGTAGGAATGAACTGCAGCTGTGTGTGTGCCCAAATGACTGTCAGCTGAGGGCGAAGGCATCCTGGTAATGATAGTTTATGTGGTGTGTGTATAGTTTTCCAGCGATCAGCATGGACTAGATCGCTGGTGATTGTGACAGATATTATATATTAAGTGCTATTTATCAATTGGTAAATTTCTAACAATTACACACACACACACAAACATACACACACACACACACTTTAGGATTTTTTTTTATAATAATAATTATTATTTTTAATTGTTTAATTTTTATTGAAGTGCAATTAGATTTTTTTTGTATTTATAGTAAGTTCTAACGTCTATTTTTTTCTCTCAGTTTTGTGGCAAAATAAAATAAAATACTATTTTATTATTATTGTTATAAATTATTTAGCTTTAATTGCTATTCATTAATTGGTGAAACACACGCGCACACACACACACACACACACACACACACACACACACACACACACACACACACACACACACACACACACACACACACACACACACACACACACACACACACACACACACACACACACACACAAGCAGTTCCTTAGTGAAATATATAAATAAAACAATAAAAATAATAATAATAAAAAAATTAACATTTAAATAACTAAATAATGAATATAGTTAAAATTCTATATTTGGTTTCAATTTCTTATAATATTTATAAATTCTTATTTTTTTGTCTTTTGATTTTGTTCTGATTTTCCAATAATAAATAATTATTTGTTTGGCTTTTATTGCCTCTTCGGTTTTGTGGCAAATAAAATAAAATAAGATAAAATAAAATAAAATAAAAATTACTTTATTACTATTATTGTTAGAAATTATTTACTATTATATTTTATATTGCTATTTGTTAATTATATAGTTAAATATAGTTTAAATTAGTTTAATAGTTTAATATTTAAAATTTCTTATAGTATTTAAAAATATTTTTTTTATATTTTGATTTGGTTCTATATATATATATATATATATATATATATATATATATATATATATATATATATATATATATATATATATATATATATATATATATATATATATATATCCCGATAGTATACATAACAAACCATCGTTATACAATAACTTGCCTAATTACCCTAACCTACATAGTTAACCTAATTAACCTAATTACGCCTTTAAATGTCACTTTAAGCTGTATAGAAGTGTCTTGAAAAATATCTAATAAAATATTATGTACTGTCATAATGACAAAGATACAATAAATCAGTTATTAGAGATGAGTTATTAAAACTATTATGTTTAGAAATGTGTTGAAAAAATCTTCTCTCCGTTAAACAGAAATTGGGGGAAAAAATAAACAGGGGGGCTGATAATTCAGGGGGGCTAATAATTCTGACTTCAACTGTATATATATATATATATATATATATATATATATATATATATATATATATATATATATATATATATATATATATATGTGTGTGTATATATATATATATATATATATATATATATACATATACATATATATATATATATATATATATATATATATATATATATATATATATATATATATATATATATATATATACACATATATATACATATATATATACACATATATATACATATATATATATATATATACATATATATATATATATATATATATATATATATATATATATATATATATATATATATATATATATATATATATATATATATATATATATATATATATTGCAATGCAAATTTTATTACAGGCATTTCTACTATTTACTTATTTGTTTTATTGAAGTGCTATTTTATTACAAGCCTTTTACTATGGTACAGTATTTAGTTAGTCTCTTTAGTTTTCGTATCTACTGTAATTTCACTTTTTTTTCCATTCGGATTTGTGGAAAATAAAAAAATAAAAAATCATTTAATAACTTAATTGCTATTCATTAATTGATGAATTTCAAACAATCACATCCTCATGATCACCAGTGATCCAAGTTTGCTGATCACTGGCAAACACGCACCTTCTCCCCAAACTGCAACTCTGTCATGTTATGAACTACATATCCCGTCATGCACCTCACACACACCTGTTCCGGTTCTCCTTTAATTACACACACAAATTACACACACAAACACAGCAGGGAGATGCTCAATTACATGATTACATGGACCATATATACAGCACACAAACACACAGACTTGGCTCAGACATGTTATCCTGTAACATTATGAAGCATTAATCCTGTCTAGTCTTTCTGTGTTTTGATCCTTGCCTTGTTTTCCCGTCACTGATTCTTTGCTAACTATATTGACCATTCACCTGTTTTTTGACATTACAATCATGGATTACCAATGCTCCTGTTTGCTACCGTTTGACCATTGCCTGCATGACTACTCTGTGGATCCTCAACACCATTGTGAGCAACCTTAAGCTACACACACGTGAACAGTTCCTAAAATTTGGTTTTAATTTCTCATAATTTTTATATTTTTATTGTGTTCTTATTTCTAACATTACATAATAATTTATTAGATTTTTATTGCTGTCCATTTTTATTACAAGCCTTTTTACTACAGTATTTAGTTAGTCTCTTTAGTTTTAGTATCTAATTTCACTCTGTCCTTGTAGTTTTGTGGCAAATTTATGCGAATAATATTAAAACGCATATTTGCTTCTCCAATAATGTAATGTGTGCGACGACTAGGCAGATTTGTTCAGAGTAAACAGCTACATGAATCTAAATGAAATCTCTCTCCTATCCGCCTTTGATGAGCGGGAAGCGTGTTGACGGGGGAATCCCTGTGTTTCAGACGCATAACAGGGTCACAAAAATGCTATTTATTTTTAACAACTGCTGAATTATTAAATGAAGGGTTTTGCGCTTTTTTTGTTTTCAATCTGTGCTTGTTTGCTCTTTGTGCTTGTCGCTTTGTTCCTGTGATGGGATTAACAGCTGCATTACCATTTAATAGCATTTCTAGGGGTCTCTGTGTTTGTGTGTGTGTGTGGGTTTTCTTTGGCTTTAATGAATCTCTCGGTCGACCCGAGGAATTGTATGTCGAATTAAAACTGGAGAGCTAAAAAAAGAGCCGCTGATTTGACTGATGTTATGTAAGCATGTGTGACACGATTTGAGGAGAATCAGACAATAATTACAATCTGGCCTCCAGCACTGTGTCTGATTGAGTCTGATTGAGCAAACGCACTATTTTAGGCTTTCAATTGTTTTTTTTTTTTTTGGTAATGTGAAGGTGAAATTTATTTATTAGTGAAATAAAATGTGTAAATAGTGTTATTCTAAATATTATTTTTATAACAATAAAATAATAATAATAGTATAATAATAATAATAATTATAATAATAATAATAATAATAAAATACAATAATAATATTATTAATAATAATAATAATAATAATACAATTAATAATAATAATAAAAATTATAATAATAATAATAAATTATAACAACAATAATAATAAACAAGTGATAATACTATTACTACTACTACAACTACTACTATTATTAATAATAACGATAATAACAACAACAACAACAACAAAATATAATATTAATATTTTGGTTTCATGAATTTTCATGATCACAGTAAACTGGACATGTCTTTTATTAATTTTTTTTTTAACCATTACATGTTATGTAAGAACTAAAAATGAAATAAAAAAATAAAATTCTAATCAAAATAGATGATTAAGAACATGAATTGCACATACACTCACCGGCCACTTTATTAGGTATACATCCAACTGCACATTAACACAAATTTCTAATCAGCCAATCACATGGCAGCAACTCAATGCATTTAGGCACGTAGACATGGTCAAGACAATCTGCTGCAGTTCAAACCGAGCATCAGAATGGGGAAGAAAGGTGATTTAAGTGACTTTGAACATGGCATAGTTGTTGGTGCCAGACAGGCTGGTCTGAGTATTTCAGAAACTGCTGATCTACTGGGATTTTCACGCACAACCATCTCTAGGGTTTACAGAGAATAGTCTGAAAGAGAGAAAATATTCAGTGAGCGGCAGTTCAGTGGACGCAAATGCCTTGTTGATGCTAGAGGTCAGAGGAGAATGGCCAGACTGGTTCCAGCTGATAGAAAGGCAACAGTAACTCAAATACTCACTCGTTACAACTGAGGTATGCAGAAGAGCATCTCTGAATGCACAACACATCCAACCTTAAGGATGATGGACTACAGCAGCAGAAGACCACACCGGGTGCCACTCCTGTCAGCTAACAACAGGAAACTGAAGCTACAATTCACACAGGCTCACCAAAATTTGACAATAGAAGATTGGAAAAACATTGCCTGGTCTGACGAGTCTCGATTTCTGCTGCAACATTCAGATGGTAGGGTCGGAATTTGGCGTCAGCAACATGAAAGCATGGCTCCATCCTGCTTTGTATAAACTGTTCAGGCTGCTGGTGGTGTAATAGTGTGGGGGATATTTTCTTGGCAGACTTTGGGCCCATTAGTACCAATTGAGCATTGTGTCAACACCACAGCCTACCTGAGTATTGTTGCTGACCATGTCCATCCCTTTATGACCACAGTGTAACCATCAACTACCTCCAGCAGGATAATGCGTCAAGTCATAAAGCACGAATCATCTCAGACTGGTTTCGTGAACATGACAATGAGTTCACTGTACTCAAATGGCCTTCACAGTCACCAGACCTAAACCCAATAGAGCACCTTTGGGATGTGGTGGAATAGGAGATTCGCATCATGTATGTGCAGTCAACAAATCTGCAGCAACTGTGTGATGCTATCATGTCAATATGGAGCAAAATCTTTGAGGAATATTTCCAGTACCTTGTTGAATCTAAACCACAATGGATTAAGGCACTTCTGAAGGCAAAATGGGGGTCCAACCCCGTACTAGTAAAGTATTAGGTATAAAGTGAGTGTACAAAGAGACATAAATATTTGTCACCAATATGCATGTGTATGTATATAATAATATTTAAATTATAACAGATTTATTTTCTCATTTTCATAGCAAGTGTCGTCAAAATGATAGTTTCAAAAAGCCATTTTAAATGGAGTCAATAAGGCCAGGTTAACCATAGTTTCTATGGTTACCGTGTTATGCCTTTCCATGACAGTGTATGTTATCTCTACATAGCACATTTACCACTGAATTAGCAACATGTGCCATTGACTATCTAGAATAAACAATTAACTGAAACGCCACGGCATCTATAAAATAAAAAATGTTGTTTGTTGTCAGACAATTTGCAGCATTTAGAATCAACGCACAGTTCTGCATGCAGCTCTTAGCATTTGAGTTTAGCATGGTAACAGTCCACATGTATTTTGGCAGCATCTGGACCTGCTGCTGAGGGTTTTGAATGCGCTTCGTTGAGCAGAGGTTTTTTTTTACGCTGTTGGATCAGTGAAGTCATGCGGCTTCACCATAACCTGATCGATAGCGGTCTTACTGTCAAGTGTCTGAATGATCACATGTTTCTGTTTCGCTCCCTGCGACTCTGTAATAAAAGGTAAATATTTAATGGCCCCTCGCTCAATTGTGGCCCACCCCCGACCGTCCAGGATGATGCAACGTTATCAATTTTTATCGCACCTCCCTCTGTTTAAATGGTCGGAGTCTGACTGATGAAAGTAGCTCTTTATTTTTTCATTGCAGCTGAGTTCAGGAGAGCGTGTGTGTGTTAGTGTAGGAAGGAATCAAGCTGCGCCTGTGCTTGTATTGTGCTTGCTTAGCTTTCCTCATCTATCTGCACTGGAAACATTGAGAATTACGCATGTTGAGGTTTATTTTATTTTTTTTTTTTAGATAGTCAAGTTAGTAAGTCCAGGGTGCAAATTACAGGAGGGTTTTGGGGTGGATTGACTCCCCTAATTAACACTTGACCCCCCCTGAAAGACGTCAAAACAAGATGTATTGATTATACATCTTATATATTATACTTTCAATAGACAATGTAAATATACACTACCTGACAAAAGTCTTGCCGTCTATCCCAGTTGTAAGAGCAACAATTAATAACTTGATTTCTAGTTGATCATTTGGAAAAGTAGCAGAAGGTAGATTTTTCCGATGAATCTGTTGAACTGCATCCCAATCCCAAAGTTTGGTGAAGGAAAAATCATGGTTTGGGGTTACATTCAGTATTGGGGTGTGCGAGAGATCTGCAGAGTAGATGGCAACATCAACAGCCTGAGGTATCAAGACATTTGTGCTGCCCATTACATTACAAACCACAGGAGAGGGCAAATTCTTCAGCAGGATAGAGCTCCTTCTCATACTTCAGCCTCCACATCAAAGTTCCTGAAAGCAAAGAAGATCAAGGTGCTCCAGGATTGGCCAGCCCAGTCACCAGACATGAACATTATTGAGCATGTCTGGGGTAAGATGAAGGAGGCATTGAAGATGAATTCAAAGAATCTCAATTAACTCTGGGAGTTCTGCAAGAACGCTTTCTTTGAAGTTATTTGAGTCATTGCAGAGATGTATGGATGCAGTCCTCCAAGCTCATGGGAGTCATACACAATATTAATTATTTTTCCACTGCACCATGACTTTATATTCTATGCTCTGCATTATTTCTGTAAAGTGACAAGACTTTTGTCTAAGCAAAGTCAGACCTTACTGTCCTAATTAAATCATTAAAAATCAAGGCATGATCATATTTTATTTTGGTAAAATAAGCCTAATCTAGAGGCCTTTGCCTTTCATATACCAAATGATCAACTAGAAGTCAAGTTATTTTGTTGTTCCTAAAACTTGGATTAACGACAAGACTTTTGTCAGGTAGTGTACATTTGACCATTCCAATCAGTCTATGCGAGACTGTAAAATACTTTTCTTGTAAAATAGCTGTTTGTATCTAGATATAACCTATAAGTAAAGTAAGATTAGATGCATAGTGTATATTTGACCAACAGTAACCTCTGAAATAGCTCATTAGAAGTTACTGTACACTAAATATCCCTCAAAAGACTGAAAACTTAAAGAGGACTTATTAAATTTAGGACTTATTTAAACTAGTTTATTAAATAAATACATTAATTTGATTGACTGAAGCATATATTAAAACAAAGTTTTTTGGTAATGTTAGATTTATAAGCAAAATGCATTCTGTGTGAATGAGCCTTTATTCATGTTACAAAAGTAACTCCGTCAAAAGCAGTGAGGGATTTTTCTATCTTTTGTAGCTGCAGTCGAATGCACAGACCTAATATACTGATATATACATTTTTTTTTCCTTTCTCAACTGTTTATAATTACTTAATTTAGCACTTCCAACTATCCTAAAAATTCAGATGATGGTTAAACTTTAATGGCCCATTTCCACTGAGTGGTACGGTACGGTTCGGTACGCTTTTATGGCCGTTTCCACTGTCAAAAGGTACCAAAAAGCGAACCGTACCATACCACTTTTTGGGTACCTTTTTAAAAGTGTAACTAGTACGACAAAAGGGAACCAAAAGACTAGACATGCAGCTGAACGATATTGGTTTACAGAGAAAAGTTACCAGCGAGTACACAAGTAAGAGAATGAAACCAAAGGAAGCGACATTTTTGAATACACAGCTGAGACATTACACCGAAATAATAAATACATATATTAACGAGCCGTGGTCCACCTGAACTTAATCAAACCTTGTCGTCGTCTTGATGAGCAGCCACAAAGCCAAGAAGAAGAGCAGAATCTGCCCTGTGCACCGTAGTTGTTTACAAGGCTCTCTAAATCGCGAGCTGTTTCACTTTCTCGCGTAAGCTCACCGCTCGTCTATATTTGAAAAAACAAACTTCTTGAGCTGATGATAATAACGTGAAAGTGAAGCACGAAAAAAAAATCAAAGGAGAAACCCGAAAAAACAAAAGAGCAAATGATTCTTTCAGCAACCTAAAACATGAACAAACTGCCATGTTTAACTATTATCATCACCTTTTGGACTATTATGAACTGGGAATGACGGAGTTACTTCCTAACAAGAGGTTACATGTGCTGGTGATGATTAAAGATACAGATGAGAGGTTTGCACTGACTGGGCTATATGTTGCATGTTGTTTTTGTACCCAAATAGGGACTAAATGTATGCTGTGTGTAGTTTTTCTGTAATTAGTAACATATCGGAGATTGTAAGAGGCTGTATGTGTTCATATATGCTGAATTAATTAATTAATTAATTTATTTTATATAATCGCAGACGTTACAGTAGGCTATTTTCCACTATCATTGATCTGCAGTTATAATCAAATAATGTTTATAGAAAGGTTAGTAATGAACATTTATACACAAGTATTGATGTGTATAAAGCATCTGTTTTGTGAGAAGTGCTTCTCATATGATATGTGAACGACCCGTACAGCTTTACTTTAGCGAGAATGACGTCAACAGAAACTTTCTGTTGAACACAACGCCCACCAAGCCTGATAAAGGTGACCTGTACCGACCCGTACCATACTGTACCTCTCACTGTACCTTGGGTGTGGATGTGTGAATGGTCTTTTACCGGAAAAATTACAGAACGTCTGTGCCTGTGTGAACACCTTTTTTATGAATTTACTGGTAAAGTCGTTCTGGAAATTTTCCAGATATTTACCAGTATCACTGTGTGAAAGAGGCTATTATCTTGTCATTCAAATCAGCATTTTTTTTTAAACTGTGCTCATTTTCTTTTAAACTAATATTTAAAAACATATATTTATTTATTTTTAGGGCAGATTGTGACCTTGCCGATTCATTAGTCTCAGCCCATTACCTCCATTTGCTAAAGACAAAATAAGCTTGTGATGCATATGGTAAATTTAGCATTCGTGCAGAATAAAATATGCTCCTGCTTCTCTCCCAAAGCCTTTTTATATAATCATAAACAAAACAAATGATCCGCCCAATGGAGGTGTCATAAATCTTCTATAGCCTTTTTGGTGAAGGACCATTAATATCTGTGGGTCTGTATCCCTCGGAGTGAGATTTGACTGGAAAGACCAAGAGTTACAGCGAAATGTTTAATATCGAACTCTCAGATTTACTCTGTGCCAAGAAGCAGCATTTCTCAGTAGGACACTAAATGTCAAACACAAAGACGTGTGGTTCTGTTCATGGGGTGGTGTTTACTTTTAACTTACGTGCTCTCTTTCACCATATCAGCTAGTGGAGGCAATGAGTGGAGTGTTCACCAGTTCAGACAATGAGACATTTGTAAAATTGAAGGGAATGATAGTTATTAGAAGTATTATATTGGCCTGTTTAGCAGAGCAGTATTCAGACACAATATACTTAATGATGTTAGACGATAAGCTAATTGCAGTTGATAGATTATACCTTCAATAAAACATTTGGGATGGATGGATGGATGGATGGATGGATGGATGGATGGATGGATGGATGGATGGATGGATGGATGGATGGATGGATGGATGGATGGATGGATGGATGGATGGATGGATGGATGGATGGATGGATGGATGGATGGATGGATGGATGGATGGATGGATGGATGGATGGATGGATGGATGGATGGATGGATGGATACCATTGTTGGACAGTGCAATCAGATAGATAGATAGATAGATAAATAGATAGATAGATAGATAGATAGATAGATAGATAGATAGATAGATAGATAGATAGATAGATAGATAGATAGATAGATAGATAGATAGATAGATAGATAGATAGATAGATAGATAGATAGATAGATAGATAGATCAAAATTGTCAATCAATCGATCAATCAATCGATCGTTTCTCTAGCCAGTTGAAACCATTTTGTAAAGCAATTGGTCATATTAATTCCTATCACTACTTTAGGCAACTGACCAATCACAACAGACTGGAGAATTTGTCCAATCAGAGCAGAGTATAGCCAACTGTCCAATCAAAGCAGAGCAGGCTTTCAGAAAGGAGGGGTTTAGAGAGATCAAGCGGGCATATTACAAAAAGATCCTTACCTGAAAATATTTAGGAACTATGGTCATTTCAGTTACAACCACATATAGGACAAAAGCTATTACAAAACACCATTAAGTGTGTTATCTCAACTTCAGATACAGTAGGATGTTGGTAGTGCAGAAACACATCTTAACTTTAGGCCAAAATTATATAACTTCAAAATTATTCGAAAGCTAACAAAAAAATGCTTATAATTAGTGTTGTCAAGATACTGAAATTCGATACCAATCGGTACTGAAATTTTAAAAACGTCCATTTTCTTCTAACATTTGAGCGCTGATTTGCCATTGTGTTCACATGCTCAACAGAAATGAAAGTGATTGGCCGTGAAGGTCATCAGTTCACAGAACTTACCAACGTTTACTGAGTGTAACCACAGATACAGGGACATTGGAGCGTTTTAAAGCCTCAGTAAACAGTGGTGAGTTCGGTGAACTGATGACCTTCACGGCCAATCACAGTCATTTGTTTTGAGCACGTGAACACAATGGCAAATCAGCGGCGTTTAAGAACGTGCTCAACAGCACTCAAATGTTAGCGGGAAATGGACGTTTTTAAAATTTTAGTACTGATTGGTATCGAATTCCAGTATCGTGACAAAACTACTTATACTTGCACTGTCCAACAATGGTATTACATGATGATTGAAATTGAAAAACGAAGATTGTAAAAAATATAAATGGTAAAAAGACTCTTGAAGGACTCTGACAATATGTTACATTGACGAAACACTTGAGTAATTACAGACTGCCACTCAACATGATATTACAGCCAGCTTTACAGAAACCAACAAAGCATCGTGGAGCATTAGTTATAATGTATATATTATAACGTTATATTGACTAATGCCATAGTTTTGCAAAAGATGATTTTCAAAGTGAAGCAGCCTCCATAGATAGCCAAAAAAAATCCTCAAAACAGACCATCAGTGGTTCAATCAGAATATTATTAAACTACTACAATATTTTTGTAGTAAATAATGACAGTTTCTTCTAAGTGTCAGTATATTTTGCACACATTCGTGATCACTGTGCAGTTACGTATAGTGTGTACGTGTGCCCTATACTGACAGTGAGAAGAAGGAAAGTCTATATTATTATTTCTCGTAGCTTGACAATGATCTGATTAAACCACTGAATGTCTGTTTTGAGGAAATTGTTTTGGCATTTTTCTGGACTTTGAACAAGACAGGACTGTTGCGGTCTATGAAGGATGAGGGAGCTCTCAGATTTCAACTAAAACATTTTCATTTGTTTCTGAAGATGATTGAAGGTCTCAGGGTTTGAAATCACATTGAAACGATGGGGGTGGGTATTTAATAACATCATTTATTATTTTGAAGGGAACTAAACCTTTAAAGCACAGGTGTCAAAGCCAGTTCCTGGAGGGCTGCAGCTCTGCACATTTTATTTTCAACCCTAATTAAACGCACCTGATCAAACTAATTGAGTCCTTTAGGCTTATTTGAAACCTACAGGTAAGTGAGTTGAAGCAGGGTTGGAACTAAACTGTGCAGAGCTGCGGCCCTTCAGGAACTGGCTTTGACACCTGTGCTTAAAGTCTCTAAAACTTATTTATTGATGTTGATGTACTTTCAACTGAAACAAAATATTAAGTAGGTGGGCGGGGATTTCTTTTGCGCATCATTCCCTCATAGCAAACTAACGGCAAGGTTGACGTCAGCAGCAGGAGCGCCACTCCAATCACAGAAGCAAATGGTCAGACTTTGATTGAAGATTACCAAAACAAACTTTTTTTTTTTCCCAGTGGATTAACTTGCACGGATTAATTATTCATAGAATAACAATTATTGTGAAAAGAAACATTGTGAATTTTGATTTCACTTGGACTTTAAGATTTCCTTAATACAAATTAGCACACACAAAAAAAAATCCTATGTAAATAAATGCTAATATCTTATGTTAAGACCCAAGATAAGAAACTTTCCGTAACACCCCCCTAAGGAACCTAACAAATTCAACACACAATACAAATAAACAAGCCGTGTCACTTTCAGTATGTGTGTTTGTGTCCTGCCTCTGGCTCTGCTGTTGTGGCACGACTTTACACACCTTGGACCTACGGTTGTATTTGCAGGGTTACACCTCGCAGGTCCGGGCAATGCTCCATAACCCTGAGACAGTCAAGGTGAGAAAAAAAAGGTCTCTTCAACTGCTACTGGCACAAGAGTTGGTGAGATTTATTGATTTGCTGGAGAACTATTATTTCTGATGTTGCCTGTTGAAATTCACAGGATGTAACAAAAACTCAGTTCCAAAACCTACTGAGCTGCCCGCTTATAAAAATCACAAAACGACTTGAGTGGTGTTTGAATATATCTTCATTTGATCAGCCATTACAAGTATCCTTCATTGAGAAACCAATACTAATATGTGTTTTGATTAACTAGTGAAGATAAATGTTCAGACTTATTACAAATTCATTTTTTTAACCCAGTATTTGTGTGGGTGTACTGTATATAAAGGTCTGAACTTTTTGTACAACAACCCTCTTTTTTTCCATTTTCTTGAAGAATTTTAACATTAGCTTTTTTAAGTATTGCAAAAACAAGCTCTCTGCCTGACAAAAGTTTATAGGCCCTATCATACACCTGGCACAAGAAGACGCAAGACGTGTATGGCGTGATTTGTTGCTATTTTCAGACCAGCGCAACAGTAATTTTCACATTTTGTGCCGCGTTGTTTAAATAGCAAATTATGGGGACTTATGGGTGTGCCAATCTAAAAAGGAGGTGTGTAAAAGTGCATTGTTGGCGCGTTGCTATTTTTAGAGTAACTGAATTAGTCTGTGCCATTGACCAACTAAAAGCTAAATGACCAACTAAAAGTCTAAAGTCCAGCACAGAGCGCGTTAGTTATGCACCTATGTGAGTCCAAATGCTTACATATTGCTTAATAAACACAGAATGTACAGCAATACACACATATCTTTAAATATTAAACAGAATTAAAGGATTAAAATATTTATCTTCATAAATAAAAAAACACTACCCTCTGCCCCCTTCTTATTATTTGTATGATTTATTATATTTGTTTTAATAAACACAAGTTTAGATTTGTTCACCTGTCGGGTTTTGGAGACGTATGCATTACCATATGGTGCACAAAAATAGGACGTGTGTTTGAATTAGAATTAGCGCTGAATTTAGAAATAGTTTTGAAACAAATCTTTGGGCTTAAACCAAATTAAATATGTAGGCTAAGGGTGCTTTCACACTTGGTTCAATTGCCTGGACCGTACCCAAGTTCGATTGTCCCCCCTTGCCACCTTCTCGGTTGGTTTGTGTTCACACTGTCTTTTTTCCTTCTGAACCCCGGTACGCTTGCGTCATAGAGCTGCTGTTTTGTTTACTGCTGTTGCTAGGTGACGGTCACGAAAGCAAAGCGCCAAAATGGAGACTTCCGCACATCGCGGTCGATTTGCTTTTACTGAATCATAAGTTTTGGACATACAGAAAGCGACTCCCGTTTATCTGCCGCAAAAATATTATAAACATTCAGAACATCACACAGTGACTGCAGAAGCTGTTTCTGGAGGAGACAAGCAGACATCACTGTGTATCACTGTGCTTGGCTCAGTCCCGCTTGTCACCAAGGTACAATACGTGGCGCACACACACGAATGAACGTTATGAAAACGATAGTTTGTTGTACAGTTGGCGGTTCACTTCCGCTATTTTGTACGATTGCATTCATACTAGAAGTGAACCGTACCAGAGTTCGCATGAACCGTACCCCAGACCACCTCTTTCAGGCGGACTCGGGTATGGTTCACGGGTGCGCACCCGAGTTCAGAAGACACGTTCACACTAGCTAAACAAACCGTACTATGACGTCAAACGAACCCGGGTGCGGACCAAAAGTGCTAGTGTGAAAGCACCCTAAGTGGCCGATCACACCGAATTGAATTATTTTTTTTTGTGTGTTGATAGGTGACTTGGTTTACTAAAGGCCGCGAGCGTTTTGTGCGCTGTTTAGGTGCCCTGCCTCACATTTAATCTGTCTGCATACCTCGCGGTTTAACCGTCTGCTGTGCCTTGCATTTTTTCCATTGTGCACTATGCACTAGCAGCTGAAAAAAGTCAACTCTGAGCGGAAAAAGTGCATTACGTCAGTCACGTCTTTTTCATTCTCCAATCAAATGAAAGCAGAGGCGGGGTTTCCCTTGAGGTGCCTGCAGTGTTTGTGTAGCCAATACAACTACAGAGACTTTTTAAGATGGAGGAGAGACTTGTGGTTGCTGTTTTGAGTTATCCGGAGCTGCATGACCAACACAATCTCATGGCAATTCGTAACTTTTTGATTTAGTGGCTAATTCGTATGAATTCATACGATCTAATTCGAATAATTTAGTACGATTTGCTCATCACCCAATGACGGTTGGGTTAAGGTGTGGTGTTGGGTGCCACACCTCCTTTTTAAAATCTTACATTTTCGTAGGACTCAACTCAACGAATTAGCCACTAAACTGACAAAACGTAAAATAATTAACAGCAACACTCATGCACAGTACACAGCTGATTCAGTCGTTGCCTAGCAACATAAAAAAGCTCACAGCGCTTCTTTTTTTCTTGTCAACAAAAAAGACAGTTCAGTGCCCCTCGCGTTTTTGGAACGTAAAAGCGAGTTCGGTGTGATTGGCCACTTATGGATGTCTTCAGTGGAGTGAGTTTCCACCGTTTCCTTACTCCACGGAAGTAAAGGAGTAAAGAGTAAAAGTAAAGTAAAGAGAAAGTAACCAGGCTGAATGGAGAAGGATTGTTCTTTATCCTCTAGCTGCAGATGGTCTGTTTAACTGTTTTCTCACTAGCGAAGCGTTCAGTTTTAAATGCACCATGGCGCGACACAACTGACTCTTAAAGGGAATGTGAGATGAGACTCTGATTGGTTTAATGCACGTTATGCTCAAAACACACCCGTAATTCATTAAGAGAGTAAGCACAACCCTGTTAGAGCATGCGCTGGGTCACAGACAGTATTTTTCAGTCCTTTTAAATAGCGAAATTCGATTGGACACGACCTTAATGCTTTTGCGCCATGCGCTTCAGACTGTTAAATTAGAGCCCTACGATTCTTACATGTTTCATTCTAGTTTATCTTCACAAAACTTAAATTTTGAAGCCTAAAACCTAAAGCCTGAACTAAACTGAGTTTGCATGACCTTGAAGTCAACTTTTAAGCAAGGATTAACTTAAAATAATAACTAAAAATAATAATAAAACCACAAAGTTGTAAAAATATGACTTCTCAAGAATTTTATTTCAAACAATCTACTTAAAACTCCATTGACTTTGGGATAATATCACATAATTACAACTTAATTGTGGGTTGTAGGACTCAAGCACTCTATGTAGACTCTATGAAAGAGTAATATTACAGTAGTCATTCTGACAAATGGGAATAATTTTCCAATTAGTAGGGTTTAAAGTACAAATTAAATCAAAACTAGCCATGATTTTGTTAGCTCACATTAATAGATTCAATTTACAATTCATCTGTGCTTGTCATTTAGAAAAAAAACAATAGTTTGCAATTGTAATCTAAAATTTAAACCTGAAAATGCACATCCTGTTTGTTTTCACTTAAATCCTCAGATTACGACTGTCTGAGATATTGGGCGTGGCTAAACATGTTAGCCACACCCCTCCAACTGTTAGTTTTGACAACAAACAGAAATGGTGAGGAGGAGGTGTCTGTTAGGTTGTAATAATTCTCCCCAAAATCCTTTTTCCGATCTTTCTGAATTAAATGCCTGCATGCTTTACCACACCCAATAAGCTCGCAGTAGAAGAAAAACAAGCCACGGCCACTGTTTTCTCATTTAATATTCCGTTTGTGGTCACAGCTTCCAGTTCATGCAGACTTTAAACACTATTTGCAATGCTTCCGTTGCACTTTGCTGCTGATTTTCTTCAGACTGTCTTAAAAGTGCATTTAAATAACAAATGATTTTAAGGCTCGCTGAAAATTGCATGTTTACTGGTGATAGCAATCCTCCTTTCCCAGTTCAAACCAATGGCTCTTTCTCTCTCTCTCTCTCTCTGGTGGAACATTTCAAACCATGGCCATTTCACAGTGAATAAATAAGTAAACTTGATGAAAGTGTTTCAGACATCTTTGTAGCCTTGTGAAGTCACTCAAAAGGCTTTGTGTTGTGAAATGAGCTTGTTTAGTCGGCCTGTTTAGCTTGTGTAATGTCTCTTTTGATTCTTTACAAAGACTGATTTTGAAATCAAAGACGTTGTGGTAAAATATCCTTTTTTTCTCAATGCTTCTTAGTAACATTCACAAGCTTTCTGCAGGTTTAATGGAGGTCAATTTAAGACTTTTAGCCACAATATGTAAAAAAATATTTATTGCTAGGTATGTTCACACATACGAGGAATTTGTTTTCGTGACAGAGCTTCTACAGTGCAACAGAATTACAGACAGGACTAAAAAACAGATAATAAATATATTTTAAAAAGTAGTGAATGCAATATACAAATTGACAAGTGTATGTACAGCTATATCACTATATACAACATAATATGTGCAG
This sequence comes from Danio kyathit, assembly GCA_903798195.1. Classification (NCBI taxonomy): domain Eukaryota; kingdom Metazoa; phylum Chordata; class Actinopteri; order Cypriniformes; family Danionidae; genus Danio; species Danio kyathit. Next base: position 17,878,505 of record LR812525.1, read on the forward strand.
CTGTTATGTGCAAATTGGCATGTAAAGTGTGTTGTTAAATAACTGTATGTGTGTATATAAAAAGTGTATAGCAGGTAGTGATGTTGGTTCCACAATTATTATCATCAAGTGTTCACGAGATGGATTGCCTGAGGGAAGAAACTGTTTCTGTGTCGGGCTGTTCTGGTGCGCAGTGCTCTGTAGCGTCGACCAGAAGGTAAAAGTTCAAACAGGCAGTGTGCTGGGTGTGAGCGGTCCAGAGTGACTTTGGCAGCCCTTCTGCTCCCTCTGGATAAGTACAGTTCTTGGAGAGTAGGGAGAGTTGTACCGATGATTCGCTCAGCAGTCCGAACTATTCAACGTAGTCTTCGGAGGTCGGATTTGGTAGCTGAGCTAAACCAGACAGTTATTGATGTATAGATGACTGATTCAATGATGGAGGTGTAGAACTGTTTCAGCAGCTCCTTTGGGAGGTTGAACTTCCTCAGCTGACGAAGAAAGTACAGCCTCTGTTGAGCTTTTTTGACAATGGAGTCAATGTGAGTGTCCCACTTCAGGTCCTGAGAGATGGTGGTGCCAGGAACCTGAATGACTCCACTGCTGCCACAATGCTGTCCATGATGCTCAGTGGGGGGAGAGCAGGGGGGGTTTCTCCTGAAGTCCACTATCATCTACACTGTTTTGAGCGTGTTCAGCTTCAGGTTGTTGTGACTCATAGATATATACATTAGATGTCGCCTACCCTGCTGTTGTCTATTAGAACGAATGTGTCAATAGAGCTGCCATTTTAGTACAGGGTAGCGCTCCTTTGAAATGAATGAGTGACCAAGGTGAAGTGGAGGACTGTGGCCATCCAAAGCCAGAGAAATACACATATATACATATATCTATGATCAGGAGTTTTCCCCGGTGGTCAGTATGCAAAAAACTTTTTCAATTACGAAATATTATAATTTTACACTTTTCTACATTGATGGATGTGACCGCATGAGCATTTCGGACAAAGAGCGTGTGTTTGTGTGCATGGAAATGCATTACCCTCCTTCCCTGTTTAATTTGATCTAATCCATGTCCTGAAACACACCCCCTCTCCTGCTTTCACTTCTCATTCTGACAGAGGGAGCGATTCGTTTGTGAATGAATCTCCGTTATGAACGACTCGTTCACTTAAGCGAGAATAATACAAGTTTCTAGCACCGCAGCGTCTTCTTGTCATATTTCATAACATTGTTTGCTTATTTTATTCAACAAAACTAGCATAAGTCTTGAATTTAGTGTGAGTTGGTGCTACTTATGGTGAATGCAGTAAGAGTATTATCATCAATAACGTTACTTGTTAAGCACAAAAGTTCATAACATACAAAAACATAAAAAAAACTAAATCTTACCTATGAAATGTTCTGCCTTTGTGCTTTGTTTTCTTTGTTTTTTTTTCGTTACTACATCCGTACACAGCGCTAAAGTCCAGCATCTTCACATTGGCACACTGTCTTGACTAGTGCGGTTGAATGACATTTGTCCTAGGAGCACTGTACCAATGTGGCGGCGCTATTGACGCATGCTCAGGGTCCCTATGTGATATCTAGTGTATATATCTATGGTTGTGACTGCACCAGACAGCCAACTCCTTAACCTCCTGTCTGTAAGCAGACTCGTCACCGTCCTGAATGAGGCCGATAAATGTGTCGTATGCAAACTTTAGGAGCTCGACAGAGGAGTCTTTTGAAGTGCAGTCATTCGTGTACAGGGAGAAGAGCTTTCTCTTCTGATAAAGCTCTTTCAGAATATGTAAAAAAAAATGTCCCAAAAAACACACTACACTCAAAATATGGCTTTTGCTGCTTGATCAAACTACTGTTTTTGGGGGGACAACTTAATTGTTTTATGTTCAATCCACCCAAATTTGTAAAAACTATTAAGTTTGACATGAAGGAATTGTGTGGAATCCAGCATTTCTTACAGTGTAGAACAGTGTTATATGCTTGCTGACTAATGTACTTTTGTATTGTCCAAAATGTTTCAAAGAATGTTCAATTCCAGAGAAATAATCTGGATATTGACCATACACCAGAGGCGTCGCTAGACCCAGTTTACTTGGGCACTTGCCTCAGTATAAATCGCCAGTGCCCCAGTAAATGCTTTGAGATATAATTTACTTCATACGCAAAGTGTATTTATTAAGAGTGGTAATCCCGGAATAAAGACATTATTCTCTATGTGCAACCAAACCAACGCTGGTGAAAGCAGTGTAGTTTAATCAAAAAGCAAACTGACGCATCTCTGCATGTGCGCAGAAAACCATACCCGCGTGCCTCACACATCGCTCCTGCTGAACCCTGACGTGCTGCTCTCCTCCCGGTGCTAGTCCCAGTTGTAAACCCATGCCGAAAAAAAATCCCCGCTGCTCATGCGCCGCTCATGCGCTGTGAAACTGGCGTTAACAGTCTTTTATGCTGCGGTGTCGGCACACAATGAGTTTTGCAAGTCGACAAAACTAAAGTTTAAATAATATGATGGTGATCTTACTAAGCATGCCTTCTGATAGATTCTTTTGTATGAAGCAAAAAGGAGGAATGACGAGTCAGGGAGGTAAAACTTAATAAACCTAATTCTCTGCTTTGTGTCAAGTCTAAGACAACAGATCATTCTATAAAACATCTTTTTTGTATTCTATAGAATTGTCTATAAAATTTAATTGTAATGAAATTAATATTCATGCAAAAGATTTCTTAAATGATCTTAGCATCACTCCAGTTGTCTCTTTACATTATTTTCCAGTTACGTTTAGGATTAATTTCTGTTATTTATTTAGAATAATAATTGTATCATAACAATAATAATTGTATTTATTTATAATAAATAAATATATGTATGTATAGATTTCCTAAATGATGTTTAACGGAGCAAGGAAATTTTCACAGTATGTCTGATAATATTTTTTTCTCTGGAGAAAGTCTTATTTGTTTTATTTCGGCTAGAATAAAAGCAGTTTTTAATATTTAAAAAAAAAAACATTTTAAGGTCAAAATTAGCCCCTTTTAAGATCAAAATAGCCCCTTTAAGTTATATTTTTTTTCCCTGATAGTCTACAAAACAAACCAAAAAATAAACAGGGGGGTTAATAATTTTATTTATTTTTTTTATTTTATTTGAGGGGGGGACGTGCCCCAGTAGAGCTTTATGTCTAACAATGCCCCTGCCATACACTGTGTGTTCATGCTAATGACGTCACACACACACTCGATTTCAGGTTTTATAGAAAACAAGCAAACACCGACAATTTATTCGACTGCACAGAGCAGCATTATAACGGAACCCTAAAATGTATTTAGTTTGATAAAACAGCGCTGCTTCTTCTCCACATAAGCTGAAGAAGTGGTGGACTTTGGCATAATAAAAGCTCTGCTGTTTTTATGCTGTGTCACGCTCGTCTCTCATCAGCAATTGTTTCACTTCGACAGCTTTCAGTTTTACTCTGCTTCATACTTCAACTTTAACTCATCCATCAACATGATTTCTGCAGGAGTCCTGTAGGATGTAATAAAGACCACAACTCACACGATCCATACTCTGTCTCTGCGTCAATAAACTAAGGCTTTGTTTGTTGTGAATACACGCCCTCTACTGGCAAAAATTGCATACTGTTTAAGACCAAATAAACAAAAAACAAAGCAATCAAAACATCAACAAGTTCTCTAAATATGAATAAAAGTGTGTTTCTATAATGTAGGTTTTGTACCCCATGCACACTGTAAAAACTATTCATAAATTAGCTTTAGTAAATTCGTTTTCTGTATTATGTGATTCGTGATTATATTTCCCCCCTTTATTTATGCATTTAAATTGCATTATGGGATCTTGATCTTTCTTGCAACAACTTTTAACCTTGAAAAGTTAGAAAAGGTGACTTTTAAAATCATTTTTAATCATTTAAAGTGATATATTGTCAGGGTTGGTGTTGTATATTAGGGTATAAAAACCTCGTAATAAACTGCCAGCACATTTTCTGTTATTCTACAGACTTATTTCTGTATGTATTATTTCTTATACATACTATTATTTTAAACTAAAATGTCAATAAAAGTATCTTCAGTAAATTGTAGAGTTGAATTTTCAACATCAAAATCCAACAGAGCAGAGATCAGCGTCCCATTATGTAAATTGTAACGTCCAATACTATGTGTATATACCACATTATGTATGTATGTTGCGCTTTAAGTTGCACCCCAACCCCCTAGCGTGTGCACTGCGGGAGTCAGTCTGCGTGTGTGAGGAGAGGGAGAAAGGAGTGTGTGCGCTGCTCTTCCCCTCAAATTCTATACTTTTACATATTGTTTACTTTTATTTTGTGTTTTGAATTGTAATTCTTGTGACGCTGAAGGAGGCTGACTATAAAGGTTTGAGTCTGAAATGCCATTTTTATCCTGAAGCTCTTCTTTCCATTGGCTATCCGGTGCAAAGCGTCACAAAATCACAATCGTAAATAAACTGAAAACACTTGTGAATCACAAAAAAATTTAATTAACAGATATTTTTACAGTGCATCGCTGCCACTTCCACTGCCTCCTCCTTATATTGAATCAAGTCTTATTATTTGTATACTTTATAAAATTACCCATTAAATAGTGTTATTAACATCTACACCTACACAAACCCCAAAACTACCTCACAGAGATAATAACGTCTACACCTAGCCCACACCTAAACCTAAACTACAATGTCATTTGGATGTGGACGGGGTTGCATTGTGCCTTTATTCTGACATAATTAAGATTATAAATAAACATAATAAATAAAACTCTTTTAAAATTTCTTAAGTTCATCATTTTCGCATCTTAAGTATGTATCTGATGTTTTAAAATGTCTAATGACAATCAAGAAATATCAGAGTCTCTGCAGTACAGTATTTAATGATATGGTTTTATTAATTGGAACAAGTTATGCTCTAAGTGACCCTTTTCACAGTTCGGGTTTCTCAGTAGCGGAAGTCGTCATAGTTGGATAAACTTAGAGAGCAGTAAATGGGAGAGTACATCAAATAATTTTTTTACAATCCTATTTGCTGAAATAATAAAGGAAAAACTCCACGATAGTGTTATCAAGATTTTCAGAAAAAGCCAAAAAACTGATAACGGCAGCCAGAAGAGAGTACAACGTTAAATTTACTGCCATGCCCCATATATGCTGCATTAGTAACACCTTGCATAAGCAGTAATTCTTTTACTTTTTTTTTTTTTGGGAATTTAATGCAAAGATAATATAATACACGCATAAACAGGTAAATATCAGTGTTGGGTAAGTTACTTTTAAAAAGTAATCGATTACAAATTACTGATTACTACTGGAAAAGCGTAATCTGATTACAATACAAATGACTAGGGCCAGACGGAATCTGCGGATGTTTTTTGCAATTTCTGCGGAGAATTTTGGTTAAAATCTGCGGATTTCTGCGGAATTATTTTGGAAGTCTCATAACTAAAACCTTAATATGTGAAATATATGTAATTTAAAGAATGAATAAATTTACATTTACACACATTTACTTAAGTAAATAAACAGAATTGATGATGGGCTAAAAATCTGCGGAATTCTGCGGAAAATCTGCTAAATTCTGTGCGCGCAGATTCCGTGTGGGCCTACTAATGACTTCTTGTAAAAAGTAATCAGATTACTAATTAATTTACTTTGAAGTTACTTTTAAAACTAATACAACATACCTATAAAAACAAAACATAAACTGTAGCTCTTTCAGTAATTTAATACTCACTGAAATACATTACAAAGGGTTGATCACAGCAGCTTGACATATTCAAAACGTAAAATTCTCTCATCATTCACTTGTTCCAAACCTGTTTGTTTTTCTTTTCTTTTTTTTAACACAAAAGAAGACATGAAGAAAACTGTATACCTGTAACCATTGACACCCATAGTATGCAAAAGCACTGCAGTGTTTGGGTGTTCTGTGTTTGTCTGAGGTAATTAGTCTACCGAAATGTGTATATTCCTTACAAAGTATGAAGCTGATTGGTCAGTTCTTGTTACGTGAGTCGCATTTTTCAACTGGTGCGCCTGGGAAATGCGAGCGCACTCAATATGCACTCCCAATATGAGATATGTGAATTTGCTTCAAGCTGCTACGCTTCTCTTCACATTCAGAAGATACCTTCACCCCCGATCCTGCACAAAAATCCAATTTAGCCTGTTTAGGCTGAGATGGGCCACCATGTTTTTGGTGCCGGTGTCCTCCTTGGCGACGAATATTGTCTTACAATGCTTTGTTCAAGTGCTTGAACAAGTTGCTAGTTGAGTTAAAAGCAGTTCAAGAGTTCACACTTAGATATTACTTGATAATAATAACAGGTTTGGCATGCTGTCCCTGAAAAGAACCCTGAGCTCGGAGATAACTGAACCCAGGGCTCCCGCCTGGTCAATGAGCATGTGAGGGGGTACGAGATCCGGAAGTTCTCAAGAGCTCCCCCTGGCAAAGGAGGAAAGGTGGAGATGGGGTTGATGGGGGAATTCTTCAAAAACGAAGATTAGGGAGTAATGCTAGTCAGGCTATTTATAGTGAGATTGGAATGATTGGATTGGCTTACTAATGATTACAGATGAGAGACCGGCTGCGATCAATCATATCACATGCTCCTCTCGAAATTAGTTTTAGAGACTGCACATAGACTAAATTTCACAGCAATATTTTTGTTTTTACGCTCAATGAATTCAAAGTAACTTCTGTATTTTCACTTGAAGAAGCAACCACTCTTGTCAGCAGCTATTTCAGCTCATGTTCTCCAGCAATTTAAAATCGCATGCTTATTAACTGACATTGCAGCAGAAAACGTGATTTAAAAGAAGCATTTTTTCTTCTACAAACTATATTTGTAATGCAAGTAATGCAATTACACTGACTTTAGTAACTGTAATCAAATTAAAACGTAATTTGTTAAATTACTGCGTTCCCCAAAAATGTAATCAGATTACAACATGTTACTATGGAACGCGTTAAACCCAACTCTGATTTAAGATAATGATGACCATTAAACACATCATAACAGTCTTGTGAAAATGCTCCATTTAAGACCTTTTTGAGGCCTTAATTTGTGGAATAGTGAATTAAGCCTTTATAACATCCACAGAAAGCCTGTATTCACACTACTTGTACGCTTATCATTTCATTGTGCTTGTTCTGCAGGCCCAGTGGCAGTCATCAGTGGGGAGGAAGACTCTGCGAGCCCTCTTCATCATGTGAATCATGGTATTGTCACACCCTGCTCTCTTGACGCCGGACCTGATGCTGTTGTGATCGGCATGAGTCGCATCCCTGTCATCGAGAACCCGCAGTACTTTCGACACGGTCACAACTGCAACAAGCCCACCACCTGTGAGTACACGTCCCGCTATTTGATGCTCTGATCCAATATAAATGTGTTTGGTTCTAAAAAAAAAAAATACAACTGAAAATATCAGATTTTCCCCTTATTTACACTACTGTTGAGATTTTTAAGGTCATTAAGATTGTTTTTGAAAAAAAACTGTACTTTTTCTTGACAAGTATGATGGCACTTTCATCTTTGTGGAGATGCTATACAGCTGAATCACATCCTGCAATGTTGTATTGAACTGAACTAATTCACAACAGAGTTCAATAATAATGTTTCTTTTGTAGAACTGCTTATAGCTGCTGGATAAACGTCACTCTGTTATTGATCTGAACTGAACAAACACTGAATTTATGGCTTGGTCTAAATGATGATATTCAATGCTGCTTAACAAGATAATCTAAAGTAACTGCAAAATTTAATTATTATTTAAATAAATTAAATATACAATTTATACAAATATTGCTGAACTCTGAATGTCCGCTTTAAAATAATGTGTACTATATAGTTGGCACTGGTAGCCTAGAGGTCAGTGCACCAACATAGAATGCAATTGCTACAAGTTAGAATCCTGACTTGTAGAACTTTCCTGATCCCATCCCACTTACTTTCTCCAACTTTACTTCCTGCCAATATCAACTTGCACATGCCAAAAATAAATATGTTAAAATTATTTGTACTGTATAAAAGTTTTCAAAGAAAAACATTTAGGTTTACAAATAACTAACCAAAAGTTATATATTTTTTCTATTCAAAAAGAAATTCACCACAGCTAAGCGGTTTTCAACATTTATAACAATTAGCAAATGTTTCTTGAGCACCAAATCAGCACATTAGAATGATTGCCAAAGGATCATGTGACACTGAGGCCTTGCATCACAGAAATACAGTAAATTATTTTAAAACATTAAAGAAAAGAAAATAGTTAATTAGAACTCTAATAATTTCACTGCTCTTTAACTGTATTTTACAATATCTCACTTACCCAAATCTTTTGAAAGATAAATACATTTTTAAAATAAAGTTTCTTTATTGGCATTGATCGTTCCATGAAGACACTTTAACAACCATTTTATTTCAAGATTCTTTATAATGAAAACCATTTATAGTGAAATGTTCTTCATTATAAAACATACTTATTTTTGCTGAACTGTTGCTTCTTTTGCGAACCTGAAAGTGTTTTTAAGGCTATGCTGCAAAAAAAAAAAAAAAAAAAGAAAAAAAAAAGACTTTAAGCAAAACAAAATGTTTATGAATAGCACACAAAAAGTAAAATAATTTCTAAAACTTACACAGCACACTGTAAAAACAAATCCATAAAATATATGATAAAAAAATGCACTCTTGAAATTGCCAAGCTTCTGAAGCGTGATCATCGAACAATCAAGCGTTTCATTCAAAATAGTCAACAGGGTCACAAGAAGCGTGTGGAAAAACCAAGGCGCAAAATAAACTGCCCATGAACTGAGAAAGGTCAAGCGTGCAGCTGCCAAGATGCCACTTGCCACCAGTTTTGCCATATTTCAGAGCTGCAACATCACTGGAGTGCCCAAAAGCACAAGGTGTGCAATACTCAGAGACATGGCCAAGGTAAGAAAGGCTGAAAAACGACCACCACTGAACAAGACACACACGCTGAAACGTCAAGACTGGGCCAAGAAATATCTTAAGACTGATTTTTCTAAGGTTTTATGGACTGATGAAATGAGAGTCTTGATGGGCCCGTGGCTGGATCAGTAAAGGGCAGAGAGCTCCAGTCGGACTCAGACGCCAGCAAGGTGGAGGTGGAGTACTGGTTTGGGCTGCTATCATCAAAGATGAGCTTGTGGGGCCTTCTCAGGTTGAGGATGGAGTCAAGCTCAACTCCCAGTCCTACTGCCAGTTTGTTAGGGCTTGCACGACTACTGGTTTCTGCTAATTGATTTCTTTTCAAAACAATACTCGAGTTACTCGACGCAAAGAAATCCTTCTCAATACAAGTGTTATTAATTCATAGCCGAATGCAACAATTTCATAGGCCTAACATAAATTGTCAAAACATTGATATTACATAAATTTTTATAAAGGTACAGAGTAATATAAAAATAAAAAGCTGCACGCAACATTGTAATCTTAACATCTGCGTCATAGGCTTCCTGTATATGCGAAGCGAAGTCGTGTTCATCCTGTAATACTTTAATAATTTATTAAAGTAACTTTATTATTTAACAAGTTTTCAGCAATAATAAGAACTAATAAGTGAAACTTACTTAAACCAGTTTGGAAAGAAGAATAGTTCTCGTCAACATTACAGCTCACATGCAAAAAATAAATAGCCTAAATAAATAATTCATAAATATATAGTTAAAATTGAAAATGCATAAAATAATAATAATAATACTAAAGAAAAATGCTTTAGGCTAATTATTACCTTTTAATTTTACATTTATTTCAGGCTATAGAAAGTAAAAGTAGTCAGCTACACCCGAAACCTAAAAAATGCGTCTTGAAAACTCATATTCATAACACAGTATTCATAAAAGTAATTAAAACATAAATCAAATTATTCTGAAGTAGGCTAAATCTCATTGAATCATTTGATTTCTGCTACGTTTTAAACAGTTAATAAAATAAAAAAAATAAACGAATTTATTAGTGTTCAACCGGCCTGAAGATTATGCAAACAACCACATGCGTGCAAGTAATAATCTGTTATACAAGTAGCCTAATAAATAAATAACTTTAACATTTAGGTTTCAAGCAGTGATCATAAGAATGAAAATTATTTTGCTTCGGAAAAGAAATAGTTCAACAAGTGACAATGTACAGCCAAAGTGAAAATAAATAATAAATAAACTATTTATGAATAAATTATTTAAATAAAGAAATAATTATTCAAATAATAAATAGAATATACATAGACACAGTAAACAACCAAATTATTACATGATATTTTAACATGCAGACATCATGCAGAAAATGTCGTAGAAAAAAAAAACGCAACGCAATTATGAATAAAATGCGTCTTGCAATGTAATTATTTACCCTGTTTTCGACAGAAATAAGGAATAGAATCTTTCAACGGACTTTATAAAGAACGCAAGCCATTCCCGTTATCATCCTCTAGCCACAGCCCGTCATTGGTCGAGCTTGTGGAAGCGCTTCTACGTGAGAGGGATGCAGGCTTGCTCTTTGCCTTGTTACGATGTTGCCGGCCAAAGAAAAATTATTTTACTTCGTGTGCTAGTGGCAGCGACAGCAAGAAAGGATTTCGCTTGCTTGGATAGTAGAGGAAACTGATGTTCATTACATGACCATTCAAGAGGATTCCCCATGGTGTTATTGTCAGGCATCTAAAATAATATTAATTTAATCCTCAATTGTAGTTGGCTGCTTTTAACCTTGGATCCTGTTGTTTGTTGGAGACGTTTGTCTTTTTTATGTCCTTTCAAGAGTTCACACTTAGCTGATGATTAATTATAAAGCTTGTTTGGCATGCTGTCCCGGGAGAGAGCCCTGAGCTCATGAGATCCTCGAGCCCGGGGCTCCCTCCTGTTGCAAGGCGAGAGGGGAGATCGAGCTCAGGCAGATCTCGAGAACTCCCCTGTCGTAGTGATTGAAGAGCAGATAGTAGTTTTCTTTAACAAGATAGGTACTAGATGGTGAGCAAGTCTATAGTGTTGATTAATCAATAACTTAGGTTACATGTTTTTAATCGGTGGGAGGAAACCGGAGGACCCGGGGAAAACTCACGTGAGCACGGGGAGAACATGCAAACTCCGCACAGAAAATGCCCGCTGGTTTGGTAAAGCCTAGAACCATTGACATTCTTGCTGTGAGGCAACATCGCTAAGTGCTGGGCCATCGTGTCACCCATCTAAAAAGAGGAGGAGTAGGGGTGGAGGGGGGGATTCTTCAAAGCGAAGATAGCGGTGATATGAAACCCGGGGTATTTGTGGTAGCTTAGGGATCATCTGATTGGTGCATGGTGATTTGGATAATGTGGGTCCAGCCGCTAGCAATCATAAGAACGTGATCCTCTCGAAATTAGTTTATAAATAAACTTCACTTATGGTAAATGCACGCTCGAGTAGTCGACTAGTCTATGCAAGCCCTAATATATATATGTGGTGTGGTGTGGTGACTCCTGATAAATAAGGGATAAATAAGGAAATAAGTCCAAAGAAAATGAATGAATAAATAAATAATTATATAACAATATATATATAATATATACATATTAAGAAAACATACCCTTAAGCAGGTTACTGATTTTTAGTGTAGAATTTCTTTACCATAAAAAAAAAAAAAAAAAAAATATATATATATATATATATATATATATATATATATATATATATATATATATATATATATATATATATATATCACAGCCATTTTTGTTACAATGTACATATATGAAAATGAACACTTTAAAAGATGATGACAAAAAAGTTCATGCATATCCGATGTTTAAGTTTGTGAATCTTAATCTTTGAACTAGCCTGCAGTGTATGCTTATGATGTAGCACATTATATAGGTCACTGAGAAGATGTTGGAGCACAATAGTGTTACAAAAATAGAGGACATTCTGCGAGTGCATGGCAACAAACGCACACCCCATTGTTTGTATTAATGGCCATGAGTGTAAACGCGGAGCCCCTACTAAGATTTATGAGATCATTTATTTATTTATTTGCTATTTTCGGTGATCTGCTATGACCGAGGAGCTCCACGCTGACAATTACTTTTGTGGAGCAAACGGCGTCTTGTTTAAGACTTTTAATGCAATTAACTGGAACAAATATACTTGTCACTTTACATTAGTGATTTCGCTAGCCAAATGTAAAGGTTAAAAGGAGCCCTGATTGATTTAGAGCACATAGTATTGGATATATATGAGGACACGGACTTGCACACATCAACACACACACAGTCTATTTATATTCCAGGCACAAAGCAGTGGTCTATTCACAAGGTGCACTGACGCCTATGAAAAGGAATCCAAAGGCAGAGGACAATCACATTTTGCCCTCATGAATAAATTAACTCTTTATGCATAATGGATGGCATAAAATCTTTATAGCTGTAGATACATAACCATCATGGCCGTGCTCATATCTGATGAGTGTGTGATATTTAAATGACAGTTTGCAGCTTAAGAGAGGGTGTATTTTTTGCTTCTCAGCCTGCGAGCTACTAGAAAGCACTTTATGCCTTAGCTGTAGTAAACTAAATCATTTATATAAAGATACACCTAATAAAAACGCTCCAGCTCATGATTTTTTTATAGATGGACCAAACTGGTGGAGCGATTCATATGGGATGTGTGTACTATCCGGCCTGTTTTACCAAGCTGCTATTGACTTGACTGATAATAAACCAAGTGTATTAGAATTCCACTAAGCTTCAAGAAAAATAAATAAATAAAAATAAAAGTTCCACCACATCCCATAAGTGCTCTATTGGATTGAACCTGGTGACTGGGGAGGCCATGTGAGTACAGTGAACTCGTTGTCATGTTCAAGAAACCAGTCTGAGATGATTTGCGCTTTATGACATGGCGCGTTACCCTGCTGGAAGTATCCATCAGAAGATGGGTACACTGTGGTCATAAAGGGATGGACATGGTCAGCAACAATACTCAGGTAGGCTGTGGCGTTGACACGATGCTCCATTGGTACTAATGGACCCAAAGTGTGCCAAGAAAATATCCCCCACACCATTACATCACCACCACCAGCCTGAACCGTTGATACAAGGCAGGATGAATCCATGCTTTCATGTTGCTGAGGCCAAATTCTGACCCTGCCATCCGAATGTTACAGCAGAAATCGAGACTCATTAGACCAGGCAACATTTTTCCAATCTTCTATTGTCCAATTTTGGTGAGCCTGTGCGAATTGTAGCCTCAGTTTCCTGTTCTTAGCTGACAGGAGTGGCACCGAGTGTGGTCTTCTGCTGCTGTAGCCCATCAGCCTCAAGGTTGGATGTGTTGTGCATTCAGAGATGCTCTTCTGCATACCTTGGTTGTAACGAGTGGTTATTTGAGTTACTGTTGCCTTTCTATCAGCTCGAACCAGTCTGGTCATTCTCCTCTAACCTCTGGCAAGGCATTTGTGCCCACAGAACTGTCGCTCAGTGGATATTTTCTCTTTTGCTGACCATTCTCTGTAAACCCTAGAGATGTTTGTGTGTGAAATTCCAGTAGATCAGCAGTTTCTGAAATACTCAGACAAGCCCGTCTGGCACCAACAACCATGCCACATTCAAAGTCACTTAAATCACCTTTCTTCCCCATTCTGATGCTCTGTTTGAACTGCAGCAGGTCATCTTGACCATGTCTACATGCCTAACGTATCATAGAGCAAAAATGCAGTATTTAAATCTTCAATGTTTTTAATTGAGTCTATGAGTCAATGATTCATTCATAAAGATAGTCACTTGCTCTATTTCTAAGGGTGCTTTCACATTTGTGTTTCTTTTTATCTGGGCCGAGGTTGAAAATGATTCATTGTAGCATTTTTCAGATATTTTGGTTCCGTTCCATTCCAGACTGACTGCTCTGAACCAGTTGAAATAAATTAAAAAATTCTCATCCCAGAACGCAAGTCGCAGCTAACTACACTGTAAAAGAAATTTGGGTTCCACACAATCGATTTGTTTTGGGACAACGTGAAGGAATTAAGCTAACTTCTTAGTTTTATCCAAATGTAAATGGATTGAACATAAAACAATTAAGTTGAAAAAAAACTCAAGAAATATGTTATTTCAGCTCATTTTAAGTAGCTTAGACAAACAGCAAATTTCATTTAATTTTCATTTCTTGAGTGTATAGCAGTTAGATTGTTGAAAAAAAGCTCAGTACTTTTTGCATTCGGGTTTGTTCGAGTTAGGTTCACATTCTCACCATAAATAAGTACAGTTTCAGAAATAAAGGTACGAGAGCTGTCACTGGGGTAGTACCTTTTCAAAAGGTACACATTTGTACTTGAAGGGTCCATATTGGTACCTCAAAAGTATATATTAGTACCTACAGATTTTAAGAGGAACACTTTTGCACTTTTTAGGTACTAATATGTACCCTTGAGGTATTAATATGGACCTTTTAGGTACACATTTGTACCTCTTGAAAAGGTACCTCCCCAGAGACAGCTCATGTACCTTTATTTCTGAGAGTGCAGTGTTAATTTGAAACCGCACCGAGACCTTGTTTGGTCCGCTTTTGGTGCGCACCAGAGTACAATTGCTGCTTTTACTCTGGTCCAAACTAACTGCAACAAAAAAGCTAACAAACTCACAAAATAAACTAACAGAACTAAATGAGGAAGGTGAGAAAACCGCCTGAATGAATCAGCTATTTTGAACAAATCACTTAAATTAAGACAAGGACACAAAGACATGCTTGTCAGTAACATACTGTTAATTTCACTGTAATATATACTATTTTATATTTGAAATCAGTGTTTTTAAATATATTTACAATGTATTTATGCATACTAAAAATTTATTAAGATTTTTGAAATTCCTAATAATTTTTTATATGCATTTATTTAATGTGATACAGTAATGACATTTTAATAATATGAATCTTAAAATATTTCTAGATTTACTCATAATATGCAAGAAAAAATATGAATAGCAAAATGAAATGTTATTAATAGCACAATGAAAAAAAAAAAAAAAATATATATATATATATATATATATATATATATATATATATATATATATATATATATATATATATATATATATATATATTCATTTAAATATTTCTTGGTTTATTTGTCTGTCTGTGCGTATGTGTTTGTTTGGTCAAATCTAGATCCAGACGTCGCCATTCAGTGTAGAAAGGTGATTAGCCCAATGTATAATTCTGCTACGAGGTATCAAGCTTCAGCAGAAAATCACCCTCCAGGGGGCGCTTATGAGTGAATTTAGGATTAGGGCTTAGGTGAGTAAGTTAAAGCAAGTTTCACCCACATTAATTCCACCTTCGTTAAAATATTTAATATGATTGTCCTAAACTTACAAGGCTGTATGCCTTGAAGCATAGACAGGTGTGCATGCATGAGGCATCATTTGATTCTCTATCTGTCGGTCGGTCGGTCGGTCTGTCTGTCTGTCTGTCTATCTAACTATCTATAGCATCAACATATCTATAATATATGTCTATCTATATTATCCATCTATAATATCAATTTATCCATCTACAGTATCAATATATCTATTTATCCATCCATCTACTGTATACAGTAGTATCAACATATCTATAGTGTCAGCATATCTATCTATCTATCTATCTATCTATCTATCTATCTATCTATCTATCTATCTATCTATCTATCTATCTGTCTGTCTGTCTGTCTGTCTGTCTGTCTGTCTGTCTGTCTGTCTGTCTGTCTGTCTGTCTGTCTGTCTGTCTGTCTGTCTGTCTGTCTATCTATCTATCTATCTATCTATCTGTCTATCTATCTACAGTGCATACAGAAAGTATTCATAGCGCTACACTTTTTCCACATTTTTTTTTATGTTACAGTCTTATTCCAAAGTGGATTAAATTAATTTACTTCCTCACAATTCTACACACAATACCCCATAATGACAATGTGAAAAAAAGAGTTTTTGAAATTGTTGCAAACTTATTCAAAATAAAACCCTGAAAAATCACATGTACATAAGTATTCAGCCTTTGTCATAAAGCTCTAAATTGAGCTCAGGTACATTCTGTTTCCACTGATCATTCTTGAGATGTTTCAGCAGCTTAATTGGAGTTCACACGTGGTAAATTCAGTTGATTGGACATGATTTGAAAATTCATACACCTGTCTATATAAGGTCCCAGGGTTGACAGTGCATGTCAAAGGACAAACCAAGCGTGAAGGCAAAAGAATTGTCTGTAGACCTCTGAGACAGAATTGAAAAATATCTGCTGCTCTAAAAGTTCCAATGAGCACAGTGGCCTCCATCATCCATAAGTGGAACATGGTTGGAACCACCAGGAATCTTCCTAGAGCTGGCCGGCCAACTAAGCTGAGTGATCAGGGGAGAAGGGCCTTAGTCAGGAAGGTGATCAATAACCCGATGGTCACGCTGTCTGAGCTCCAGCATTCTTCTGGAGAGAGGAGAACCTTACAGAAAGACAACCATCTGTGCAGCAATCCACCAATCAGGCCTGTATGGTAGAGTGGCCAGACGGAAGGTACTCCCTCCCTGGAATTTGCCAGAAGTCATCTGAAGGACTCTCAGACCATAAGAAACGAAATTCTCTGGTCTGATGAGACTAAAATTAAACTCTTCTAAAATTGAACTCTTTGAAGTGAATACCAGGCGTTACGTTTGGAGACAATCAGGCACTGCACATCACCAGGCTAATATCATTCCTACAATGAAGCATGGTGGTGTCAGCATCATACTGTGGGGGATGTTTTTCAGCAGCAGGAACTGGAAGACTAGTCAGGATAGAGGGAAAGATGAATGCAGTAATGTACAGAGATATCCTGAATGAAAACCTGCTTCAGAGTGCTCTTGAACTCAGACTGGGGCGACGGTTCATCTCCCAGCAGGACAATGACCCAAAGCACACCGCCAAAATATCAATGGAGTGGCTTCACAACAACTCTGTGAATGTCCTTCAGTGGCCCAGCCAGAGCCCAGAACTAAATCCTATTAAAAATCTCTGGAGAGATCTGAAAATGTCTGTACACCGTTGCTTTCCATCCAACCTGATAGAGCTTGAGAGTTACTGCAAAGAGGAATGGGCAAAAATTCCCAAAGACAGGTGTGCCAAGCTTGTGGCATCATATTCGAAAAGACTTGAGACTGTAATTGCTGCCAAAGAGGCATCAACAAAGTATTGAGCAAAGGCTGTGAATACTTTGATTTGTCAGGTTTTTTTATTTTGAATAAATTTGCAACAATTTCAAAAACTCTTTTTTCAGATTGTCATTATGGGGTATTGGGTGTAGAATTTTGAGAAAATAAATTAATTTAATCCATTTTGGAATAAGGCTGTAACATAAAGAAATGTGGAAAAAGTAAAGCGCTATGAATACTTTCTGGATGCACTGTATCCATCTATTTATCCATCCATCTATCCATCCATCCATTCATCCAATGATTAGGGTTTAAATGCGCACGTGTGTGTGTATGTTTGATTGGAAAATGTTGAGACTGACCCTATTTTTATTCATACAACAGTTCCGACAATTAAAAATGTTACTTGCATGATTGCGGTTTAATCTGCAGACTGCTGCAGTAGGTGTTTATTTGAAAAGAAGCTGTTGCACAATTTCAAGCATGTCCTTTGAGCCGTGACATGCTGACTTTTCAGGAATCCATTAGATGACTGACTCACACCATCTATTCTGCCTTACAATTGAGTTGTGCTGCCTTTACTTCCTTCCTCAACCCAAGAAGAGTTCATTTCTGAACTACCTGAACTGCATCTCAGTTGGAGGTTAGAATAACATTTTGCTTTACCTATATCCAAGATCCAAGAAGAATGATCTCTCAGGTTTCTTATCCGCACATGGTGACTAGGCATAAACTTTCGGGATATTTTTGAAAGCATCTATTTGTCAAAGAGCATGTCTTTATCTTTGTCTAAGGCTCAATACCAATTCTATTTTTGTACCCCTACCCCTTGAAACAGAGTATGAAGTGGAAGGGCTTCAAAATTTACCCCTAAGAAATGAAACAGCACTAAAGCACCTGCACAGGTCATCATATGTCATCGCGATCTCTTGCTTCATATGAGATCAGACGATGGCGACTGCTGTAGTTATTCCAGTTGCATTATCTTTTGGTATTTATCTTCAGGAAATCACTGCAGGCATATATTATGTTATCATAATGATATAATGTGGCAATAAGATTGCAACTACTGTGCATTTACACTGTGGCCATATTCATCCATGTAAACACACGAAAACAACATTAACATTATAGCAGACACTGTAGAAAGCTCATTCTCAGCCACTAGAATTTTCTGGCAGGATTTTCGAGTGTCATTGAGTGTTAGATGTGAAAGTATGTTGTGGGACTACTATACAGGAGTTATTATTAGGGATTAGAGATCGCGAAATTTGGCTGGTTTTATTTTAGCGTTTTTTTTTTTTAAAGCATGATGGTAAAACACGAACACCTTTATCAATGTATTAAAACTAGGAATGTTCCGATCGATTGGCCGAAGATTGGTATTGGCCGATAATCACATTTCATGACTCGATCAGTACTCACCGATCTGGCCGATCTCATGAAACGATCGCAGAAAGATCAGTAATTTTGACAATATTGCAAGTTCACCAAAAGCTGACTGGAATTTTTAGATTAAAAAAAAAAACGTAAACAATATTTTTTTAACATGAATATTTAATAATGTATCTTCTTGATATATACTTATATACCTGCAATAAACAGTAGTTTATAGGCCTATTTCTTTTTAGTAAAGAAGTAATAGAGGTGTGCATTTTAACTTCTTATGCATCAAATGTGAGCTCCAAACTTTTTCTTGATTGAGACATGTTGAATTCTCCTTTCATCATTTGCAGTGTTTCCAAATTGCCTTTTATAATTTTTCTTACCAATTTTTATATCTGTTTTATATTACTGTGTGTGGTGGTTCATTCCACTGTGGAGACCCCTGATAAATAAGGGACTAAGCCGAAGTAAAATGTATGATTATAAGAAACGTGTTTAAGGTATTATATGCAGCATCCTTCATTTATTCTATTAGGTAAGGCGAGACCTTCTCTTAAGATTCATACTTAAAGGGGAAATTTGCTTATTATAAAGCTTGAAGCATTAGAATCGGTACTCAGTATTGGCCAATCACCATGACAAGGAATTGGTACTCTGTATCGGCTGCAAAAATCCTGATCGGAGCATCCCTAAATAAAACATAAAACAATACTAATTTGTGCATCTCCGTGTGACTTCCGTGTGCAGCCATGCTGCCGTTGTAGGTGGTGTATTCTGGGAAATTTTCATAGCCCTTGGTTTCAAATGTGGTCCTCAAAAATCTCAGTTTAAAGGGCTATTTACCCCTTCCCCTTAGCCCTACGCCTTCAAGCTAAAGAGACTTGGGACACTCCTACTCTTTCACGTGAACATACAAAACGAGGGGTAGGGGTAAGGGGAAGGCCTAGGTGTTAGAATTGGGATTGTGTTATTTTTTGGTATTCATCTTCAGGAACGATATCATGTCATCATAAAGCTATAATGTGGCAATAAGACCATAACTGTACTGTGCATTTACATCGTGGCCATATTCATCTATGTCAGGGCTATTCAATTAGTTTGTCATGGGGGCCAGTTCATGAAAAGCATCCCAAATGAGGGGCCGGAGAGATATAACTTGCAATATAAGTGATGAAACAACAGCATATAAGAGCCCATATCCTGTATTTGTGCTCATAAAGACACCCACGTTGACTTTTTCTACAATAAAATGTTAATATATTGTATTTTGAAACTACATAACATCACTGCATTGTACAATGTGGCTTTTTTTTTAACAAACATTCACATATTGCATTTCAAAGCACAACAAAAGCAGTGCATTGTTTAAGTAGGCTTCTTCTACATTCAGACACATTCATATGTTCTGTTTTGAACAGCATAACAATTAGGGATGCAGCAATTATAGATTTTGGTTGTACGATTATATAGTCTGAAGAATAATCATGGTTTCATGGTTATCACGTCTAATGTAAATTAAGGCTTTATATTAGCTAAGTATTTACTATTTTTATCATCTGCGTTCATACATACATAATCATTTTAATAATTTGTTATAATTCGTCTAACATATCTTTTGTTTACATTGCACTGAAAGCCACGCACAACTCTCACCGCTACGGTGTGAGATGATTTCTACTTGGTGCGTGTGGAAGGCGCGAGCACATTGTTCCGCTTGCGCACGCATATTGGCATATATTCTTACAGTGAAAATAATAAACTTGCGCGCGGAAAAGACGCGATATGTGAATGGCCCGCTGCTATAGTTAATCCAGTGTGCGTGCATATTAGCCTTGGTGTAGCTATAAGCTCGGAGCTTTAAACTAGTGCACAGGTGGCATAATTTTGTTTAGTTGCAGCAGTTTTGTTCCGAGCAACAGAAACGTGTCGTTGAGAAGCCTTTAAGCTTAAGTATCCAAATGTTTTCGGCTGCCCACACCACTCACTTGCTTAATATCAGGTGACTCACACTCTGAGCAGCCTTCAACTGCAGCTCGTGCTGTATTGAACAGACGCACGGCACTTCATAACTATAGCGACTGTTTTTCGACTTAACTAAATTTATTTTTGATGTCTTGGTCACGCTATTTGGAGGGCCGGAACAAATTGCCTCGCAGGCCGCCAATTGAATAGCCCTGATCTATGTAAACACACGAAAACAACATTAACATTATATCAGGCATTTACATTATGCCGTTTTGATTGTATTGAAACATGTTAGTTTGTTTAAAAATTCGTAATAATGACAAATAATACAAATTTTTGTATCTGCTGACTTCCGTGTCCAGCCATGCTGCCGTTGTAGTTGGTGTATTCTGGGAAATTTTCGTACCCCTTGGAATGTGGTCCTGAAAAATCTCAGTTTCAAGGGCTATCTAGCCCTTCCCCTTAGCCCTACGCCTTCAAGCTAAAGAGAATTGGGACACCCCTACCCCTTCACGTGAACATGCAAAAGGAGGGGTAGGGGTAAGGGGAAGGGCTAAGGGGTAGAATTGGGATTGATATAAATACATTATTTTCCTTTTTTTCGATGTATTTATGGATTGTTTACTTCTAAAAAATGATAAATAAATTGCAGACGGCCCAAAGTAAGTTGTGTAGAATTGTTATGAAAGTACCTCCACTGACACATTTGCATAATTAACATTATAGTAAAGGTATTTTTTTAAGTTGAAAAAAGCTAACTTTTTAAAAATTAGTGATGGTGTTTAAGATAAAAAAAAAAATGGTACCAAAATATTTTCTTGACTATCCTTTTTTAGTTACTGTCATTCTACAAGAATGAGTAGCAGGGACTTTTATCCTTGTACTTTAGATTTAAGAGTAAAACGGAGAAATTACTCGGAAAGTATTGCCTAGGAGTATTAAAGAGATTCAATTTAAGAGTTTTTTTAGAAGGGAAATAAAAAAAAAATGGTTGTTTTATGGTTGAAGCTGATGATCGTGTCGTGGGGAGTTGCTGAGATGATGATGTTTGCACTTCATTTACAGGCCCATAGCCGGGTGGGGGTGATTCGAAAGATACTGTTGCAAAATTATTAATTTGGCACCAGTGTCATAAAACAACTAACACTAGCCTAGCCCTAACCTAACTGTGACTTGTTTTTTTTCCAACTGTATTGTATGCTTGTTTTAAATGTACGAATGTTTATGTAGCAGCTTTTACCCTTATTCTGTCCTTGAGATGTTCTGTTCTTTTGGGACACAATCTGACAATCAAATAGATTAAAGAGACTACTTCATACATATTTGTAATGCACAGTTAGGATCTTGTATTTCTAGCTTTTATGATCACAAGAGCTCATTGTACATGCTAGTGCGCTCATTTCCTCCAGGAATACTTCTACCTGAATAATGATCTTTAATCTATCGCATGCGATCGAGCCGCAGTATTTCCCATGAAGACTTATGCCAGAAATCCAAGTAGCAAATATTTCATGATTAATAATTTAGTACATTTAAAGGGCCATAACATGGAAAATGTAACATGTGCCTGGCTTTCTTGGAATAAATGTGTTATGCAAGGAATAATTGACTCAGGTCAGTTGAATGCTTAGGAAATTGTGCACACCTGAGGTGGTGGTGTGGCCACGACGTGAAGTGAAGTGCTTTATTTTTCTAATAATACACAGTCAAATTTTCCACGTATGCTACATTTACCACACCTGAAGACATTGTTAAGATGTTCTATTTAAAGTCTGCAGGAAATAATCATTTACAGGGTTTTATTTTATAGTGCACATTGTTATTCTTTCGGTGAACAATTAATCCATGAAAGTTAATCCACTTTTTTTTTGATAATCTTCAATCAAATTCTGACCATGTGCTTCTGCATTTGGAGTGTCCTTCTCTGTTAACGTCATTTTGATGGCTTCAGCCACAATATTCTTAACCACGCCCCTCTTACTGTTACTTTGCTATCAGGGAATGATGCGCAAAAAAGCCCCGCCCCCTACTCAATATTCTGTTTCTGTTTGAAGTGCCTGCAACTTCTGTTTCATGTGGATTTCAAAGACACCAATGGGGGCATAGTGATGTGGAACTGTAATGTGATTGAAACCTGCCTGAAAACTACTTCAGCTATACATTTACTTGAAAATGATTGCACACCTCATCCAATCAGAATCAATCATTCAACATTCCCACATAGTACAAGTATGTATGTTTGTTTGTTTGTTTGTTTGTTTGTTTGTTAAATTGACGAATAAAATAAAAAATATACAAATAAGTTCAATTAGACTAATTTATACATATTTTAAAAACTGTCAAGGACAAAATACGAATAAGCTGCAGGCTTATTTTTATTGTGATCCTTGAGATTCTTAAAAAAATTACGAGCAAATCATAAATTAGGCCGGTTGCCAGCCTATTGAAATGGGGTGTGGGGTTTTTCAAAAGTTGATCTTTTTACAGTTATTTGCCTAATTTTCTATTAAATTATGAGGTTCAATTAAGTTTTAGGAATGATGCCTCAGTGGTTAGCACTATCACCTCACAGCAAGAAGTTTGTGTGTGTGAATAAGAGTGTATGAGTGTTTCCCAGTACAAGGTTACAGCTGAAAGGGCATCCGCTGCATAAACATATGCTGGAATAGTTGGTGGTTCATTCCGCTGTGGCAATCTCTGAAATAGAGACTAAGCCGAAGGAAAATGAATTAAGGAATTCATATGATTTTTAAACTAAGGCGTGGCACCAAACCCCCCCTCTAAAGCCAACTGTCATTGTGGGGATGAGCAAATCGTACTAAAATGTACAAACGAGATCGTACAAATTAGGGTGTACTCAAACTATGCTACCGAACCGTGCCAAGGCGCATTTCCCGGTTTGTTTGACAAGTGTGAGTGCTCCGAATGCGAAGATGCTTTTAAGGGATTGTTTTATATGGATTTATTAATCATTATTACATTTCAATGACGCGAACTGTCATAGTTTATTAAAGGTGCAAACTCCTCGCTGCATCTTCAGCAAACTTCATAATACGTGCAGCACCAGGACTTTTATGATAATTTATGGGCATCAAAAGTTGTGGATTTGACTGCGTGTCACTGCATCCAAAAACTGCATCCAAAACAACTAAACGGTATAGCTAAAGAAATGTCCACTGTGTTGACCGAGAACACTTCTTCACTGTTAAACTGAACAGTCGCGTCATTGATGACGTAAGCGTGCTCAGGGTCAGAAGATAAAGATGCAGTGTGAGAGCGTGCTGTCGGGGGAAGAGGGGACAACATTGCTTCGGCATGGTTGAAGGCAAGTGAGAGTATGCCCTTAGCCACTAAATCAAAATGTTACGTATTGGCATGAGATAGCGTTGGTGTAGCATGCCATGTCTGCTTAAATGCTAAGTTAACCTAGAACAAATATATATATATATATATATATATATATATATATATATATATATATATATATATATATATATATATATACACACACAGTTGAAGTCAGAATTATTTGCCCCCCTGAATTATTAGACCGCTTGTTTATTTTTTCCCCATTTTCTGTTTAATGGAGAGAAGATTTTATCATCACATTTCTAAACATAATAGTTTTAATAACTCATTTCTAATAACTGATTTATTTTATCTTTCCCATGATGACAGTAAATAATATTTTACTAGATATTTTTAAGACATTTCTATACAGCTTAAAGTGACATTTAAAGGCTTAACTAGGTTAATTAGGTTAACTAGGCAAGTTAGGCTAATTAGGCAAGTTATTGTATAACAGTTGTTTGTTCTGTAGACTATCGAGAAATAATATAGCTTAAAGGGGCTAATACTTTTGTCCTTAAAATGATGTTTAAAAAATAAAAAACTGCTTTTGTTCTAGCTGAAATAAAACAAATAAGACTTTTTCCAGAAGAAAAAATATTTTCAGACAAACTGTGAAAATGTCCTTGCTCTGTTAAACATCATTTGAAAAATATTTTAAAAAGAAGAGAAAAATAAAAGAGGGCTAATAATTCTGACTTCAACTGTACAGTATATGAGCAATAACACACAAGTAGCAGTGCGATGTGGCTGTATATCGCCACTGGTGGGAGGCGTGCGTTGCCTTAGTGTCCCACCAGTGACAGTTAGAGCTAGTATTTGAATGATTCTGTAGCGTAATGTCTAAAGTGATGACAAAACAGATGATTTTGTTCAGATTTTAAGATTATAAGGCTGATGGCATGAAATGCCATCTGTCTACAGAGATTTTCCAGTATTTCTCTGTTGCATTCGGGAAATCACAATGTTATTATGGTATAAATACAGCTCCACAACATACAAAAGAGAGAGATTGACTTAGAAAGTTGTTTATCTGTTTAATAATGATTTGTTCAGCTGTAGTTTGAAATTACACTGTTTTTCTCTTAGATCGTCAACCGTTTTTCTCTTAGAGACACTGACGCACTGTCTCTCAGAAATTATACATATATTAAAATAGGCACTATTCTTATAAATAAACTGCATAGCAATCTAAACAACTACATTCTCACCTAAAAAGCCTCAAATGTACATTATGTTGTCCAACATGTGAAGTGTCCTCTGCTTGTCGTTGTATGTGGACGGAGTAATACACAAGGGTGAAGGGTTAAGAGGCTGGACAAGTGCTGTTACTGGCAGAATATTGCACAGCTATCAGCCAATCAGATTCAAGAACCAGACAGAACTGTTATATATATATATATATATATATATATATATATATATATATATATATATATATATATATATATATATATATATATATATATAAAATGAAGAGAACTGAACTACAGATGTTAACACACCCTAAATAAATGGCACAAAAATAAAATGGCAAACTGCCCACAGAAAGCCCCCATTAAATCACACTGTATGATTAAACATACTCTCCCTCTCATAGATTTGTACTGCAGCTGAAAGGGAAACTCAATGCAATATGTAATAAGGTCAGCCGCACAAAATAACAATCCATGCCTTTTCAACACTAATATTTCACTGCATATATTTGGTTTGTATCTGACAGTACGCCAAACGAGAAAGCTGTTAGTAAATCTGGCCCCATAAATGCTCGATTTTAAAAAAAGAAATACATTGGCATGCTCAGTATATGCCTTTATCACTTACACCGAGCTTCGTATCTGATGCTAAGTTTATGCAAATTTAAAAATGAAAAAACACACGAGCCAACGTGGCTACAGCTCAACACATAGGGAATTCAAGCTGTTGCGTATGAATTTCTAGCCAACGCCAAACTGCGATTATGCACACGAAATTAAAAAAAGACTGACCTTCAATTTGAAATAACCTGTCTTAAAGATACATTTGAGAGGAGCGATTGTTTTATCACACTCCTGCAATATCCGTCCATTTCTCCAGCTTCATCAGATTAGCAACAATACCTGCTGATATTTGTATCAAGAAGTGTGTGTGTGTGTGTGTAGTGTCCTGTTCACATTGAACCGTTCTGCACATTAGAGAAGATACGTCCATACCAATGTCTCCTGTGTACACCTTCATTGTTCGGGACACAATTACTTCGATTGCATTGTTTCAAGGTAACATTTGATGACAAGCTGAATTTATCAGGCCTAAGAGTGAGAGGACAAAGGCATCGGCTCAGGGAAAAAAAAGGGCATTGTAAATTAATGCGGGCCAGATTTAATGGAGCTTCTGAATGTGCACACCTTCACAAAGATTCTGATTCAACCCGTCTATTGTTGCCACTCGTAATTGGACTACCAATTTCATCCAAGCTCATTTGAAGTTCAATGAAGGTGGACACCGCCACAAACCAGGTGCTTGAGAACAAATGATCTGCAATGGGACTCCGGCCAAAAATAATTTTCTGGAAACTAATGGGATACTAATTGAGGCAAGCGTCGTGATTACTTTCGCAGCATTTTATTTATACTTTCTTTCTAGTTTTCTAGACAGTTACATTTACTGCATTTTTATTAGAACTATTTACTTAATTGAAATAGAACAGCATGAAACAGTATAGAATATACTTTACTTCCTTAAATTCCTCAAAACAATGTTTCCTAGTTCTCATATAAATCCTGTGTAAAATCCCAGTAAAAACAAGCGTACACTCACCGGCCACTTTATTAGGTGTCCAACTGTTTGTTAATGCAAATTTCTAATCAGTCAATCACACGGCAGCAACTATATGCATTTAGGCAGGTAGACATGGCCAAGACGATCTGCAGAGCATCAGAATGGGAAAGATTGGAAGTGATTTAAGTCACTTTGAGCGTGGCTTGGTTGTTGGTGCCAGAAGGGCTGGTCTGGGTAATTCAGATACTGCTAATCTACTGGGATTTTCACGCACAGCCATCGCTAGGGTTTACAGAGAATAGTCTGAAAGAGAGAAAATATCCAGTGAGCGGCAGTTCTGTGTGTGCAAAAGCCTTGTTGATGCCAGAGGTCAGAGGAGAATGGCCAGACTGGTTCGAGCTGATAGAAAGGCAACAGAAACACAAATAACCACTCGTTACAACCAAGGTCTGCAGAAGAGCATCTCTAAACACACAACACAGCCAACCTTGAGGCAGATGGGCTACAGCAGCAGAAGACCACACCGGGTGCCACTGCTGTCAGCTAAGAACAGGAATCTGAGGCTACAATTTGCACAGGCTCACCAACATTGGACAATAGAAGATTGGAAAAACGTTGCCTGGTCTGATGAGTCTCGATTTCTGCTGCAACATTCAAATGGTAGTGTCAGAATTTGGCGTCAACAACATGAAAGCATGGATCCATCCTGCCTTGTATCAACGGTTCAGGCTGCTGGAGGTGGTGTGATGTTGTGGGGGATATTTTCTTGGCACACTTTGGGCCCATTAGTACCAATTAGGCATTATGTCAACGTCACAGCCTAACTAAGTATTGTTTCTGACCATGTCAATCCCTTTATGACCATCTTCTGATGGCTACTTCCAGCAGGATAACTGCTGTCATAAAGCGTGAATCATCTCAGACTGGTTTCTTGAACATGACAATGAGTTCACTGTACTCAAACGGCCTCCACAATCACTAGATCTCAATCCAATAGAGCACTTTTGGGATGTGGTGGATGGGAGATTTGCATCATGGATGTGCGTGATGCTATCATGTCAATATGGACCAAAATCTCTGAGGAATATTTCCAGTACCTTGTTGAATCTAAGCCACAAAGGATTAAGACAGTTCTGAAGGCAAAAGAGGGTCCAACCAGGTACTAGTAAGGTGTACCTAATCAGGTGGCCGGTGAGTGTATTGTCGGCACCGATAGCCCAGTGGTTACTGCGCCAACATCTATCGCATTTGATTGGCCAAAACAATGCAGCATGCAAACCCCGCCCCCAGAACGGCCCCCGAATCAAACGTCACACAACCCGCCCAGTTCAGCGGGAATCAGGCAGATAAAGTACACCATTGCATCATCACGAAACGATTAAAATTAAGACAACCAAAACAAATATATCACACGTTACTGCACAGCATTACATTATATGTCTATACGCACAGGCCTGTGTATTTTCATTCATTATATTTGTTTACTCACCGACCGACTGTTGGCATCGTACATCGAGTGGTCTCACCACTAACAGAGGGATGACCCAGCGCACCATCAATAATATAAAACCACAGAAATTTTCCGGTATGAACTCGGTATAAAATGTATTTTATAACATCCTTGTTTCGGTAGACGCCATCAAACAACCCAAATGCTCCAGAGCATATGACACTTAATAGGTAATTCCCCTTTATTTAAGTGAATAATTTAAGGATGTTGCATATTATTCGGTTATCTTAAGTTAAGGAAACCGTTAAGTGTTTCAGGACAAAACAGCAAGTTATAAAATATAGGCTATACGTATATATCGTTGCGCTCAGAAGCTATTCACAATCCGCATCAGTTTTAAGAAAAAAAAAAAAGTATCATTTGATAAAAGTAGTGCTTAATATTTTAGAAAAGCATATCTACACTGATTCTCCAAAGCAAAAGAATTACAATTTAAAATATTAAATATACTTCTAAACCTTTTTAATTTACGATTTAAAATATTAAATATCCATCTAATTAAGCTCTACATTTATAATTCCATTTTTTAATTTTACCACGTCATATAAAAACAAACACATAGAACACATTTTTTTTACGTGCAATTTTTCCTAATCCGTTTGTAAAGCAGTGCAGGACTGGATGACAGAAAAGAAGGTAGTTTCTGATGGTTTCACTCACCCAAATAATGCTGTTTGCATGATTTGATTAATATCATCGTATCCAAATACTTTATAAACAATATTTCAAAACTCCTTCGTTGTTTATTGTTTTTAGAAAATATCTCAAATCTATTTTCAGATAGGCCTTTTTAAAATGAAAGTTCAAAATGGCTTGAAATGGTTTAATTTATCTGTATTGTGTATATACCTAAATTGTTATAGCTTTCGTTCAATTTATATTGGTTTATTTGTTTAATGTGATTTGATTATATCCGATATTTGTAATTCTTTAAATGACTTCAATATAGATTAGGCCATTTTATCTAGATCTAATATGAAACTATTGAGCCTTCTAAAGTAGACATGTAATTTGTAAAGTTATGTCTTTTCTGTTGTATATTTTGTATCATCTCCAAAAGAAAGAAACCCAGCCACTCACGACATCAACAGAGCTGTGAAGAGAGCGCTCTTTCGCCTGGTCTCTCACACACATATACATGCATCTAAACGCGCGTTTCGTGCACAAACACATCTTTTAAACTTGACAAAAACTCTCGACAACTGAAAGCTACTGGCTGCTGTGTCTTTAATGTGGTGTAAAGATTATTATGCGTTATTGAAACATCAAGGAAGACGCAGCAAAGCAATATCACTTATTAAATTAAAACTACTTGATTATTTTATGCAACAACTTACATTTAAAAGGGAAACATAAGGGCGATCTTAAGCAAAAAATAAAAAATAAGACTCCTAGCCTATAGACGAATTACCGGTTTGTAAACATTCAGGATGCGAGCGCAGTGAGGTTGCAGAAAAAAAAAAACTGGGAGCGCTAGCATTTACAGTGAGTGAATGACATCTGATGTGGTACAGAGTTTGTTGTATTAGATATAAGTTATATTGATTACATATTATATATATATTATTTACATAATGCTTTCAGCGTTTTATAACAGCTTGTCACCCAGTGATAAGCACAGTTATTTGCCAAAATTATTGTTAAAGTAAGCGGCATTCGTCTGACAGGTCCATTTGCGATAGCACCCTCCCAATGGATATTGCATAAGACGAAATGGCCAAGCATCCAGCCCGAAATACTGTATACAACTATCTCATTGAAACTCTAAGTGATTTTACAAGAGAGAAGTTAAAGGCCTACAAGTCTTTGGATGCCAACATTTTTGTTCTGTGTGGTCAAGTGCAAGAAATAATGTTCTATGATTACCAGATTCAAAACTTTGTAGTGCTAAAAACAGAGGTTCTGCCTAGCCAAAGACATGAAAAGAAGACTGAGCTATACAAGGCCTGGGTAACCATCAACAAGCAAAACGACTGCATCTGACAGCAATTAGGGTTAGGGTATGTTAACGTATATTTTTACATTTCATTCATCTGATTAGTTTCATTTTAAATAGCGTGCGAATGTGTACCTTCAACAGTCATGTGCGCGCCGTGTCGCGGCTCTGAGCGGCGCATCCTGTGTGTGACGCCCTGAAGTATTCAGTGTCTGCAGTTTAATTAACCATATTTAACTGATGATTCAGCATAGCGTGAACTTACTTGATATAAAATGAGAAATGCAGAGTCAAGCATTTTTAATTAGGCCCTCACTCTATTCAGCTCCCTTTTAGCCAAAGATGTCTGCGGTTGGCATTAACAGCAGTGTGGTGTACGGTAAAAGTTAAGTTTTCGAATTTGGCATCGTACCGCACAACACAACATGCTTGCTATTGCAACCAGTCTTTTTTTGCAACCGGAATGCGGGGTTGAACCCGTGGGACGTCATGCGTGACGTAGGTTGGTAATTCCCCTATAAGTTGTTTTATGGAATAGCCCATCTTAAACTGACCAGCTATATGTTTTTCTTTCCCTTATTTCTTTTTTTTTTTTTTTGGCGCATGTACTCGTGTGCGATCGGAACACTAGTGTAATGGCGGCACGCCATCTTTACCAGACTTAGTCAAACTCCGCCTCTCCTTTCACTCCGCCCCGAAGCCCCAGATGGCTCTCTTTGGCCCAAGGTATTCGGCGGGCCAAAGAAGGTCGGCCGCTGGCCCTGAGAAAGCCCTGCTTTGGCAGGTCCCTGAAGTGACAGTGAAAACGCGACTGGTTTGCCCTGGCATGCTCGCTTTAGGCGCGTTAGTGGAAATGCGGCTATTGCACCTGCTGCAGCCATTGTACTGCCACAAAGTTCCTTTTTAAGAGTATAGTTCCTAGAAAATAGCAACTTTTCATGTTCCATCAGGCTTAGCACGCGATGTAACAACAGAAGAGTCCAGCTTTAAATAGGAAGTTATCAAAACTCTTTTTAGAATTTTTTGAGATGCTAATGGTCCAATCCGATTCAATGATTTATGCTAAGCTAAGCTAAAAGTGCTGCTGGCAGAAAGGAGAATCAACTGAATGCATTAAAATATTTTAAAACCAACTGTTTAACTAAAGTACAAGGGAACTTGTAAAATGAGCCTATTTGCAAAAAAAAGAATATCAGCATGTCTATATAGGTTGTCAAATTCTAATGTAAATCAAACAAACAAAACAAAAAACAGTCCACTTAATTAAAAAATCTTGATTGCTTCCATCTGAGCAGCACCATTTCTAATCAGAGTTTGACTGCAGCATACATAACTGCCTGTGTGTCTTTCCTAATTTCAGCCTTCAGGGGCTGATGCAGGTTCAGTCGGAGCAAAGAATAAATGAATGACAGCGAGTCTCGGGATATTGCCTTTTTAATTCAGAGCCTTCCCACAACCGGATCAGTGTAAATAGGCTATGGAGGGGGAGCCGGGTTTGCGGGTTGGGTTGGGGAGCTGAAGGTTAAGTTAACCCATCTCAAACTCCTCCGGCAGGTGCACATGTAATTGTTCGCTCAGAGGATGGGACAAACCCAGCGGACCACTTAATGGAAGAAAGAGTGAATATAAATGAGGTTTTTGGAGACCGGAAAGAGCTCCAGACTTGACCTGATCCTGCTTCAATCTGCTGGAGTCTCTGAGCTTTAATGACCATAGCAGCACCAGACTCTAAATGTCTGTCAGCGGCTCAAGAGTTTCTGTTTCTGACAATAAAACTGTATTGTTTTTCAAAACGCTACAGTTTAATAAAACATTAAATTCATTGACAAATTTACAGTAAACAGCTTAAATATATGAAAAAAGGTGCGATGGATTACGGTGTAGATTGTGTTTATTTTCTTAAATATAATGTATTTTATGATCCCCATTTTAAAGCATATTTCTCATAATAATATTAAATATTTTTTGTATAATAAAAAAGTATTACGAAATATTATTGTTCAAATGTTAATTATTGGCCTTATGGTTGAGGTTTAATCTTTAAAACGCCTATCATTATTTTGTGTGTGTGTGCGTGTGTGTGTGTACATATTTATAAATTCTGATATTTTAAGATAAACAAAAATTAAAAACAAACATTTTTGTAATTCTTACCATAATATCTTGCGAAATAGGCAATTGATGGGTTTTTCTAATTTAAATAAATTGTACTTTTTTTTTTTTACCACAACAACATTCATAATATTGTGCTGTATATATATATATATATATATATATATATATATATATATATATATATATATATATATATATATATATATATATATATATATATATATATATATATATATATACAGTATTATTTTTTTTATATATATATATACATATATATACAGTTGATGTCAGAATTATTAGCCCCCTTTTGATTTTTTTTTCTTTTTTAAATATTTCCCAAATGATGTTTAACAGTAAGGAAATTTTCACAGTATGTCTGATAATATTTTTCCTTCTGGAGAAAGTCTTATTTGTTTTATTTCGGCTAGATTAAAAGCAGTTTTTATTTTTTTATGAACCATTTTGAGGACAAAATGATTAGCCCCTTTAAGCTATTTTTTTTCTTTCGACTGTCTACAGAACAAACCATTGTTATACAATAACTTGCCTAATTACCCTAACCTGCCTAGTTAACCTAATTAACCTAGTTAAGCCTTTAAATGTCACTGTAAGCTGTATAGAAGTGTCTTGAAAAATATCTAGTCAAATATTATTTACTGTCATCATAGCAAAGATAAAATAAATCAGTTATTAGAAATGAGTTATTAAAACTATTATGTTTAGCAATGTGTTGAGAAAATCTTCTCTCCGTTAAACAAAAATTGGGGGAAAAAATAAACAGGGGGGCTAATAATTCTGACTTCAATTGAATGTATATACTGTATATTTCACTAAGCTAACCGATTTTTCAAATCTATTTCTGCATGGATGATCGCACAGTACATTTCCCAGGACATGTTGATTCATATATTTAAAAACAATACACAGAACTACCAGTGCGCTTTTATTGCAAACCACACTGTTTGGATTCAGTAAGGCAGCTACGACCTAATGACACAAACATAATGTTAATTCACAATATCTCTGTGTGTGGCTTCACCATAGCAACCACTACAAGTTCATGCAGTTCCACAAATCATCTCTGTTTGGAGACTCACGCAGCAAATGGGTATTTTGTTAGCTTGTACAATAGCAGCGTAACGGACTATTCAACATGATGTCTACATTGTGTGTGTGTGTGTGAATAATAGTCTATTGGGGTTTTGCATGTGTAAACCATTCTGACCAGGAAAAGATGCATAACAATGTATATAATTAAAAAAAAGTATGAAACAAGGTGACATAAATAATAATAATAATATTAATAATAATAATAATAATAATAAAGTATTTAATTGATTTATTTGCAATAACCATTACATATTTTTGCTGGTGTTTTTCTATTTTATTTTGGAATTTGCTATCTATCTACACAATTTGTACCATTAGATGTTATTTAATTAATCTTTTTTTTTTTTAAAGTTGTTACATATATTTTTTGTTGGTGTTTTTTTATTTCATTTTGGATCTTGCTATATATCTATACAATTAGTACCATCAGATGTTTGCTTATCTACCCGTCTGTCTGTCTGTCTGTCTGTCTGTCTGTCTGTCTGTCTGTCTGTCTGTCTGTCTATCTATCTATCTATCTATCTATCTATCTATCTATCTATCTATCTATCTATCTATCTATCTATCTATCTATCTATCTATCTATCTATCTATCTATCTATCTATCTATCAACTGTTTCTATCTATCTATCTATCTATCTATCTATCTATCTATCTATCTATCTATCTATCTATCTATCTATCTATCTATCTATCTATCTATCTATCTATCTATCTATCTATCTATCTATCAACTGTTTCTATCTATCTATCTATCTATCTATCTATCTATCTATCTATCTATCTATCTATCTATCTATCTATCTATCTATCTATCTATCTATCTATCTATCTATCAATCAACTGTTTCTATCTATCTATCTATCTATCTATCTATCTATCTATCTATCTATCTATCTATCTATCTATCTATCTATCTATCTATCTATCTATCTATCTATCTATCTATCTATTAAATATTTTATAGTCGTTACATATATTTTTTATTGTTTTTTTTTCTGTAGAACTTGCTATAAATATATACAATTAGTACCATTAGATGTCAATTTATCTATCCACCCATCCATCCATTTATTTTACTATTTTTTTTTATTTATCTATTTATTTATTTTTAATAGTTGTTACATATATTTTTAATTGGTGATTTTTGTTTTTATTTTGGAACTTGCCATTTATCTATACAATTAGTACCATTAGATGTCAATTTATTTATTTATTTTTATCTATCTATGTATCTATCTATCTATCTATCTATCTATAACAGTACTTACATATATTTTTTATTTGTGTTTTTTTATTAGGGAACTTGCTATACATCTATAAAATTAGTACCATTAGATGTCAATTTATTTATTTATTTATTTATTTATTTATTTATTTATTTATTTATTTATTTATTTATTTATTTATTTATTTATTTTTAATAGTAGTTACATATATTTTTTGTAATATATCTATACAATTAGTACCATTAGATGTCAAGTTATGTATTTATGCATGTATTTAATTATTTATATTTATTTATTTATTTATAATAGTTGTTACATATATTTTGTTGTTGTTGTTTTTTTTTTTCATTTTGGAACTTGCTATTTATCAATTTAACTTGATATTTATACAATTAGATGTCATTTTTTTTATTTACACTTTTTATTATAATTTATACTTATTTTGTTTTGTCCAATTATCAATAAATTAGTTATAATAGTCTCAATAATATTTAGTAAAATGTATTTAGCCTCTTTTCATATATCTCACACCTTTGTGGCTAAAATTATAATATACAAATATAAAAAAGACAAAATTTCTATAATATTTTTAAAAAGAGTTTCTAATAAATTGCTAAGACATGATAAAATGCAAATACAATTACAAATTTAATATAAACTTCATGTCAAATTAAAGAAAATTTACTAAATATATTATTAAACATTAAGACCATTTTATAACAATATTTTGTCATAATCAAATGCAGATTTTGCAAGCACACTGAGACTTATATCTACATAACTGCTTGATTAATAAAGTATTATGTGAATGTCACTGTATAAATGTGTAGATTTCAACTTAAAGAAAAAAGACACACTGTAAGTTAGTTGAGTATAATGTTAGTATTACAGCATTTGTAGCCTTTTTGTGGTAGAGCATTTGTGCTTTTAAGCTACAGTGCTTTAAAATGTGCACA
>LR812525.1:17918973-17998524 GCA_903798195.1 Danio kyathit
GGGGGGGCTAATAATTCAGGGGGGCTAATAATTCTGACTTCAACTGTATATACTGTATATGTGTGTGTGTGCTATGTATATTTATGTATCGATTTATGAATACACACAGTGGACATAAAATATGAAAAGTATACAAAAGAAATATACTTACATATATATTTATGCTTCATTCGTATTATATAAAAGTATTTATGAATTAGGGTTGTGCGATGTAGACCAATTTGGTATCGTACACTGTCTAATGTGGATCATCGTGATGGGCAATGGCATTGTGAATTAATTATTTATGAATAATTAATTAATTCATAACAAACTAATCATTTGTAGCCTACCGTTTCAACTACCTGATCCGCATGGTCTTTGTTTTACCCATTACCAAATCATAAATCAGAATCAGAATCAGTTTTATTGCCAAGTGTGCTTCACACACACTAGGAATTTGTTTTGGCTACAGAAGCTTCCAGTGTACATAAAGTGACAACACAAAATTAAATATGAGAAAAGACAATAAACATTAAACAGAGACACAATTAGTCATAGGATCTGAATGTTGAGTTGTATGTACAGACTTGTTATAAATATACAGGTTATAAGGTGCTGTGTACAAGAGCGTATGAGAAAGTATTGCACGTGTTATTGCACAGTAGGAGAATATTTAACTGTTCATGAGGTAGATGGCCTGAGGAAGGAAACTTTTCCTCTGTCTGGCTGTTTTTGTGCTTGGTGCTCTGTAGCATCGACCAGACGGTAACAGTTCGAACAGTTAGTGTGCTGGGTGCGAGGCGTCCAGAGTGATTTTGCGAGCCCTTTTACTCACTCTGGAGGAGTACAGTTTTTGAAGTGTAGGAAGGGCAATGCCAGTGATTCGTTCAGCAGTCCGGACTATTCACTGTAGTCTACGGAGGTCAGTTTTGGCAGCTGAGCTGAACCAGGTGGTGATTGAGGTGCAGAGGATGGATTGGATGACAGCTGAGTAGAACTGTACAAGCAGCTCCTGTGGCAGGTTGAACTTCCTCAGCTGACGAAGGAAGTACAGTCTCTGCTGGGCTTTCTTCACATTAGAGTCTATTTGAATGTCCCACTTCAGATCCTGAGAGATGGTGGTGCCCAGGAACCTGAATGACTACTGCAGCCACAGTGCTGTTCATGATGGTGAGTGGGGGGAGTGCAGGGGGGTTTCTCCTAAAGTCCACTATCATCTCCACTGTTTTGAGCGTGTTCAGCTCCAGGTTGTTGTATCTGCACCATAAAGCCAGCCGCTCCACCTCCTGTCTGTATGCAGACTCGTCACCGTTCTGAGGCCGATAACAGTAGTGTCATCAGCAAACTTCAAGAGCTTGATGGAGGGGTCTTTTGCGGTGCAGTCGTTGGTGTACAGGAAGAAGAGCAGTGGGGATAGAACACATCCCTGGGGGGGCACCAGTGCTGGTGGTGCTGCTGTCGAATGTGATTTTGTATATATTTATAAATAAATAAATATTCACCCGTCAATTACTTTTTCCACATGACTCTGGCATGAATAGGCAGAGTGATCAGTGTCGTTATAATGGCGTCGACAAACTTGGTTGGTAAAAAAGTTGCACAACCTACAGGAATCAACCAACAGTATCTGAGGTTTTCGCTAAAATTACTACGCACAAGCGTGAAAGCGAAAGATTAAAGCAGTGTAATGATGCTGTGACACGATACCTAATAGATTCAAAAGACAGAAGAGTCGTTGCTGGCTCAGAACGATGGCATCGTCTATCAACTCAACCCTAATATGAATATAAACAAGCATTTTATACTTATATATTTTATAAGTCATGCATATATAAATACACACAACACGCACATATATATTTTGTAAATTTGAACTTTTATTTTGGATTAATCGATTCACAGCACTATTATTTTCAAAAAAAAAAAAAATTATATATGTATTTTATTTTAGTTATTTAATAACCCTGTTGCCAACTATACATAAAAAATTAAGATAATGTATGAAAATGACAAATTTATAACTGGAATAAAACTAAAATATAATACAAATGGTAAATGCTAATACAATTACTCACCTTACAATGTAAAAATCTAAATATTAAAAGCCAAATTCAAAATAAAAACAGCAAAACTATTTATACTAAGTGTCTTTTAAATACTACAGACTGACATTAACATTAATCATTTGCCACACTGCACATATAATGTCCCTGAATACATTTAAATTGTACATTCATTCATTCATGTTCCTTCGGCTTAGTCTCTTTATTCATCAGAGGTCGCCACAGCGAAATGAACTGCCAACTTATCCAGCATATGTTTTAGACAGCGGATAGCCTTCCAGCTGCAACCTAGTACTAGGAAACATCCATACACACTCATTCACACACACACACACTCATACATAACAGCCAATTTAGTTACTCTAATTGACCTATAGTACATGTTATTGGACTGTGGGGGAAACCGGAGGACCCGGAGGAAACCCACACGAACATAGGGAGAACATGCAAACTCCACACAGAATTGCCAACTGACCCAGCCGAGGCTTGAACCATCGATCTTCTTGCTTCAGTTCTAACCACCGAGCAACTGTGTCGCCCTAAATTGTAGATATATTTAAAAACACCTAGAATAACATTGGTAGCACTTTATTTTACAGACTCATTCATACTATACACTCATGACATAAGTGAAGTTTATTTATAAACTAATTTCGAGAGGATCACGTGCTTATGATTGCTAGCAGCTGGACCCACATTATCCAATTCACTATGTACCAATCAGATGATCCCTAAGCTACTACAAATACCCCGGGTTTCACATCACCGCTATCTTCGCTTTGAAGAATCCCCCCTTCCACCCCTACTCCTCCTCTTTCCTAGATGGGTGACACGGTGGCCCAGCACTTAGCGCTGTTGCCTCACAGCAAGAATGTCAATGGTTCTAGGCTTTACCAAACCAGCGGGCATTTCTGTGTGGAGTTTGCATGTTCTCTCCGTGCTCATGTGGGTTTCCCTCGGGTTCTCCGGTTTCC
Source organism: Danio kyathit (assembly GCA_903798195.1). Classification (NCBI taxonomy): domain Eukaryota; kingdom Metazoa; phylum Chordata; class Actinopteri; order Cypriniformes; family Danionidae; genus Danio; species Danio kyathit. Next base: position 17,921,993 of record LR812525.1, read on the forward strand.
TCCCACCGATTAAAAAAAAAACATGCAACCTAAGTTGACTAATCAACACTATAGACTTGCTCCCTACCAGTACCTATCTCGTTAAAGAGCACTACTATCTGCTCTTAATCACTACGACAGGGGAGTTCTTGAGATCTACCTGAGCTCGATCTCCCCTCTCGCCTTGCAACGGGAGGGAGCCCCGGACTTGAGGATCTTATGAGTTCAGGGCTCTCTCCCGGGACAGCATGCCAAACAAGCTTTATAATTAATCATCAGCTAAGTGTGAACTCTTGAAACAGGGTAATAACTAGGTGTTATCCCTATTGCTAGGTACATCTGTACATCTATAATTACATGATTAACTCTTAACTAACCTTGAAAACTACCCATAATCACAAAACCTGTGCCTAACCTTAACCAAGTTCCACCTCAGTAGCAAATAAGAGTAAACAAAAAGGGTTGTGAAATATAATGCAAGCAAAATTATATACTGTACCTAAGTTACAGTATTTTCTAATTGCTAAAAACTCTCAAAAAAGAATCATATAGGAATACATAAAAAATTAAAAGAACATAATAAATATACAGGACTAATTCTTTTCAGGCAGTATCCGTTCACAATTCAGACTCAATCTGCTGCATGACTGGGAAACGATGACCTTGACATACAGAACAGATCTGTAATAAGCATTATGGTTTTCTTTCTTTCAGATGTGCAGCATATTAAGCGGAGGGACATTGTTCTGAAGAGGGAGCTGGGCGAAGGAGCTTTCGGGAAGGTGTTTCTGGCAGAATGCTATAACCTCTGTCCCACCAAAGATAAGATGCTGGTGGCTGTGAAGGTGAGGTGATTTTGTAGTTACTGTAAAAGCCAAGTTGGTATCGCTGCAGCCTAAAGACCTCCAAGGAGGTTGGGGTAGTAGACGTTATTAAAACACAACAGGTTACTGTGAGGTTGGGTTTAGGGTTGGGGAAGGTGTTGTAGACGTTAATAAAACCCAACAGGTTACTGTGAGGTTGGGTTTAGGGTTGGGGAAGGTGTTGTAGACGTTAATAAAACACAACAGGTTGCTGTGAGGTTGGGTTTAGGGTTGGGGAAGGTGTTGTAGATGTTAATAAAACACAACAGGTTACTGTGAGGTTGGGTTTAGGGTTGGGGAAGGTGTTGTAGACGTTAATAAAACACAACAGGTTACTGTGAGGTTGGGTTTAAGGTTGGGGAAGGTGTTGTAGACGTTAATAAAACACAACAGGTTACTGTGAGGTTGGGTTTAGGGTTGGGGAAGGTGTTGTAGACGTTAATAAAACACAACAGGTTACTGTGAGGTTGGGTTTAAGGTTGGGGAAGGTGTTGTAGGCGTTAATAAAACACAACAGGTCACTGTGAGAATGCACTGTAAAAGAAATCCGCAACTTTATGGTTTATTTCCGGCAGCTGGGGAGCCTGAAAAAAAAAACGTAAAATAACGGCCATTAAATTACAGAAATTTACTGTAAAATAACAGAGGTTGAATAACAGAAATTTACCAGAAATTTTAATTTAAGGAAATTTCTGTATTTTAATGGCCGTTATTTTACGGTATACTTCTGTAATTTAACAGCTGTTATTTTCCGGTTATTATCCGGTACCCCAGCTGCCGGAAATAAAACTTAAAATTACAGATTTTTTTTACAGTGTGGGTTTAGGGTTGAGGTAGGTGTAGATGTTAATAAAAGACAACTGGATACTGTGAGGTTGGGTTTGGGGTTGAGGTAGGTGTTGTAGACGTTAATAAAACACAACCGGTTACTGAGGTTGGGTTTAGGGTTGAGGTACTGTAGATGTAGATGTTAATAAAACACAACAAGTTACTGTGAGGTTGGGTTTAGGGTTGGGATAGGTGTAGATGTTAATAAAACACAACAAGCTACTGTGAGGTTGGGTTTAGGGTTGGGGTAGGTGTTGTAGACGTTAATAAAACACAACCGGTTACTGTGAGAATGGGTTTAGGGTTGAGGTAGGTGTAGACGTTAATAAAACACAACCGGTTACTGAGGTTGGGTTTAGGGTTGAGGTACTGTAGATGTAGATGTTAATAAAACAGAACAAGTGTGAGGTTGGGTTTAGGGTTGGGGTAGGTGTAGATGTTAATAAAACACAACAAGTTACTGTGAGGTTGGGTTTAGGGTTGGGGTAGGTGTAGACGTTAATAAAACACAACCGGTTACTGAGGTTGGGTTTAGGGTTGAGGTACTGTAGATGTAGATGTTAATAAAACAGAACAAGTGTGAGGTTGGGTTTAGGGTTGGGGTAGGTGTAGATGTTAATAAAACACAACAAGTTACTGTGAGGTTGGGTTTAGGGTTGGGGTAGGTGTTGTAGACGTTAATAAAACACAACAGGTTACTGTGAGAATGGGTTTAGGGTTGAGGTAGGTGTAGACGTTAATAAAACACAACCGGTTACTGTGAGGTTGGGTTTAGGGTTGGGGAAGGTGTTGTAGACGTTAATAAAACACAACAGGTTACTGTGAGGTTGGGTTTAGGGTTGGGGAAGGTGTTGTAGACGTTAATAAAACACAACAGGTTACTGTGAGGTTGGGTTTAGGGTTGGGGAAGGTGTTGTAGACGTTAATAAACACAACAGGTTACTGTGAGGTTGGGTTTAGGGTTGGGGAAGGTGTTGTAGACGTTAATAAAACACAACAGGTTACTGTGAGGTTGGGTTTAGGGTTGGGGAAGGTGTTGTAGACGTTAATAAAACACAACAGGTTACTGTGAGGTCGGGTTTAGGGTTGGGGAAGGTGTTGTAGACGTTAATAAAACAACAGGTTACTGTGAGAATGGGTTTAGGGCTGAGGTAGGTGTAGATGTTAATAAAACACAACAGGTTACTGTGAGGTTGGGTTTAGGGTTGGGGTAGGAGTAGATGTTAATAAAACACAACAGGTTACTGTGAGGTTGGGTTTAGGGTTGGGGTAGGTGTAGATGTTAATAAAACACAACTGGTTACTGTGAGGTTGGGTTTAGGGTTGAGGTAGGTGTAGATGTTAATAAAACACAACTGGTTACTGTGAGGTTGGGTTTAGGGTTGGGGTAGGTGTAGATGTTAATAAAACACAACAGGTTACTGTGAGGTTGGGTTTAAGGTTGGGGTAGGTGTAGATGTTAATAAAACACAACTGGTTACTGTGAGGTTGGGTTTAGGGTTGGGGTAGGAGTAGATGTTAATAAAACACAACAGGTTACTGTGAGGTTGGGTTTAGGGTTGGGGTAGGTGTAGATGTTAATAAAACACAACTGGTTACTGTGAGGTTGGGTTTAGGGTTGAGGTAGGTGTAGATGTTAATAAAACACAACTGGTTACTGTGAGGTTGGGTTTAGGGTTGGGGTAGGTGTAGATGTTAATAAAACACAACAGGTTACTGTGAGGTTGGGTTTAAGGTTGGGGTAGGTGTAGATGTTAATAAAACACAACCGGTTACTGTGAGGTTGGGTTTAGGGTTGAGGTAGGTGTTGTAGACGTTAATAAAACACAACCGGTTACTGTGAGGATGCACTGTAAAAGAAATCCGCAATTTTACGGTTTATTTACGGCAGCTGGGAATAACGGCCATTAAATTACAGAAATTTACTGTAAAATGACAGAGGTTGAATTACATACATTTACCAGAAATTTTATTTAAGGAAATTTCTGTAATTTAATGTCCGTTATTTTATGGTATATTTCTGTAATTTAACAGCTGTTATTTTACGGTTACTTTCCGGTACCCCAGCTGCCGGAAATCAAATGTAAAATTACAGATTTTTTTTAAAGTGTGGGTTTAGGGTTGAGGTAGGTGTAGATGTTAATAAAACACAACAGGTTACTGAGGTTGGGTTTAGGGTTGAGGTAGGTGTAGATATTAATAAAACACAACCGGTTACTGTGAGGTTGGGTTTAAGGTTGTGGTAGGGTTCAGGGTTGTGCTAAATGACATTTGAGCTGGTGTCTTCTGAAGAGTGGGGTAAAATTGTGCCTGATAGTGTTCATTTGAATGAGTGAGTGAATTCCCTCATTTGCAATTTTAACCCATATGCATTTTATTTTAAGTAGTCTGACTATTTTAATGATCTCCTTTTACAGTACAGTAAGGATATTCATTGCTGAGATTCACAATAACATATTCATCTTAATTTTGGTCATGGTCATTCGTCTTACTTACTTGTTCAGAATAAACATGGTTTGTGTTGAGCACAATGCATTTTGTGCTTAAACCCTTTTAAAAAGAAATCAACCAGTTAATGAACCACAAATGTTGTACCATAGGAATGTTTCTTTTGTATTGCTTCTCCACTTGACGCCAAAAATAAAACCAGTTGAAAATGAGTCTAGAGCTACTTCTTAAGGCCAATAATATCACTCAACCATTGAAAAGCTCTCTCGCACATCCTCTCTAATTCAATGTTCTGCCTCACCAGAGCCCACTGAAACTATTACATCATAAAGATAACAGAAGATGCTGTGAAAATGCTCCAGTGTCATGAGGATATGTTATGAACCCAGGGCTGTCGGACCACTACTCCGGGCACAAACACATCCCATGACAGAAACAAACACGTCGCCATCTGTGCCGTAATATACGCCATTCTCTGACGATGCCTCCCTCTGCTTGTGTCAGAGAGATCGGGGGAATTCTGTAATTAAAATCAAATTGCATCATGTGCTGTTCAGACCAAGTTATCATTTAATTGGTAGGAGCAGGACACACAATGAAAAGGCTAGTAGCACTTTTTTTATTTTGCAATGATATTAAATGGCCTTAAGAATTTGGTGTGTTTTTGTCAGGCTATGAATGTTATGGTGAGGATAGTCTGTGATTGAGATTTACTATAAAATATTATATTTCTAATGTGTTTCAATATTACTGCTATATGTGAGCCTGAAGCACAAAATGTTGCACAAGTACCCAAAAATGCACGGCATGGGTCCAAATTATTTATTTTACTTTTAGGCAAAAAATCTTTTTCATTATTATCTGTATTAATTAAAGATCTTGTTTCATAAAGATATTACGTAAATGTTCTAGTGCAGGGCTATTCAATTGGCGGCCAGCGGGCCGAACCCGGCCTCCGGGGCAATTTGTTCCGGCCCCCCAAATAGTGTGACCAAGACATAAAAAATAAATTTAGTTCAGTCGAAAAACGGCCGCTGTAGTTATAAAGTGACGTGCGTCTGTTCAATACAGCACGAGCTGCAGTTAAAGGCTGTGCAGAGCGCGAGTCACCTGACATTCAGTGAGTGACGTGGGCAGCCGAAAACATTTGGATATGTTTGTAGAAAAGGCCTTTTGTACAATGCATTGATATCGTTAATAGGGATGCAATCAGTGGCGGTTCTAGACCAGAGTAACTGTGGGGGGGGGGGGGGGGGGGGGGGGGGGTCACTTGTACTTTTAGGGGGCACACTTTAACATACATCACAAAATACTTAAACAATTATTCAAAGTCATTGTTTTCGTGCATCACTCTGCAGTCTTCATAAACAAGCTAATTAAATAACTTAAACTTAAGATAATCTTCCATGTAAAATTTTTTAGACAAGTATCTTTGTATTGTAGCAGGATAAGACATTTCTAACATTCAAGTACAAAATTATAAATTCAACAAAGGCGGCAACACCAAAGCTCCAAAAATACAAATTTATTAAATTAAAAAGGCTGACACACAGCGGGAATTCGGGAAAGAGTGTTTTGTAAATTCGGACCACGAGTCCACATATATGGACATCATTTTTCTCTACATATCAAATGATACTTAGATTTTTATTCTAATTAGGTTCCAATAAGCCCAAATAGCAAAAAGAATTTAAAAATTGCATGTAAAAAAAAAAACACTGTGGCCCTTAAGAGGTTAACAGACGCAGTTGAAGTGAACTTTTTTGCCCTCCCGTTAACTTAAAATAATGTTTTCCAAGTGATCTTTAACAAACCAAGGAGATTTTGACAGTATTCTCTATAAAACAAACAAAAAAAAATTCTGCAGTCATAATAAGTCTTACTTCTTCAGTTTATTTTTTGAATAAAAGCAGTTTTTAATTTCTAAAAAACAATTTTAAGGTCAGTGTTATTAGCCTACTTAAGAAATCTTTACTGTATATTTTTTGACTGTCTACACAACAAACCAGTTATACAATAACTTGACTAATTATTCCAACTTTCCTAGTTAACAAGTCTTTAAATTACACTTTAATCTGAATCAAAGACTACACAATACTTAAAGGGACTTTGTCTGAATACAACTTGCAAAATCTTGCAAAATAACTCAAATATTCTGCACTGACTGTCACCATGAGAAAGATAAAAAGTAGTTATTAGAAATTAAACTATTGTTTAAAAGCGTGTTGTAAATAATCATGTGTTTGAAGACTCATGCTTGATGTCACAACTGAAAACAAAAATGAATGAAGGCAAAACTAAAGGAGTTGAATATTATAACTTGTGCGTGACTGAAAACTAAATTTAATCAATGTGTTTCATCTTTTCTCCGGTACTTGCCGACTGTTTGTAAATTCAAGACTGCATTTCTTAACGTAAAACTATGTACACTCAATTTCTCATTAATAATAGCCCCTTCATAGCTGAGGACTTCCTATATTAAAAGTGTTAAAATAGCTATTGAAAACAGCAGTCTAACATAATTAACAGTGGACATTTTGATAGTTTTTCACAACATGAACATGACTGAATCTTTTTATTACCTGTGTCAATTGGGGGTTAACTTTTGACGAATGCAGGGAACTGATGCACGCAGCACCATCACTGACAGAGAGAGCGAGTGCACGCGACACCGAGAGCGTAGAGAGGCCTCAGTCAGTGTTGCCAGATTGGGCGGTTTCCTGCCCAACTGTGCGGTTTTGACTTCGATTGCATGCATGTATGTGCATTTCGGTGGGTTTTGGATAGTTTTCGGGCTGGAATCAGTCAGCTACATCTGGCAACACTGGCCTCAGTCATATCTCCGCAGTCTGCCATGGCTGATCTCGCTTCTCCGTGGCGTTTTGACACAAAAATACGCATGATATTATTGAAATTTAGGGGGGCCAGAGGGGGGGTCAAGCTTATTGATACAGGGCACCGGCCCCCCCCTGCCCCTACCCTTCTTCAGATTATAATCGTACAACCAAAACCTATAATCATTGCATCCCAAATTGTTACGCAGTTTAAAACAGAACATATGAATGAGTCTGAATGTAGAAGAAGCCTACTTAAGCAATACACTGATTTTGTGGCTCGAAATACATTTGAATATGCTTGTTATAAAAGCCACATTGTACAATTCAGTGATGTTATGTAGTTTCAAAATACAACATATTAACATTTTAATGTAGAAAAAGTCAATGTGGGTGTCTTAAAGAGCAAAAATACAACATATGGGCTCTTATATGCTGTTGTTTCATCACTTATATTGCAAGTCATATCTCTCCGGCCCCTCATTTGGGATGCTTTTCATGAACTGGCCCCCATGACAAACTAATTGAATAACCCTGTTCTAGTGTAAATTTATCAAAACTTACTTTTTTATAAGTAATTTGCTTTGCTTAGAACTTAATTTGGACAACTTTAAAGGCAATCTTTTCAGTATTGTGATTTTTTAACCATCAGATTACAGATTATCCAAATATTGCCCAACAAATCATTAAACAATGAAATATTTACAAAATTGTCCCTTATGACTGGTTTAGTGGTCCTGAGTCACACATTATATGTACTATGGTAAAAGACAAAGGGGTTTTAAAATGTAATACAACCTTGCATTTATTTATTTTTTTTTCCCCATACAACAGATGTACTACATTTTTTCAGATAGTTGAATGGATGGATGGATGGATGGATGGATGGATGGATGGATGGATGGATAGACAGGCGGATAGACAGACAGACAGACAGACAGACAGACAGATAGATAGATAGAGTGGGCCATTTATATGGATACACCTTAATAAAATGGGAATGGTTTCCTAAATACAGTTTCCTGAAAAGTGGATTGGTCGTCACGGGCTAATCGAATGGCCCCCAAGGTCTCCCGAATTGACCCTCTTAGACTTTTATCTTTGGGGTCATCTTAAGGCAATATATATTTATTAATTAATTAACAAAACTTTCATACAATTTTAATAATTTACAGAACACTGTCATTAAATTGTCATTCTGTGAAAAAATAGTTTCATATACCAAAAATCTTGTTATTGATATTTAGAACAAGCATAATTTGATGGCAAATGAAGAAACTATTAATGATCACAGAGCAGCCCCAAAATATTTTTTGTCATTAAAACTTTCATTTACTCTACACTTTTGTCAGAAAGAGGTTTTTTTTTTTGTCATTTACATGTATACTAAAATTTAGTATGATCACTTGTTTTTTTTACTTGCTTTAATAGTTATCAGAATATCTATGTTGTTTTATTTAACATATTTCTGTTTCTCTGAATGACGCTGGAACATTTTTTCACTCATATTTTGACATTTTGGCATGCAAAAAATGTAAATAATATAATGTTCTGTGTGCATATTAAACATCCTGCAGATTTTACGTTTGTGTTCCTTTAAATTAGCTAACCAGTTAAATAGTGACAAATCTTCATATAATAAAAATTATCTGGTAAAGTCCGCTAAACTTAAATAAAAAACTTTGCATGATCTCACATTGTGGGCCCTATCATACACCCACAAGACATGTATGGAGGAATTTGTTGCTATTTTCAGACCAGCGCAACCCTAATTTTCACATTTTGTGCCATGTTGTTTAAATCCATTTACGCCACTTTGTGGATTCATAGGTGTTCTGTTCCATATAAAGGAGGTGTGTTAAGGCGCATTGTTGTTAAACAATTTTAATATAAAAACCACTACCTATATGTCTGTTGGGTTTTGGAGATGTTATCCATCATCATATGAGGCATAAGAATAGGATGCGTGTTTGGATATCACTCAGTTTTTTGACCACACATCGTTATTCTTGTTAATTTATTAGTTAGCTGGAAATTAGAACTGAATTCAGAAATAGTTTTGAAACAAATCTTTGCGCTTAAACAAAATTAAACATGCAGGCTAATGGATGTCCTCAGTGGAGTGTGTACAACACTGTTTCCTTATCCACAAAAGTAAAGGAGTAAAGTGAAGAGTAAAAGTAAAGTAAAAGAGACCGAATGAAGGAGGCTCGTTCTTTATCCTTGCGCTGCAGATGGTCTGTTTAACTGTTTTCACGCTAGTAAAGCGTTCAGTTTTTCCACTTACAAAGTCCGCCATGTAAATAGCAAATGCACTATGGTGCGACACAACCTTATTAGATTACGCACCAGGGCGCAAAGCGGATTTTTCCATCCTTAAAATAGCAAAAGTGGATGCGAACATGCCCCCTTAGTGTTTTTGCGCCTAGATCTTTAAAATAGAGCCCTTTAGTAGTCTCCATATGCATGAAATGGAATTAAGAGTGTAGTGCAAACCACCTTTTAAAGAATCTCCTAAAATGGTAGATGTAATATGTCCGACACTTCGGGGTAAGCTGTGTCAGGAAACAAACTTGCATACACCATTGCAAGATGTTACACTACTATCCAGTATTATAATAATTAAATCTCTTCCTTCTTACTAATGTGCAAAATTAGGCATAAACTAGAAAATAAGCCACATATCTAATGTCCAAACATCTATTTCACATAAAATATCAACTGTGTATGAACTGGAGATGTCTCAGATTACTCCCTCAACCCCTTTTTGTTTCGAGAAGTCATGCAATGGCCTTTTGTTGTACATTTTGGTCTCATTTCAGCTGATGGCAGACATCCTGAAATGCAATTAGACATATTAGTTTAACCTCCATCTAATTTCTCCTTGCCCAGAGGACGAGTTGAGTAAAAAACGTGGCACCCCACTCTCCGCCATGCATTTGTTCTTGTCTCTACATCTCCCAGAGTGAACACGCTTTCTATCTCTCTCACAGACTCTCAAAGACCCGACCCTGACAGCCAGAAAAGACTTTCAACGGGAGGCTGAGCTGCTCACGAACCTCCAGCACGAGCACATTGTCAAGTTCTACGGCGTGTGTGTGGACGGCGACCCTCTCATCATGGTGTTTGAATACATGAAGCATGGAGACCTCAATAAGTTTCTGAGGTAGATTTTTTTTATATGTTACACTAAAGACACTGCATGCTTAAGAACGAGGTTTAGCCTTCCTACACACTTCACTGTTATTGGAAATTTTACTACTAAGGATTATTGGGAAAATTGTGCCTCTGGAAACGTGGAAAAAAAATTGTGCAAAGCTCATAAAACATACAATTGACTGCAGTTTCCAGATGAAACAAACCTGCCTGTTGTAAAAACATGGTTCTGTACAATGGAGTGGGGATCCAAATGCAGTCTTTATTTAGACAGAGAGTGGTCAGGAAAGCAATGGTCAAGCCCAGGAGCAAACAGTATGATGCGGGCAATCCAAAAGAGAAGTCAGAAACAGGCAAAGAGGTCAGTGCAGGCGGCTAACATCAAAATCAATAAACAAAGTAAAGAATTAAACATGGCAAGGCAATGAAAAATGTTTTGTAATGTGTACAGAAACAACAAGACTCAGCAATGTTAGTGTGTGTGTGCGCTGTGTAAATAGTCCATGTAATGGGTCCTTGAGCAGCTTCAGCTGTGCGTGTTTGCAATCAGTCAGGATCAGGAACCGGTGTGTGTGTGCGGTGCATGCTGAAAGTTGTAGTTCGCATATGTGGCAGATTTGTAGTTCTCCAGCGATCTGTAGTGGTTAGATTGCTGGTGACTGTAACACCTATAATGTGACGCCAGTCGTAAAGCTTTCAAGTTTTTTTTGTTTAAAACATATGAAAGAAAGAGTTAGAAAAAGAATGAATAAAAAATACTGGAGTTTCTGTCTTTGTTTGATCTGTGTGTTGTCAATATTGCCTGAATTGATGGGATTGTGAATGCTGAAAAGTACAGACTTTAATTCGTCTTGTAATTCCTACTTGATAGCACCTAATCTGTATTTGTTTTATTTTTCAGCATGATAATGATCCCAAACACACTACTAATGTAATGAAATCATATTTGGAAAGAAAAACAACTGATAAAACAAAGACAGTCATGTATGGCCTCCACAGAGTCCAGACCTAAATGTTATATACAGTATAGGCAATATTAAAGGAAGTAAGAGATTCACCTGGAGAGAAAAAGGAGGCTAGAACATGTTAAATCTAAGGAAGAACTCTTAGACATGCTGAAAGATGATATTAAATAGCACATATTTTCAGAAAAAAACTCCAAAAAGTTCAAGCTGTTGCTTGGTGCTAAAAAGATCATGTTAAACACAGACCTTTGATGCTAGTCTTTTGAACCTTTTAATTTTTATATTTATTTATTTATTCAGTTAGTTATACATTGCAATTTATTGCTGCATTAGAATGATAAATAGTCATGTTTCTCTTAATTTAATTTGATGCAGACACACAAACCAAATGTGGTTTCAGATAAAATTGAACAGTTTTAGAAATGCTCACTGGTCATATTCATTTTGAAGGTGTCATGAATCTTGAAATAACTGACATATTTTGACACCACATGTGTGTATTTCCACTGAGCCTGGTATCGAAATATTAGGTGTGTTATACTTAAGCAAGGCTGTGAATTTATTCTAGCTCCTTAGGTACCCTATTTTGGCCAAATTATGTGGGAATATCACATGCACCCTTCTTGAATCATGTAATTTCATCATGCTTTGCAACAAGCAATGAAATTTTTTATTTAAAATGGTAGATGGAAAAATCCTGTGGAATTTTTTATTGCTCACAGGTTGCACAGGAAACTTAGGCAAGTTGCATTTTTTTTAATTGAAGTGCCAGCTTTGTCTCAAATATTTCACTGAAAAATATTTAAAGGGTGCTCCGGTTTCCCCCACAGTCCAAAGACATGCAGTACAGGTGAATTGGGTAAGCTAAATTGTCCATAGTGTATGAGTGTGAATGTGTGTGTGGAAGTTCCCAGAGATGGGTTGCGGCTGGAAGGGCATCCGCTGCGTAAAATCGTGCTGGATAAGTTGGCGGTTCATTCCGCTGTGGCGACCCCGCAAGGGACAAAGCCGACAAGAAAATGAATGAATGAATGAATATTTAAAGGGATAGTTCAACCAAAAATGGATTTCTGCAATTTAATCACTCTTGACTTCTTCCAAAACTGTTTGGCTTTCCTTCTTCTATTAAACACAAAAGAAGATATTTTGAAGAATGTTGAAAACTGGTACCTTCCATAATATTCATTTTTCATTATATGGATGTCAATGGTTACAGGTTTGTAACATATATTCTTTTGTGTTTGGAAACAAATTGGGAGTCAAAAGGTGAATAAATGATGGCAGAAATCTTATTTTTGGGAGAACTATCCCTTTAAGAGACACGTATCCCTCATAAATAGACTCATACATATACACGTGTGTATATAATTTTTTATATTTATTATTTATTTATTGGTACATTAGAATAACTTATTTGTAGAATAATTATATTTCTCAACAAAATGTACTATCATACACAATTTATTTCACAGAAACAAGTAGAAAATCCACAGGTATTTAAAATGTGTTCTATGTACTGCATATAAAATAATATTTCTCAATTAAATTTGATGCAGACACAAAAAAAAATTTGTTTCAAATAAAATTTAACAATTTTAGAAATGCTCATTGGACATATTCATTTTGAAGGTGTCATGAATCTTGGAATAATTGACATTTTGACGCCACATGTGTGTATTTCCACTGAGCCTGGTTTTTAAATATCAGGTCTGTTACATTTAAGCAAGACTGTCTGAAATTGTAGGGAGTAAAATTATTCTAGCTCCTTAGGTACCCTATTTTGGCCAAATTAGGTGGGAAAATCACATGCACCCTTCTTGAATCATGTCAATTCATCATGCTTTGCAACAAGCAATGAACATTTTTTTTTTTAAATGGTAGATGGGAGAAGCCAGAGGAATTTTTTATTGCTCACAGGTTGCACAGGAAATTTAAGCGAGTTGCAATTGTTTACTGAAGTACCAGCTTTGTCTCAAATATTTCACTGAAAAATATTTAAAGGGATAGTTTAACCAGAAATGGAATTTACTTTTACTGCCATCATTTATTCACCCTTGACTTCTTCCAAAGCTGTTTGGCTTTCCTTCTTCACAAAAGAAGATATTTTGAAGAATGTTGAAAACCGGCAACTTCCATAATATTCATTTTTCATAATATGGATGTCAATGGTTACTTGTTTATAACATATATTCTTTTGTGTTTGGAAACAAATTTGGAAGTCAAAAAGCGAATAAATTATGGCAGAAATCTTATTTTTGGGTGAGCTATCCCTTTAAGAGACCCGCATCCCTTATAAAAAGACTCAAATATTGAGATTTAGTTAAAAAATTAAACAAAAAATTATTACAAATTAAACAATTAAAAAGGCATAATTTATTGAATGTCACGTCACATCTTTCTCTTCAAAACACGTTATTAAATGTATTTATTTTTTTATCGATTCACCAAATTTCTTAAACTTTAAAGCAATCATAATGAGAATTTAGCAGTTTAATCTAACTCTGCTATAGTAACACGATGACTTTATTTTGATTTTGGCTTTTATTCGCATATACACATTGATTAGACCAAAATAATTGGGCCTGCGAGCGATTTGAAACAACACAGATCTCTTCTGAAGATTAAAGACTTTCTGAATTAAAGACTTATTTTAGCAGATGTAATTCAGAGATCTGAAAGATTCACTGATAGGAAATAGTTCTATATGAATACAGTATATAACCTTATGAGTCACATTCGTGACTCAAATCAGTCAGAAAGTTTCATTTCTCTATTTATCTAGACTGATGACCCGAGACAGCTCGCTAGGTCTTGAAACACAAGAATCTATTTCAGAATGGCAGTTTATGATTGAGCTTCATTGTATTCATGTCACAAGGTGGATTGAAGCCATGTGAATTGTAATTTGCAGGGGAGAACTGTGAAAATATAAAGACAGATTGGGTTCTGGAGTGAGATGATTGTCTTGTGGGAGCAAAGCGATGGGTGATGATAATAAATTATTCTTTTGTGTAGTGAGAGAATTTTTTCTTACACTTATGCAGATGGCCGGACTTGCATTTCAAGGAAGAAAAAAAAAATGATGAAATTCGTTTTTGAAAAGCTGCAATGAGACAAGTCTGCTTGATTTTTCTGTACAGCGAAAATATCCTGCTAGCAAACTGTAGTGAAGCTTCATGCAGATGATAAGTGTGTCGAGTTTTAGCGAGTCAGTGTATACAACCCCAAATCAGAAAAAGTTGGGACAGTATAGAAAAAAGTAGTGATTTCTAAATTTACTTTGACTTGTATTTCATTGCAGACAATACAACAAACATTATGTAATTGGTTTATCGTGGTTTTCATGGTTTTGTTCTGCTTTTTGTCAAAATAAACACGCATTTCAATGTTGGTTCTTGCAACACTTTTCAAAAAAGTTGTAACATTAAAGCATTTACCACTTTGTAATGTTGACATTCCTTTTCACAACACTTAAACGATCTTTAGGGACTGAGGATGCCAAGTGATGAAGTGTTTCAGGTGTAATGTTGTCACATTCTTCCTGCAAACAAGTTTTAAGGTGGGCAACTGTATGGCGTCTTCGTTGACGCATTTTGTGCTTCAAAATGCGACACATTCTCTCTTGGAGACGGGTCGAGACTGCAGGCAGGCCAGTCAAGTACCTGTATCCTGTTCCTCCACAGCCAGAACTTTGTAATGTGTGCAGAATGTGGTTTTGCATTGTCTTGTTGAAACATGCATGGGCAAAAGATGGCAGCATATTGTGCTCCAACATCTCTACGTCCTTTTCAGCATTAATGGTGCCATCACAGAAGTGCAAGTTACCTTTGCCAAGGGCACTGACACAATCCAATACCATAACTGACATAGTAACCATTACTATATGCCCAGGCCCGGTTTGGCTAATAGGGAGGACCGGGAGAATTCCCGGTGGGCCGGTCCGTTTTTTGGCCGCGAGGGCCGTTGTCCCTGCTTGCACTCTCAGCAGTCGCACTTTTTTCATTTATTTATTTATTTGACCATAGCCTCACTCTTTTTATTCATTATTTTGCTGCAGCTCCGCTCTTTTTATTTATTTTCCCGCAGCCCCGTGAGCAAAATGCAGCCTGCAGGTTAATGATGAAGTAACTATCATTCGACCCATCATGATGAAGAAACTTATCATTTTTTTTTTTTTTTTTTTCATTTTTAGTGTTAAGACGTATAATACTGTTTGGGTTACTTATGTAGGTGTACATATTTTATTTTTATTTTTTTGTGTGACCACCGTTACAAAGGACTGGATATCTATAAAGAATTTTGCACAGAATATATATTCAGATACTGCAGGAAAGTACATTGTGATGTTTTAAAGAATAGTGTTGGAGATATATCTCCCCTTTAATGTTCTCATATTTATGAAAAACATTTGAAGTTCTAAAGCAGCTGTTTCCTTAAAAAAGACATGGTAGTGTTACTAGGAACTAAACTGGAAATGACCTTATTTTAATATAGTCAGTCGTGAACTGAGGTGGGCTGTTCTAAGGCTTGAAACTCCAGAGCTGAAATGGAGTCCCACTCCGGCCCTGTATATGCCTGAATAATAAAATATATAAAGGATAATTTGAATAGTTTATTAATCGTTTACTAACTCATTCTGAATGACTAAAAGCCACCAACTACTCTTAAATGCAAATGATTTGTAAATAATGCAATACTGAATTTAGCAATGAACAATTAATAAGTAACAAAGTCTGAAAGTACAATCATTAAGCACATTATAAATGTGCTTATATTACACGTCAAGAATACAGCATTTGTAGCTGTATTTATAAACTGCTTACTAACGTCTGTTAATGTAGTGTTAGTGCTTAACAGATAATTAATTAACTATTTGCTAATGCTTAATAGATTGTTCATAGTGTGTAGTTATTATAAAGTGTTACAGTTTATTTAATTAATCTATAGCGCATGTCTTTGGATTGTGGGGGAAACCAGAGCATCCGGAGGAAACCCACACCAACATGGGGAGAATATGCAAACTCCAAACGGAAATGCCAACTGAGCCAGCCAGGACTCGAACCAGCGACCTTCTTGCTGTGAGGCAACAGTGCTAACCATTCATATGTCTGAAAGTCAAGTACTTTCAAGAAGTGTGGGAACCCTGCTGAGTGAATAATGACAATTTTCAAATTTGGGTGAACTATCCCCTTAAATGGCTTCTTTAGAGATCACTTCTTTTAAACATTGCTAAAAATCTAGAAGTGAATTGAATACTTCGTTTTTTTCCACACATTCCACAGCCAGACTGTTGTGTGCTAAAGCAGCGCAGGCGTTAGGATTGTTAGCTCTCTGATTGTTAGCTCTTCAACGTACAGTTTGAAGAGCTTCGCCGCTGAAGAGGCACTGACCACAAATTACAGTCGAGCCCTTCTGAACAGCCGCCTTATGCAAATCCTGCCGCAATCAGACAAAAATCATTTTCCCAGAGCGAAGAGAAAAATCGAAAAAGAAGTTAACCGAAGGGGCGATTTTATTTTAGCAGTCAGTCCAAACCCAAAGCACATCTTTCTCCGCCTTTGACTCACTCACTTCAAATTATACAGCTTTACGGGATTAAAGGATTAGAGGGGGGAATTATTTTATGGGGTGCTTTTGAACACTTCGACCTTGTGCCCTTTTACATTGATCCATAATCAATTTTCCCTGCTCTGATCCTAAACGTGACTCTTCGATGAGTAATTGCGAAGCCGGACGTTGAAGGACAATTACTGCCAAGTGTAACCAACAGGACTTTTCTCCTCATTTCAGAGCACATGGTCCGGACGCCATGATCCTGGTGGACGGTCAGCCGATGCAGTCGAATGGGGAACTGGGCCTTTCACAGATGCTGCATATCGCTACACAGATAGCGGCAGGCATGGTCTACCTGTCCTCGCAGCATTTTGTGCACCGAGACCTGGCCACCCGGAACTGCCTCGTGGGGAATGGGCTGCTGGTGAAGATTGGAGACTTTGGGATGTCCAGAGACATTTACAGCTCGGATTACTATCGAGTAAGTATTGTCTTAATTTCCTTAGTTTAATGAACATTGTTTTTTATAGTATCACTGCAGATAGACCTAATGTAAAGTTATGTTCTGCATTAAATGCTTAGTTAAATTGTGGTATTACTTCAAGAGATTCAAGTTCACCCAAAACTTCATAATTAATTTAGTTTAATGAACTTTGATTTTTATTGTATCACTGCAGATAGACATACACTTTAAACAATGCTGGATTCAATACAGTCGATTTGTGTTGGGACAACATGAAGGAAATAAGTTAATGTATTAGTTTTTACAAATTTAAGTGGATTAAACATAAAACAATTAAGTTGTTGAACCTCAAAAAACACCTCAAGAATTGTGTTGTTTCAGCTCATTTTAAATGAGTAGTTTAAACAAACTTATTTTGAGCGTAAAGTTAAGGGAATATTCTGGATTGATTGCTTACTGTACTTATAACATGGCATTAAATGGTATAACTTCAAAAAGGATAGTTTGCCCAAAACTTAATTTCATTTACTCACAATTAAGTACACACAAAAAAAATATTCATTAGATTTACTATTTTTTATTTTATTGAATTTATTTTGAATTTAATTAATTAGATTTACTGTATTTTTCTGAATTTAAACAAACAAATTACACTGTAAAAAGTGATTAGTTACTTAGAGTAAATAAGCCAATTGCTTATATAATTGCTATATATACACAGATTATTAGCCCCCCTGAATTATTAGACCCCCTGTAAAAAAAAATTCCCCAATTTCTGTTTAACGGAGAGAAGATTTTTTTCAACACATTTCTAAACATAATAGTTTTAATAACTCATTTCTAATAACTGATTTATTTTATTTTTGCCATGATGACAGTAAATAATATTTGACTAGATATTTTTCAAGACACTTCTATACAGCTTAAAGTGACATTTAAAGGTTTAACTAGGTTAATTAGGTTAATTAGGAAGGTTAGGGTAATAAGGCCAATTATTGTATATCGATGGTTTGTTCTGTAGATCAAAAAAATAAATTATCTTAAAGGGGCTAATAATTTTGTCCTTAAAATGGTTTTTAAAAAATTAATAGCTGATTTTATTCTAGCCGAAATAAAACAAATAAAAACTTTCTCCAGAAGAAAAAATATTATCAGACATACTGTGAAAATTTCTCTGCTCTGTTAAACATAATTTGGGAAATATTTAAAAAAGAAAAAAAAAATATCAAAGGGGGGCTAATAATTCTGTGTGTGTATATACATATAATGAACTTGTTGCTTTTAAAGCAATTGGTTTACTCGCTTTAAGCAACTAATCACTTTTTACAGTGTATGTTGAACAATACTTAATTTAGTTTTTTTGTTTAAATTCAGCCTATATAAATTTTTTGCAACCACTTACCTTAAAAAACCCATAATAAATCCAAAAAATTATTTGTTTTTCAGTGTAGTTCTAAATGTTTATGAGTTTGTTTCTTCTGTTGAACCCAAAACAAGATGTCCCGAAGTAGAGGATATCTTAGAGGAACGCAAATTCTCTGTCCATACACCTCACTGCATACCATCAACATGTAGCATTCACAGCACTTTACCCAATCCGTACTTAAAACAGTATTGCCTACAATAATTTACCACCAACAGTCAAACTATGTGTACACCTATCCATTGCCTTATACGCATTACTGTCAACATTGCCAATTGTATATTGTCTTTTTTTTTAGGAGTATGTTGTTGTATTTTGCACTGTCATTGTATTTTTGCACTGTCTGTATTTTGCACTGTTGTTGTATTTTGCACTGTCTGGAGCCAGCACCTAAGCTTTTTACTGATCATGGCACACGTGCTGCTGATGATGTGACAATAAAAGTGATTTGATTTAGAGGTTGACCGATATTAGATTTTTCCAATGTTGATAGCTAGGTTGGATCATACTTTGTCGACAACTGATTATTTACCGATAATTTTTTAAATGAATGCTGGATAAAAAAACAAAACAAAATAATAATAAATGTGCTATATTAAGGTAAATTCACAAATTCAATAAAAAGAAATGCAAGCATAATAATTATTAATATTTGCAATTTTCACAAGAATGAAATGATTTTAAGTAAAATAACTAGGTGTGATTAAATAAATATATATACAGTTGAAACCAGAAGTTTACATACACTGTATAAAAAGGCACATAACCATTTAAAAAAAGTCAGATGTTAATGTGAATAAACTTTTTTCTCTTTTGGGTAAGTTAGGATTATCACATTTGTTTCTGTTATGCTTTATAGCAGAATAATGAGAGAGATATTTTTTTAAGAAATTGTTATAACTTTTCTTGAAAGTCAAGTTTACATACAATAAGATTATTATGCCGCTGAAAAAGCTCAGATGATGGTGTCAAGGTTTTGGAAGTTTCTGATTGGCTAATTGACAACATTTGAGTCAATTGGAGGCACAACTGTAGAATAGTATTTAAGGAAAACCTCAAACACACTGCTTCCTTGTGTGACAACATGGGAAAATCAACAAGCCAGAATCAACAAAAAAAAGCCAGATTACAATTTGCTAAATTACACTGGGAAAAAGAATAATTTTTGGACAGATGTCATGTGGTCTGATAGAACTAAGATTGAACTGTTTGGCCATAATGACCAGTGTTACATTTGGAGGACAATGGGGAAAGCTTACAAGCTTAGGAACACCATCCCAACTGTGGAGTATGGGGGCAGCAGCATCATGTTGTGGGACTGTTTTGCTGCAGGAGGGACTGGTCCACTTCACAGCATAGATGGCATCATGAAGAAAGAACATTATGTAGAAATACTGAAGACATCAGCCAGAAAATTAAAACTTGGCCACAAATGTGTCTTCCAAACAGACTATGACCCTAAGCATACTGCCAAATTAGTTAAAATGTGCTTTAAGGACAACAGAGTGAATGTTTTGGAGTGGCCATCACAAAGCCCTGACCTCAATCCCATAGAAAAGTTGTGGGCAGAGATGAAAAAGCTTGTGCGAGCAAGACGGCCTACAAATCTGAGTCAGTTACATCAATTCTGTCAGGAGGAATGGGCCAAAATTCCTGCAAACTATTGTGAGAAGCTTGTGGAAGGATACCCAAAACATTTGACCAAAGTTTAAAAAGTTTAAGTTTAAAAGCAAAGCTAAAAAAAAAAATAAATGTATGTAACCTTTTGACTGTCTAGAAATTTATAAAAAATTCTCAAAAAAAAAAAGAATTCTCTCATTGTTCTGGCATTTACCAAATGTGAATCATTTAGGTAATCCTAACGGACGTAAAATCGTAAACATTTAGTATGATTTACCATCAGACACTTTTCAAAAAATGGTTATGTTCCTTTTTTAGAGTGTATGTAAACTTTTGGTTTCAACTGTAGAAATAAAATAGAATAAGACTATAGTTTTTCAATAAATAAAATTAAGCTCAAAATATAAAAGCGAAAGTAATTGATCTGTGACCACAATGCTTAAGGTGGCGGGATTTTGATCCCATAGCTCTCGCCTGTTGGCTCTTGCACTGTATAATGACAACATAGCCTTTTTAGTCACTCCAGTTACAGATGCAACCTGGAAAAAACTAATCGGCAGGGATTTTTGCTGATAACTGATAGTTCTGGGAATCAAATTTTGGTGGCGATTAATCAGCAAAACCGATGTATCAGTTGACCTCTATTATGAAAAACGTTAGGGGGAAATTACATAGTAGAAACACAAAATACTACGAAATTCACTGGCTGTTTTTTCCAACATTCTTCAGTATATCTACCTGTGTGTTTAACAGCAGAAAGAAACTCACACAGGTTTGGAACAAGTAGAGGATGAGTAAACGATAGCAGAATTGTTGTGTGAACCATCCCTTTAACCTATATTGCCCATTTTTGTGGCTTTACCACAGAATATGATGTATATCACTTTATTTTACACTCCAGGTCCACATACTTTGTACTTCACACCCAATTATTGTAATTATTATAATACGTATAACTAGGTGCGAACTCTGAACCTAACCTTAACCCATGTAGCTATCTAAAATTACTGTACTTTCTTAGGTAATTACAGTGTAAGTGCACAAACTAAAATAAAGTGCAGCTAAATAATATATATTTTTCTCTGTATGGATGAAAAAAGCTTAGTTTACATCTCTCACGGTGAGCTGTGAACGATAGGGCCATCTGAAATAATGAGTGGATGAATAAAAAATAATAATAATAATACAATAAAATAAAAAACTACATTATTATAATGCATTTAACATTGAAACAACATTCCCTTTTCATTTGCTGTATGAAGCCTATACATAATAGTATGTTGAAAATGAATAGCTACTGTCCATAACATATTTATTTGCTTTAAAATAGATATTTTCTTCAAATCTGTGCATGCTGTCAACAAACCACAATCCTAAATGGAAAAACCAGACCTGATTATATAATTATTTGAATGTTTTTTTTTTTTTTTTAAGCAAAATACATTTTACAAAGTCCACTAGAAACATATCTTCTTGCATTTTCTAGAACAGATGTAGTAAATGTGTAACATGCTAATCAAAGTTAAAGGATTTTAATTGTTTCATTTGTTTATCTACGGTTGACAACTCTTACAGTAAGTGTGACATTCGTATACAGTACGCAATATATGTGAAGCATGTGGGAAGACACTGGCACCTAATAGCTATTCCTGGCAACAGCCCTACATTTAAATCAACACCTGTCATGGTGTTTTTCATGGCGTCCAATAAATAATTGCATTTGACTGCATACCTAGTTAAAAGAAGTCAACAATCATCACTGTTTTGCATAACACTATGGCTGTGCAATGTTTATTGCATAAAATACAGTTTGTCACTCACACTGCAAAAAAAATTAAAATAAACAAAAAGTTAAATACAAACTTTTATCCTAAATGTGATTAATCATGAATAATCATTTGACACCATATGTACACACACACACACGTTTTTACCTCCAACAAAATATGCAAGACAAATCTGGAGAAGAACATTTGTCCATCTCACAGCAACTGCAGTGTTTCATTCCTGAATTAATCCATAAATAAAGTCATGCAGATAATTTAGTCATGGATTCATGAAGACAACTGATTCATGCGTTCATGAAGACAACTGATTCAATTAGAAATACATCAAGTGACAGTTTTCAACAAATCATTTGATTGAATGAGTCACTAGCTATGTTTCCATCCACCTATTTTTATGCGCATTTTGCATACAGTATGCGCATAAAAAAAAAACAGTTGATGGAAACGCCAATATGCGTATAATCTTTGAAAATGCGCATAACTGAGTAGGGTAAACTTTTTATTCAATAAGAAAAGATGTGCATAAATTACGATGGAAACACTTTTACTGCACAAATTCCAGTATGTGCATTAAAAAAGGTCATGTGATTTTGTTATAAGAGATCATGTGATGATAAAAATGTGTGTAAATGGACAACGCCACCGTGCGTTCACTGCGTGTCAGGATTGCCTTCTGAGGCGCAAGTCATTTATTAAATGAAGAAAAGATTGACGCAGCTTCTCCTACTGCAGCAAATTCAGTTTTTGCTGTTGATATTTGATGCCAGTTAATCAGGAAGTGACGATTTTGTTCTCTTTGACTCGTTGGATGGAAACGCTGCTTTATTCGCCGTCTTTTATTCGATAATCCAGTTTTGCGCATAAAATTCATTCGAACTTTTTGATGGAAACATAGCTACTGAATCACAAGTAAACTAAAACATTTAGATGTAATTTTGGGTTTTAATAATGCACACACCAGCATGATACAAAAGAAATAGTATTGAATTTTACATAAATGTAATATGTTTATATTCTTTATTATTTGTATTTTTTAACAGTTTACTTCCACTGTAAGTTTCAGGTTATAACCATATTGCCTTTCAAATTAATTTTGTTTACTTGTTTGTTTTTTGTTTGCTATTATTTTCAATGGCACACTTGGGCCTAGGGCTGCACAATATAAATATATATAAAATGTGTTGAGTATTATGATAACAATATTACTTACGATATAAGATTTTCCTAGAAAAATGCTATTTTCAGTTCTAATTAATTCTAATTCTGACACACACAAAAATAAAAATCTGTCAGGTGGCTTTTGTCATTTTCCTCTCTCATCTCAACTCCTGCCATTAGTGTTTATTTTCAGCTCTGGGTTTCCCTTTGGACCACTCCAGCCAATAGCAGAACAGCAACTGCTGGGGAGGTGGAGTTAAAGCTAGAAATTATCATACTATTATCATTACTATAATGATCATTTTGCAATATATTGTGCAGCTCTAATTGGGGTCTATTCTAGGGTTGGGTACCTATGTAACCAGTATGGACCGGATCGAATCAGTATATGAATTTCGGTGCCTAATTTCGGTGCCACTGGTGCTACGACAAGGACATAAGCAGCATCATGGGGTACATCAAAGGCACACTGTGTCACACCATCTCTTAACATTGAATTCTAAACAACTTTGAGGGTTACAGACACCATCTGCAATGTTTGCAAGGCGTTTGTTCTTGTTGCTTAGGAAACGCACGCAAGTAGACAACGCATGCAGTACAGCGCATCCGATAAGCGACTCCCTTTAGAGTCATCAACACGCATGTTCGTGTATATCAAATTTGCTTAAACTAAGCGTTCTAAAGTATGGCTATATTTTACAAGCAAGGATTCTCACACAGCAACGTGAAGCAGATGCTTTACAAAAATTGCGCATAAGGGGAAAAACACGTCTAACTTAATGAAACATTTGAGGGCTCATAGAATCATGTAAAACGGGATCATGAAAGAAACATTCAAAAAGCAACTGATGTAAACACCTTAATCATATTACTGTCTTATTCAGATTAAGGCAAATCATTAGATTGCTGATGTCCATGTAAATGTAGTCCCAAGCCTCAACAAAAGAAAAAAGGTGTTCTCTGATTTTGATGACAGCCTTTCCACAGGTTAGTAGCAAAGTAATGTAATGATAATTGCATAATGCAAATCTTGCATTCATGCTAACAAACAAATGACCCATAGAAATATATTAATGCAATTCAATTTTAGTATATAAAACATAAATTGATGTATGCTTTAAACTAATTATATTGTTCAATCAAAATGATTAAAGAAATTTTTGTCAAATAAAAGATTTTTCTAGAGTCATCCACCATAATTTTGTGGCTCAAAAGTATTGGTTCAGGCACCGTTTTGGCACCGGTATCGTTTTAAAAGTATCGATTTAGCATCGGTATCGAAATAACCCCAAACGATACCCAACCCTAGTCTGTTCACAAAAAAAATGCATATTTGTGTCGAAAATGTGAGACACAAAGTTTTCCAAAGGAAATAATTTTACTGTTTATAGCAGGGGTTCTCAAACTTGGTCCTGGATAGCCGGTGTCCTGCAGATTTTAGCTTCAACTTGCCTTAACACACCTGCAAGGATGTTTCTAGAAAACCTAGTAAGAGCTTGATTAGCTAGCCCAGGTGTGTCTGATTGGGGTTGGAGCTCAAATCTGCAGGACACCGAACCACCAGGACCAAGATTGAGAACCCCTGGTCTAGAGTAGCCTTATATACTACTATTTAGCAAATAAACACTGTGTGTGTAACAAATTTAATTTTGAATCTCCTAGTTTTGCCAAAGTATTTTCCCCTTTCTAGCTTGCTGTAGAGAAGTGTGCACAAATTTCAAAACAACTAATAAGTAGTTCAGAAGAAATACCAGGAAGCATTTGATCGGTTAGAAGATTTGATAAAAAACTAAAGTATGAGGTGGCATCAAATATTTCATTGGTTCATTTTGTCTGAAGTGACAAACCTAAAGCTTTGAATGATTATTCACCAAATAAAAATGGACACTTGCTCCGCTTGTGCCGCATATTGTCATATATTCTTACATTAGAAACAACAAACTTGCAAGCGGAAAAGACGTGATATGGGAACGGCCGCTGCTGTAGTTAATCTGGTGTGCGGGCGTATTAGCCTCAGTGTACATACTTGGAACTTTGCACAGTTGGCAACTTGGCATAACTTTAACTGCAGCAGTTTTGTTTTGTTCCGTGCAACAGAAATGCGGCTTAGAGAAGCCTTTACGATTAATTGTGACGAATTAAAGCGCAGTTAATAGTAAAATCGGCTAATCGTTGCATCCCTATTGACGATATCAGTGCCTCGTACAAAAGGCAATTTCTACAAACATATCCAAATATTTTTGGCTGCCCGCACCACTCCCTGAATGGTGACTCACGCTCTGCGCAGCTTGCAGCTCGTGCTGTATTGAACAGGCGCACCTCACTTCATAACTATAGTGGCCGTTTTTCGACTTAACTAAATTTATTTTTGATGTCTTGGTCACACTATTTGGAGGGCCCGCGAGCCGCCAATTGAATAGCCCTGATCTATAGTATTAATCGATCCATCCATCTATATATGTTATCTATCTATCGATAGGTGAACCCTCGGTTTGAATGTTCTTTCATGTGAATAAACCACCAGATTCAGTCTCTAAGGGTGTGGGACGTATCAAATGCCAGAAAGCATTTGATTGGTCAGAAGATTTTATGAGAAAATGAAGCATGAGTTGACGTCAAATAATTTGTTGATTCATTTTGTCGGAAATGACAAACTTGAATGTTTATACATATCTTCTTCAGTCTTTTCACTGTTTTGTAGCACACTAGCGTAAACGTAGACAACCTTAAGACAAACAAATTAATATTAACACCTAAAAAATTATTCTGATTTCACGGGGACTTCGTAGAAAAACATAATATGCTCTAAAGAGAAAATGGATTGTGGAGACTGGAGACAAAATCTTGTCAAGTCTTTGATTCAAGACGGTCATAAGCAGATTGTCTCACGGAGGCCAGAAACATCTTTATCGGCCGCACATACACACACTTACGCACAGTCTGCAATATTGACAAAGCAGAGAGCTTACGAAATTATTACCGCATTGGACACGTTCACAGTGTCAAGTGATTATAAATAGCAGATCCTGCCAAGCACGTAATCCACACATGGCGAGTCATATTGACGTTTGTTGTCCTCTGGGGCTCGAGCGTCTGGCCACAGGAATGAAGCATGACTGCAAGAGAGATTGAGGTACTTTCATCAGTGACCAATTCAACCGCCTTTTCCGAGGCGTTATAAGTGGCACATCGATGTTCTGTCACCTAATGGCTTGCAGAGTATCTTTTTGCATGAGATGTTTTTTGATAACTCTCTTTAGAGCCACTGATGGTTGTAAACAGATTCAGGCAAAATGACAGCACAGGCTCGATTTCACAAAAGCACTGTGTGTAGTTCTAAATGCTGTCTTAGGTTTTATGCACAACAAATTGGTGATTACATGATAGGAACAAGTCAAAATATACATATACATTGTTCTATTTTACACCCTATTAATAGACTAGTCCTGTCACATGATTGATTGCATTATATCTATGATTGATATGTGTGTGTGTGTGTATATATATATATATATATATCAATCATTGTATCTATATTACCTATCCATCCATTCATCGCATTAATCCATCCATCCATCCATAGCATCCATCAATCCATCCATCCATCTATAGTATCTATATATTCATCTATAGTATCAATATATCCATCTACACTATCAATATATCCATCTATTGTATCAATATGATTTATCATATCAATATATCTATCGATTGTATCAGTATATCCATCTGTAGTATCAATACACCCATCCATCCATCCATGGTTTCAACATATCTGTAGTATAAATGTATCTAAAGTATCTATCAATCTATTGTATCAATATATCGATCCATTTATAGTATCAATATATACATCCATCTAAAGTATTATTATCCATTTGTAATATCCATGTATCCATCCATCCACAGTATCTATCTATCCATTCATATCGTTGATCTATCTTTCCATCCATCCATCCATCCATCTATAGTATTTATCTATCCATCCATTCATCCATCTACGTATCTATCCATTCATCCATCTATCATATCTACCCATCCATCCATAGTATCTATCCATCCATCCATCCATCCATAGTATCAATATATCCATCTATAGTATCAATATATCCATCCATAAAGCTATTGTATCAATATATCTATCTATTGTTTCAATATATCCATCTGTAGTAATAATGCAACCATCCATCCATCCATCCATCCATAGTATCAACATATCTGTACTATAAACAAAGTATCTATCAATGTATTGTATCAATATATCTATCCATCTATAGTATCAATATCCATTTGTAGCATCTATCTATCTATTCATCTATCCATCCATCCATCCATAGTATCTATTCATCCATTCATCGTATCTATCCATCCATCCAATGTATCGTATCCATCCATCCATCCAATGTATCGTATCCATCCATCCATCCATCCATCCATCCAATGCATCAAATCCATCCCTATATATATATATATATCCATCTGTAATATGAATATACCAATCCCTCTATCCACAGAATCTATCTATTCATCCATAGCATTTATCTATCTATACATCCATTCATAGTATCTATCTGCCCATCCATTCATCCATCTGCATATCTATCCATCCATCCATAGTATCTATCCATCCCTCCATGGTATCTATCCATCCATCCATCTATCGTATCTATCCATTGTATCCATCCATCCATCTATAGTATCAATATATCCATCCATAGATCCATCATATCAATATATCTATTGTATCAATATATCCATCTGTAGTATCAATAAATCCATCCATCCATTCATAGTATCAACATATCTGTACTATAAACATTTATAAAGTATCTATCAATGTATTGTATCAATATATCTATCCATCAATAGTATCAATATCCATTTGTAGTGTCTATCTATCTATCTATCTATCTATCTATCTATCTATCTATCTATCTATCTATCTATCTATCTATCTATCTATCTATCTATCTATCTATCTATCTATCTATCTATCTATCTATCTATCTATCTATCTATCTACCGTATCCATTCCTCTATTGATCTATATAGTATCAATATATCCATCTATAATATTTATATATCCCTCATAGATCTATTGTATTAATAAATATATCTATTGTATCAATATATCCATCTGTAGTATCAATATACCCATCCATCCATCCACAGTATCAACATATCTGTAGTATAAATATCTGAAGTATCTATCAATCTATCTATTGTATCAATATACCCATCCATCTATAGTATCAATATATCCATCCATATATAGTATCAATATATCCATCCATTCATTTATCTATAGTATCAATATACCCACATATAGTTACAATATATCCATCTTTAGTACTGATACATCAATCTAGAGCATAGATCTCAAACTCAATTCCTGGAGGGCCACAGCTCTGCACAAGTTTGCTCTAACCCCAATCAAACACAGCTTATCAATGTGCTCAAGACTACTAGAGACTATTAAGGAGGTGTGAGTTGGAGGTGATTGGGGCTAATCTCTGCAGAGCTGTGGCCCTCCAGGAATTGAGTTTAAGACCACTGATCTATAGTATCAATATATCCATCCATACATCCATTGATAAACCTTTTATATCAATATATCTATCTTTTGTATCAATATATCCATCCATCTATAGTATCATTATATCAATCTATAGTATAAATATATCCATCTATCTACAGTATTAATATATCCATCCATCTATAGTATCAATATAGCCATCCATCCCTCTATCTACAGTATCAATATATCCATCTATAATATCAATATATCCATCTATCTAGTATTAATATATCCATCTATCTTTCCACAGTATCTATCTATCCATCCATAGCATCTATCTATCTATCCATACATCCATTCATAGTATCTATTTGTCCATCCATTCATCCATCTACATATCTATTCATCCATCCATAGTATCTATCCATCCCTCCATGGTATCTATCCATCCATCCATCTATCGTATCTATCCATTGTATCCATCCATCCATCTATAGTATCAATATATCCATCCATAGATCTATCGTATCAATATATCTATTGTATCAATATATCCATCTGTAGTATCAATAAATCCATCCATCCATCCATAGTATCAACATATCTGTACTATAAACATTTATAAAGTATCTATCAATGTATTGTATCAATATATCTATCCATCAATAGTATCAATATCCATTTGTAGTGTCTATCTATCTATCTATCTATCTATCTATCTATCTATCTATCTATCTATCTATCTATCTATCTATCTATCTACCGTATCCATTCCTCTATTGATCTATATAGTATCAATATATCCATCTATAATATTAATATATCCCCCCATAGATCTATTGTATTAATAAATATATCTATTGTATCAATATATCCATCTGTAGTATCAATATACCCATCCATCCATCCACAGTATCAACATATCTGTAGTATAAATATCTGAAGTATCTATCAATCTATCTATTGTATCAATATACCCATCCATCTATAGTATCAATATATCCATCCATATATAGTATCAATATATCCATCCATTCATTTATCTATAGTATTAATATACCCACATATAGTTACAATATATCCATCTTTAGTACTGATACATCCATCTATAGCATAGATCTCAAACTCAATTCCTGGAGAACCACAGCTCTGCACAAGTTTGCTCTAACCCCAATCAAACACAGCTTATCAATGTGCTCAAGACTACTAGAGACTATTAAGCAGGTGTGAGTTGGAGGTGGTTGGAGCTAATCTCTACAGAGCTGTGGCCCTCCAGAAATTGAGTTTAAGACCACTGATCTATAGTATCAATATATCCATCCATCTATAGTATCATTATATCAATCTATAGTATAAATATATCCATCTATCTATAGTATTAATATATCCATCCATCTATAGTATCAATATAGCCATCCATCCCTCTATCTACAGTATCAATATATCCATCTATCTAGTATTAATATATCCATCCATCAATCCATCCATCTATAGTATTAATATATTCATCCATCTATAGTATTAATATAGCAATCCATCCATCTACAGTATCTATAGTATCAATGTATCCATCTATAGTATTAATATATCCATCCATCTATAGTATCAATATATCCATACATCAATCTATCTATAGTATCAATATATCCATTCATCAATCTATCTACAGTATTAATATATCCATCTATAGTATCAATATATCCATCCATCTATAGAATCAACATATCTATAGTATCAAACTGTCTATAGTACAAACATTTCTATACATCTATCCAATATCAGCATTATTAGCAGTTCAAATGGTATCCCAGTTACTGCATAAGTCTGTGTGAATAGTTCATTGACGATGTAATTGAGCCGACGAGTAAGTGTGATCGTAAAAACAGACTTACAAGAGACACACGCATGTCCCGTCCCTTAAATAATGGAAATTACTTTCAAATCCCTCATTAAGACGAGCATCTAAAACTGGTTAAGCAATCATTCAAACCACCATCCACTGTATCACCTTTGGGCTTTGTGGTTGAGGCTGGAGCAATTATCCTGGTGTCGTAAAAAACTGATAAGCCCATTAGAAAATGAAAGATTGAAAGTAGTAGAGGAAGAATCTCTCTGCTGATTGACTGCATTTCTGTTCGGTCAGCATGGTGTGGGTATCAGGAAGCAGGCGATGTGTGTTTTTTTTATTTTGGTAGTCTGTAAACTGGATTACTGGCTAGTCTGTGGCTCAGTGGTCGAGGGCTAGATTGGATTATGGGTATGAAGAGCAAAGCAGCATGGTGCAGAATGGATTACAGCCCCACTAGAGCTAGTCTCTGGGCATTTACGCTTTTATATTTAGTAACGGGAAACAGATTCATGCATCCATGACCGGTAACAGATTTAAAACACTTGACCGAATTTCAAGTAAAAACAGACTTTTAGAGAGTTTGGAAAGAAAAAGCTGGCTGCTGTATGGGATAACATTGACATCAGTGGTTTATTTTAGTGTTGTCAAATGATTGTTGTCATTACATATTTATATTCTACTATTAACACATATCCAATAACTGTGATACCATTCGAATTACTTAAAATGCTGATATTATTCTTGGATGGATGGATGGATGGATGGATGGATGGATGGATGGATGGATGGATGGATGGATGGATGGATGGATGGATGGATGGATGGATGGATGGATGGATGGATGGATGGATGGATGGATGGATGGATGGATGGATGGATGGATGGATGGATGGATGGATGGATGGATGGATGGATGGATGGATGGATGGAAGGAAGATATATTGATACGATGGATGGATCTATTAAGATGGATGGATGAATATATTGATACAATATATTGATAGGATGGATGAACGGATGGATGGACGGATGGATGGATGGATGGATGGATGGATGGATGGATGGATGGATGGATGGATGGATGGATGGATGGATGGATGGATGGATGGATGGATGGATGGATGGATGGATGGATGGATGGATGGAAGGAAGATATATTGATACGATGGATGGATCTATTAAGATGGATGGATGAATATATTGATACAATATATTGATAGGATGGATGAACGGATGGATGGATGGATGGATGGATGGATGGAAGGAAGATATATTGATACGATGGATGGATCTATTAAGATGGATGGATGAATATATTGATACAATATATTGATAGGATGGATGAACGGATGGATATATTGATACAATTTATTGATACAATGGATGGATGATGAATGGATGGAATATATTGATACAATATATTGATACGATGGATGGGTGGACGGATGGATGAATTGGATATATTGATACAATATATTTATTCGATGGATGGATGGATGGATGGATGGATGGATGGAATATATTTATTCGATGGATGGATGGATGGATACAATATATTTATTCGATGGATGGATGGATGGATGTATTGATACAATATATTTATTCGATGGATGGATGGATGGATGGATACAATATATTTATTCGATGGATGGATGGATTGGATGTATTGATACAATATATTTATTCGATGGATGGATGGATGGATGGATGGATGGACGGATGGATGGACGAATTGGATGTATTGATACAATATATTTATTCGATGGATGGATGGATGAATTGGATGTATTGATACAATATATTTATTCGATGGATGGATGGATGGATGAATTGGATGTATTGATACAATATATTTATTCGATAGATGGATGGATGGATGCAATATATTTATTCGATGGATGGATGGATGATGTATTGATACAATATATTTATTCGATGGATGGATGGATGAATGGAAGGATGTATTGATACAATATATTTATTCGATGGATGGATGGATGGATGGATGGATGGATGGATGGATGGATGGATGGATGGATGGATGGATGGATGGATGGATGGATGGATGGATGGATGGAATATATTTATTCGATAGATGGATGGATGGATGGATGGATGGATAGAAGATACATTGATACGATGGATGGATCTATTAAGATGGATGGATGAATATATTGATACAATATATTGATAGGATGGATGAACGGATGGATATATTGATTGGATGGATGGATGGATGGATGGATGGATGGATGGATGGATGGATGGATGGATGGATGGATGGATGGATGGATGGAAGATATATTGATACGATGGATGGATCTATTAAGATGGATGGATGAATATATTGATACAATATATTGATAGGATGGATGAACGGATGAATATATTGATACAATTTATTGATACAATGGATGGATGATGAATGGATGGAATATATTGATACAATATATTTATTCGATGGATGGATGGATGGATGGATGGATGGATGGATGGAATATATTTATTCGATGGATGGATGGATGGATGGATACAATATATTTATTCGATGGATGGATGGATGGATGGATGTATTGATACAATATATTTATTCGATGGATGGATGGATGGATGGATGGATAAAATATATTTATTCGATGGATGGATGGATTGGATGTATTGATACAATATATTTATTCGATGGATGGATGGATGGATGGATGGACGGATGGATGGACGAATTGGATGTATTGATACAATATATTTATTCGATGGATGGATGGATGAATTGGATGTATTGATACAATATATTTATTCGATGGATGGATGGATGGATGGATGGATGGATGAATTGGATGTATTGATACAATATATTTATTCGATAGATGGATGGATGGATGCAATATATTTATTCGATGGATGGATGGATGATGTATTGATACAATATATTTATTCGATGGATGGATGGATGAATGGAAGGATGTATTGATACAATATATTTATTCGATGGATGGATGGATGGATGGATGGATGGATGGATGGATGGATGGATGGATGGATGGATGGATGGATGGATGGATGGATGGATGGATGGATGGATGGATGGATGGATGGATGGATGGAATATATTTATTCGATGGATGGATGGATGAATGGAAGGATGTATTGATACAATATATTTATTCGATGGATGGATGGATGAATGGAAGGATGTATTGATACAATATATTTATTCGATGGATCGATGGATGGATGGATGGATTGAATGTATTGATTCGATGGATGGATGGATGGAATGTATTGATTCGATGGATGGATGGATGGATGGATGGATGGATGGATGGATGGATGGATACAATATATTTATTCGATGGATGGATGGATGGATGTATTGATACAATATATTTATTCGATGGATGGATGGATGGATGGATACAATATATTTATTCGATGGATGGATGGATGGATGGATGGATGGATGTATTGATACAATATATTTATTCGATGGATGGATGGATGGATGGATGGATGGATGGATGGATGGATGGATACAATATATTTATTCGATGGATGTATGGATGGATAGATGGATGAATGCGATGGATGGATTGATAGAGGGATGAATATGATGGATGGATAGACATATTGATACAATAAATTGATAGTATGGATGGACGGATATATAGATACAATATACTGATAGGATGGATGGATGAATGAATGGGACATATTGATACAATATACTGATACGATGGATGGATGGATACATATGATAGATGGAAAGATATATTGATACAATGGATGGATGGATAGATGGATGAATACGATGGATGGATGGATGGATGGATGGATACGATATATTGATAGGATGGATAGACGGATATATTGATCCAATATACTGATCTGATGGATGGATGAATAGATGGATGGATGGACTTAGCCACTGTGACATCCTTGTTTCATTAAATAAAACAAAATAATATCGCAAATGAGATGGTTTCACAGCAGGGTTCTACATCGAACATACTCTATTTGAGAAAAAGAATCTTCAGTGTGTAATAAAGCTTATTTTTTCACTACGTCCCTCCCTAGGATACTGAATTAAATAATTTGCCGCCTTTTCAAGAGAACACCCAAAAGAGCTATGATTACTGTGATAAAGCTATGATTTAAGCAACAGGACATGCTTCATAACGTTTACTGTAAATGTCTGAAATGTGTACAGACCATTTGTCAAGCCTAAATATAGCACATGTGATTTCATGCATCGCTGCTTCATGAAATGTGTCAGTTCACAATTATCTTTTTATGTGACTCAATTACGGGCTGTCTGCAGAGTAACGAACTACAGTACGTTTGTAGACTATTTTGGTTTTATAACCACCTTGAGTTCATTTGGAATCCCTCTCTTGACTATCAATTGCAATAAGAGCAGCAAAAACACAAATAAAAACAGACTGGGTTGCAAGGATTTCAATAAGATATCGACTATATGCAGCAGACAGTAGTCACAGGAACCAACTTGGCTAATTTCTAATGTGGAGGTAGGCATCCATTAGCCTGCTCTCTCTGCCAGCCCAGAAGCAAGATCAATGTAAAGACACACAACAGAGGGAATAGTAATTACAAAGAGAAATCCACGCTGAGCTGGAAGGGCTCCAGCAATACCCAGCAGCCCCCGTTGGACGTTTCATGCCGGCACAGCATGATGAATGAAGTGGAATTGATGCGAATAAGAAATAGATTTGAGGAGAAGCCATTTTAATCGAAGCTGAGTGCACGCACAATTAATGCATTATTGTTTAGTCAATTTGGCTCAACCATAGTGGAGGACTTCAAACTAGGACAAGAGATCATTAATAAAGCCAATTAAATCATTTGTTTTTGATAATAAGTCATTGTTATTATAATCATTAAATTGTCAAACTAATGATTTGGGTTGTGCTTCTGGATAACAAAGTCTCTTAGTAGACTATGAAGACATTAAAGGTACAGTGACTGTATTGAGTACACCCCATTTTGAAAATGAATATTTGTATTCGTCTATTTCTCGGTGAATATAGGCTATGTATTTTGGTGCATTTAAACAAAACTGATTTATTAAACAGATATATTTATTCAAATAATATTTTAGTCACCAAACATATTTAGAATAATACAATTAAATTGAATCAAAAATATTGCAACATTTTTTTAAAAATTTGGATTCAAGAGTTCACACTTAGATAATGCTCGACTATAATAGCAGGTTTGGCATGCTGACCCGGGAGAGAACCCTGAGCTTGGAGATAGATGAGCCCAAGGTTCCCACCTGGTCAATGAGCATTAGGAGGGAAATGAGATCAGGTATTTTTCGAGAGCCCCCCAGTTTGTATACTTTGGTTAATAAGGTGGTTCTATGAGAATCGATTAAGTATTTAATTTGTAAAGTGCTTGTGACTGTTATTACAATTCGCTTATGTCACGTTTTTAGACTGTGGGAGAAAACCGGAGTACACGAAGAAAACCGACGTGAACACAGGGAGAACATGCAAACTTCGCGCAGAGAGTGCCGACTGGCTCAATTAGAACTTGAACCATTGGCCCGTCCGCTGCGAGGCAGCAGCGCCAGCTACTGTGCCGCCATGTCGCCCGATCCTAGAATTCAGGAGGAGGGAGAAGTAAGGATAGAGGGGGGCTTTTCCAAAATGAAGATAGGGAATGAAGTTTAGGCATGATATTTATAGTAATTTTGGAATGATTCAATAGGCTAGCTCATGATTAGCGATAAGGACCAGCTGTAGTCGATCATATCACGTGCTCCTCTTGAAAGTAGTTTGTAAAACTTCACTTTAAAATTTTTCTCTAACATATAAATTTGGACGTACTAGTTTTTGGACCATTATGGTAAGTTATTTAGTTAGATAAGCTCCA
The DNA here is from genome assembly GCA_903798195.1 of Danio kyathit. Taxonomy (NCBI): domain Eukaryota; kingdom Metazoa; phylum Chordata; class Actinopteri; order Cypriniformes; family Danionidae; genus Danio; species Danio kyathit. The sequence continues at coordinate 17,958,329 of LR812525.1, forward strand.
GATTTGGCTTCAGTACCGACTAATCTTATGTATATGCACAAATATAATATTGTAAAGCTTCCTATTAAAATATGAATTTAAAAGAGAGATTTGTGAGGGGTGTACTTATATATGCTGAGCACTGTACATCTAAAGTTCCACAAGCTAGAACTTAGAGCTGGCTTAAGGTTTACCATCTTACGTACGCTATTAGCTATGTTTCCGTCCACCTACTTTTGTGCACATTTTAGATATGCGCATAAAAAATGATTGATGGAAATGACAAGATGTGCATACATTTTGAAAATGTGCATAAAAAAAACATATGCACATAACTGAGTAGGATAAACTTTTTATTCGATAAGATATAAACATACAACGGAAACACTTTTATCAAACTAATTCCAGTATGCGCATTATGCGTATGTGATTTTGTTATAAAAGATTATGTGATGATAAAAATGTGTTTGAATGGACAAACCAGCAGGCTGAGCACATTGTAAAACATCTAAAATGTTGTTTTGGTCATTCTAAAATGCCTTAACCTTTTCAGTATTAACATTATTATATTATTAACTACCTCCAAAATTGTCAAGAGTGTTTGTGCTCCACGTCTCATGCCTTCAAATGTCACTGTGCGTTCATTGCGTGTCGGCATAGTCCTCTGAGACGCAAGTCATTTATTAAATAAAGAAACAGAATAGAATTCATAACAGAATCGTATTGTTTTAACTCATTTTACGCGAGTAGTTTGAAAAAGCTGCAGAAGTCATTTGAGTGCATATAGAGGACATACCTACAGTTTTTGAAAGATCAGATGTGTGGAAAGCACTTTATTTGGTTTTTGAATACTTAAGTTACTGACCAACTTTTGGACGGCATTCAATTTCATAGTGTTCGGAGCACAGCTTTATCTCTTCATATCTCTCCAGTGCCATTTGGTACAGTCTGGCATGCAAAGATGGGCCAAATGGTGAAATAAAACTGTTGAGTTTCATTTTATTTGATCACATTTTGCTAAGGACAGAATGGTGCAGTTTGTTAACATGAATAATAATTATAATCAATTATAATTACAACATTCTTAAGAATAATAAACAAAATATATCACAGATAATTGTATGTACACTATATAGGGAGCCCCATTACTTTCACGATTCACCTTTCAGCAGAACCCAACCTATTAAATGCAATAGCTACACTCACCAGCCACCTTATTAGGTACGCCTTACTAGTACCAGGTTGGACACCCTTTTGCCTTTAGAACTGCCTTAATCCTTCGCGGCATAGATTCAACAAGGTACTGGAAATATTGATCAGAGATTTTGGTCCATATTGACATGATAGCATCACGTATTTGCTGCAGATTTGTCGGCTGCACATCCATGATGCAAATCTTCCATTCCACCACATCCCAAAGGTCTCTATTGGATTTAGATTTTCTCTTTTTTGGACCATTCTCTGTAAACCCTAGAGATGGTTGTGCATGAAAATCCCAATAGACCAGCAGTTTCTGAAATACTCAGACCATATATATATATATATATATATATATATATATATATATATATATATATATATATATATATATATATATATATATATATATATATATATATATATATTAGGGATGCAACATTACAATTAGCTTATGATTCAATACATACTTCGGTTTTTTAACAGTTTTCGGTTCGTTTCGGTTCTGATGGCTTGACACAATAAGTGTTTTTTTTTTTTTTTTTGTTATTCTACGCTATAACAGTAAGAAAGAGAAAAAATAAAAATGATTTATTGCAATACTCCTTTATTTTACTTCAAAGCCAAGAAAGGTACACTAGTTCCTAGTGTATTGTATAATAAAAAAAGTTAACACTGAAATCTCACAGCTGCTGGTAGCCCATGAACAAACTGGGGAAAACATAAATTCCTACATTTTAAAAATAAACATGCATGTGAAGTTAAAGAACATAAATTGACCATTTTAAATAAACACATTTGTACTTCAGTAAATATAAATAAACCATCTTAATTAAACTTAACACTGCTTTTGTTATTTTTATGTGTCTTCCGGAACCAGTTGGGTGTGTTTGCTGGAAGGATTCAGCGAGGGATTGTTGTTTTATGGAGGTCTTTATTACCTTCTCTGCTATTCTGCCTTCAGACAGTGATATTGCTGGGTGATGGCGCCGCAGATGTGCAGTCATGTTGGAAGCGTTTCTGTTCAATTGGTCTACTGTATATTACGTGTAACCGAAATGTCCCCACATCGCAAATTTGAAAGACACCAGCGCTTCCTCGTATTCCTCGAAAATTTTCCAAAACTCTTACTGACCTGAGATTGTTAGTGGTAGTACATATTTATAGTGCACACTGTTGTGAGTTTGCATGCGCTTCCGTGGCCTCAGTAGGGTCTAAGTGCATCACTCTGTGTACTACAATTTTCTCTACTCCTCTGCAGTAAGTGTGTTTGAACTTGAAACTACACACGGTGAATAAACTGCAAGGCTGTCAACACAAAGCATAAATAAATAAACACTTCAGAAAGCCCATATGCTCTCTCCTATAGCAGTGGTGTATTGGTGTAAAAGTGCAAACTTTTAATCTTGGACAGGGGTGTAATCTTACATTAGCAGTTTATCTGTGATTTTATATGACAAATTACTGTTGTGAAATCTTTTAAACTTGTGCATCAGCAATAGTTATGTACAGTACATCTAAGGACATGCCATCATAATTGACAGGCAACACTGTTCAGAAGTCATACTGTAGAGTTGTGAATCAATTTGAGCATAATAGAGTGAAAGTTTATCATTTGCACTTCTTTTAAGATCTGTTTTTGAGGAAACATTCTAAGTATTCAAGTATTTAAGCTGCAAGTAATGATAAAGTTTGTAGCTTAAGCAAAGAGTATATTTGTTATCTTTTATGCATATGCACCCTGCTACAAAATAACCCCAATCTTCATAAACAATCATTAAAGAGAGCTATTCAAACCATCTTTCGAAACTCTTTTCACACCACAATATACATAATGCCAAAAAATATATATAACTTCTTACAATATCATGCATCTCTACTAATTACACAATTCACACCTTTACATTTCAACTAGCAGAGTCTGCAGAAGCTACACTTAAAGGAATAAAAATAAAATCACACAATAATGTACTCAAAAAATATCTGTATATATTCCTAAATATGAAAAACTCACTTAATTCTGACTTAATATTTCTGAAAAAAAGATCAAATGTTTAGCTTGCCTAGAAAAGGCTTCTTGAAAGAAATGTTTGATATTTTATACTAGAAACAAGACAAAGGGTTCTATCATACACCTGGCACAATAAGGTGCAAGATGTGCATCGCGTGGTTTGTTGCCATTTTCAGTCCAGCGCAACTGTAATTTTCACATTTTGCACCAAGTTGTTTAAACAGCAAATTACGCACTGACGTCATTTATCCCCTATGTGCGATGTTGCGGTAGAATACTATGGCGAAGGAGGCGAGGGTGAGTAAATAAAACACTCCTACTACTTAAAAAGCAGATCTTTCACTGACACTGAAGAATGGTAAAGCACGAGCTGCTATTTCACTACTAGGGAGAAATGCTGTAAAACTCTAACTAGTTGCTTTATTGGCATGACAAATTTTACAAATGTATTGCCAAGCATTTTATAAAGTTTACATAAAAAGTAACATGCATATATAATTAAAAACAAAACAGCCACCACAATATAGTAGTAGTTAAAAAAAAAAAAAAAAAAAAAAAAAAAAGAATAAATAATAATTATATATATTAATAATAATCTGAATATATATATATATTATAATTAAATAAATATAAATAATCATATAATATCATATTATTCAATATATCATATTTATGGTGGCTGAGAAAATCATAACTTTCCGCCAGACTGTCATACAGAATTAAGTTTACGCTCATTTAACCTCAGACTACCAATCTGCCAATCACTGATGACCTTTTAACTTACTTAGCCACACCCCTAGCAACCACTTACGCCACCCTAGCAACTGTCCCATAGACTTCTATTGTAAAATAAAAATTAACAAACTGCCATTCACTTTACATTGGACATAGTAACAACATACCAATTCATACTAACAATATACTACTCCATACCAGAAAATACTAATCATACTAGCAACATGCTAATTCATACATAAACATACTAGCAACATGCTAATTTATACTAACAATATACTAATCCATAATGGAACATACTAACAACATACTAATCATACTAGCAACATGCTAATTCCATACATAAACATACTAGCAAACATGCTAATTTATACTACCAATATACATAATCCATAATGGAAACATACTAACAAACATACTAATCATACTAGCAAACATGCTAATTCATACTAAATTCATGCTAGCAGCATGCTAGTTTACACTAGAAACATGCTAGTGGACATTGCTAAATCATACTCAATGCTAACGACATGCTAATTTATGCTAGAAACATGGTAATTTATGTTATCCTAGCTGCCTAGCAACCACTCAGAACACCTTAACAAGCAACCTAGCAACATCTTTTTTTTACATCTAGAAACACCCCTAGCAACCGCCTAGCAATCACCCAGAACACCTTAGCAATGGTCTAGCTCTCTCTCTCTCCCACCCACACACACACACACTTTGGGCATTTGACCCGCTGGCATGTTCGTGAGGTAAATTTCCCTCCTCTTGGCTGTTTGTGGATCGAGACACAAGCGTGCCTGTGGTGCGAGTTTATTGTATTGTATTTATTCTATTACGGATTACCTGATAATCACGTATTATGCGCATATAGACTGACCCGCGGCTGTTTTTCCCGCATCACTCGTGAACAGTGCTTTCACTTCTAAAGCCAAGCGCAGCCCTTTCTGTTGAGCGGGTGAAGACAATGACCAATCATAGTGGTGTAAGATCCTGCCAGCACTCAAAAAGCAATAATATTTACATTAGTTTATTTGTTATGAAACTGTTATGAATTGCTCGTGCTGTCTTCTGAGCATGTAATGGAGTTTTCATTCACAGGTAAAATTAAAGGTACAGTTCATATATCTGACTGCTTGTATTAAAGGACAAAATTGTTTTACAAGTAATATATAAATATAAACATATTTATAGATTTGAATACAATTTTTTTTCTTGTGTTGTAAAGAAAAAAATCTAATTATGTATGGAAAGCATCGTCAATGCACCGTGATGCAGCGAGATATCGAATTGAACCGAATCGATGGCATAATAATCGTAACCGAACCGTGAGACCAGTGTAGGTTCACACCCCTAGCATGTTATGTTTAAAACACACCCACAACTCATTAAGAGAATAAGCACAACCCTGTTAGACCATGCTCCAGGGTGCAGATCGTATTTTTCCATCCTTAAAATAACAAAAGTGGATTCGGATACGCCCTTAATGCTTTAGCACCATGCGCTTTAGACTATGCGGCTAGATCGTTAAAATACAGCCTTAAAACTCTAAGAAAGAGGATCATTTCTTGCAACATACAGTGCGTGTTCATTAAAAATGCTTTTGTGAAACCAACAGGCAAAGCTGTTTACTGGCGCACAGAGGAGGAGATAAAAAGTCATCCATACCACGTCAGTCGTTTGCGAGCAGTGCTTGATGTGTGATCTGTGTTGTAGGTGGGAGGTCACACCATGCTGCCCATACGCTGGATGCCTCCGGAGAGCATCATGTACAGAAAGTTCTCCACCGAGAGCGATGTATGGAGCTTCGGAGTCATCATGTGGGAGATCTTCACCTATGGGAAACAGCCATGGTATCATTTATCCAATAATGAGGTAAGTGTTCGCAAAAAAAGAGAGATAGAGCCATTGTTAGACCAGCAAGTGTGAATCTGACAGTTTTAGAAAGGGAGTGTGATCTTTACAGGAGGGGTGTAAGGCTGTCAGAGACCAGGTTAGCAGCTGACATCTCACTACACACACATATGTAGTTATGGTTGAAATTTTTTTTTTAACCTTGACTGTATATACACCGGATGGATGGATGGATGGATGGATGGATGGATGGATGGATGGATGGATGGATGGATGGATGGATGGATGGATGGATGGATGGATGGATGGATGGATGGATGGATGGATGGATGGATGGATGGATGGATGGATGGATGGATGGATGGATGGATGGATGGATGGGTAGACAGGTAGGTAGACAGGTAGGTAGACAGACACATACATACATACATACATACATACATACATACATACATGCATACACATATACAGTACATATACATACATACACACACTTCAATAATAAAAAAAAAATTAAATAAACCGACAGTATAAAAACTGAGAAGATGATAAAATATAAATGCAATACAAAATGTGGTAGTGCAGTTTTAAAGAGCAAGTTATTTTGAACATATTCGTTTTAAGTCTGGATTTGAACAGAGCGAGAGAGTCAATGTTGGGGTTGTCAGGAGGAAGAGAATTCCAGAGTTTGGGAGTAGAGCGACTGAAAGCTCTGCTCTCCATTGTGCAGAGACAGGCAGAGGGGACAGAGAGGTGGATGGAGGAGGAGGATCTGAGGAAGCGGAAATGAGTGGTGATATGGAGGAGATCAGACAAATAAAGTGATGTGAAGTTATGAATGGTCTGAAATGGCATTATTACAGAAATTACAGAAATTACTACAGAAAGTTATTAGCGTTTTGCCCTATAAACGTCTGAAATTTCATTCATAATGGTCTTAAAAGGGCTTAAAAAGTCTTAAATTTGACGTGATGAAACCTGCAGAAACCCTTTTTTTATCCAGACATTTAAAAAGAATATATTTTGGAGCAGTTATCACAATAACGTCATACCGTGAAACCGTGATATTTTTATCCAAGGTTATCATACCGTCAGAATCTTATACCGGCCCATGCCTAATCATGATGCTAGTATATTGTCATTCTGGCATTAAATAATGAGGGGCATAAAATTGGTCTTAAAATGACAGTAATATCGTTTATCGCAATATATTTTGGTGCAATATATTGTCAAAAAAATTTAAAAAAATCTCATGAAAGGCCTAGTAGGACCCCTTTTAAAAAGCACACATTACTGTAGCTCCAAATCAACTCCCCAGATTTGCTGATTTCTGTCTCTCTGTATTTTTTTGCAGGTCATCGAATGCATTACCCAAGGTCGGGTTCTAGACAGGCCTCGCCTGTGTCCTAAGGAGGTGTACGACCTCATGTTAGGCTGCTGGCAACGAGAGCCTCAACAACGACTGAACATCAAAGACATTCAGAAAGTCCTTTACACTCTGGGAAAAGCCACTCCTGTCTACTTGGACATCCTCGGCTGAGACTGGTGCAAAATCTGGCGCCAGAATCCAACACAATCCAGGAATAACCAAACAAGCCCTTTCCCCGCGTCGGCGCTCCACTGTAAAAACACCAACACGTCGGAGATGGACTTTAAGTGCCTGCAACACTTTTTTTCAATACACTGGGTATACATTAAAAAAAAGGAAAAATATTTAAAAACAAACTTTTACATTTTGTTTACTGGTACAGTATATAGTGTACAGAATTATTCTACAAAGACGAAAAACAAATTTTACTATAAAAAAAAAAACAGTGATGGCGAAAGCAGATTGTTGCCTTCTGTGTGGCGGCACTGTGTTTGAGAAATGATTTTCTGTGTTTCATTTTATAAGCATATATACACATATATGAATATATTTTTATTTATTTGGTTTCATTTTGAAGGTGAAGTATGGGTGCCTGTCATGTTTAGTGCTGTTGATATATTATCTTTTCAAGACGGCTGCTCTTTGGTTTGGTTCTGCTTTAACAGCTAGGGTTTTGTGAGGAAAGCCTTATTAGGTTTTGATTATTTTGCTGATGCTGCCCTCAGCATCTTTCAATCTCTCTTTCTTTTCCCCCTTTCCGTTCCTGCGACTTTGATTTAATGATCTATAGCTCTCAAGTGGGATCCTTTAGGATACTAAAGCGTTGATATATTTTCATCGTACACGATTGTATATACTGTACATTTATATTCTTGTCGAGCTGTTAACTTATTTTTTTATGTGTTTTGATTTCTTTTACTTTTCCAACACAGCGGTTATTTTGTGACGTACTCTTTAGAAAGGGTCAGCCAGGAGAGAACATAAATATCACACAGTATCTTACAATGAGCACTCTGTGGCTCGTTATTAAAACAGGGTCTCTTATATTGCTGGAGGGGAAACACATCACGGCCTGTGAGTCCAGTCTGTAACCATGCTGCCGTACTTTTCTGATCACCAAAACTGAATGTGGTAAAAACTGCAGGTTGGCTTTCTCCGGGATCCTAAAAACGACACCTGTTGGATTTAAATGTTTCGCAATCTTCATAGCGTTTGATAAATATCAATGCCATCGCATCTGGAGTTAACGATTTCATGTTGTTGTCTGTAGCTAAACGGTTCTATGTTATTCCAGGGGCTGTTTCTCTGAGATGTTTGTCGATACGACGCCAAACCTTTTTCGACATCAGGATTTCGATGTCAACGAATTCTCTTGCCTCTTTGCAGTACCACAGACATTTGCAAATGACATATTAAAATGTATGTTTAGATTAAGAATTAAATAAATATCAGAACCTTGTCTTTCTCGGTTCACTGTTGTCCATTGTTGAAAATGACACTTCAGATAACCTAGTTTTAACTTGAGCTGTCATGAAACTCATGCTGACGCCTGGATGTGCCCTTTATTGTGCTCTTGAGGCAAAATACTTAGAAGTATTATTGGTTTTGGCCATCATAATCATGGGAAGTTATGCTTAAGCAGCCTTGGCTTGTCTGCAAACTGGTATCGGAGGGAAAAAAAAGCCTGTAGGGTTCTTACATATTTTAATGTGGCCATTTCTTTGAAAGATATTTAGTAATATAATTCCTAGCAGACATTTTAAAATATGGAGAATGGGCAAATCATATTGTGCATTCAGCAGTGCATTTAGTTTATTCACATGGAAATTGAGGCCGTATGCGGTGGCTGTATGGCTGTCAGGCTTAACAATTAAGCATAATCACATAATTAAGTCGTTAAATGTGAAATACGCTTGTGATGGAAGAAATTGTATGCTATAAATGTAATATTGCAAATTATGCAACTACTACATTTCATTTTGCTTTGATTCATATTTGGCCAGGCAATGCAGGTATACTTTATGGATGTCCAGGTCAATACAATGATACGATATATAAAGATAAATAGATCGATAATTGGAATATACGCCATATATGAATATGTATTTAATACTGTATATATGTATATCAATACACTACCCAACAAAAGTCTTGTTGCCTATCCAAGTTTTAGGAACAGCCAACAATAACTTGACTTCTAGTTGATCATTTGGTATCAACAGTGGCTTATATGAAACCCAAAAGGTCTCTAGATTACGCTCATGTTATTAAAATAAAACATGATCATGCCTTGATTTTTAATTATTTAATTAGGACAGTAAGGTCTTACTTTGCTTAGACAAAAGTCTTGTAACTGAACAGAAATAATGTACAGTATATAATATAAAGTCATGGTGCAGTGGAAAATGAATTAATATTGTGTATGACTCCCATGAGCTTGGAGGACTGCATCCATACATCTCTGCAATCACTCAAATAACTTATTAATAAAGTCATCTGGCAAAGAAAGCGTTCTTCAGTTCATCAAGCTTCTTTGGATTCATCTACAATGCCTCCATCTTACCCCAGACATGCTCAATATTGTTCATGTCTGGTGACTGGTATGGCCAATCCTGGAGCACCTTGACCTTCTTTGCTTTCAGGAACTATGATGTGGAAGCTGAAGTATGAGAAGAAGCGCTATCCGGCTGAGCGCTATCCTGCCTTTCCTGTGGTTTGTAATGTAATGTGCAGCACAAATGTGTCGATACCTCAGGCTGTTGATGTTGCCATCCACTCTGCAGATCTCTCGCAGGCCCTTATACTGAATGTAACCCCAAACCATGATTTTTCCTTCACCAAACTTGACTGATTTCTGTGAGAATCTTGGGTCCATGCGGGTTCCAATAGGACTTCTGCAGTATTTGTGATGATTGGGATGCAGTTCAACAGATGATTCATTGGAAAAATCTACCTTCTGCCACTTTTCCAAATGATCAACTAGAAGTCAAGTTATTATTTGTGGCTCTTACAACTGACGACGACAACAAGACTTTTGTCAGGTAGTGTTTATGTATTAAATGTAAGGATTTTTTAATGTTTTACAGTGCTTTATGTAATGGACATTTTTATGTATGCACACTCACAATGTAGGAAGGTACTAAATAAAAATACATAAATAAGTTCCTATTATAAGAAGTTTGATAATTATATTATTATTTTAAATATAAAACATTAGTAATGTCCAATCCACAAAATGTAACATATACAAAATATTGGAATTATTTTGACTTAGGCACTGTGTATATTGTGCCTACTGCAGCCATGGTCCAGCAGCAAAATTCCTTGATTATTATGCCAGAATAGGAGTATAGTTCCTTAATTGAAAATAGCAATTTTTCATTTTGTTCTTTTCGTCTTAATACATGATGTAACTAAAGAGCAATCAAGCTTTAAAGTCTGTTTGAAATACAAATTTACAATGTTTATTTTGCTTTGCTTATTTTTAAGTCAATATACTTAAAAAAAACTATCAATTTGGTAATCTTTAATCATAAAGACGACCATTTGCGTCCATGTTTGGAGAAGCAGTCCTTTTCGGTTGACATCAGTTTGACGGCTTCAGCCAGAATATTCTTAACCACGCTCCTCTTACCATTTATTTGCTACAAGAGAATAACCCGCCTCTAATCAATATTCTTTTTTCAGTTGCCAGTAAATTAACATGTTAAATTAAAGTTTTAAAAACTTCCAGTTCATGCAGACTTTAAATAAGAAAATTCATTTGAGCGAGATGCTAATGGTCCAATCTGATTCAATGATCTATGCTAAGCTAAGCTAAAAGTGCTCTCGCCAGACCTGGAGATCAGCTGAATGGATTCAAAAATGGTAAAAATTTGACCGTTTAACTTTAGGGGCTTGTAAAATGAGCCTACAGTAAAATAAAAAAGTGGAGTGCTGCTTTAAAGAGCTGAAACACTTACAGCAGACCACAAAATTGAAGGTGCATGCTTAAAATAAAAAAGTTACGATAATCACCCACTAGTGTGGTCACTAATGCAGTTGAACAAATCCTAAGTCTGCAAGCATAACTTTGTGTTTCTGAAATACATCAGTTTCCACTAGACAACTGCAGGTTACTCAGGCCACTGTGCAACACTATGAGCTGTTCAAGTCTAGCTGGATATGATTGCTTCAGGCAGATGAAGATGTTCCCTGTCAATGGTGTTATTACAGTATAATGAAGGGGGATTTTCAGGGAACACTGTGAAACCCGGCTGTTTCAGGATCAGTATTTGAACTCCCTTAAGCCTGCACAGACTGAGCACTAAACCTACATTCCCTACTGCCTTCACAAGTGTGGGCTGGGTTTTTATTCTGCTTTATTAGAACACTAGATAGCCATAGAGGAGTATCATATATTGAGATCAAATTAACCCTTATGTGCTGTTGAGAATGTTTTCATCCACTCTGGGGTGATTTTGAGTCTTAATTTGGCCATAACTAGTAGATTGATTTTAGGTGACAAATCTTATTTTTGACACATATTTTGGGAAAATGTTGCTCAAATGACAGGCAGTATGGCAAACAAATCCACTTGTTTTTGTTTAGTCTGTACTTCTCAACATCAAAAGGCAGCGGGTGCATAAATACACAGTCTTTGTTTTTGTTTACTCCATGTAGTTCTGAGAGTTGAGATGCATATTTTGATTTTCTCAGATGCATCAAGGTAAGTGTGCAAAGGTCACTCCCACACTCCCACACTCTCAGGGCGTACTCACACTATGCTATCCGAACCGTGCCCAGGCCCGTTTTCCGGATCAGTTGATAAGTGTGAGTGCTCTGAATCGGGCTCAGGCACGGTTCACTTGGCCAGCCCTGTCCCGGTTGGAAGAGGTGTGCCAGAGCGCGGTTCACTTGAGCTTTGGCGCAGTACGCTTGTGTGTGAGTGCAAAACGCGCCTGAGCCCGAAACTGAAGACGAGACGTGACTTTTAAGGGACTGTTAAATATGGATTAATTAATCATTCGTACAGTTCAATGGACGCAAACTGTCGTAGTTTATTAAAGACGCAAACCCCTCACTGCACCACAGCTGCACCTTCAGCAAACCTCCTAATTCCTGCAGCATGAGGAGTTAATGATTGTTCATGAGCATCAAAAGTAGCTGATCTGTTCGGCGAAATATTTGCATGTCACTGCATCCCAAACGACTAAAAGGATATAACTAAAGAAATCTCCACTGTGCTGAGCGAAAGCGCTTACTGAACAGCGCATCATCGATGATGTAAGTGTGCCAAGGCCCGAATGTAATGTGAGTGCGGGCCGTCGGGGGAGACGGGAGGGGGGACAAGCGTGCATTGGCACGGTTCAAGGCAACTGTATGATAGTGTGAGTATGCCCTTAGAGACACACATACAGTACACACACTTTAATTTGCTGTTATACTCCATATAAAAAACATAAACTAAGCTTTTTTGCACAAGTCTATCTAAAAGGTTAATGGTGCCAACTGATGATCAACAGTAAAAATTATTAATTTTACCTCTTCCCAACAGAGAAAACCACCAACAATCAAAAATGCATGATTATATGGTGTCATGGTTTTGCAATCAAAAAACGTAGTTATAATGGAAGTCAATGGGACAAAAACCGCCACCAACAGTAAATTAGGGAGAAAAAAAAGAAAATCTTATGCTGCACAAAATCTAACAATGCATCAAAGGCAATGTAGTAATCTTTTACATGTCCAAGACTGTGATAAAAAGTGAAAAAAAATCCAGTCCACAATTATTTTATGCTGAAATAAAGTAATTGTTTTGTTTTTCACCAAATCAGTAGCCACATTTCCATCCACCTATTTTTATGCACATTTTGCATATATGCGCATAAACAACCAATTGATGGAAACGCCATGATGCGCATCAATTTTGAAAATGCACATAAAAAACGTATGCGCATAACTGAGTAGGATAAACTTTTTATTCGAAAAGAAATGATGCACATAAACTACGATGGAAACACTTTTACCGCACAAATTCTAGTATGCTCATTAAAAAAGGTCATGTGATTATGTTATAAAAGATCATGTGATGATAAAAATGTGTGCGAATGGATACAGAAGCAGGCTGAGCACATTGTAAAACACCTGAAATGTTGTTTTGGTCATTCTAAAATGCTGTAACCGTTTAAGTATTAGTGTTATTGTATTATTAATGACCTCTAGAATCATGAGCGTCTGTGCTCCGAGTCTCACGCCTTCAAACCCCACCACAAGTTCACTGCACGTCAGGATTGTTTTCTGAGGCGCAAGTCATTTATTCAATGAAGATAACACTCACACAGCTTCTCCTACCACAGGAAATTCCATTTTTACTGTTGATATTTGGCGCCAGTTTGTCAGGAAGTGACGATTTTGTTCGCTTTGACTCATTGGATGGAAACGCTGCTTTATTATGCTATATGTCTTTTATGCGATATTCCAGTTTTGCGCATAAAGTTGATTAGCATTTTTGGATGGAAACATAGCTACTTACATCATTTATGAATTTGCCAATTAAAAAGTTAAAATCCTGTAATTTTTTTTACATTTAGGACTGAAGTTAATTAACAGATTTTTGCAAAAAAAAATTAAATCTAATGCATTTTTACCAGGGTTTCTGCAGGTTTCATCAAGTCAAATCTAAGACTTTTTAAGAACCTTTTAAGACCATTATGAATGAAATTTTAGACTTATACAGGGCTAAACACTAAGGATTATTTCTAATGGCCCGGTTGCACACAAAAAAAAAAATCTAATGTAATTATTTCTTAGCAACATACTTTAATGTGACAATACAAGAAAAATCTAGTTGTATACACAACTTTCATTCATTCATTCATTTTCTTTTCAGCTTAGTGCCTTTATAATCAGGGGTCGCCACAGCGAAATGAACCGGCAACTTATCCAGCATATGTTTTTTACACAGCGAATGCCCTTCCAGCCACAACCTAACACTGGGAAACACCCATACACTCTAGCATTCACATTTATATACTACGGCCAACTTAGTTTATCCAATGTCTTTGGACTGGTGGGAAAATCCGGAGCACCCAGAGGAAACCCACGTCAACACGGGAAGAACATACAAACTCTACACAGAACCACCAACTGACCCAGCCGGGGCTTGAATCAGTGACCTTCTTGCTGTGAGGCAATCATGCTACCCACTGCACCACCATGACGCCACACTACTTTCAGCATAATATTTCTTTCTTTCTTTTTTTTTTTTAAATAATACATTTAACATTATTAAAAGTATATTTATTGTGGAGGCAATTACATAATTAATTAAATATATATTTGTTGACTATTAGTACAAATTGATTGTGTATAACTTATCTTCAACCTAATGCATTTCTGTTATTATCACGAGGAACTGTGTAATTGTTTTTAGTTTTCTTTCCCTGATTTAATTAAGATGAATTGCTGGTGACTGGATGGATGTTTTGGATTGAACAGAGGAAAATGAAGACCTGTTTAAAATTATTTAAGACCTACAACACAATATTTCAGTGAAAAAATTTTGTTTTTTAAATTTAAGACATTTTAAGACTTTAAGACCCCGCAGAACAGGATACCCTGTTTACAGATGTTTAATTTAGTGGACGTTTTCATACCTAACATAACAAAAGGCAGTAAAATTGAACAGTGCACGAGGATTAAAGTAAACGTAAACAAAATCCGTAGCTATCTGACCACTTTTCCAGCTCACTTCAGATATCTGGAAAGCTTACACCCTGTTCTACGTTCATAACCGATTGTCCTCGTTTGATGAAATATTATTATAGTGTGATTAAAAATGGCATAATCCTTGAGGGAGCTGAAGAACCCTTCTAGAGCAAAAAAAAAGATTTTAATTGATCCTGCTGTCATTCTGTGACTTTCCACAGACAGTTGGATAAGATTTTGTTTTTTTCTATTTATAGTACAGTAGCTGGGTAGAGGCAGCTGGGTTTTTCCATTTATAGTTCGATAGTAAAGTGCCAAAACTTTAGCTTTTCATTATCTTTGCCTGACACTTGAAATTAAATGGTCCTTTTCACGTGATTTTCTGCTTTTATGAAGCTGAAGTGGCTATAATGAAAGCATTTTAATTTATTAATGGAACTGTGACCTTAGATAGAAATCTATACAGTCGGTAATCGTGAATGTACTTTATAATCTACATTAGTGATATAAAAATAGCTGTGCAACACAATGTTACAAAACTCTGCACATGTTTTACTTAAATAAAAAGTAGTGCTTTGCTAAATAAATAGGGATCTGCGAGCGTGTGAAGTGCAGCACTGTTTAATTTTAACACACACATACTGAAACACATGATATTAGTGGTGTTTTTAGCATCTGCAGTCTCAATATCCACCTTATTTTTCAACCTTGAAGTAAACTGCTTTCTGTGAATGTGTGAGACTTCTGGTTCATAAGATGCTATACAAAAATACAAGTAGAAGATAAGGAAGGAAGGAGTAAGTATGAAAGGATGGTAGTAAGCGCTTTCCACAATAATTCTTGTTTAAAGGAGCTCTACAAAAGGTGCACAACATTGCATTACAATCCAATTCAGAAAAGCGTATTGGTTACTATAACTTTATTAGTTACTAATAACTTTAATTAACTAGTAACTAATAGCATTAAACAGTTAAAAAGCAACTATATATAAACAGTTAACCTGCAGTTAAATAGTATATAGGTGATGTCCGTGTACAGGTTCAATGAAGTGTATTTGTGTAATAAGTGTCTTCATAACAGCCCAGTTAAAATAACAATGTAGTTAAAGTTGAAGAAGCTGACATAATGCATCACTTTTGTACAGCGGAAGGTACTTTTCACATTATTAATAAATAAATAAAGGTTTTTATAATTATCAAGAAACATTCACTCAATTGCTATTATTTTTCACTTAATTTTGACTATTTCCTATTATATACAGTCTAAATTATATATATATATATATATATATATATATATATATATATATATATATATATATATATATATATATATATATATATATATCCACTTTTGTTCACTGATTTGCTTAATTTACCCAGTTAAGCCTTTAAACAGCACTTTAAGCTGAACACTATCTAACAAAATAAATAGTAAAATATTATGCACTGTCATCATGACAAAGACGAAATATATCAATTATTAGAAATTACCTACTTTACATTAAGCGGCCTTAATTAATATGTACTTACACTGAAATTAATCATTTGTTACAATGTGCTTATTGTAAATACATGTTTTTAAATTGAACTTAAGCTTGATTAAATGCATGCATGTAATTACATCGTTAATTACACTGTTGACCATCCCTTACAACTTAACCCACCCTTAAACCTAACCCTACCACCAAACATGTCCCTAGCCCGACCCATATCCCACCTCAAGAGCACCAGAAGTCTTCTGCAATACATTATAAACACAGTAAGTACATTGCATTTACTTTATGATATCATGCAACTCTTTTTTTTTTTTTTTACTTATACGTGACAGGGAGTCGGCCTTTACATTTTTGGACCCCAGGTGATAAGAGATGTAAAAATCAAACTGTAAAGATGTAAATTTTTGATATCAAAAATAGGTTTGTCACTAGTGACAATGGTAATTTATTATATCTTAAATGTGATTATTACTAGTGAAATTAGTCATCTTAAATTAACTTGTTAACAATTACCTTGTTGACATCAATAATTAAATTTTTTATATCAAAATTGCATATCCTGAGAATAAATATGAGGCTGGATATGATTTTTTGATATCAACAGTTAACATTTTGATATAAAAAATGCTGATTGCTGATATCAGGAACTGCATTTCCACTAGTACCAACCCAAATTCTTATATTAAAAATGATGTCATCGCTTGGAGGAAAACATTTCTCATATCAAAAATGAAATTTCAACTAGTTAGTAATAGTTCATATAAAGTAGAACGGAAAATGGTTATTGAAACTGATGTTTAAAAACAAAAATATATTCTCTCCATTAAAAAGCTCTTGGGAAACATTTGAAAATAATACATTTCATACAAATGCTAATAATTTTGCCTTCAATTAGATTTACATTTTGGGGGAAATTAAAACATTTGAAAGGACCCTACAATCAAAAATGTTCAAAAACTCCCCTACAATTCTAAAAGACAAGTTCATGTTGTCTGCAGAAATTATAGCACAGAGTAGGACATCTTACAAGCCTAAAAATGGCCTAGCATTTCAATAAGTTTTTCGAACCCTGCATCCATTTCAACGTACATCACGTCATGTTGTTTTATTTATTTATTTATTTTTAAACCAAATTTAAAGCCTGTTGTCCATGGACTTTTGTCATCCAATCAAACAGCAGTAAAGCTCTATCTGTTGTGATTTGGGAAATATCCACTAGTGTAAAAAAGAGGCAGCACTTGCTATAAACACAGAAACAACATCTTCAAGAATTGTATTGCTATGTTTACAATATTTTATAGGTTTTATTAAAAAAAAAATAATAATAATAATAAAAGCTAAAATTGATTGTAGAATAGCAAGCTTTTAATCAGAATTATTAAAAAAATATGTCTGTTCATTATAATGGCCAGTGGGTTTGGAGGTTAAAGGGATGCTTCACCCAAAAATCACTATTTAATCAATCTCAAGCGGTTTGAAACTTCTTATGAATAGAGTACGAGTTGTTGAACTTAAAAGAAAAGCTGGAAACCTGTAACCATTGACTTCCATACAAGAGAAAGCGATGAAAGAATTGTTATTTTTTTGTCTCTCCATTATAATGTACAGCTGGTTCTAATGTTCATTCATTCATTTTCCTTAAACTTAATCCCTTTATTCATCAGGGGTCGCCACAGCGGAATGAACTGCCAACTTATCCAGCATATGTTATACTCAGCGAATGCCTTTCCAGCTACAACCTAGTACTGGGAAACATCCATACACACTCATTCACACACATACACTACGGCCAATTTAGCTTATTCAATTCACTTATAGCTCATGTCTTTGGACTGTGGGGGAAACCGGAGCACCCAGAGGAAACCCACGCCAACACGGGGTGAACATGCAAACTCCACACAGAAACACCAACTTACCTAGCCAGGACTCAAAGCAGCGACCGTCTTGCTGTGAGGCGACAGTGTTTATTAGTAGAGGCGACAGGGTGACTCAGTGGTTAGCAGTTTATAAAATCAAAACCTGAGATTTAAACCTAAAATGTTATATTATTCAAGTTTGCAACCTTCAGAAGAAACTTCAAATAAAGATCAACAATTTGTATTGTTTTATTTTTCATTTCATATTGCTGTATTGTTTTTGAAGTACATCTGTTTTGGGCCTGATGTCCACTGAAATAGACAAACAAGTTTATTGAAAATTGTTATTATTTTTATTTGTTCTCATTTATGGAAGCCTTAAGAACAGGAGAAATGTACTTTTATATTTTTCTGAAGCATAATTCAGATCTGAAGGGGTTAAAACAAAAGCTAAACAGTTAAATACTAAATACTGAGTGATAGATCAAAGGCAAAGAAAAATGACAAATTCCACAATCATTACGACACAGTGTTTAAAGTTTTAGAGCACACTGTTTGGCAGAAGAAACCAGCCGATGCGCATTACGATCACATTAAACGCTTAGTTTGGCAGGTGAAAATTGCTCCCTAGAGAGCCACCCTATTTAGAAACCGTATATCTAGATTAGCGCTGACAGAATATTATAAATTATTGCACACAGTTGCACCATAATCAAGTGGTAAATTTATTCAGTGCAACCCTCTCTCCAATTTTGAACTGGCAAAAAAAAAAAAAGAGATTAGAGGAAAACTAGGAATTTCCTTGGAATCAAACTCAGGAAAGCCGGTGACTGATCCAAATATGGAAAATAGGAACAAAGGGAGAGTCACGTTGGGAAACTGTACGCACTCGTGGTGCTTGCGTATGTCACCCCAGAGCAATATCCAATTCGGGCGACAGGTGTTGACACCTAGATTAACCTTGGTTTGCAGAGAGCCAGGCTGCCGAGAGCTTATTAGAATGCACTGGGGATGGAGCTGCACTCCAGGGCTGTAACCCTCAGGGGCTTTACCCGCTGTGTGTGTGTCTGACAGCTCCACTACACGTCTGCTGTGTGAGTGTGTGTACCATCTAAAAGAGGACGGTTGAACCGCGGCAACATCGCATTACTGCACACGCAATCATGCTACATCATTCAACCTTGTTTCTCCCCTTTCATGTGCAAGCATAGGCTTCCACTCATGCTTAAAGGTCCCGTCAAATTAAAATAAAGTTTCATTTAGAAGATATAAACATTCAAAGTTTGCAGTTTGTCACTTCCACCTAAATGGATCAACAGTTTTTTTGACATCACCTTATACTTCAGCATCAAATTTTTCGACCAATCAAATGCTCTCTAGTGTCTGACATGCCCCGCCCCCTTCAAGGTGCTTCTCATTTGTTTTTCATTTTAAGTGCTTGAGCTCAACCACTCTCACTGGCACAGCTGTGATAAAAATGAAATGCAATTGGCTGTTTTTTTTAAAAGGTGGAGGAGTTACTATATGCGCCACACCATCTTCATGTTTTAGTTTACATCAAAATACGAAATGAAATGCACATTTAAAACCACTTCATGGGACCTTTAAAGGAACACTCAAAATAGGCTCATTTTACAGCTCTTGTAGAGTTAAACAGTTGAGATTTACCATTTTTGAATCCATTCAGCTTATGTACGAGTCTGTAGGGAGCACTTTTAGCTTAGCTTAGCATTAGGGTTGGGCGATGTCGACCAATTTGGCATCGTACGATGTCTAATGTGAAACATCGCAATGGATGATGGCATCGTCATCGTAGGCAGCGGTGAATTACTTATTTATTAATAAATACAAATTTATTATTTGTAGCCTACTGTTTTAACTGCCTGACCCGCATGGTCTTTGTTTTACCCATAACCAAATCATAAATAATAATGATAACTTACACACAAAATACTTTGAAATGAATAGGCAGGGTGATCTGTGTCATTATAATAGAGTCGACAAATTTGGTTGGTAAAAAAGGTGCACAACCAACAGCAACCAACCAACAGTATCTGAGGTTTTCGCTAAAATTCCTAAGTACAAGCGTGAAAGCAAAAGATTGAAGCAGTGTACTGACGCTGTGACACGTTACATGATAGATTTGAAAGACCAAAGAGTCATTAGATAGAGACAAGATTAATTAAATATCACATTTAACAACTATAGTGAGACATGATCCAGCGGTACATCCTTAATAAACTGTCTGACGTGCACTGCTCACTGGGGTTTTGTGCTCAAAGCACCTGCTGACTGCTGGAGCTTAGACGCGTGTGTTCGCTGCAGCGCATGACAGAGTGTGTGTGTGTTGTGTGATGTGCGTTTTAAGCAGTATAGTGTGGACAGAGATCTTTTCAGAAATGCTAGATGAAACGCCAGTGTGGACGTGGATCGTTTTAGTTCTAAAATGCCATTTTAAAACCAAGACGTATTAGTGTAAACGGGGCCTAAGTGTGTATTTTTCACGAGTAGGTTGCTGATGCGATGGGGGCGGGGCGGAGGATCATGATGCAGTCTCAGCATAGTGATTTCTGTCGCCCATTAGCGATGGGCTATGGACGATGGCATCTATCGACCCAACCCTACTTAGCATAAATCATTAAATCAGATTAGATGATTAGCATCTTGCTCAAAAATGTTCAAAGAGTTGCGATCATTTCAATAATAAATGTTCTTACTTAAAGCTTCATAATATCATTACACCTGCTGCAGCTTTGATAAAGCAGCAAAGTCATATCAGCATAGAAAATATGAACTTTTCATTTGTCAGAGGAGTTAAGCATTAATTGAAACTCTTTGGTCATTTTTGAGCGAAATGCTAATGGTCTAATCTGATTCAATGATTTATGCTAAGCTAAGCAAAAAGTTTTCCTGGCAGACATGGAGATCGGCTGATTGTATTCAAAAATGGTAAAACCTGGTGCTCCGGTTTCCCCCACAATCCAGTTTTATTTACTGAATTGAATAAACTAAATTGGCCGTAATCTATGAGTGTGTGGGAGTTTCTCAGTGCTGGGTTGCGGCTGGAAGGGCATCCGCCCCATAAAACATATGCCAGAGCAATTGGCGGTTTATTCCGCTGTGGCACCCTCTTAAAAATAAGGAACTAAGCTGAAGGATAATTTCTGTACCTTAACATTCATAGTCTCCCCAAAAAACCAAACTACAAAATCACCCGTCATAATAAAGTAATAAAATTGTTTGAGCTATTCAAATCATCTGGTAAAATTGTATACATATCTCAACATAAATCAATAAAATAAAATTAAAATTAAATATCATCGTAATGTCCGTTTTTTTTTCCAATATCATGGAGCTCTTCGCTCTTTTCACTTGCATTAAAGTCACTTGCTTCACTTCAAAATAAATCAATTGACGGAATTAATTAATAAAAAAAAGTAACAAATTAATTGCCAAAGTAACTTATAAAATTAACACACGTGATAAACACCAGTTTGTGCTAAGAAGCAGAATAATTGTAACCATGGATAGGATGCAGACAACAGGATGCGGATCCACATGCAGGTTTATTTTAAAGAGATGGTCAGGCAAGCAATGATCAATACATGAGCAAACAGTCTTATGTGGGAAATCCAGAATCGTCGTCGATGAAGCAGGCAATGATCACAAAGAGGGCAGCAGACAAGGAGAAACAGATAAACAAGGCGATGGTCCAAACACGGCAAAAACAAGACAATGAAACGCTCTGAATTGAAACTGTGAACAGGTAACAGATGACAAGACTCGGCACTGAAATGAGTGTGTGTGCTGCTTATATGTTGAGTGCAATCAGTCTTGACAAGCCTCCAGTGGTGTGTGTGCAATCAGTGGAGATGAGTAACCGGTTGTGTGTGATGTCAGAGTAGTGCATGTTTGGAAATGTAGTCCATTAGGTGGCAGATTTGTAGTCCATGGGTGTTTGTGCATGTAAACCAGCGCTCAATGGAGAGATGATCGCTGGTGATTGTGACAGAGCCCCCCCTCTAAGGAGTGGCTTCCAGACACTCCTATCACAGTTCAGGCGGGAGGTGGAGCGGAGGCGGAACAGGGGGAGGGATGGAGGGCCAGGACCATGCAGCTGAGGAGTGTCTGAAGCATGAAGCAGCAGTAGGCCCAGAGAGTGGAGCTGCGGAGGGCCTGGAGCGTGGAGCTGCGGAAGGCCCGGAGAGTGGAACTGCGGAGGGCCTGGAGCGTGGAGCTGTGGAAGGCCCGGAGAATGGAGCTGTGGAGGGCCTGGAGCGTGGGGCTGCGGAAGGCCCGGAGAGTGGAACTGCGGAGGGCCTGGAGCGTGGAGCTGCGGAAGGCCCGGAGAATGGAGCTGCGGAGGGCCTGGAGCGTGGGGCTGCGGAAGGCCCGGAGAGTGGAACTGCGGAGGGCCTGGAGCGTGGAGCTGCGGAAGGCCCGGAGCGTGGAGCTGCAGAAGGTCTGGAGAGTGGAGCTGCGGAGGGCCTGGAGCATGGAGCTGTACAAGGCCTGGAGTATGGGGCTGCAGAGGGCCTGGAGCGTAGAGTTGCAGAGGGACTAGAGCTTGGAGTTGCGGAAGGCCCGGAGCGTGGAGCTGCAGAAGGCCTGGAGAGTGGAGCTGTGGAGGGCCTGGAGCATGGAGCTGTACAAGGCCTGGAGTATGGAGCTGCAGAGGGCCTGGAGCGTGGAGTTGGAGCTGCAGAGGGCCTGGAGCATGGAGTTGGAGCTGCGGAGGGCCTGGAGCATGGAGTTGGACTGCGTAAGGCCTGAAGAGTGAAGCTGCTGAGGGCCTGGAGCGTGGAGCTGCGGAGGGCCTGGAGCGTGGAGTTGGAGCTGCGTAAGGCCTGAAGAGTGAAGCTGCTGAGGGCCTGGAGCGTGGAGCTGCGGAGGGCCTGGAGCGTGGAGTTGGGGCTGCGTAAGGCCTGAAGAGTGAAGCTGCTGAGGGCCTGGAGTGTGGAAGGGCTGGAGAATGGAGCTGGAGCTGCGTAAGGCCTGAAGAGTGAAGCTGCTGAAGGCCTGGAGTGTGGAGTTGCAAAAGGCCTGGAGCATGGAGCTGAAGTTGGTCTGGGGCTTAGGTTCAGCAGGCACAGGCAGTTCATATAACCCCCATGGATCAGGAGGCTTTGATTCAAGGGGCACTGGCAGTTCGTATAACCCCAGTGGGTCAGGAGGCTTAGGTTCAAGGAGCACTGGCAGTTCATATAACCCCAGTGGGTCAGGAGGCTTGGGTTCAAGGAGCACTGGCAGTTCGTATAACCCCAGTGGGTCAGAAGGCTTAGGTTCAAGGAGCACTGGCAGTTCGTATAACCCCAGTGGGTCAGGAGGCTTGGGTTCAAGGAGCACTGGCAGTTCGTATAACCCCAGTGGGTCAGGAGGCTTAGGTTCAAGGAGCACTGGCAGTTCATACAACCCCAGTGGGTCAGGAGGCTTGGGTTCAAGGAGCACTGGCAGTTCATATAACCCCAGTGGGTCAGGAGGCTTGGGTTCAAGGAGCACTGGCAGTTCTTTCAACCCCAGTGGGTCAGGAGGCTTGGGTTCAGGAGATACAGGCATTTCATTTAACCCGAGTGGGTCTGGAGGTTTGGGTTCAGGAGACACTGGCAGTTGGTTTAACCCCAGTGGGTCTGGAGGCTTGGGTTCAGGAGATACTGGCAGTTCATTTAACTCCAGTGGGTCAGGAGGCTTGGGTTCAAGGAGCACTGGCAGTTCATATAACCCCAGTGGGTCAGGAGGCTTAGGTTTAGGCAAGTCACACGGCTCTGGTGACTCTTGGAAATTATACGGCTTTGGCAGCCCTTCGTGGGACTGAGGTGGCGGCTCTGGCCAGTCATGGAACTCAGGTGGTGGCTCTGGCCATTCGTGGGACTCAGGTGACTGCTCTGGCCTTTCGTGGGACTCAGGTGACTGCTCTGGCCTTTCGTGGGACTCAGGTGACTGCTCGGGCCTTTCGTGGGACTCAGGTGACTGCTCGGGCCTTTCGTGGGACTCAGGTGACTGCTCGGGCCTTTCAAGGAATTCAGGAGGATCTGGCGCCCGCCCTTCGGGGAATTCAGGAGAATCTGATGCTCGCCATTCAAGAGATTCAGAGGTTTCTGGCGCCCGCCATTCGAGGGATTCAGAGGTTTCTGGCGCCCGCCATTCGAGGGATTCAGAGGTTTCTGACGCCCGCCATTCGAGGGATTCAGAGATATCTGGTGCCCACCATTCGGGGAATACAAAGGGTTCTGGCGGCGGCGACTCTGGCAGCTCTGGCGGCGGCGACTCTGGCAGCTCTGGCGTCGGCGACTCTGGCAGCTCTGGCGGCGGCGACTCTGGCAGCTCTGGCGGTGACTGAGGATCTGGCAGCTCTGGCGGTGACTGAGGATCTGGCAGCTCTGGCGGTGACTGAGGATCTGGCAGCTCTGGCGGTGACTGAGTATCTGGCAGCTCAGGAGGTGGCGGTGGCAGCTCTGGTAGGAACAGCTCTGGTGGTGGCAGTAGCTCTGGCAAGTCGGGTGGTGGTGGCCATTCTGGTGGCTCAGGTGATGGCATTTCAAGAACAGGAACTTGGACTGGACTTATGGCAGGAACAGACTCGGAATATGAAGCCATCTTGTGAGCTGGTGGCAGATTAACGCTTACCCATGCATGAGCTGGAGGGCTGGTGAAGGCCATCTTGTGAGCTGGGGAACTGGAGGCGGCCATTTTGTGATCTGAAGGACTGGAAGTGGCCATCTTGTGAACAGGAGAACTGGAGGCAGCCATTTTGTTGGCTAGAGAACTGGAGGCGGACATTTTGTTAACTGAAGGACTGGGGGTGGCCATTTTGTGAGCTGGAGAACTGGAAGTGGCCATTTTGTGACATGGAGGACTGGCGGTAGCCATCTTGTTATCTGGCTGTGGTCTAGGCTGGTGAACAGGGGACAGGAGTATAGGAGATGCCAGGATAATGGTGTTAATGGAGGGAACAGCAAGCCCCGTTGCCGGCGGGTCTTGCTGTCTATTGCCCCCCCCCAAAAAAACATTTAGGGGTTTCCTCCACCTCGCCTACGGTGAAGGGGGACCCACTGAGTTTGAGTATAAGGTCAATATAAAACTCTAGTGTCCAATGGGGTTCAGGAAATGGCATGCAAGAATAAAGGGGCTCAGATAGTCCTCCACGGAAGAAAATCATTAAGCATGAATTGTTCAGAGATGTTAAATGGGCTACCTGAATAAAGTCCTCCACATACTCCTCGATTGATTTGGCTTCCTGACGGAGACGCATGATCTTGACTCCTGCTGGATCCATGTTGTGGCCGAGTCTTCTGTAACCATGGATAGGATGCAGACAACAGGATGCGGATCCACATGCAGGTTTATTTTAAAGAGATGGTCAGGCAAGCAATGATCAATACATGAGCAAACAGTCTTATGTGGGAAATCCAGAATCGTCGTCGATGAAGCAGGCAATGATCACAAAGAGGGCAGCAGACAAGGAGAAACAGATAAACAAGGCGATGGTCCAAACACGGCAAAAACAAGACAATGAAACGCTCTGAATTGAAACTGTGAACAGGTAACAGATGACAAGACTCGGCACTGAAATGAGTGTGTGTGCTGCTTATATGTTGAGTGCAATCAGTCTTGACAAGCCTCCAGTGGTGTGTGTGCAATCAGTGGAGATGAGTAACCGGTTGTGTGTGATGTCAGAGTAGTGCATGTTTGGAAATGTAGTCCATT
Source organism: Danio kyathit (assembly GCA_903798195.1). Taxonomy (NCBI): domain Eukaryota; kingdom Metazoa; phylum Chordata; class Actinopteri; order Cypriniformes; family Danionidae; genus Danio; species Danio kyathit. The sequence goes on from LR812525.1 coordinate 17,984,227, forward strand.
AGGTGGCAGATTGTAGTCCATGGGTGTTTGTGCATGTAAACCAGCGCTCAATGGAGAGATGATCGCTGGTGATTGTGACAATAATGTATTGTTTTTGTAGAGCTGAAATAACTTAGAAAAAAGAAAATGAAAAAATGGTTTTACCAGCTCTCAAATTAAACTAAATAAATGCATATTAAACAGTCACCCACACCTCACAATATATGAAATATAAAATATATGAAATATGCATATGATCAGTGGTGTAAAGTAACTAATCACAAATAATCAAATTACTGAGTAGTTTTTCACAAGAACTGTAATTTACCATGTAGTTTAAAAAACGTGTACTTTTTCCCTTGAGTACATTTTTAGTCCAGTATCGGTACTTTTACTGCACTACTTTCCTTCAACAGTCACTATTTTTTCTTGTCTATGGGGATTAGAATAACACTCTTGTGATTTCTATCCAATCAACTCGCACATAGAAGGTAATGTGCACTTTATAATTGCAGCAAACTGTTTGGAAGCATTAAAAGAGTCCAAGAAGATGTCCAAAATCTTTACATGCATTGACCCAAAGACTGTTTAGATGCATGTCACTGATGAGAAGATGACGGATGTTTACTGTATGATGACCAAAATGGCCTTAAACACCCAGCAGGCACAGGACGTTAACATGAAGTCAGATTGACATTGTACCCTAACGTCATGGGGACGTTGCATTTTGTTTAGAAATGAAAATCATGTTAACGTCAAAACTCAACGTCAGGCTAATGCCAACGTCCAACCTAAAATCAACCAAATATCACAGCTTGACGATGAGTGGACGTTACCAATATGACGTCTATGAGATGTTGGATGTTGGTTGCCATACACGAAGAATAAATGTCAGTATTTGACATTTACATGACGTTGGTTTAAGATGTTGGCTCGATGTTGGATTTTGGTCACTTTCTAACACAACCTAAAATCAACCAAATATCAACGTCATTTGACGTCATAATTGGACATCAAAATAACGTTGTCCTTAGAAGCTGGCTAGACATTGAATTTTGGTCACCTGACATCACAACCTAAATCTAACCTAATATTAATGTCTCATGATGTTGTGTGCCTGCTGGACAATCACTAAATGCACTACAGAATGTTACGTTTACACACATCCACAAATTAGATGTAAACACGTCAGCTTTTTACAGCGTAATACTCACTATTCTTTAGTGCTTTTGAAATTTCTACTTTTTACTCATACTTTGAGTAATATTCACAACAGATAATTTTACTCGCACTACATTTTTAAGCAAGTAATGGTACTTTTACTTGAGTATGATTTTTCAGTACTCTTTCCACCACTGCATATGATACAGTCGATAGTTGGTCAAGATAAGTTCAGGGTTAGACAAACAAACAAACAAATAAACAATAAATAAATAAATAAATAAATAAACTTGTACTGAAAATCCCACCCGTGGGCAGTTACAGTTAAGGAGTTAAATCATTTAAAAATTAAAATATGAAAAAACAGGTCTATAGGAAACACTTATATAAACACTATAACTAACTGTGTCATCAATAGCTTTGTGTGCTTGTATTCACACACTTTTGCAATGTTTCAGCACACATATACACTAAATTTTGCGCTGAATTCTATTGGCACAACCCAGTTCCTAATGTCGCTGGTTGGTTCCAAATCACTGAGATAAAAAAAGTGAGAATATATGCCCCGATATCCTGCTCTTCTCCATTATTTAAAACTTTCGATGAATTACCGCTGACACAATCAATAGGAAAATGTAAATACTGCACTTCATTTACTGCCAGCTCTGCGTGGGCAGCAACATAATGCTAATTGCGCCATACAAAAAAGTGCAGTTCTGTGAATGAGACGCGATCTCTAATGAGCCTAATTTGCATAAGATTTGTGTTTGTGCTGAATGACAATGACTTCATTTAAATACTATTTCAGCACACTTAGCACGTCATAGTTGTGAACAGTGATTTGCTAGTTGTGTTTGATCACCAAGGGTCAATCCATTTCCAGTTATTTTATCCAGCTGGCCCCTGCTGGTAGATTTACTTACTACACATCAGGCTGAAAATACTTTTCTTTTCTCCATTGCACACTGGCTTTGCTTTGACAATCCTTTTTGCAAAGAGGTTGTACTTTAAAGAGCCCCTATTTTGCATTAAAAAAGGTCATATTTTGGTTTTGGGGGTCTCCAACAACATGCTGATATGCGTGCAAGGTCAAAAAACACTTTCATTGTCTGATAATATGCGTTTATTTTTACCTAATTATCTCAATGACTCCCATATGAATAGTTTTGCGATTCATTTGTTCCCAAACCCCTCCTTAGCACGAAGCTAATCTGCAGTGACTGGTCCGATGAACCAGTCTGTTGTGATTGGTCAACTGCGTTTAGCACGAGACAGAGTGAAAAGCCCACCACGGCTATGAAATAGCAGCCAGAGAGTATGTGAGAGCCCAATGCAGGAAAGCAATAAATCAATGCAGTTAAACACCAGCATATTACTCTAGGTTCGGGCTCACACATACACTATGCACTCTGACTACTTCTATATTGTTGATAAGCCGTGCTGGGCATTTCACTCGGTCTCGTGCTGGATGCTGTCGACCGATCGCAACAAGCGGTAATCGGTACAATCAGCGCAGATTTGGGTTTGGGGAAAAAGATTAATCGCTGAACGATTCATATGGGAGTCGCTGGGATAATTAGGTAAAAATAAATGCATATTATAAGACCATGAAAGTGTTTTTTGACCTTGCATGCATATCAGCATGTTGTTGGAGACCCATAAAACCAAAATATGACCCTATTTAATGTATACTAGGGGCTCTTTAAAAAACACTTTTGTGCTTTACGCAATATCCACCAAGTGGGGCAAGGAACAACTGCTTTTCCATTGTCAGGACAGTGCGAGCGAACGCCCCTAAATCAAACAACCTGCCCAGGGGTGCGTTTCCAAAAAACCATCATTAGCCAACTAAGGTCGCAAGTTCCATTGATATAAACATAGTTCGTTGATTTGGTGTTTCCCAAACACATCGTTCCAACCAACATTCACAAACTGCATCGCAAACTTGTACATTTGCAACGATTTCTCTAGAGATGTAGTAAGAAGCATATTTCTGGTTGTGTTCTATTCCTAGTTATCCGCCTATACCCTATTTCTTTCAAACGTTCCAACATTTACACTTGAAATGTTCAGTTTTAGCGATCTTTATATTGGCAATCGTGCTCCCTTCGTAGTGTACTAAAATCCAAATAGTTTGCAAAATATTTCAAAACTCTTGTTGTTTATTGTTTTTTTTTTTTTTTGAAAACAAATAAAATCTTTTTTAGATCCTTTGTAAAAATAAAATGAAAACGGCTAAGACTAGCCTTATATTATTAGTAATATATATATATATATATATATATATATATACACACAGCTGAAGTCAGAATTATTAGCCTCCCTGTTTATTTTTTCCCCAATTACTGTTTAACGGAGAGAAGATTTCTTCAACACATTTCTAAACATAATAGTTTTAATAACTCATTTCTAATCATTGATTTCTTTTATCTTTGCCATGATGAGAGTAAATAATATTTTAGATATTTTTCAAGACACTTCTATACAGCTTACAGTGACATTTAAAGGCTTAACTAGGTTAATTAGGTTAACTAGGCAGGTTAGAGTAATTAGGCAAGTTATTGTATAACGATGGTTTGTTCTGTAGACTATCAAAAAATATATATAGCTTAAAAGGGCTAATAATATTTTGACCTTAAAGTGAAAATTTTTTTGCTGTCAAACATAATTTGGGAAATATTTAAAAAAGAAAAAAACAATCAAAGGGGGGGCTAATAATTCTGACTTCAACTGTGTGTGTGTGTGTGTATATATATACACACACACACATACACATATATATATATATATATATATATACATACACACACACTTTTTACTATTTCTCCTTACTTACGTTTCTTATCTGTACATTCTACTCAGTTTCATACTAGCAATACTCAGACATAGGGCTGGGCGATTTTTTCGATTTTTTTCGATTAATCGAATTTACGTTTTAAGACGAAAAATTATATAATTTTTTATAAAATCGAGGTATCACGATTTTTTAAATAAAATAATAAAGCAGCTTTTCCACTATCGTGCCAAACCGTTCTAAACTGTTAGACAACCGTGCTGAATTGTGCTGATAGATTCTGTGTGTTGGCGTCGCGGCTCTGTTGATGAGCTACAACAGCTGGCTCAGCGCAAACGCGCTACCCCATTGTGGCGAGGTGCTGTGACGCTTTGCGCCGGATAGCCAGTGGAAAAAAAGGAGCTTCAAGACGGAAATATCATTTCAGACTCAAACCTTTATAGTCAGCCTCCTTCAGCGTCACAAGAATTACATTTCAAAACACAAAATAAAAGTAAACAATATGTAAAAGTGTAGCATTTGGAGGGGAAGAGCAGCGCACACCCTCGTTTCTCCCTCTCCTCAAACAACGCAGACTGACTCCCGCAGCGCGCACACGCTGGGCGGTTGGGATGGAGCTCTTAAAGGGCAACACACATACATAATGTGTTACATACACATAGTAGTGGACGTTACAGTGCGCGCGCAGTCAGCGGAGGAGCGCGATGCGGCGCCAGGTGAAAGTATAGACCAATTACCAAGTTTGTAAACATTCAGGATGCGCGCGCAGGGAGGTGGCAGAAAAAAACCGGGAGCGCTAGCATTTACAGCAAGTTACAGCGGTTTTGTATTTTATACCTGCGCACCACCTGAAGGACGGTTACGGCGTGTTGTGAATGTCGGCTGTCACCGCAGAAAGTCAAATCTTTCTTTAATTTGGACTTTTGCTTGAAAGCTTTATGGAGTGGCACAGTAGCTGTCCAAGGTACTGTAGCTATGAATTGAATCATAACCCATATATGCACCAATAAACAAGTAAAATGAATGAATAAATAAAATAAATATGGATTCTTAAATGTCAGTATTGTTTTTACTCCAAAAAATATCAATACGTTTTGACAAATGTTTTATAAAAATAAATTGAGCAATTTTCAACATTTCAGCTATAGGCTGTTATACGATTCAGTTAAATATAAGATAGACATTTAAATATAGATAGATATGTAACAGGTTTCTGTGGGGTTTTTTGTTGTTCACTGTGATCTTTAATATATACTGGGTGGTGTAGCTACGCACAAATATTTTCTAAAACGTCAAGCAGGAATTTGTCTATAGGAATGTAATAGGCTACACCTTGTTGACCAATTTATGTATGTAATGTATGGCCATTATGTATGGCCATTAAAAATACATGTTCCTTAACCAGATGGTTTTTCAAGTTACTTATAAGAGATTGTTACTTCAGTCATGTTGTTGTAATGTTTTAAGTTGACTATAGTTACACAGTAAAAAAAAAAAAAAAAAAATCGAAATCGTGAATCGGTCAAACTTTGTGAAAAAATCTAGATTTTTTTTTTGCCATATCGCCCAGCCCTACTCAGACATAAACAACAGCATGGATTGAATGGTTAGTATACTACTAAACACATTGATTTACCTTTTATGCTGTCTCAACCATGGAAAAACACCCATGGAAGCTAAATCATATAAAGAAAGCTTAGTAAGCAAGAAAGGATGCAATATTTTGTCAAACTGAATTAAAAGAGTGGTAAAAGATATGTGCAATATTAATTAAGATATTAGCCTAATGTTTCACCTACTTCACACCAGAAAAAATACAGACTATTCAAAAAATATTTCTTAGGTAATTCCTGCACCTCACCAGCCAACCACTAAGCATACAGTAGTTGCTTTAGGACAAAGCGTGTGAGAGAGTGAGACCAGCAATCCTTGCATGCATGAAACATTGCACATTATGACAAGTTTTGCTTGCTACACAACTGAAAACGTGCTACATATAATATGGTTGTTCCTTCAGAATTGTAGTATTATAAAGTTTTCTAACTGGCAAATGACATGATCTAGTCTACTGGGTTGTCTACTGTCATCTTTAGGGTGTGAGTTTGTAATTTCAGGAGGCGTGGCTTTGGTCAGCAGGGGAGGGTCTGTGTTTGTTGAGTTGATACTTAATTCTTCTGCAGAAGTCATTTTAAACCTTAGTATTTATACTACTATGGAGCTAAAAAATATGCCAAAACAATCAGAATTTGAATTGTGTTAATTTGAATTTTTGACTATTGTAATTTAATAAATATGAATTTTTATATGCGGTTAAAAATTGAATTTGAATTTCCTAATTTGAATTTCTTAATTTGAATTTGAATTTCATAACTTGAATATTGAACATCTGAAATTTAAGACCTTGATTTTAACTGAATTTTTCAAGGCAGAATTTTTTATAGATGTATTTTCAAACTTTTCAAAATATTTTTTGTGTGAATTCTGAATTCATAGACTGCAGCCATCCAGTTTGAAAAAATACAGTTTAAAGTTTTCAAGATAAAGAAATTCAGAACATCAAATTTAATATTCTAAAATTCAAAACCAGAAATTCAGATCGTAAAATTCAGATTCAGCAGAAAGTAGGTCAGGGGTCATCAACAGGGAAGAGTAGACGATCACCGAAATGTCTAACTAAGAATCACTCGCCTCTGCTTGATTCATGGTTATGGACGATCTACAGGTTGCGAATTACGAGGGTGGAGGGGGTTTAGTTGTTGTTTTTTTTTATATCTACATATAGCCTAATGTAAAATTAAACTCATATGTATTTTTTTTTAGGGGTTTTCACCTTTAATGGACAGGACAGTGGAGATTGACAGACAGGAAAGTGTGGGGAGCAGAGATAGGGGAAGGATCGGCAAAGGACCTCGAGCTGGGAATCGAACATGGGTTGCCGCGAGCACCTGGCTGCTATGTGTCGACGCACTAACCACTAGGCTATTGGCGACGACAACTCATATGTATTTTAGCATTAAGTATAGGAAAGGCTGCTTTCGGTTTCAGGTCACATAAAACAAACATTATGTTGAAAACTCATCAAGTGGCTTTCCCCGTACTCCGTTCACAACAATATAGACTTTTATCACCTATGTTGTTACCATTTGAAACAAAGTTTTAAGCACTTACAGTAACAAAAGAGGTTACCAAGAAATCTCCAAGCGAATCATTCATAGTGAGTCACCTAATTCATTTATAAATGAGCCGATTGGAACGAATCTGAATGAACAATTCAGTGACAAAGAGAGATTTGGCGCCACTTTTCGGTGATCGTCTACTCTTCCCTTTGATGACCCCTGACCTTCTTTCTGCTGAATCTAAATTTCACGATCTGAATTTCTGGTTTTGAATTTTAGGATATTAAATTTGATGTTCTGAATTTCTTCATCTTGAAAACTTGAAACTGTATTTTTACAAACTGGATATCCGCAGTCTGTAAATTCAGAACACAAAAAATATTGTGTAAAAAGTTTGAAAATACATCTATTAAAAATTCTGCCTTGAAAAATTCAGTTGTATTAAAGTTCAGATGTTCAATATTTAAATTATGAAACTCAAATTAAGAAATTCAAATACTTTAACGGCATATAAAAATTCAGATTTATTAAATTACAATTGACAAAAATTAAAATAAACACAATTCAAACTGTTTTGGCATATTTTATAGCTCCATATACTTCTCCCAAATAATGAACATAAATACTTTTGACACCAGTGATGCTTGTGCTTGATTTATTAAATTTTTATGAAATTAAGTTTCCTTTTTAGTTTTTACAAATATAAGTGGATTGAACATTTTAAAAAATCTCAAGAAATCTGTTGTTTCAGCTCATTTTATATAATCATGAGTAAGTATTTTGAAAAAACATTATTTTTTGAATGATATGCACCACAGAAAAATTTAATATTTTGGTTTTTTTTCTAAAATTGCGCAGCCCTGATATCAAAATGTGATATGACGGGATCATATTCTGAAAGAGTTTTGTAGCATCCCAGCCCTGCACAATGATGTTTAACAGTTTAATTCAGAATGGAAATACAATGATTAGTTGTCAGGCAGATGCATGGTGCCCTTTACATCTGAACTCGGCAAACAATTTGAACTGACTGCAGATTGCTTAATTGGCCTTTTGATCAGAGTGGAAAGCAAACAGTCGTTTCATCTGGAAGTTCTTCATGCGACTATCGCTTTCCATCAATTACGCACCGGGGATGAATCGCATGCTTAAAAGCTGCACTTTCTTTTTCCCCCCATGTTATAATCCTTTTATGTTTGCTTTTTGCTGTCTAAATTGAAAAACATTATATATCATGCCTCTAATTGAGAGATTGCAGGTAATTTTCAAAGCTGCACAACCAATTACAGCAATACTTTACCACATTTTAAACGGTTGAACATTATAATCATGCATTTCATAATAGAAATGCAGGGATCCACAAAATTTATTTATGTTGCCCCAACTTGAATCAATTTAAGTTAAGTTAATTGGCTTTGACAAATTTAAGTGGATTGAACATAAACAATCAAGTTGTCGCAAAAAAAAAAAAAAAAAAAAAAATTTTTTCTTCCAAAAAGCTTAATTTAGTGTCCCACCATTGACGATATACAGCCACGAGTGTGATATTGCGATTATACAACAGTTTGACGGAATAATCATGTATATAAAAAAGAAAATCAAAAACGGAGAGTCTAAAAACCCTTTTGTATGAGGAACTACTTTCTTCCGCCATTCTGCAGCTGACGTCACAACAGCAGAAACCACTGCCAATTCACCAACATCCCTTTAGAGCTAGTGTTTGAATGATTCTCTGGCATACTGTCCAAAGTAATGACAAAACAGGTGATTTTGCTCACATTTTAAGATTATAAGGCTGAACAGCATGAAATGCCATCAGTCTACAGAGATTTCCCAGTATTTCTCTGTTGCAATTGGGATATTACAGTAATTAACCACAAAAAGCCAAAGCAAAGCAAACATTACCAAAAACACTACCAGAAACACAAAGAAAATAAGAAAAAAGAAGAAAAAGTCAGCACATCCATACTTGGGCATGAGTAAAATAATCATGTTAAAACCCAAAAATGCATTTAGGTTCATTTATACAAAACAAATACCTAACTTTGCGCATATTTTACATGACATATATTGTGTTCAGATGAAGCACCTTTAGGTTTCAAAAATACTTTGAAAAAATATGCAATAGTCAACATTTGAAGTAGATCATCATAAAAGTTGTCCTAAAACTATTGAACAACACCCATTCTTGTCCTATGACAATTTAAAAAAAAAACATGTTTGATTCACTTCGGTTCTTTACTACTGAACATATAAAAAGACTAATATATTACATGCTCTTAGTAAAAAAAAAAAAAAAAAAAAAAGATACAACAGTTTGGAATAGAATGATTATTTTAAATCCAAACCAACTTCGGATGTATAAATAGTATAATATTGTCATGATCACCAGAAATCTAACCCTTATAGATCACTGGATAACATTCTCTATTACCTGGACTAGAAATCCTGCCATGCATCACACACACACCTGTTGGGGTTCTCCTTCGATTACTCACACACACAGCTGGGAGCTGCTCAAAGACTGATTACATGGACCATATATACAGCACACACACACACACACACACACACAGCGTCCGAAATCACATACTTCCATACTATATAGTACGCTAAAAACAGTATGTGAGCAGAGTAGTATGTCCGAATTCATAGAAATCGAAAAACAGTATGTGAGAAATACCCAGATGACCTACTACTTCTAGCGAGATTCTGAAGTGCGCATTGTATGGACGCTACACTATCCCATGATGCCCCGCGAGAGAATAGGGTCTTTTTTTTTTAAAAAAAGACACGGTTCCAGTTTGTATTGATTGTCCTGTGTCTACAGATTTGGTAAGTGTGTGTGAGAGCAGTGCCCTTTGTTTGTTCATTCAGATGGCAAAGTTACTTCGTCAGCAGTGCTCTTTCAGTTTTTAAAGACACACCTCAGTCAAAATGATTTAGTTACTAAGCTTACAGTATGTTAATATCACTGCAATATTATAGTACAATATTATAGACTGAAAGATTCGCTGTAAATGCTGCTCTCCCAGTGTAAACATGTAAACACCACAATCAAACTTTTACTGTCGTGCAGGATTTTCGTCGCATTTTGTGACAGGATAGTCTAGACACACACGGCTTTCTAACGTTACCTACCGAGTGCATCTAAGTTACCGAGAAATGCGGAGGATTTTTTCTCCCATTCGCCGTGCGGCATCAAACATTTCATTAAAACTCCACTCTCCAGCAGTTCCTCGGTTTCAATATCTTGTTTGTCACGAGCGACATGCATAAAATGTTCCTGAATAAAAAGTGAAAGTGCCAACTGCAGTTAAAGTCGACAAATTAATAATTTGGCAAGTAATTCGATTACTGATGTCCATGTAAACACAGTCACTGTCTTTCTCGCCTGCGTCTGTGTGTTTGTTTGTTTTGCCTCGCGCTTGCCCAAATGGAAACTCCCATATTTGCAAATCCTTCCCTCTTTCCCCCCCCCCGACACTCCCACCTCAACAGAGCTGGACACGCCCACTTTCCTGACTTTTTCCAAACTAGAGGTGTGAAAACACCCTGCTGAGACAGGGGGGTTTCGTGGCCCTTTAAGTACCAATCATCAACAGGCCAATAAATTACATTTAACATAAACAATTATTTAAATGTGACTTCCTTTCTAACGGTTTTAAAAGAATAGTTCACCAAAAAAAAAAAACCTCATCACTGAATTCCGTTCTTCTGTTCAACACAAAAGAAGATATTTTGTTAAATGCTGGAAAACGGTAGCCATTGACATCTATAGTATTTGTTTATCCTACTATGGATGTCAATACGGCTACCGTTTTCCAACAATCCTCAAAATATCTTTGTGTGTTTGTGTTCAGGAGAAAAAAGAATCTTATGAAAGTTTGAAACAAGTTAATAAAAGGTCAAATACAATTTCCTTTTAGGGGTGAATTATCCCTTTAAATGCACATTAATTAAACAGCTATTACAACTAAGAAATCTTGCTAAGTATGTGAAGTAGGACCAAGGGTCACATACGCATTAGGAATGTCCTAAGCACACATATTACATTTTAATATAGCTTATCTTTAATTAAAAAAGCTGAGCCATATCTCAAAACAAAAATACCTCTATCACAGCCTTATTATTATTACTACATGCTCACAGTAACTGCTGTGCTCTTTAAATTTGCATATACTTATCTGCAGGTATTTACATTTCCATTCAAAGCGTTTAGCCGATGCTCTCACTCAGAAGAGCTTACATAAAGTGCTTTGTATTTAGTGTGATAGTAAGCTCAAGTCCCCAGTGTATTCTAATACGCTTCTGTCAGGTATCCAACAACCTGTTCTGCTTCCACTGCAAGTGCAGTATATGCCATTACAGTAACCAGCATGCACATACATTGAAACCGGACTAATTGCATCTGGCTCCAACCTCTTCAAACAGCTAATTCTGTGCTTTGCAGAATCCCCGGATCTCTCACAGTCTCTCGCAGGGATGCATAGCAGATTGATCAATGTGCCTGTCACATCCACTGCCTGCACGGATCTATGTTTCTTAATCTAATTAGCTGGGCTTGACTTTATGTTGCCTGTCAAATCGCAGGACGCCACCGCGTGAAGGTCAAGCTCTCCTTTAGAGGTGAAAGCAGACAGACAAACATGTAAGCAACTGCAAGGGTTCGCCTCTGAAACGCATTTCATTTATTATGCATGTCTTAGAATTCTGACGCAAGAAAGAAAATCGGCGGTTCTTCCATCCCAGACTGGTTTTCAACAGGATGCGGCTTATTAAATATTTAAATGGATAAATTCTGAATGTGCCCAGCAAATGTGTTCAAATCGAACAGTCATTCAAATGCGATGAAATTACTTCAAAATCTCTTAGATTACTGTCATTTTTTATATTGAGACTCAATAAGACTCAATTATCATCAGGCCCATGCACATAAATGATGACGACTAGTATGATAAAGATATACCCACATAAAATCCACTCACCGGCCACTTTATTAGGTACACCTTACTGGTACCGGGTTGGACCCACTTTTGCGTTCACAACTGCCTTAATCCTTTGTGGCATAGATTCAACAAGATACTAGAAATATTCCTCAGAGATTTTGGTCTATTTTGGTCCATTTATTGGTCCATGATAGCATCACGCAGTTGCTGCAGATCTGTTGGCTGCACTTCCATGATGCGAATCTCCCGTTCCACCACATCCCAAAAGTGCTCTATTGGACTGAGAGCTGGTGACTGTGGAGGCCATTTGAGTACAGTGAACTCATTGTCATGTTCAAGAAACCAGTCTGAGATGATTCCTGCTTTATGACATTATCACATGGCACATTATCCTGCTGAAAGCAGCCATCAGAAGATGGGTACACTGTGGTCATAAAGGGATGGACATGGTCAGCAACAATACTCAGGTAGGCTGTGTTGTTGACATGATGCTCAACTGGTACTAATGGGCCCAAAGTGTGCCAAGAAAATATCCCCCACACCATTACACCACCACCACCAGCCTGAACCATTAATACAAGGCAGGATGGATTCATGCTTTCATGTTGTTAATGTCAAATTCTGACCCTCCTATCCGAATGTCGCAGCAGAAATCGACCAGGCAACATTTTTCCAATCTTCTATTGTCCAATTTTGGTGAGCCTGTGCGAATTGTAGCCTCAGTTTCCTGTTCTTAGCTGACAGAAGTGGCACCCGGTGTGGTCTTCTGCTGCTGCTGCTGCTGTCTGCTTCAAGGTTGGACGTGTTGTGCATTCAGAAATGCTCTTCTGCATACCTCGGTTGTAACGAGTGGTTATTTGAGTTACTGTTGCCTTTCTATCTGCTAGAACCAGTCTGGCCATTGTCTTCTGACCTCTGGATATTTTTTCTTTTTCAGACTATTCTCTGTAAACCCTAGAGATGGTCGTGCATGAAAATCCCAGTAGATCGGCAATTCCTTAAAATTCTCAGACCAGCCCGTCTGGCACCAACAACCATGCCATGTTCAAAGTCACTTAAATCACCTTTCTTCCCCATTCTGATGCTCAGTTTGACCATGTCTACATGCCTAAACGCATTGAGTTGCTGCCATGTGACTGGCTGACTAAACATTTGCGTTAACACGCAGTTTGACAGGTGTACCTAATAAAGTGGCCAGAGAGTGTACATTAGTTTTTTTTTTTTATAGTAAACACCAGTGCTATTGAAGCATACTATTGTAAAGCGTACTATACTGTATTGATATTAGGGTTGAACAATACATAGCTTGAGCATTGATATTGCACTGTATGTATTTGCAATATTCACGTCGCAGGATTAAACTATCTTTTAAATTTAATAAAGATATTATTAAAATATTAGAATTGTTTTTAATATTTATAAAATTAATGCCATTTTATTTTACATTTGATTGTTCAATTTCTGGCGACACAGTGGCGCAGTAGGTAGGGCTGTCGCCTCACAGCAAGAAGGCCGCTGGTTCTAGCCTCAGCTGGGTCAGTTGGCGTTTCTGTGTGGAGTTTGCGTGTTCTCCCTGTGTTCGCATGGGTTTCCTCCGGGTGCTCCGGTTTCCCCCACAATCCAAAGACATGCGGTACAGGTGAATTGGGTAGGCTAAATTGTCCGTAGTGTATGAGTGTGTATGGTTGTTTCCCAGAGATGGGTTGGGGCTGGAAGGGTATCCGCTGCGTAAAACATGTGCTGGATAAGTTGGCGGTTCATTCCGCTGTGGCAACCCCGGATTAATAAAGAGACTAAGCCTTTCATTCATTCATTCATTTATTCATTGAATGAATGAATGAATGGTTCAATTTCTGTACTTGAATACTGTTAGATTACCTAAAAAAACATAAAGCACTTTTTATTTATTTATTTTTGCTTGTAACGCATTATATTTTATGCAGATGCACTGCATAAAAAGACTTGATCATCCCAGTCAATCTACGTAAATGAATGAAATCTTTCCAAGTAGAGCTAATTCAATTATCTGGTGAAACTATATTCATATGCCAAACAATATGTCAGATTTGTTTTTGTAATTTATATTGTATTTGACGTATTGTGAATGAATGCTAAAGCATACTGTTGTTTTAACTATAGTGAACTGAAACTAATACATAGTGTAGTATACTTTATCTTATAGTACAACATTGGGTTACTGTAGTAAAAACCACTTCATGCAGTGGCGCCGCTGGCCGACACCGGTCCTGGGGGGGGGGGGGGGGGGGGGGGGTGGGGTGGGGGGGGGGGTGATGTAGTT